>WOXC01006868.1:0-600000 GCA_011680675.1 Gymnobelideus leadbeateri | reverse complement strand
CATAATCTCCCAAAGTAGCAGATTCCACTTTGGGACAGTTCTAATTATTAAGATGTTTGGGTTGCTTTTTTTCCCCTGACTCCAAACCTTAATTTGCCTCTTTGCAATTCCTACGCTGACTTCTAGAACTAATCTTTCTTCCCCACACTAGGCACTTTAAATGCCTAAAAACAGCAATCATGTTCTCCCCTAGATCTTGTCTTTTCCAGGCTAACCATCTCCAGATCCTTCTGGTCTGGTAGAACATGGTTTGAAGGTCTGTCACTATACTGGATGTCCTCTTCTCTATCCTCTCCAGCTTATCAACACACTTCCTAACCTATGGTGCCCAGAACTGAACTCAATACTCTTGACGTTGTCTGAACAAGGCAGAAGAAAGCCGCATGATCATTTCCTTATTCCTGAAAGAACCCAAGTGGAAGCCTGGGACAGAGGCCTACTGGAAACAAAACCTCCATTCCCTTCAAATAATTCAGATAATAAGAACAACAGACAAAGAGCTATAGAAAAGCTTAGCAAGTACACACCATCAATCATTACCCTATCTCTGGAAGGAGCACACTTTAATATTTCTTCCTTAGGAGGTGGAAGGTGACTTTATCCAGCACAAATAAACTAGGCTTCAACCAGGACCAGAATTTTGATCTGTAAGGGTGTTTCAGGGTACATTAGAGATATATTGATGAGATCTCAGAGTCTCTCCATGTCTCTAACCATCAGCAGAGTCTTAGAGCTGGACAGAGCTGGATAAGGAGCTGGCAGAGAACATCTGATCTGGTACAAATTCAGCCTTGGGGTGGGAGGCCAGAGCTCCACTGGAAGTCAGAGACTAGGCCAACTGCTCTTTGGCAATTGGTAAAATGAGGAAGTTGGATTACATGATATTTAAGGCCCCATCTAGCTCTAAATCCCATGATACTATGACTCCAGCCCAGCTGCTTTCCTATCCCTGAGTGCCAGGGAACAGAGAAGATGGCCATACAAAGGGATGATTATCTTGACCTTATTTTTGTTACTTCTAGCATCCATTTCCCAAGGCAGGTTCTTACCACTGTTGTCCATAGGCAACTTTAAGTTTTTTGATCTGGAATTTTTTTGTTTTTAAGGGAGAGGAGTATTTTATTTTAGAATTTCCCCAAAGAACTCCCTAGGGTTTGGGTCTGTAAAATAACACATAGAATGTTCTAGCTGGAGCTCATCTAATTCAGTATTTCCCAACTGCCAATTAAGTCCCACACTGGGGCATGGTGAAATTTTTACTGGTCTGCAAATTTTTTACTACCAAGAGTCCTTCCTCTTTAAAAATCTATATGCTAAAAAATGAATTCCTCTCTGGAAAATAAAAAGACTGGGCCAGAGCAAATGTTCTTAACCTTTTCTGTGTCATTGGCCACCTTGGGAGGTCTGGTGAAGCCTACAGACCCCTTCTCAGTATCATGTTTTTCAATAAAGAAGAAAATGTTAAAATTCAGTTAGGAGTCAATGAAAATAAAGATGTAATTCTTTTTCCCATCCAAATTCCAGGATCCCCTGAAATCTATGGACTAGATGGTCTCTAAGGCTCCTTCCAGCTCAGGATCTGTGATTCTCCCTGAGTCCTACACCTCCTGCCCACCTTCTACTAATTACTTCTCCCTAGCTCTCTCAGCCCTAAGGGCAGAGCAGTCAATTCTAAAGAATTCAGATATTTTAGTGGTTCTAAAGTAGAGTTTTGATTGGGAAATGCACCTTGTCTACTGTCCACTTTTCCCATCAGTTTTTGTCAACTAGTGAGTCCTTAACTGTCAAGTTTATAATTGACAAAGGCTCATACCCTGTAAGCTTATCAAATAGATCAGGGAATCTTCTTCATCAAACTCCCATAACCAACACTCAGTCCTTTACTTAGAAGTTACCTTTCAGGTAACTTTGTGGTTACCAAGCACTTAATATTCATTACCTCATATATTAGTGACTATTTAACAGAGGAGGACTCTAAGACTCAGAGTGGTTTAAATGACTCACCTAAGGTCACAAGGGTTAGACAGTAAGGAATTGAACTTAAATCTTTTGATGCCAAGCCTTGGGAGTTGTGAGGCCCAAGATAAATTAAACTATGTGTAACACAAAGACATTTTTATAGAAGTGAGTTATGGTCAGACTGAATGTCAAAGGCACTTCTTCCCCTATGCAATTGACATCTGCTTCCCATTGTAGCTTTTCCTTTGTGACAGTCATCTAGTCTTTTTACCTAAGGTACAAGCAGCATACCAGCACTACCTCCTCCTAAATACTCACCCCTTTTCTAACCAGCTTGACTTCTTTCCCAGGACCATGTCTTGGCACTTTCTATTATGCACTCTGGGAGACCAGCTTCATTTTAAGCTAATTCTCTTATACTTTCAAATGTTTTGATTGATATTTACACTATCCCACTTTAACAGAAATTTGGTCCTCTTTTTGCAGGCCTGCTCAAAGGAATCAGTTTATTCCACTCCATTCTACTGAAAAAGGGACAAGAAGGGACAGGAAGAAAAGCATACTCCATATGCATATTTGAATAATTTATTACTTTATGTCATTGCTCAATGATTTTCCCTCTTTTGAGGTTCACCTAAAGTTTTTACATCTGCCTCTCCTTAGCCTTTGTTGTTGCCATTTACCAGTCTTCAGATCATTCTCCATATATAAAATAACTTGTACTTGGCTTATAGCCTTCCTCTCTATTCCACTCTTTCCTGACATCCTTCCGGTTTAATATTTATTTTAATAAATATCATCATGGCAGAGGAATGGGTTTGAAGGGAGCTAGGCTCCTTACCTATTCCCAGGGGCTAGAAGAAACAAGGAAAAATATCAAAAAGAAGAAAAATTATTTTTAAAACAGGCAATAAAACATGTCAACTAAAACAGAAAATGAGAAAAAGGAAAAGTTCAGATACAATAAAATAGCACTGAAATAGTACCAACAGCAGGAAAGCAGATGGAAAACAAATAAAGATATGTCATTAAATGGGTAAATAACATATTTAAAGAAATTAAACCAGAATTAATGCTGGTAAAAAAAATCACAGGACCAAATAAAAGAAGATATTAAAGTTTTCCCCAAAACACAAGAACTCAATAAAAGATGCTTTAAAAAAATTAAAAGGATTGGAAGTAATAAAGAAAATGATCCACATGGAAAAAAAAACATAATAGAGGACCTCAGAAAGTCCTTAAAAGCAACCAATAGACTTACAATAGTAGAAAATTAAATGTATACTATTTAAGACAAGTAGAATTACCAACTTAAAGGGCAAAGACTCCCTATTTCACAAAAACTTTTCAGAAAAGTGAACAGTAGTCTGGCAAAAATTAGGTTTAGACCACACCTTATACTTTATAGCAAGGTATGTTCAAAATGTATACATGACCTGGATATTAAAGGTCATATCATAAACAAATTCAAAGGAAGAAGGAAGAAATCACCTTTTAGATCTATGGATAGGTAGAGAGTTCATGACCAAATAAGGCACAGAGAGAGAAGCACCAAAGATAAAATAGTCTATTTTGTTTATATAAAATTAACTTTTTTTTAATAAACAAATCTAATATAACTAAATTAGAAGCAAAACATTTAACTACAAAATAAATATTTGAAGCAAGTTTCTATGATACAAGTTTTATTTTTAAGATACATAAGAAGTTTAATTTTATAAGAATAAGAGCCATTTTTCAATCAATAAATGATCTAACAATTTAAGCTAGCAGTTATCAAGGGAAAAAACAAAAGATTTCTTTAGCCATATAAAAATGTTCCAAACCAGTAAGAGAAATGCAAATTAAAGCAACTCTGAGGCTCTAACTCATACCTGAGAGATTAGCAAAGTTGACCAAAAAAAAAGGCCAATGTTGGATGGGCTGTGGGAAATCAGGCATATAGATGTACCCTTGGTAGATCTATGGTGCAGTTGCTAGTGTAGTGAATGGATCCAACTACTTTGGAAAGCAATTTGGAATTATGCCCCTAAAGCTACTAAACAGTGCTTACTGACCCAGTGGTACTGCTGGTAGGCCTATACCCCAAAGAGATCAAAGGAAGACAAAAAGAACCTACAAAAATATTTGTAGTAGCAATTTTGTGGTGGTAAAGAATAGGAAACTAAAGGAATATTCATCAACTGGGAAATGATTGGACAAATCATGGCCTATGAATGTAATGGAATTCTATTGTGCTATATGAATGAAGAAAAAGATGGTTTCAGAGAGGCCTAGGAAGACTTAACATGAACCGATGCATAACAAAGTAAGCAGAAAAAGAAGAATAATTCATACCATTATTACAACATTGTAACAAAAAAAAATTCTCAAAGTCTTAAGCACTTTGATCAACTAAATAATCAACCATGATTCCAGAGGACTAATGAAGAAAGCAGCCTATCTCATGACAGAGAGATTATGGACTGATAAGAAACACATTTTTGGATGGTGCCAAGGTGGGAATTTGCTTTGCTTGACTTTATTTACAATCCAGCATATCTATATACAGGGATTTTGTATTTCTTTCTTGTGGGTAAACGGAAGTAGGAAGGAGAAAAAAATGCTTGATAATTAGAAAAAAAATCTAAGAAAAATCATAGAATTATCCAAGCATTAGGAAACATGTAGGTTCCAGCGAAAGAAAGGTTCACAACACAAAAATCTCAATATTGCTGGCATGCTAGGAAATTTAGAAAAACAACTGATAATAATAACTGATATTTAGAGTGTTTTAAGGTTTTTGAAGTGCTTTACATACATTTTATCATCTAATACTTACAAAATCCTATGTTGGAGGCACTACAGGCATTATTATTGCATATTTCAGATGGAGCAAATAAGATAGAGATCAAGTACTTGCCCAGGGTCACAAACTAATAAGTATCTGAAGTAGGATTTGAACCTAGGCCTCTCTTGGCAAAGATACTGGAGTGATTTGTCATGTCCTTCTCTAAGGGATTAAGGCAGACAGGGATTAAGTGACTTGCCCAGAACACTTGCTAAGTGAGTGTTTGAGGCCAAATTTGAAATTGGGTCTTCCTGACTCCAGGCACAGTGCTCTATCCACAGAGTCATCTAGCTGCCTCCAGAATGAATTTTAGATATCCTCTAACATCTCTTTGGAATTTTACCCTTTGTTCTTGCAGTGGAGCTGATATTCCCAAAGACTGTTTTGTAATTGTTAGACTCAGAGTCAAAAAGGAGAAGGAGGCCTCATAGTATCTCAATATTCCCATTGAGTACTGAGCACTCAACTCCAGGTAAGGAGCTCACATTATACCTAAGTGGGCTGCTCCCTAGAAATTCTCCCCAGGGCCCACCATGCTTTAATTTTTAAAATTAATGTCAATTGATATTTCTTATTTTTTAAATTATCCTAGATTCCCCTTTAGATCCTTTCCTCTTACCTTTCAATGTGCCCTCCCATATCTAGCCATGATTTTTACTTGTTATTGTATCACAGCCAGACGTGGAAGCTTAAGGGAAAGACAATTATGAAATACCTTGACTATCACTTTTCAAAAGTCCTGTCAAACAGAATGTTGTATGGATGTGTCACACACATGTATCAGACGTGCTAAGTGGTAGGTTAACTGTTTTTCTTCATTACAAGAAATGATTCTATTTCAAGGGGAAAGAGGGAGGGAAATGGTGTCATTTCCAGAAATTATTATTATATAAAGACAAAAGGCATCAGTAAAATTACTTTTAATAGAAATGATAGTGATAATGGTGGTGATGGTGATGGTGTGGTGATGGTACTGATGATGATGCTAGTGGTGATGGTAATGATGATGATGATGATGATACTGATGATGATGCTAGTGGTGATGGTAATGATGATGATGATGATGATGATAGTGATGAGGATGATGATGATGGTAATGATGATGATAGTGGTGAGGAGGAGGATGATGATGATGATACTGATGATGATGATAGTGGTGATGGTAATGATGATGATGATGATGATACTGATGATGATGATAGTGGTGATGGTAATGATGATGATGATGATACTGATGAGGATGATGATGATGGTAATGATGATGATGATGATGATAGTGGTGAGGATGATGATGATGATAGCGGTGAGGATGATAGTGGTGATGGTAATGATGATGATGATGATGATGATACTGATGATGATGATAGTGATGATGGTAATGATGATGATGATAGTGGTGAGGATGATGATGATGATGATGATGATGATGATAGTGGTGAGGATGATGATGATGATGATGATAGTGGTGATGGTGATGATGATGATGATGATAGTGGTGAGGATGATGATGATGATACTGATGATGATAGTGGTGATGGTAATGATGATGATGATGATGATAGTGGTAAGGATGATGATGATGATAGTGGTGAGGATGATAGTGGTGATGGTAATGATGATGATGATGATACTGATGATGATGATAGTGGTGATGGTAATGATGATGATGATGATGATGATAGTGGTGATGGTAATGATGATGATGATGATGATAGTGGTGAGGATGATGATGATAGTGGTGGGGATGATGATACTAATGATGATGATAGTGGTGATGGTAATGATGATGATGATAGTGGTGAGGATGATGATGATGATGATGATGCTAGCAGATATTACAAAAAGAAAGAGAAAACCAGCCTTCCAGTAATGGACCTGGGTCCAAGTTCCACTTCAAACACATATTGGTTATAGACCCTGGGCAAGTAATTTTAGTATCTCTAGACAACTCTCTAGGATTTCAAATTGCATGCCCATGTTGGTAGAGGGAATTTCATAATTGAGAGTTCCTAGAATCAATGAAATCTATGTCTGGACAATAATGAAGATAAAGAAAAAATAATTGAAGAAGGGTACATGGCATATGTTCACAGGTATACATGGATAGAGGGCACAGGTTGAATTTGATGGGAAGGGATGATTCTCTTTTTTTGAGGGCATTTGGGGTTGGGTGACTTGCCCAGGGTCACGTGGCTGGGTTTTTGTTTGTGTGTTGGGTGTCTAGGGCCGGATCCGAGCTCGGGTCCTTCTGGCTCCGGGGCCGGTGCTCTGCTCCCTGAGCCACCTAGCCGCCCCAAGGAAGGGATGATTCTTAAGGGGTGAAGTCAAGAGGTGAGAGAGGAAAGTGGCAAGAGGAGATGGGGAGAGACAGGGTAGGGTAAACTATCTTATGTAGAAGAGGCAAGGGGAAGTAGTTACAGGGGAGGGGAAGAACAGGAAGGCAAAAAGGCAAAAGCATATTCTCACTGAAGTTGGCTCAAGGAGAGAATCACATACATACTAAATGGAATATCTTACCCTCACTCACTCTCCTGAGTAGGGGAAAGAGGGATGAGAGGGGGGATAATGGAGGGGAGGGCATTCTGAGGGGAGGGGAGGTTGGAAGTACCCACTATCAAAGAGGGACAGGATCAAAGTAGGGAATGGACCAGGTGGGAGGTGAGACAGGTGGGAGGGAAATATAAGCAGTCTTTTACAATATATCTACTATGGTAGTGTTTTGCATAGCTATACAAGTACAACACATACTGAATTGCTTATCTTCTCAGAGGCAGTGGGTGACAAGGGAGGAAGGGAATGGATCTGAAAATCGAAGTTTTAAAATTAAATGTTTCATAAGATGTCCAGGCATTGGGGCTCAGAGATTCACCTTGCCCTAATGGCAAAGTTGAAGAGGATATGGGAGAAGATATGGGAGAGAGCAGATTGGATGAGGGGATATCTAGTGGGACTGCTGTTCTGGGGTGGTGGGTAGGGATAAAATGGGGGAAAAATGTAACTCATAATCTGGTGGAAATGAATGATGTAAACCAGAAGTTAATAAAGCATTTGTTTAATTTAAAAAAGTGAAGATAAAGAAGGGGGCATGGCTAGGTGGTGCAGTGAACAGAGCACCAGCCCTGGAGTCAGGGGGACCTGAGTTCAAATCCAACCTCACATACTTAACACTTACTAGCCATGTAACCTTGGGCAAGTCACCTAACCCTAACTGCCCTGCCTTCCCCCCTCCAAAAAAAAAGAAGAAGAGGGAGGGAGGAGAAGAAACTAAAGAAGAAGAGAAGAAGGAAAAGAAAAAGGAGGAAGGAAAAAGGAAGAGAAGGGAAAATGAAGGGGGAGAGGAATAAAAAGAGAAGGAAGGGGAAGGAGGAAGAGAAAGGGAAGATGGAGAAGGAGGAGGAGGAGAACAAAGGGAAGTAGTAAAAGGGAAAAGGTGAAGGAGAAAGAGTCCTGACAAAGAGAATAACAAGACCTATGAGAGCTGTCAGTACCCCAGGGCTGTTCAACTCTGTACTTCCACCTCCCTTTCACTCCTAAAGATCTGGAAAATGTAGAGGAGTTTGTCAGGCTGAAGCAGAAAACTGCCTCTGACAAGTGCTACATTCATATGCTAATAAGATGATATAATGCTGGTTCAATTCTTCAAAAAGTTAGTGTTTAGAAGAATAGAATGTGGAAGAATAGCTAAGTTAATAGAGAATGAATGTCTGTTTAGGGCTCAAATGTTAAGGAGAGACAGAATATCTTTTCACACTCTTCAAGGCCTCTGGCTCCTCCTTCTCCTTCCTCTCCCTTCTTCCTACACTATTCAGAACATAAATGTGTTCCTTCCCTTTTCCAACTTCAAGTTCAGGAGAAAAAAAGAAATCTCAGAATTTGCTTTGATTTCAGAAATGGTACAATTGTTTTCCCTGTTTGATAGGAAATCACATTCCTATGATTTCCTTATACCAAAGAGATCAGCTGAATCTTACCAATTTCTCATATTTCTTAATCTATTCATTTGAAAACCACCATAATACAGGCAATACCTGAACTGTACATTAATATTTACACATAAATACATGTATATCTGTGTGTATATGTGTAAATTACAAACATCTTTATTCCCAAGATCCCTCACCTAAAATATTTAAATCTGACCTTTTCCTGTCTTCAGGATTTACAACTTCCTCAATTTCTCTTACATTATAAAACCTGACACTTCAGGAGATAGCAGATGTGAGAACTGAAAATGAGAAAAATAACCTCATACATTTATATTTGAATAGTGTGGGATGGGAATGAGAGAAACCTTCAATTTTCTCTCAAATATTTAAGTTCCATAATGTTCCTCAGTAGGAAAAACTGTCCTGACATAGCAAGCAGAATGATTAATAGACACGATGAGCTACAAGTATGCCAGATCTTTCCCAGGAGTTGTTCTTAGCAAATACTGTCTCCCTGAAATAGATAGGGATGGAAAAGCCAGATAGATGTAGCCCCCCAAGCACTGATCTATAAAGGTTTCCCTACTTTGTACTCTATTATTCACTTTCCCACCATTCCTCTGAGCTCCTTCATCTTCCTAACTAATGTTTGCCTTATATTACCTTCTTCTTATTTATAACAAATAAATAAATAGAACCTTTGTGACAGAGGCTCTCTATCACTTTGGGATCCTCCCCTGGCTTATTTATCTTCTTTCAGCTTGGAACAGTCTTCAAAGGGTAATCATTAGCTTCCCTGTATAAGTGCTCTATCTCACAAGGCATCACATATAGGATAGATTTTATTTATACCATAAAGATCATGGAAAGGACCTGAGAACATAGAGAGTGAAGAAAGTTCATTTCTTTCTTCTGGTGAACATCTTTTGCCTTCCATCTTAGAGAAGAACCATATTGTCTCTGTGACTAAAAGCACTGCCCTGGGTGGGGATCCAGGCATGAAAAATCAGAAGTTCACCACTTGGTTTCATTTCCCAGTCATACATTGCTGGTTAACCCTCCTTCAGCAAATACACTTGTTTCTTCTTCTGGAGGGATAATGTTAAACCTGTTTTTTGCAACAGATGCTCTCCAACAGTGCTCCTTAGGAAATGTAGCCAGGACTCCAGCAGCTGAAACAAAGGAGGAACTGATGCTATCACAGTCCTTAATAGTCAGGACAAAATGGTTTGAGGCTAGCTGCTTTTGTTGTTCTTCAAAGTCAGTTTCCACAGATCCACACAAAAGAAAAGGCCTCTTCAGACACTGCAGAAACTTCCTACTTGTCTTTCTAAATTGAGTCTATATTTTCTACTCTAAAAGGTGTTTGGGTGAATTTTCTCGTGTGCTCTCCTACCTCCTGGGTAGTAAGGTGCTTCTCCCATACTCAAACATTTGTGGTTCTCTATTACCTCCAGCATTCATAGTCAGTTGATAAACATTTATAAAGTGCCTACTATGCGCCAGGCATTGTGCTAAGCCTTGGAGATACAAATAAAGGTAAAATAAAGTCCCTACTCTCAAAGAGCTCAGTTTACTGGGGGAGACAGCACAAAAACAACTATGTACATACAGGATTAATTGTAAAAATTGATAGAGGGAAGGCATTAGAATTAAGGGTATTAGAAAAGGTTTCCTGTAGAAACTGGAATTTTATTGAGACTTGAAAGAAGTGGAAAGGCAAAGAAGAGAAGGGAGAGCATTCTAAGAATAAGGAACAGCCAACAAAATGTCCAGAATCTGGAGTTGGAGTATCTTGTTTGAGGAATAGTAAGGAGGACAATGCCATTGGATCACAGAGTACATGGGAAGAGAGGAGGGAGGAAGGCACACAGTATAAAGTGTAAAATGACTGGGAATGGTGGGTGGGGTTCTTGGAAGTTTTGAATGCTAGGATTTTATATTTTATCTTGGAGGTGATAGAGAACCACTGAAGTATATTGAATAGGAAGGTTAGACCTGAGCTTTAGGAAATTCACTTTGACAGCTGAGTGGAGACAGAGGAAAGTGCTGAGGTAGGGAGGCCTCCCCAAAGGCTATTTTAATAGTCCAGTTGTGAGATGATGAGGGTCTGCCTTTGGGTGGTGGCAGTGTCAGAGTAGAAAAGAGGCTATATAGGAAAGATGTTATGAAGGCAAAATCAACACGTTCGCAAGAGATTGGATTTGGGCAGGTAAGAGAGTGTGAAGAGTTGGAAATGACAACAAGGTTGCAAGCCTAGGGGACTAGGAGGATGGTCCTGAGCCTGGCAGCAAAAGAGAAGTCTGGAAGAGAGGAAAGTTTGGGAGGAAAATGATGAATTCCGTTTAGGAAGTGTTGGGTTTAAGATGCCTATAGAATATCCAGTTCAAGATGTCCAATAGGCAGTTGGAGATTCAAGACTGGAGGTCAACAGAAACGTTAGGGCTCAACCAATAGATCTGAGAGTTATCAGCATTGAGATGATCATTGAATTCATGGGAGCTAATGAGGTGGTCAAATGAAGCAGTAAGGAAGAAGAGAAGGGAGCCCAGAACAGAGCCCTGTGGGATACCTATCATTATCAGGTGGAACCCAGATGAAGATCCAGCAAAGGAGACAGAGAAGGGGTGATCAGATAGGTAGAAGGAGAATTAGGGGGTAGGAAAGCCTAGAGAGAAAAGAATGTCAAGGAGAAGAGAGGGCTAGACAATTACAAAGGCTGCATGGAGGTCAAGAAGGATGAGGATGGAGAAAACACCATTAGATTTGGTGATTAAAAGATCACTTTAGAGAATAGTTTCAATTGACTGATGAGATCAGAAACCATCATATATAAAATCCTCATTTAAAGGCATTCAAAGTCCTTCATAACTCCCCCCCACCCCCACCACTTACTCTGTGACCTAGTGACATTGACTTGTCTGTTCCTTAAAAAACACACTTCATCTCCCAAAGCCAGTTTTTTACAGGCTATCTACCATGGCTTGGATCTTCTCCTCATCACTCTTTCCTGACTTCCCTGGATTCCTTCAAGTCTCTGCTAAAATCCCACATTTACGAAGCCTTTCCTGATCCCCCTTTAATTCTAGTTCCTTCTATCAATTATTTCCAATTTATCTTGTATATAGCTTGATTGTACATTGTTGCTGTCATGTTGTCTTTCCCATTAGACTGTGAGCTCCTGGAGAACAAGGAGCTCTCTTTGTATCCCCAGAGCTTAGCATGGTGCCTGGCATATAGTAGGTGTTTAATAAATGTTCATTGACTGACTGATTTAGCATTTTCAATTCTTGATATTTATAGGTGATTTGCCACTCCTTGTCCCCATTTATCTTCTCATTCCTTTATTTATTAAGCAGGTGTTAAGTATCAGCTTTGTAAATTGGACTACCTCCTGTTCCCCAATATGTCATTCCTTTCCCCACATCATTGCCTGTTCAGAGATTGCCCCGCCATGCCTGGAGTACACTCCCTCTTTATCTCCATCTCTGTACCCCTAGTTTCTGTCAAGGCTCAGTGCAATTACCTTCTACAAGAAGCCTTTCCTGATTCCCCCCGTGCTACCCACCAAAAATTGCTTTATGTTTATTCGTATTATTTTGTATCTACTTTATGTGAGTGTATACATATATATTATATCTGTGTACATTTTTCTCTCCCAATAGAAAATAATATCCTCAAGGAGAGGACATTGTCATTTTTTTAATGCTTTTTTGGAGGGCAATTGGGGTTAAGTAACTTGCCCAAGGTCACAAGGCTAGGTTTTTGTTTGTGTGTGCGTTAAGTGTCTGAGGCCAGATCCGAACTCAGGTCCTTCTGACTCCAGGGCCGGCGCTCTACTCACTGTGCCACCTAGCTGCCCCCATTGTCATTTTTTAAATTGTATCCCTAACACTGTAGCAGCAACTCAAAATCGGTTAACAAGCTCACTTTAATCAAACATATATTACCTAGTTCAGGGGGAAAAGGTCAGCACCCTGAACTTCAAAGTATACAGACAGATCAATCAGACAGGCTTCCAAACTGTCCAACCATTATCAATACCAAAATTACAGTTACCAGAGAGTGAAGCATCAACATCTGGGTTTTCAAAGCTGGGACGGGGGTGGGGCGTCTCTCAACGGCTACCCAGAGTCTCATCTGGCCAAATCACACAACACTTCTCAAAGTGAGCCCCAAAGCAAAGCCTCCCATCAGGAATTATACAGCCTTCTCCTGGCTCAGAGAATGTAACCACCCTCTTGACCCACTGCCCAATCACACAGCATCAAAGTGTGGTCATTCCCGAAAACCAAGCCTCCTACCACAGGCTCCATGTGACCACATTCAGCCTATTAGGGGGCAGAGTATATTTTCAAATTAAAGAAGGTTCTCAGGGTCACTTAAGTCAATCAAAGGGCCTAGGGACAGGGAAGATGTTCAAATCTGCATTTCCATTACAAGCACCCATCACATATTTCTTGGCACTGTGTTTAGGCACATGGAAGATGCTTAAAATCTACCTCCAAATTAAATTTAACCTATGGGGCACTGTGCTAGACACTGCATTACAAAGACAAGAAAAAAGTAACTGTCCTTGCCCTCAACGAGCTTATGTTCTGCTAGGCAGAGACAACATATACACAGATAAGTCTACATAAAATTAACACGATGCCAATACTGAGAAATTGGTGAGAGGTTACTATAAACTGAGAAGATCAAAGAAAGCCTCCTGTAGGAGGCATACTTAAGCTGGGTCTTGAAGGGAGCTAGGGATTCCAAAAGGCAGAGACCAAGAAGTCATACATTCCAGGCATGAAAGCTTAACCTGTGCAAAAGCAATGAGATGGAACATAAAATGTGATATGAGAAGAGCAGCAAGTAGCCTAGTTTATATAGAAGACACATTGCAAATACTCATTGAATTAATGAATCAAAGATAGAATAAAGAAACAAGTGGAGACAAGGGGTAAAGTAACATCTATAAATAGCAAGACTAAATAATAAGACATGGAGGTGGAATATGGAATGTCCTATACAAGAAAAAAACACAAAATAGGCCAGTTTGGCTGGAATGCACAGCATATACATATATATATATATATATGTATATATATATATATACATATATATGTATGTATATATATATTTCATATTTACTAATGTGAAATTAATCTAAAATACAAGCTTCAGCAAACCCTGAAAGACTTTAAATGACAGAGTTTATAGTTTATTCTAGAGGCAATAGGGAAACACTAAATCTTCTTCATCAAGGAAATTAGATCTTGAACAGGTCAGAGTTGTGCTTTAAGAATACCAATTGGCAGGGGCAGCTAGGTGGTACAGTGAGTAAGAGCGTCCACCCGGAATTGGGGAGGACCCAGGATGGGTTCTAGCCTCAGCTACTTAACACCCACACAAAAATAATGGGCCATGTAACCTTGGGCAAGTTACTTAACCCCAATTGCTTTAAAAAAAAAATACCAATTGGTAGCAACATAGGATGAATTGGAAAGGGGGTAATTAGAAAGCAAGGAGATCAATTAAGAGTCAATTATACTAGTCCTACCAAGGTAGCATGGGATAGTGGATAGAGAACTGGTTTATAATTGAACTGAATAACTGAATTCAAGTCCTGCCTTTCTCATATGGCTATGTAAACATGGGCCATAGGTGGGGAAAGACAATGAGATCAGTTTTGGTCACATGGAATTTGAGATACCTACTGGGCATCCAGTTGGAAACATCTAATAGGAGATTGGTGATGCAGGTCTGGGGCTCAGAAGTGAAGTTAGGTCTTCCCAAGGGTTTCTTGGGAAACAAAAAGGGAGGGAGAGGAAGAGGGAAACCAACAGCTGCTTGGGATACACCTATGGCAAGGATAAGGAGCAGGTTTAAAAGCAATTCCTTGTTATATAAAAGTTTTATTTGTAAATTCTCTCTTCCTCTCTGCTTCCCCCAATCCACACCACTCATCCTAATCCTTCTATCCCTTGAAGTAATTCATCAGACCTTGGAACTGAATAGATCTTCTGACTCTTTTGGCCCAATCAAGGGTTCTGAAATTCCTACGGCCCAGCCAGCTCTTCTGTACTCCTCTCAGACTCCTTTTTTTTCTCTCCCCTAGAGCCACAAACCAGGGTTCAGAGAGAAAGGGTTGGCCTGATTCTCACTTAGACCTCATCCTCTATTTGATAAGGGGACTCTGTGTGTACCCTATTCAGTCCTGGCCACTAGGAAGCATGTGACCCAGAGTTGGGGAGAAGTAAAGGACAGTTGGGGATGAACTCATCCTGGGGCAAGAGAGGGGGAGGAGTGGTGGGAGGTCTAGGAGGAAACCATGTCACTAATTATCCCATCATCTGCCTCTAGTTTTCCTTGATGGGTAGGTAGTAGGATCTTCCTCCCTTCTTCCCTCATTCAAATCACTGAAAAGATTAAATAATGTTCATATATGAAGGCATGTACAGTGATTGGCAGGGAATGGTAACTGGATTGTTGCTGTTGTTATTCAGTCATTTCAGTAGTAATCCAACTCCTTGTGACTCTATTTGGAGTTTTCTTGGCAAAGATACCAGAGTGGCTTACCATTTCCTTCTCCGGCTCAATTTACAGATGAGGAAACTGAGTCAAGCAGGGTTAAGTGACTTGCTCAGGGTCACACAGTAGTAAGTTTCTGAGGCCAGATTTGAACTCAGGAAGATAAACCTCCCTGACTTCAGACCCGACACTCTATTTACTGTGCCTCCTGGCTGTCCGGTAACTGGATTTCTGTCGTCGGATCCTTTCCTGGGGCCTTCCGGACACCACGTGGCGGGGAGCGCCAAGCAGAACAAAGCACACTTACACAGCAACTCAGGGGGCAACTCCCAACTTTATTTCTTGCTCTTCTACATATATAGCCTATCCTACGCAAGCACTTTCCATTTTGGCTCTTGGCCAATTACAACACCTTTTGCCTCATAGATGTAAAAGAGACCCCAAAAACCATCTAGTTTGACCTCCTATTTTTATGAGTGAGAAGAAATAAGAATGTTAAATGACTTGCCCAAGGTCATACTGGCTGTATGTTTAAGAGGTAGAGTCTGAACCCAGGTCCTCAGACTAGAGCTGGCTACTCTTTCCACTGTGCCTCCCTGGGAGAGAATGGAGAGGAAAAGGAGGGCAGGAAAGGGAGGCATAACAACGAGATTTTCGCAGAACAATAGAAAGGAGTCAGAGGGAGAGATAAAGAATGGGGAGGAGAAAGGGGCAGGGAGGAGGGAAGAAGGAGAAAGAAGGAGAGGGGGGGAGAGAAAGGTAGAAAAGAAGAGAAAGAAAGAGGGGGAGAGAGGAGAAAGAGGGAGAGAGAAGAAGGGAGAGATAAAGAGGGGAAAGAGAGGAGGAGAAAGGAGAAGTGAGAAGAGGGAGAAAGGTGGAGAGAGAGACAGAGACAGAGAGAAAGGGGGAAGGGAGAGAGAAAAAGAGAAAGAGAGAACCCTCAGCCTCTCAAAACCCTCTTTGATGGCAAGTAGCAATGGACCAAGAAAGGACTTAGAGGAGGGGAGAGGGGGAGATGAGAAATAACTTTAGCCATAAATATTTGCACCTAAGACAACATAAAGCATGCCTTCATATTACATTTTTTAAGCTGACTCATCTTGAGGCCCATTACTGGGAAAGCCATGGTAGACTATAGGCTTCCTATTTCAACTGAATGTTCTTGCTAACTAGGTGCTAAGCTCTATTGAATCTACAAGCTGATGGATTGTAAGTATTTCCAACACCCTATAAATCAGTGCTCTGAGGAAAAGCTCCCATTACCCTTTCTGGTTATGGTGCTACAAGCAGGAAAGAGCTTCCAAGAAATAAGCCATCATATTTAGGACTAGAAATGACTCTGAGATCTACATACATCTTTGGAACTAATTGTTTCTCATTCAAACAAAACTTAGCTTTGTTTTCCTCACTCTTTTAATAAAACTTTCTTCTATAATATTACAAGCTACTTTTTTGCAAATGGTGAGTCAACCTCAGAATATTGAGTCTTACTGTGAATGTGTGTTCTCCCAGGTTTCTGTGGTGAGGCTATTTTAATTAAATTTAGCATTTAATAAATACTACATGAGAACCAGCTTGTAAAATGACTAAACAGCAGGTTATAGAATCAGCATCACAGGGTCCAAGATTTAAAGTTGAAAAGGACCTTAGAGATCATTGAATTCAACCCCTCACTATATGGATGAGGAAACTGGGGCCCAGAGAGGTCATACAGGTTGACCTGCCCAGGATTACACAGTGTCTGAGGCAGCATTCAGAAACAGACCTTTTTACCTCTATAAACAGTGTTCTATCCACCACACTGTCAAATCTTTCCTCTGACACATATTGGCTGTGTGACCCTAGCAAAGTCATTTAACTTTTTAGTACCCCAGGCAATTCTCTAAGACTATTGGTTATAGAATAGGTGCTGATTTTCATTGATAGAGTTCTTTATACCAATGAAATGACAGGTCTGATTTTATTTTTAACATGCAACTCTTCAAGGTGACTGGGAAACATAGAAACAAAACAGACCTTATCCTTAAGGAGCTTACATTCTGAAGAGAGAAAAAATTCCCCAAAATGTCTATGTGTTCCTTCTTGTCATCAGTGTTGCTGACACAAAACTTTCAAGGGAAAATGAGACATCCTGAATCTGTTCCTTTTTCTTTTCTCCCTACTACCTGGGCCAATATCACCCAATATTATCTGAAGGTTCCTGCAGCTGAGACTCGAGGGGCTAGTTGAAGAAGCACAAGTAAAGATCAACCATTCAGTGCACGTTCCTTGCAACCAAGAGAAGTTGTGTCCTAACTTCTAGGGCAACATATATTTCACTCTGTTTTGCTGAAACAATCTTCTCTTTCTCCGTTATGTCTGACTGAGGTCATGATAGTCACAAGGCATTGTGATCCACCAGCTCTTTTACGTGTGACTATTTTTTGGATTTTTAAAGATTATAACTGACATATTTCCATATTACTGTTGCCAGCTCTCATTCCTCTCAACAAGGTACTGAGAAAGGGAAGAGGTCACTTTCCCCCCATTAGAGTTGGGGTATAAAATAGGAATGCTCTCCTGCCTCCCCTCCTAGTTAGGTCTTCCTTCTTCCCACCAAAAGTCTCTCTCAAATAGTCCTCAATGAACCTTACCTTTCCTTCCCATTGCTATTTGGAAATAACACTAACAGTCAGCTGATAAACTGCCACAGAAGACTGTCAAGCTCTAGATTTGCATGAGATGCTGAATTCTCTTACATCCACAATATCTTCAGAGGTTTAACAATACCACCAACTGTCGAGGCTTATTCCTTAGCCTGTCTTACCTTTCTTGAGAAAGAAGTGTCATTTAACTGCCCTACTAGCATAGGCCTAGGGCAGCTCCTCTTATCTTTCTCTCCTTGGCACAAGGCAAAAAAATGCCTTTTCATCTAAGCTGTTGCCAGGAGAGGAAGATCACAGTCACAGAGCAAGACCCATCTGCAGCATCGTGAACTTACATGGCCCTACAAGAATAAAACATTTCTAAACAACTTTTATACAAAAAATTTAACAAGGATTTTAAAACAGAGGTTTAAAGTGGTTTCATCACAAGTGAAATCTAATGAATATTCTGTCCAGATTCCATGGATTAGTGCATTTTTCTTTTTGGCACAGATCAGAGGAGAATAAGTGGAGGAGGCTATAGCATCACACTTTATAGAGAGAAGCAGCAGAAGAAAACAGAACACATGTATGCAATTCACATGGAGGGGAAAGAGCTGAAAAAGAAGTAAGAGCTCAAGGTCAGTGAGCATGGACTTTACTGAGGAAAACAAAAAAACTCAAGTACTCTTATGGAAGGAGTGAGCTGGCTTCTTAGCTTGAAATACAATGGTGGCATATTTTAGTGATTATAAGAAAGGAGGAGGTTTCACTAAAGCCACCAAAACTTTTTTTTAAAAATTAGATATTTTGGATAGATCTCTTTGTCAAATGTACTCCTGCCTACTGCAAGCTGCCACTGCCTTCTTAAACTAAACCCTAGTACACGGTAATGTTCTGAAAGACCAATGATTAGTATAGATTCTTTGCCTCAGAACTGAATGGCCCCAGACAGCCATGCTCTTATGTTTATTTTCATAGTTTTATAGTCATTCTGTCCCTCTTCTCTCCAGGCTTTCTACAGTCACTTCTGTCTTAGCAGTAACAAACAGCTGTCTACCCCTGTATTCTGCTCATCAGGACATATCTGGAGCTCTGCAGTGAGTCCTGGGTACCATGTTTCAGGAAGAACATTGTTAACTAGAGCAAGTCCAGAGGAGAAGATTGTGGATGTCAAGAAGACTGGAAGAACGCCATATAAGGATTGATTAAAGGAACCAGGGCTATTTAGCCTGCAGAAGAGAAGACCTAAGAAAAAATGATAGTTGCATTCAAGGATCTGGAGGAAGGATTCAACTTAGTCTGTTTGACTCCAGAGGGCAAAACCATGAGATGGAAGCTACAAAAAGGCAACATTAAATTTAATGTTAGGAAAGACTATCTAGTAATTAGAACTATTCATCAGAAGAATGGGCTACCTTGGGAGGTAGTGAGTTTCCCCTCATTTTAGGTATTCAAGCAAAGACTGGGTGTCTACTTTCTGGGGATATGATAGTGGGATTCCTTTTTTGTATGGGTTGAACTAGATAGCAACTGAGTGGTTTCCAGCCCCATGATTTTGGTAGAATAGAATAAAAGAAGATGGGGAATATTTGAAGGACTATTTGGGTTTCTTGGTGGTTGTTGTTGTTGTTGTTGTTGTTGTTGTTGTTGTTGTTGTTGTTGAAGCTATCAAGGTTAAGTGACTTGCCCAGGGTCACACAGCTAGCAAGTG
The DNA here is from genome assembly GCA_011680675.1 of Gymnobelideus leadbeateri. Lineage (NCBI taxonomy): Eukaryota > Metazoa > Chordata > Mammalia > Diprotodontia > Petauridae > Gymnobelideus > Gymnobelideus leadbeateri. The sequence continues at coordinate 580,428 of WOXC01006868.1, read as the reverse complement.
TCTGATACCAAATATGGAGTCAGGTCTGCCTGACTCCAGTATCCACTGTGCCACCTACCTGCCCCAAACTATTTACAAGAGAGGAATTAGAATTGTTCTGCTTTGTCTTCTTAGGGCAGAATTAGGAGCAATGGATGGAAGTTACAGAAAGAGACAGATTTAGGATCTCTATTAAGAAAAACCTACTAACACAACAGAATTGTGCAGAAATGGAACTAGACTGTCTTATAAGGTAGTGAGCACCCTGTCACTGAGAGATCTTCAAATGAAGATGGAAAAATTTGCCAAGGATATTATAAAATGGATTCCTGATCTGGTTTGAGTTGGACTAAATGGCCTTTGAGATGTCTTCCTACTTTGAGATCCTAGGATTCTTTCTATCTGTCTAAATTCCTTTCTAACTTATGGGGCAGCTAGCACAGTGGATAAAATGCTAGGCCAAAAGACAGAAAGACCTCAATTCAAATTTGACCATAGATGATGAGGCAGGCTTCTGCCCAACAACAATAAGAGCCTTGCCTAAATCTAAATCCACCTAGTAACAGGGGGCTTTATCTGTTGAGAAAAAAAACTTTGTTATTTTCTGTGTACATAATTAATCCTTATGGTTTGTGCCCATATCCTTGGTTGTTGCAAGTTAAGTTCCCTATTTTGTGAGTACATGCCTGAATTGTTTTTTATAAAGTACCCAACACACCTCCTTCTCCTTTCCTGCTTCCCCTTACACACCTGCTTCCCTTTTCTTAACATCCTTCCCTGTGGTTAATTGCCTATGCAAGAGCATACCCCCCCACCCCTAGCTGGGCACCCAAACCTTATGTATAAAAGTAAGCCCTCATCTTATCTAGTTAGTGCTTAACTAACCCATTGCTTTTGCATCAATAAAGCCTTCTTGATAAGGAGAACCTCTACCCCCTGAATTCTTTCCCGACAACCTGACTCCAAACATCATCTACCTCTTCAATAGATATTTACTATCTGTGTGACCCTGAGTAAGTCACTTAACCTCCCCTTGCTTTAATCCACTGGAGAAGAAAATGACAAACCACTCAGTGTCTTTGCCAAGAAAACCCCATGGACAATGTGGTCCAGAGGTGACTGAAGAGTTGGATATGACTGAATAACAACACTTCCAATCCACTGTGAAGTAAAAAAATCAAATCATTAAATCTGATGGAGCCCATTAAAATGCAAACTCCCTAAGGGCAGATACTGTTTCACTTTTGTCTTTGTATTCCCAGAGTTTAGCGAAGGTTCTGGTTTAATAAACGCTTGTTTGATTGATTGTTCAATTGTGTCCTAGCAGGCTGAACTTGCCAGAAGCTCATGCCTCCTGTAAGTGAGGCATTGCTGTGTTTTTTAAAAAATTGCCTCGATTTGTGATTTCATCATGGTAAGGACAACCTATTGAGAAAATTCCTTCTACCAAAGTGCATCAGGAACTATGTTATAATTTACAGAGTTGCTTGGGGCATTGAGAAGTGACTGTCACTGCCCAGGGTCCATAGCCAGGATGGGTCAGAGGTGAGCCTTGAACTTCCTGCCTTGAAAACCAGGAGCCTCCTGACTCTGAGGCTCTCTACCCATTATTTCACATTGCCTCTCATTTTAAAATATCCTACTAAACAGACTAAGTCATCACTAGCCATTTTATTTCTCGACTATTTGGATGACCCATTTTTACCTCTCTGAAATTTCTTTCCAAATCCCACTTATGGACTGAGCATTCTCTAGGGAATTTGGGATAGTTTCCAGAATGCCCTGCTATACAGGGACTATTGCTAGACCCCAGAGCAATACTGATACTTCCAAAGAAAAGAAAAGGGTCAGTGTTCCCAATCTGTTACAAATCTAGGCCCTAAGTGAAAGGGAAATATTACTAGAAACATACCTAGGGGATGATTCAGGGAGAAGAAAGCAGACCATAGATAATAATAAATACAGTGATTCAACTAAGTCAATAACATCAACATGGTGGGGCAAGTAACTGCTGGTAAATTGCAACAGCTAAGGTGAGTGCCATGGGCGTAAAGGACACAAAGTCCAAGTTAAAGGCCACATCTCCGGTAACAATAAACAAACTAACTTTTTTTAAAAAATAAATGTGCTTCCTTAGGGAATTGAATGTTTGTGGGAAAGTATTGGTTGTGTCAAAACAAAATATCAATATTTTGTTTAAACATAGGGAAAAAGAACACAAAGAACTTTGATAACAAAGTCTATCTGCACCAGTGATTCCCAGCTTTTCTGGAGCTGCATGCTACACTGCATTTTCACTGGCTGGTCTTTGGCACTCTCCTTTTCTCTTGCTAAAAGTACTAGGTGGCATGTTTATCCTGAGTACTAAAGCTAGTTTAAATTCATCTTGTTTGGAGATCTCATTTCCTGATGCTGACCGAGGTCATTGGAGACTTGTTGGGGTGTCCACATCATGGTGGTTACAAGTCTTTATGATGCCAAAACAAAATGGCTGATTCTATCAATTTTGCATCCCAGTCATCTGGCCCAACACAGACCAAAAAACAAGAAAGTAATGACTAACTTTTGTTTGGGATGATAGAATCTACCAGATATTTTGACTTTGTGTTAACATAGACCAAGTGGCATGGGCAGCTGGAAGAGTATGGTTATGTCCTTAAAACAAAGACTTCACATACTTTATAGTCCCATCAAAGGGCCTTCATGCTACTCCTAACACAGGACATTCTATCTCTTATCATTGTACCATTGTCCCAACTATTCTAGTTTCCTTCAAAATTTTGATCAAACAGCAATTCCTACATGAAGCCTTTCACAACCCCCCCAACTGCTAGTATACCCCCCCTTAAATTATTTTGTATGTATTTATATGTGTACATATCACCTATCCTGATAGAGACCTTTAAGGTTAGGAAATGTTTTGGTTTTTTTCCTTTGTACCCATCACCAAGCACCATAGAAGATATTTAATAAATATTTGTTTGCAATTTGTAGTTTCTTTAAAAGTTTCATACCCCACTTACAGGGCAACAAAAAACTAGACATTGCTTGAGCAAAATATTCTTGACATACTTAGGTATTAAGCAATAAACAATAGTCATTTATTAAACACCTATTGTGCAATGGGCCAGGTGCTCAGTATTGGAGTCACAAAAACCAAACAAACAAGCAAGTGGCCTTGCTCTCAGAGAGCTTACATTTTACTGGACATACCACTTTAGACTATAATGAACTGATAGAATTAGCCATTTTGTTTTGGCACCATACAGACTTGCAGCCACAATGCCTGATTATGTGGATACCCCAACAAGTTTCCAGTGACCTCAACTGGCATCAGAAAATGAGATCTTTAAATAAGATGAATTTGAACTAGCTTTCGGATAATTTTATTCAGGATAAACATTCCATCTAGCACTTTTAGCAGGGGGGAAAGGGATTGCCAACAGGGAATGCCTTCACTTGACTGACTAGGGTAAATATATCCACCAGTTTCCCTGACCAGTCGACAACCTCTAAAAAAGTCTGTTGCCTTTTTCCCTTCATCTCCCACCTCTGTCCAGGAGGATCTCAAAAATAAACTGAGATGGAGAACAGATTAAATTGTTGCAGTTATTTAGAAAACCAGATAGGCCACTCTGAAAACAGACACAAAAAGAAATAGAAGTACCTTTCATTGAAAAGCCAGTTCTGGAGAGACTTGCCTTCAGAACCCTAATAAGGAGTATTTTCACTGGGATAAGAACATTTGGGTAATGGCTAGGGATAGGGGCAGCATAAAAGATAGTCTGACCTTGGGTGCTAGCACTTCAAGAAAGGTCAAAGTCCAAGATGGTGGAGTAGAAACAGCTCATCCAAGCCACTCTGCCCCCAGATTCCCCCCAAACTATGTAAAAGGGGACTCTGAACAACTTCTGGAGCCCCAGCACCCACAGAATGACACAGAGAAGCTAACCTCCCGCTGAGGACAGCCCAGCAGCCCTGCAGGAAGGACCAGCGCAGAGGTCTGGGACCTGGCAGCGCGCAGAGCGCAGAGCGCAGGAGCCGAGCCGAGCCCAGGAGCCAGCAGAGCCCAGGTCCGCCTGAGCCGAGGTTTTAGCCCCAGGGCGGCAGGGCCAGCAGCCAGCTGGAGGAACCCCAGAACACCAGGAGCTGTGGCGACTCCAGAATTATCAACATAGACATGCCTAGGACAAAGTAAGAGGTTAGTGTCCTATGGACTTTGGGACCTGTATTTGGGGAATGCGTCAGCTCCCTCCCCTGGGGGCTAGAAGCCGCTGAGGAGACACGCCATTTTGTAGTTTTCAGAGGCAGATCCGGCTCCCAGCCTACAAATTGTGGGGAGATCCAGCGATCAGTCTTGGGGGGTAATCGCTCTTGCTTTAACCTCCCTGGATCTGGATTGTGATCTAGGGTGGAAGTCGTGGGTGGGTTTACAGCTTGCCAGAAACGGAAGTTGCCCCCCACACATTCGGGACGAAAATTCCTCTATCTGGCCCTAAAGCCATAGTGTGACAACAAGCCCAAAAGTCAAGTAATTAAGTGGCAACATGCCAAGGCAAAGGAAACAGAAAAATGCAACCCTAGACTCCTATTTTGGGGGCATAGAGAAGGAAAAGGACTGTGAGGTCAGAAGTCCTGCTCCAAAAGCCCCAGGGGAAAACATGAGTGGGTTGCAGGCCATAGAGGACCTTAAGAAGGACTTTAAAAATCAAATAAGAAGTGGAGGAAAAATTGGAAAGAGAAATGAGAAGGATGCAGGAAAAGTATGAAATGAGGGTCAACAGCCTGACTGAGGAAAACAACACCTTAAAAAATAGACTAGCTCAAATGGCAAAGGAGGCCCAAAAGGGCATTGAGGAGAAGAATGCCTTAAAAAGTCGAATTTGCCAGGTGGAAAAAGAATCTCAAAAGTTCACTGAGGAGATTCATTCCTTCAGAGTTAGGCTGGAGCAAATGGAAGCTAATGACTTTATGAGAAATCAAGATGCTGTTAAGCAGATCCAAACAAACGAAAGATTAGAAGGCAATGTGAAATATCTCATGGGAAAAACCACTGACCTGGAAAATAGATCCAGGAGAGACAATTTAAAAATTATTGGACTACTGAAAGCCATGATCAAAGAAAGAACCTAGAAATCACCCTTCAAGAAATTCTCAAGGAAAACTGTCCTGATGTTTTAGATCCAGAGGGCAAAATAGAGGTTGAAAGAATCCACAGATCACCTCCTGAAAAAGATCCCAAAAAGAAAACTCCCAGGAATATTATAGCCAGGTTCCAGAATCCCCAGATCAAGGAGAAAAATACTCCAAGCAGCCAGGAAGAAACAATTTCAATATTGTGGAAACACAATCAGAATAGCCCAGGACCTGGCAGCTTCTACACTGAGGGATTGAATGGCATGGAATATGATATTCCAGAGGGCAAAAGAACTGGGAATGAACCCAAGGGTCACCTACCCAGCAAAACTGAGTATTTTGTTTCAGGGGGAAAATATGGTCATTCAGTGGAATAGAGGACTTTCAAGCATTCTTGAGGAAAAAACCAGAATTGAATAGAAAATTTGACATCCAGACACAAGAAGGAAAAGATGCCTGAGAAGGTAATCAGGGAAAAGAAATCAAAAGGAACTTATCAAAGTTGAACTATTTACATTCCTATATGGAAAAGCAATAACTGTGACTGATGCTATCTTTCTCACTATGAAAATAATGGAAGAAGGGTGTGTGGTCATATGAATACATATGTGAATGTGTGTGTATATGGTTACAGTTATATATGGACAGAGGGCATAGGTTGAATTTGTTGGGAAGGGAGAATACTCAAGGGATAAAATTATGAGGTGAGAGAGGAAAGTGGCAAGAGGAGATGGGGAGAGACAGGGTAGGGTAAACTATCCCATGTAGAAGAAGCAAGGGGAAGTGGTTGCAAAGGAGGGGGAGAATAAGGAAGGCTAAAAGGCAAAACCACATTCACATTGAATTTGGTTCAGGGAGAAAATGACATACATACTAAATGGGATATCTCAACCTGCAGCAGGATATGGGGAAGGGGGATGAGAGGAGGGATGATGGATGGGAGGGCATCCTTGGGGTGAGGGGAGGTTGGAAGTACCCACTATAGAAGAGGGACAGGATCATATAGGGAATGGACCAGGTGGGGGGTGGGATGAGTGGGAGGGAATTATAAGCAGCCTTGTACAATATATCTACTATGATAATGTTTTGCATAGCTAGACATGTACAACATATACTGAATTACTTATCTCCCAAGAGGGAATGGGTGACAAGGGAGGAAGGAAATGGATCTGAAATTTGAGGTCGTAACATTATATATATAAATACTATTATTAATACTCTTTTGCTTGTAATAGGGAGATAAGATGTGCAGGCATTGGGATACAAAGACCTACCTTCCTCTAATGTAAAAGTTGATGGGGGTATGGGAGAAGGTATGGGAGAGAGCAGATTGGAGGAAGCGATATCTTGTGGGATTACTATTCTGGGAGGTTGGGTAGGGGAATAATGGGGGGGAAATGATTGTAACTCAAAATCTGGCGGAAATGAATGATGTAAAACAGAAGTTAATAAAGCATTTGTTTAAAAAATAAAGAAAGAAAGAAAGGTCAAAGTCTAATTCAAGAGGCTTTTCAGGGAGAAAAGCAGGCCCCAAAAGAGAAGCACCATAGTGACAAGAATCTGAAGGATTGTGATCACCATGGGGCTAAAATTCATATTCCTCAAGGAGAAAATCCTCCCATATATTCAGAAGCAAATTTCCCTTCTGAATATCGGCACCCTGGACTAAAGCCCCATTTACCCTAAGCTAGTTACTACTCTGCCTGCCTCTCTTAAACCAAGACTGTTAGTTTGATACCACGTTTGAGGTCAGGAAAAGGACGCAAAACTGTTTTTAACAGACCACTATTTTAACTGATTGGAGTAGTTTGGACAAGAGATTAAACCATTTGGTCAATGCTACTTTTTTGCTTCCCTATCATCTCCACACCATATTCCTGTGCTGCATCCTCTCCCTCCAGAACCCCCGACTATAGAACCTGCCCTGGGACCCTGGGCTTTGGATTGGCAAGCCTTCCTCATATTTAACCTGACCCAGACCCACCACACTATTCCCTAGACATATTCATGCTATGCACCTATGCTGAGCACCGTAGCTACCCTTACCACCTCCAGCTCTGGAAAAACTGATCAAATCAACAGTACCATTACTGAAAAGGACATGCCAATCAACTGCCCTATGACTCCACTAACCATTCCTGTGACTTCCCTGACCAAAATATCCCTCTCTAGACACCATTCTTTCATATGTGTTATCTTCCCCTTTTAGAATGAAAAAGTACAAGGATTGTCTTGCTTTTTGTCCCCAGATCTGAAGTATAGTGTCTGACACATAGTAAACATTTAACAAGTGCTTTTTCAATCATTCATACATGTTGGGGGCGGGGATAGGCTTTGCTTTTACTGTGCTAATTTCCATATGAGGGCGTGGTTTAATGTATATAAGATGCTGTACGCGGAAGCATCTCTCTCTCGGGATGTGACCAGCCGTGAATAAACAACCCCTGAAACCTCGGGTGCTCTGTCTGGGTTAATTCTTCTTCGGAGGCCGGTGACGACCGAAGACTCGCCATGGGGATAGGTGAGTAGAGAGGACGGGGATATAATAGTTACAGATCAACCCGCCGCCGGTGCCGTAGATAAGGCCCCCGGCACATACATTCATTCACAGGGATGCAGGGATCTGGTTTAGGTACAGACTCAAAACAAAATCATGTTCATCAGAGAACAAAGACAGTCCAGATTATCTCAATGACCAAAAGATATATTGACTGGAAGGCTGGAAAAATTCCATTCTGATACTTCAGTATACAAAAATCAATGTTTCTTTTGTTTCGGGTTCAGTTTCTAAATCCTGCAGCCTAATCACAAATGACAAGAGTTGGGTTTTTGGAGGAGCCAACTTTTCTAGGTGACATTCTCATGAGAAACTCTTGCATTCCTTTCCTCATCACTGCATTCTCTGCGATTTCTCTCAGGCTCTTATACAATTTTTCCATTTCTCTGTATTCACTCTTGACATCTACAAAAGAACAGAATATAGAGGAGTTAGATTTTTTCCAAAGTTTAATTTTGTCACAGATGACCACAAGGATCCTGCAGGAAGAAATACACTGGTTCATTGCTGGTTATTGTATTGTGGGACCTTGAAAACCCTAGCTCTTATTCTTACTATCTATATAACCACAACCAAGTCACTTAACTTACATAAGCCTCAGTCTCTTCATCTGTAGAATGAGGGGACTGGACCAGATGGCTCTGAGTTCCCTAAATCTAAACTCCAAATCTGTGACACTATGAAAACCTGAAGCAAGCTACCCTGCCCTCTCCCAAGGTTTGTCTTCTCTGGCCTCAAGATTCTTGATTCTGCTGTTTCCTCATCTGTAAGGTGAAAGGATTTGAAACCAGCTATTCTGACAACAAATCCAATATGCTTCCCACTGTTTGAAGATTATGTCTATGGTTTATTCCATTTTCAAGATTCTCAATGCCAGTTCTCCTAGCTCCTCATCTGTGGTTCCTTCTCCACAAATTCAGCTATATTCTGGATCCATATCCTGTCTTTAGAAATAAAGCAATTGCATACAGCTAGAGTTTAACATAACAGAGTAACTTTCAATTTTGTATCCTTACATGAGAACATGCTGTGACATATCATAAATAAAAAATTAGACAGGAGAATTGGAGCAAAGGATTTCATCTAAGAATGAATGAAAGGGAAGATAAGCTAGTCACATGGAGAGAGCAAGAATAACTGATGGACAACCTGTCGGCTCCACTGGAATCCTTATGATGACCAGAAAGAATAGAGAAGGCCCTAACACATGGGGTGAAATGTGGGGGCTGAATTTAATATGGGAGGATAGATGGACAAGAGTCACACCAGATGAGTAGGCAGGAATGAGCTATAATCTACACTGTGGACCCACTGAAGAGAACCCTCTGAGATTACCTCCCATATACATTGTGTTGCATTGTGCTAAGATGTACCTAGTTAATTGCATACTGTCTTCCCCTTTAAAATATGAGCTCCTTGAAGTCAGGGACCATGTTTTTGTCTTTCTTTGTATCTACAATGCTTAGCCCAGCATTGGTATATAGTAAGCATTTAACAAATGCTTATTGAATTACCAACTTCTTGAGCCAATTCTATACTAATGAGAGTTGGAAATAACTGCTTTAAACTGACACATGAAGAAAGTGGTCAAATAAAATTAGATCAAATACAAATTAAAAGCAAGTAAACTTTAGTGCCATGCAAATCTAGCTGCATTTTTGGAGTAGAGTGAAGAAAAAAGATCATGAATTTCATATCTATACATGAACATTTTATCCCAGGGCATGGGAAAGTCACCAGTGGTCCTCTGACCAACATAAAGGCATCATGAAAAAGGTTTCAGCAGCAATAAAAGTTCTATTATAGCCAACAGATCCAGGACTACCTATCCTAACATTGTTAACTGATTCCATAAAAACACAACATCAGGGAAAAACCTGTCAAAAGAAGTTGGGTCTGCTTCTCCCTTCTTCTGGTTATGCTGGTTTGAAGAAGAGCCAAGGACACATGTGCCTGAGTAAACAAAAGCCCTGATCAGGAACTTGTGGGGAAAGCAGTCACAAGGAAAATAAAGGGCACGTAGGAGTGGAGGCCATGAGAAATGGGAGCTGCAAACAGCATAAACATTAGATGTCTGAAGCAATGAAGATCCCAGAGAGAATGAGAGGAAAGCTGACAAAGGACCAGATTGAACAACACACGAGCTGGAGACCTAACTAATCAGTACTATAAATTTTGTGGAGCTGTAACTATTTCCTCATTAAGGGAACTTGGATATGAGTCCCTTTTCTGTTCTCTCCATGCCTTTCAATAAACCTGATCTGTGTTTGTTTACTTTTAGCCTAGAGTACTTTTAAGAGCCTGAAAAAGAGCCCAAAGAGGAACACACAAGCCCAAACCAGAAGTTCCCAGGGTCTGCACCTTGGGACACAGAACTGTCATTATGGTTATTGTTATTATTATCACCAATAATTATAAGGTAGGTCAATAAGGGAAAGTGCCAGGATCTGAACCCAAGTTTGGTTGGTTCCAAATCAATATTTTCTCAGGAGCAATCTATACTGGAAATTGTGTTATAGTAAAGGCACTTAGGGAACAATCTATCAATAAGCATTTGATAAATGACGAGCACTGGCATAGGTGCAGGAAATTCAAAGACAAAAGTGATACAGTCCCTGCCTTCAAGGAGCTTATACTCTCTATACATCTATAAGTAAATAAAAAGTATATACAAGGATAACATAAAGTAATTACAGGGGTCACCACTAACCAGAGGAATTAAAAAGGTGCTGAATACTGAAAGGGGCTAGGGATTTTAAGAGGCAAAGGAAGGAAGGAAGGAAACAAACATTTATACATTTATTACTATGGTCCAGGAACTGTGCTAAGCACTTTATAAATATTATCTCATTTGATCCTCACAATAATCCTGTAAGGTAGGTGACCATTTTATAGTTGATGAAACTGAGGCAAATAGATGTTAAGTGACTTGCCCAGGGTCATACAGCTAGTATGTGTCCGAGACCAGACTTGGACTCAGGTCTTCCAGGTCCAGCACTATCAACTGCAGCACCTAGTTGCCCAGAGGTAAGTAAAGAATTCATCCTAGACATGGGAAACAGTCTATGCAAAGCATGGATACAGGAGGCGCCATGTTAAGTATCAGGAACAACAGTGGGGCCAGTTTGGTTGGAATGTAGAGGGGATAAAGGGGAATAATATGGAACAAGCCTAGAAAATGGGCTGGAACCAGGCTGTAAAGAGCTCTACTTGACAGAGGGATCAATTTTCAATATCAAAAGAAAAGAAGATTCCAAAAGGATGGAAAATCTCTCCAATATTATTAAACAAACCAAAAATACATCAACAACTACTGACCTACACATACAATTTCTCATGCCTACAAAATCTTTCCTTAAATTTTATACATTTTAAACACTTCTATTCACAAGTTGAAATAATCAAATCAATGTAATCTTTGCTGTAGGTGATGGCATCTATACGATTTTTTCCCATGCATTTTTCTAGTTCTTTAAGCATCAAAGACAAATTGAAGTATGAGGTGGCAGAGTCTTAGCACAGCTGCCAGAGACCTTGATGGTATTACACTAACTAGAAGGCATTTTAAAAGGGCAGGTACAGTATTTTGCAGTGTTCACATTAGTTCAGTCTTTCTAAATGACTTGTTCTCTTATAGTAAAGCCATAACACTGGGAGAGGTTTCAGGCATCTAACAACTTGAGCAACCAGGGTGGGGAGGTAAGGATAGAATTTTGCAAAACCCATGGAAGTATTAAGTAGCTGACTCACTCTCAAACTTCCAGTCATATCGAAAATATTTTGGGGAGCCGAAGTGAAGAAGGAAACTGGACCGTGTGGGAAATTCCCAGCCTTGGTAATTTTCTCAAGGCCAGTGGCTAAAGTATAAGACTGTAGGTTTCATTTGACTGGTTTCACTCCACTGGCTATATGTAATAGTAGGGAGAGATGGAACATGGTCTGGGGGCTTCCTCTTCCCCTTTCTGGTAATCTTAATAACAAGAATACTTGATAATGTCCATTCACTAAGAAAGTCCTTCTGGATCATCTGTGCCTCCCCCCTACACAAAATCAAAGAAGCCTGATGAAGACAGGGTCAGATCAGTGGACAAGCCAACTATGCTGAGATAATCTGTGGCCCACCACTTTGGAACATACTATAATGCCTTATTTTCTGTTTTCCCTATAGTAAAAGCATTTTGGCTATATGCTGGTTTACTGAGTTCTTTGGGAGCTACACAGAGAAGGGAATCAAGATTGGAATCTACAATATGGAGGGCACAAATCGAGAATATGGTAAGTTATTGTTGGAATTTATCCACTGGCCTAGATTTAAAACATAAAGCCCAGGAGTACCCAGAAGGCTGGCCCAGATTGGTACTTTCTATGCATACACAGTAGGAAGTTCAAGCTTCAAGTGCCACCTGCTGGCTTTCACCAATTAAGTGCCCCAAGAAGAGACCTGAAGTCATATCAAATACAACTGAAAAAGAAATACTGTTCTGTGGGACTGTTACTTTCTCCATACAAAGTGACCCCTTTAAAATATTCCCAGAAAATGGTCTTGAAATATCTACTTAAAAACCTTCAATGAAGAAGTACCTACTACCTCCTGAGGCAGCAATTTTCTTTTTAGATTAAGATTCTATTCAATTATTCAGAAACTTTTTCCTTACATTGAGTTTAAATCCATCTTTCTATAACTTCCACTCATTGAGCCTAGCACCACCCTCTAGGGCCAAGCAGAATAATCTAATCTACCTCCCATAGAACTGTCATGTTACCTTAATCCTTTACATCCCCCCCCCCAAATATTCTTTTCTCCAGGCTAAGCTTCTCCATTTCCTCAATTAATCTTCATTTGGCATGTTCTCTGGTTTTCTCACCATCCTGATCAAGCTCTTCAGGACACACTTCAGCTTTTCAAAGATGTGGCATCCAGAACTGAACACAATACATCATGAATGGTATAGAGGAACCGTTATATTTTTCAGTAGGCATCATGGCATATTAATATGGCATTGTACCATGAAATAAATAATCAATTAATCAATGAACATGAAGGTAATGAAGCATTCTGCTTGGCCCTAGAGGGTAGTGCTAGGCTCAATGAGTGGAAGTAATGAAACAGTCCCTACTCTCAAGGAGTTTATATTTTATCTAGGGAAACAAAGTATACATACGTAAATATTTGCAGAATAAATATACTCAGTACTTAAAGGATATGTCATCTCATCAATGAGGTGACATTTTGTTCTACTGAATCAAATGCTTTTTCATAAACACAAGCAATTTGTGCAATGGGATTTTATATTCTTTATATCTTCCAGTTAATTGTGAAATGGCAATAGTGTAGTCCATTGTTGAATATCACCTGAGAAAGTCTGCCTATTCCCTACTAATTCTCTCATTGAGGATGCCCTTGATTCAGGTACAGACAACTCTCATAAAGATATTGTGCAGGTGGGAGAGTAGGCATATAGGTTATTAGTTACTGATATCCCTTTGGTTACCTTTTTGCATTAATAAAGTCAAAGATTTTCCCCACACATTTGGTATCTTTCCTACCTTCACAGACTCTGTATATTAGTCTCTTATACTCTCACAATTGTGTTGCCTCCATCACAGATCTCCCCAATACATATTTGGTCAAATTCAACAGCTTTTTTCATTTTTGCTCCATTTTATCCCTTGTCAAGTTTAGTCCATAAGCATCTCCTCAAATGTTCAGTTAGGGTCCAAGTGTAGTAGCTCTTGAATGTCTTGAATGACAGAGCAGTTTGCTAAAAATGGTTTTTGTAAATATTTCACATTTTTCTTCCTGTGTGTATAATCCTCCTTCAGTTTTTACCTTTGAATGACCTTAGGATGACTTTGCCTTGTTAAATATCTTGTCAAGCTTTCTTTGAACTGGTTTTACCCTTCATTGTTTCTCTTTGCTTTCTGAAGCAATATTACTTACAATCGCCCATCCTTCTTCATAGCATTTTCACAACAAACAATTTTACATTCTTACCTAGTGTTGTCATTTGGCAAGCAAGTCAGATATTTGCTGACTAAAATGTTTTCTGGTTTATTTAGGTGTCTTTGTTGTGGCAATTGATTTACACTGGTTAAACTTCTAGATAAAATTGTTACATTTGATAATAATTCCATCTCTGTTTTCTAGTATAAGCATAAATACGTATAATCACAAAGTAGTTAAACACAAAGGTTATAGTAGTTGGGTTGTGACTTGCAGGGGTTACTCAGCCATAATACATGTCAAAGGAAGGACCTGAACCTAAATCTTCCTAACATTAAGGAAGGCTGGTTCTCTCCACTCTGCCATGTTGCCTTTCTTACTGAATTCATGTTGTCTGATTGATTGTTCATATCATGACACAATGATATTATATTAATATACCATAATTTATTCAAATTTTTAACATTTTGTTTACAGGACTGTGCTAGTGAGATGATGCTTCTAAAAATATTTTTGTAGAAATAAATCATTTTCTCCTATTAATAATTTCCTTTGAATATAATTCTAGTAATGGGTCCACTGGGTCAAAGGGTATGAATACTTTTTTATAATTCTCATTTTTAATTTGATATTGTTTTCTAAAAAAGGTGAGAACAATTCATAGCTCTACCAACAGCATATTAGTGTGCCTCATTTACCACAGCCATACCAACATCGAATTTTATCACATTTTATTATTATATTTACCTATAAAGTCTTTGTGAGAATCATATATGCATATATTGAAGGCATTCTTGATGAAAATATAAGAAGGAAACATGCAGACACAGATGATTTTCCCTTTTTTTTTTTTTTAAAGCAATTGGGGTTGAGTAACTTGCTCAAGGTTACACGGCTAGTCATTATTTATGCGTGGGTGCTCTTTTTCTGAGGCCGGATTTGATCTCGGGTCATCCCAACTCAGAGGCCGGCGCTCTTACTCACTGCGCCACCTAGCCGCCCCCACGGATGATTTTCAATAGTGTATATCTTCACATTCACAAAACTGATTGGAAGATGTAAGGAATGTAAGAACTCACTTTATATATTGTTTAGTACTAAATAGAGAAAAATGAGTAAAAAGAAGTTTTAAATCAGTGGCATTAAACTCAAATAGAAATAGTAGTCACTAATCTGTATATAAGGATCCTTGTGGGCTGCATATTAATTTAAGTTTAAAATATAATGTTATATATGTTTTATTATATTTTATTTATTTTGTTAAATATTTCCCAATTACATTTTAATCTGGTTCAAACCCTGTGAACCACATATTTGACACCCTGCTTAAAAGGATATCCTTAAATAATGTGCCGTGTCTTTGTTAAGATGGTTAAAAAAAAATCCTATGACATGTAGGACTATAGAGATAATTCTTCAAAGTCGTCTATTAATTATCAGTATCAAGAACATTATCCAACAGGTAAATACATACTGATCAAAGGTGTTCACCAATGTCTTAGAGAATGTCATTCATCAAGTTCAAATGGAAAAGGGATTCCCTAGAGATGGAGAGCTTCTCCAGATACTCCTGTTTGTAGGTAGCATTATGCCTTTGACAACAAGCCCCAGAACACCATATGGTCTTCTCAATGAGATCCACATACATACAAGAAGAATAAAGCTAATGGGGAATCTGTGTTGCCCAGATTATGACATGCAGTGGGATGGACAACCCATTGAAGTAGCCCACCCTTACTTTTATATTGACTAGGCACTGCAGATGGAACATGAGCTGAAGCCAAAATTTAATGGTAGGAGGACATCAGGCTGGACTCAATTTGGGAAATTATGCAATATTTTAAAGATCCAAAGCCACTTCCTGCTGTAAAAACCCATCTTTTTAACACTAGCATTATCCCATGGGTATTATATTCTCCAAAGAATCAGAACGGCAGAAGACCCAGACAGCAATGGAAAGACACATGGTAGGTGAAAGTAGAGTTACACATTAGTAACAATAACTTGCATGGGAAACATTTAACTTTTGTTAAACACTTATGTATTACACGCATAATTCAGAATAGGGTGGACCTGTCACATGGCAAAGATAAGTTATGACAGACGAACCATCTAAAAGTTCTACTGATAGCCACAGAATTTTAAAAGAACGAAATGAAGCCCTGTAGCATGCCAGGTAGATCCTCTGTGGAAAACTGATGAAAAGATAGTGAAAAGAATCCTAGTAGTAGAGATTGAATGGAGCTCCATGTTTCCTGGATACTCTCACTGTCTCCCGCATATGTAGACTCATTTCTCCCAAATGGCTCCTTTCACACTGTACCAATTCATAAACCACCTCATCATAATTATAGTTCTTTTCCTCCAGGCATCAGTTTCTCATACTCTTATTTCTAACCAATATTGCTGTCATGACATCTCTTAAATGAGCCAGGGGAAGAACTGGAACCCATAGACAACATTTTTCACACACATACACATCCCTCCCTTTGGGGAAGTGGGTGGAATTGATTTTCCCTGACCATAAGTGTCTCCACCCACAGGGGCCAGGCCAGCTCAGAGCATGACTTTCTCATGAGGTCTCCACCAATTATCCAACCCCTCCCCCACCATGCCTAGGAGTAGTAATAGAGAAGACAAAAGTTCCTGGTAGGGAGCTATCAGTCTACCTAGAGATAAAGAAATTCACTAGTGAGAGTTTTAATCTAGGGCAGAGGTTCTTACCCTGGGGCACATTAGCCCCTAAGAGGTACATGGTAGGGTCCATGAATTTGGATGGAAGGAAAAAATATGGCATCTCAGAATTTACTAAGCTTCAGTTTCCTTAGTAATCCTATGTATTTTATGCATTTAAAAACATTATTCTTGGAAGGGTCCCTAGGCTTCATAAGACTGCCAAAGGAATTCATGATACAAAAAAAAAAGTTTAAGAACCCCTGACCTAGGGCAACAGTTTTAATCCAAGACAATCTAGTCATCTCTGAAATCCATCACAAATGCTGTGTTAGTTTGTTGTTGTATACCTGATAAGAAAAATAATTGGGTAGGAAAGAATCAGTCTATAGATCTACAACACTGTGCCATTTCCTTCAGCTGAGTGGGAAGGGGATGTGGCTTCCACCCACCACCATAAAATCAGGCTGCCCTAAATTGATTTTTTGCATTAAGTACCAAACTCCTCCCTACAAATTATTTTCCCAACCCTGTTGTGTGGACCACTCCCATCCCCACCGAGCTTGGATTTGGATTCATTACTCCTAAACTCAGACCATATGCTCCCACCTATTGGCTTGCATCTGGCAACACATGAATTTCTGTCCTTGATTGTGCTGCTGATTGTTCCTTTGATTCCTTGTCAGAGTCATTGTCTTGGGATGATGCCTGCTCCATTTTGACAGGCTTGCTAACTCTCACTTGTTCATCTCCCCCTAATTTTCTGCACACATTGATTCTCTACTATAAGAACAAGGGCATAGGGTAGAAGTGCCCTGATGAAATATGAGTGGTTGGAATAACTTTATGGAGGAGAAGAATCCATCAGACTATGGTTTGGAGATTATATTTTTAAGGATCTATCCCTTAAAAACATCCAGTTCTCAGGGCTTTGTCTCAACTCCATGAAGCAACTCATTGGTTTCCCAGGAAATCTCTCTTACTAGGAAGAGGAAGCATTGACCAGAACAGCTGTACCCCAGCTTGATTGAATTAATCTACACTGAGAAATAGTTGATAAAATGGGATTTTGACTTAATAAATCTGTCTCCAATGAGTTTAGTTAATATGAATCAGTCCCCCAAGTGCCTCTGGGGGAACTAATCAAGTCAAGTTCCAGAGCCCACAAAACTAAGTGACCCCATCTATCAAGATACACATAAGAAATTCTCTCCTTGCCACCTCTTAAATTTAACATTAATGCAGTTAATGTTTGAATCAACTTTGAACTTAGTAATATTCTGTTTCTCTGAACAGTAGAGAATTTATATAAAATGTAAGCTCCTTAAGGGCAGGGACTGTCTCACTTTTGTATCTGCATTCCCCAGTGCCTAGCACTGTGTCTGGTGCATAGTTAGTACTTCTTGATTGAATGACAGATGACAAGAGAGACAGTTTGCATCACAGAAAGACCATAAGATGTAAAGTCATTTGGGTTTGAATCCTAGCCTTGTTACTACCTGTGTGATACTGGGCAAGTCATGTATTTACAAAACAAAAGAATAATTCTTGTGCTACCTACCTCATACACACACACACACACACACACACACACACACACACACACACACACACACACACTTGACCTTCTGGTTCTAAACCTTCTTGGGCCCCACCCTCTCCCTCCCTTCTCTACCCTCCCCCATGTTTTCTTTTTCCAAACAGAGACTAAAGTGGGCTCAGTACTGTGCCATTCAGATTTCACCTCTGCCAAGGCTTGTCATCATTATCTACATACATAAGAATTATTCAATGGGTATTGACACTAGGACTCAGTTTAAAACCAAGATCATTCTGGATATCAGGTTTAGGCTGCTAGTTCCTCCTTGGGGCAAACCCAATATACCCAGAAATCTGTACCCCAAATTGCCAGACATCCACACTCAAACAATACTTATGAAGAGCTTTAAAAGCCAGAGGATTTTGTTTTGTTGTTTTTCAGTCATGTCTGACTCTTTGTGATCACATTTGGGGTTTTCACGGCAAAGATACTGGAGTGGTTTGCCATTTCCTTCTCTAGCATTTTACAGATGAAGAAACTGAGGTAAACAGGGTAAAATGATTTGCCCAGCGTCACACAACTAGTGTCTGTGGCCCAATTTAACTTCGGGTCTTCCTCACTCCAGGCCTGGCGCTCTATCCACTGTACCATCTAGCTACCCCCAGAGGATTTTGTATTTTATGCCAAATACAATGGTGTTAAACTTGGAGTCAGGAAGACTTTGGTTTGAATCCAATCTCAAACAGTAACCCTGTATAAGTCACTTAACTTCTCTGCAGTGTCCTCAGCCCCCCATAACTGAAATATACTCCCTCCTGCTTCCCTCTTTCTTTAAGATGCAACTCAAACATCATCTTCTGCGTGAAACTTTCCCTGACTCCCCCAATTGCTAGTACCCTCACTCCCACAGTACTCTGTACTTAACTACCCTGTGTATGTATTTATGTATATACAAATTTTATAATTATGCATCTTCTATTTTCATATGCAACTGTTGTCTCCCCCCATTAGATGGTAAGTAGGGATAATTCCATCATTTGTACTTGTATCTCTGGTACATAACAGGCACTTAATAGAAATACTCATTAATTAATCTCTAAAATGAAATCTTTAAAATCTCTAAAATAACAGCACCTGTCTTATGGGGTAGTTATGTAGATCAGATGAGATAATGGGTATATAATAGTTTGTAAACCTTAAAACATGCCTAAATGCCAGTCATTATTACCTCCTCTTCTACCCTTTTCACTTGTATCCTGCTTAGGAAGATGCTACAGGGCTAGGTATACTGGAACAGGCAGGGGTGTGCTAGACCCAGCTTTTCCTTTCATTATGAGCATTTACATCTAAGAAACCAACAAACAACTACAAATCAGGGCTTGATTTATTATTCTGTTGATGGAGAAAGTGATGGAGAAAGTACAGATTAAACTTAAATGTATGTTCTATGTACTTTCCCCCCTGGAGTTATAGTTGTTGAACATTTACTAGCATAACCCTGGGTGGGAGTGTCACCCACTTTTAGAAAGTTCCATGTCTTTACCTGATAGCTCCATGTAGAGGCTTTCTCCCCTGGGTGAAGCAAGGATCAGCATGGTGGACACACTTCCCTTCACTTTTTCTATGATTCCATTCTAAGGGACATGGAGTATTCTGTTAGAACATTCCTGTTCAAAGGGAAGAGAAGCCCTGAAGATGAGCCCTCCCCATTCCCTAGACATGAGGGCAAGTGTGCAGACTGAAACCTGGTAAACCCTGTAATGGCTATAAAAGTTAAAGTCCATGATCCTCAAGTCCCAATGTAGAGCAAAGGGAACTTCTCAGACTAAGAAAAGGAAAAGTGTAGACTGTTGAAGGATATCTGTACTGAAACTAGGTAGGCTCAGGGTGCTATTCAAGTATGTTAAACCAGACAAATCAGCAAGAATTGTGTCCCAAAGCCAAGAGAATATAAATTCCTAGAGGTTGGGAATAGTTTCATTTTTGTCTTTTGTACCTCAAGCAATTAACACTGTGCCTAGTATAGTTTTTGTGACCCTTTGTGACTCTGTGACCCATTTGGGATTTTCTTGGCAAAGATAATGAAATGGTTTGCCATTTTCCATTTCCTTCTCCAGCTCATTTTATAGAAACAGAGGCAAACAGGGTACACGACTTGTCGGGGGGTCACACAGTTACTAAGTATCTGGACGCCAGATTTGAACTCAGTAAGAGGAGCCTTCCTGACTCCAGGCCTGGCACTCTATCCATTATGCCACTGTGTGTAAGGTGATATGAATCTTTTTTTTAAGATACAAGTTCCCAGAATCAAGGCCTGTAAACAGTCCCATTGCACTTGCACATCATTATATAACTATAGATGATATAAACATTTGAGTTTAACTTGTAAATACCACACTGTGCCTGCTCTATACTGATACACCATGATATAACCCAAGTTAATGTAAACTGATGAGCTTATTATTGGCATGATGCCTTCTTTGTCTGTTTCTCTATAAATCAAATGAGCACTGGTCAGTAAGTGCAGAATGAGGCATACAGAATGCTGGGGATGCTGTAGAGGTGGATGGATGCCCCTATCCCTCTGTCTCAAGCTGCTACCATTGAGAATAAAGTATTATGACCTGCTTATCTGTGGTCTCCACTGTTGTCCTTCTGAAGTCTGCCCAGATCTAGAGTGAACCTGCAGTGAGCTAAGGAGCTCCTTTCTTAACAGCCACCTAGCTACCCATCTAGCACAGAGTAGGCACTCAATAAATGTCTGTTGAATAAATGCATGTTGGACAAGCTGGACTCCATGTATATACAATTAGCACAGTGTGTGGTATAGAATGGGTGTTTAATAGAGGCATGTTGAAAGAATGTGTGCTGCACAACAAAGCTGGATTCTATAATACCCATGTTGTCTATTTGCCAAACCTACAAATAGTCTTCACTCGGGTGGTTGTTATCACTGTACATAGAATAACTTCTATTCTACCTGAGGACATTTGGATGGGGTCATCAAATAAGGAGAGCAGGGCACAAGAAAGCAGTGTTGGGGGTCTATGTTCCTAAGATTATTGTCACAAAAGCACTCAAAACCAGGTTTTGGCAATGAGAGAAGAGGTCAAAAAACAAGCTGGCCACCATGGTCCATTGGGTACCTTGGAAATTTGCTCTTGGAAGCTGTTCAGGCCAACATTCCAGCCTTTTCCCTGAAACCCCAACACCACCCTGACACCTCCCTAGAATTAGAAATCAAGAGAAGGATGTGGAATACCTTCAGTTGCTGGAATTGACTCTTCATCCTTTCTTGTGCCCTTTCAAATAAACCCTCAGCCACTTGTCTGTCCACACCTCTTCTGATGACATCTTTCATTCGCTCACAGGCTTTCTTTCCAGTTATATGAGCTGCCTCTAATGAAAACAATAACCATAATTATATCCTAGTCTAAAAAAAAGTATTTATGAGTTTTCCTGGGTGTTAGAGAGAAAAAAATTACCATTTCTATGACAATGAAAATAAATTATAAAAAGGGGGGAGGAGAGAAATTATAATTTTGTTATTTATATAATGACTGTCACCAAGGGAATCTTTATTAATAGCAAGAGTTAGATTAATCAGAATCCCCAGCACCTAACAGTGTCTGGCACATAATACAAGTTTAATCTCACCCAATCCAGTCCTGTCATAGTGAGGAAGGGCTGTAAAATATTCTTTTCCATAATTAAGAAAGACAAATGTAGTCCTCTCCTTTCTTTTTAACCTTTATAAGAGTCAGACTTAAGACTGGTTGTTTTGTGAATGGACCTAGGGGCTTATATTTCTTTCCATCTCAGGAAGAGACTTGTATGCTATCACAAGATCAGAACTGGAGAACAGAGCTTTCTGTTACAGCAACAGTTTTCAAATCCCTCTGGAGAGGGAAGAAGAAAGTTGGAGAGAGTGAGGCATCTGAGAACCTAGCCAGAAGTGTCAAACACAGAGTTTCCGGGCAGGGCACATTGTGTCCGGCAATATTCCCTAGTGTAACCAGAACCAGATTTAAATGCAATCAGGACATACTTACAAAATAAAAGAAAATACAATAGAATATACATAATGTTAACGTGTGGTTTTCGAAGTGCATTTACTGCCCTCAGCAGTCTTTATGGGTCCCCTTTTCTATTTCAGTTTAACCTAAAAGGTCACCGTGCAGGAAGTGATAATTTTGCCTAGTTAAGAAACCACGAGAACAACTGTGAATCTGCACTCCCTGTATTCATTTCTTTTTTTCATTTAGACATGAAATGGGCAGCATGGTTTATTACTAAGTGTTTCTGTGATACTTTATGTTTTGCTTATCAGTCGTTAATTTTTTTTAATAATGGCTTTCTAGAAAATAAGCTGATTTTAAGTGCGTTCTAAGCTGGTATGTTAGAAAGACAGACAGAGAGACAGAGAGACAAGACATGGATAACAGATTATACCAAATTCAACTGCCTAGGAAATCTTTCCAGTCTGGTGATCAAAAGAATCACCTAGGGGCTCAGAGTCTTATGAATTTTGTTAATATCTGCTTTCAAGCTTTCTAACATTGAAGAGAAGAGAAACTATGAGGAGCTGGGTCACTAAGCCTAGATTAAAATCCTCACAAACTAAAATCATTACCTCTAAACTGACAGGTAGAACTCTATACTAGAGACTTTAGGGTTTTCTCTACCTTCTCCACCCCATGCACAGGTGAGAAATGTGAACATCAAGAGAATGTAGGAGAGGGGAAAGGGAAAAAAAATTTTACATGATAAATTTATTATATATTTAAAAGGAATAGCAAGCTGTACATAACAGATTTGTAGTTTCATGTGCAAGCATCTTTTTATTATTCTAATGTTACAGAAATGCTTGTTTTATTTCATAAACTAAAAATAAAATAAAATTCAAAAAGAGAGAGAAGTCCATGCCTTGAGTCAACCCCTTGAGGATGGAAAGGAGAGTGATCAGAGAGAATCAATTTCACCTATTCCTAAAGATAGGGTATGAAAAGTGCTCATCCCACTTCCACTGCTACATTTGCTCAGCATCACTTCAGTTGTGGATAACCAGCTGTTCACATTTAAATTTTTTGTGTTTTAAATAATTAAAGCATAAAGTCATGGGAGAGGCATGCATAATATCAGCAGGGCAACGGATCATGGTATAAGTAGAGCATTACTAGGAATTTTTGCACTCAAGGCAAGTCAAAACTACTACCACACAAACTACTGCACAAAGACAAGCAACATGAAGCACAGACCCATTTGTGGGAAAGGACTGTAGGAAACAAAAGAATGGCTAGAAGAAGAATTCCAGACTGTCATCTGCTAGCTTCCTATTCAAGTTGCTCTTGAAAACTAGGTGCTAAATCATTCCTATCCTGCTGAAGGACTGAAGGTGCTTCCAGTGCCCTCTAAATTCAAATATCCTTGGGAAAAGCTCTCGTTGCCCTATCCTAGTTACAGTTCTAGTGATAAATTTTCTTAAAACTAGAAAGGCAATTAGTGCCAAAAGACAAGATAGATAGCTCACCTGTTAGCTTTTTCCTCCTACTATGTGGCTTTTATTTGTGAAATAAGCTGTTGTGGTGATCTGGGAAGAAGACAGGACACTAGTCTTGGAGGAGTAATGAAAAAAAGCACCAAGTGAACATGAGGCCCCCACAAGCTTGTACCTTCATAACACAGCTTCAGATCATTCTGAACAGAGCTGCAGAGAGATTCATAGATTCTCTTCTTCTTTCTGAGGATGTGTCCTTCCAGGCCTCCCAAGATAGCATTTATCTATGAGAATTTAGGTTCAGAAAAGATTAATAAATCATTCATTCAAGCACCTTTCCTTTAGGAATAAACATCTTTCCTTTTTCCATTTAATTATTTATTTATTTATTTATTTATTTAGGGTTAGAATAAACTGGACAGAGCCTAAAAGAAAGCAAAGGCAGATTAAAGCAACAACTAAGTTCTGATTCCTGGCAAATTCTGCCTTGGGGGGAAAGAATGACTATAAAAGCTTTGCAAAGCTGGGCCAAAAGTAACCCACCAAATACCAATGAGAATATATAGGACTGCCCAGGCCAAGAAGACTATAAAGACTGTTGTTGTTCAGTTGTGTTCAATTCTTTATGGCTTTGTGAACTAACTGTTCATGGGGTTTTCTTGGCAAAGACACAGGAATGGTTTGCCATTTCCTTCTCCAGTTTCATGCAAGCAGGGGTTAGGTAACTTGCTCAGGGTCATATAGTTAATAAGTGTCTGATGTCATATTTGAACTCTGGTCTTTCTGACTCCAGGCCCAGTATCTACCCTCTATCCACTGTGCCACCTAGCTGCCACAGAGCCTGGTACCCCCTTTAACTATTAACTACATGGACCATCCAAAATCTTAGAACCAGAATCACAGAATCAGAATCCCTGAACCAAAAGTAACTTTAGATGTCATCTAATCAACAAATATAAACAGAGCTCCCTAATCCACACACAAGGATCAATCAATCTCTCTGCTGTTTAGGTTTTCAGGGCACCTCTGTCTCCTGGTTCTCCCCCTACCAACCTGACCACTCCTCTGTCTCCTTTGCTGGCTCCTCCTCCAAATCACACCCTCTCACGTGCTGGCCTCAAGGCTCTCCCCACTCCATTTAGCCACTAAGGTGGTTTCCTAAAGCACAGGTCCAGCTATGAAAGCCCCTGCTCAGTAATCTGCAGTGACTTCTTACTGCCTTCACAACAAATGCTCTGCTTGGCATTCAAAGCCTTTCATAACCTATCTCCCTCCTACCTTTCTAGTATCTATGCCTTCTCCCTGACATATACTCTTTGATCCATATACTCCTGGCTGTTCCATGAATAAGACGCTTCTGTCTTTTGGCCCCAGACATTTTCTCTGACTATCCTCCATACCTGGAACCCTCCTCTACTCTCACCACTGACCTCCTGGCTTCTTTGAAATACCAACTCAAATCCTTTTATTGGAAACCTTCCCCAATCCCTCTTAATTCTATTGCCTTCTCTCTATCAATCATTTCCTATTTGTTCTATATATAGCTTGCTTTGTATGTATTTGTTTGCATGTTATCTTCCTCCATTCATCAGCATTGTACATCAATTTCACGACAGCATGCTTGCCCAGGTTCTAGATAATGGACAATGCTCTTGTGCTTCCCCAGTCGCCAGTGGAGTGAAACAAGGCTATGTGCTCGCTCCCATGCTTTTTAGCATGATGTTTTCAGCAACAAGGCATCAAGATCAGCTACCACACTAATTAAATTCTTCAAATTGAGAAGGCTATAAGCCAAGACCAAAATGGAGGGAGTGTTGGTGCATGATTTTCTATTTGCACTCATCGAAGCCTCTGAAGCTGAGATGCAACAAAGTATGGATCTATTCTCTGCTGCTTGTGCTAATTTTGGCCTAACAATTAACACCAAGTAAAGACAGGTGCTCCATCAGCCACCGCCACACCATCCATACTTAGAACGATTAATTACAGCAAATGGAGAAGTTCTGAATGCTATGGATAAGTTCACTTACCTTGGTGGGATACTTTCCAGGGAAATACACCTTGAGAACGAAGTTGAGGCAAGCATTGCCAGAGCCAGCTCAGAGTTTGGGAGGTTCCAAAGGAAAGTGTGGGAGAGAAGAGATAGACTGACTACCAAACTGAAGGTCCACAGAGCTGTTGTGCTGACCTCATTGTTGTATGTCTGTGAAATCTGGACAGTCTACCAGCACCATGCCAGGAAACTGAATCTCTTCCATGTGAATTGACTGGCACTTTTATCCACTGTGCCATCTAGCTGCCTCATTTTTTTTATCTTTCAGGTAGCCCTAATTGTAAGGAAATTCTTGCTTACCTTGACCTAACATCTAGTTTTTTATAATCAGTTTCTATTCTCTGGGGCCAAGAGGAATAATTCTCATTCTTTTTATACATGACAACCCACATGGTAGGTGGAAAGAACACAGAATTTGATGTGGTTTATGGGTGCTGACACGGTTTAAGGATTTGGGGATCCCCAAAATGTCAGAATACAGGGTGGAGTTGCCTTGAATGAATTCACATGTGTAATCTGTCTCTTAGCTAAATGGTAAAATTTAGTGCAATGCTTAACAAATTGGGCAAGGGTTCTTAGAGAACCTGCAAACTGGTGAGGATGGTGTAGGGTTTATATGGAAAAGGAACTGGAAAAAAGAATGTCAAGGATGCTAATTAGGGAATCTAAGTATGTCAAAGGAATTTGCAAGGGGTTCAGGTGCCTTGAAAGAAGGTACCAGTGATCTATGGGTGGAAAAATTCAGGGAATCAGCAGAGATAGCTCTGTTCATATCAGACAATGGGGAGAGGACAAGACAGTAGGGTTGCCAGAGCATGATCCTTGGGGATCTGGCATCATGGAAGAGTTGTTGTGTCAGGCACCCCTGAGATAGCTTTTAAATAGACAAAGGAATGCCAGGGTTAGGCCTGCATGTGCTTGCAACAACAACAAAAAGACTGGTTCACAAGAAACTGAGTTGTTTCCAGAGACATGGTCTTAGGGCTGGGACCCAAGCACAAGCACCCCATCAACAGTACCCCATCTCTGCCATGTACAATCTCGATGACCTTGAACAAAGCCCTTCACTTCCCTGGGGTTCAGAGTCCTCCTCATTGGTAAGAGGAGGCAGCTGGACCAGAGGGCCCAAGAGATCCGGTGTAGTTCTGCATCTATCATTCCATGAAATATTTGAAGAAAGCTGCTGTGTCCCCTGCTGGCCTTCTCTGTTCCAGGCTAACAGCTTCAGTTCCCCAGTCTCATCTGTACGGTGAAGGGGTTGTACTTGAAGACCTACAAGGTTCCTACCAGCTCTAGGTCTGTGATCTGATACCCCTATAAATTTTTTAACTGATCCTCTAGAATATGTTAGCTTGCCATCCAGGAAGGAACTTGTACTGTCATCTAATCAAACCTCCTCACTTCACAGATGAGGAAACAAAGCCTTGGAGAGGTGACAGGACTCAGAAGGTCCTTACAACTATTTATTACAACAATCCACCATATAATACAGATCTCGGTACCCAATCTGGGGCTCTTTCCTCTAAACCAGAGGGATCTCTCTCTTACCTTGGCAAAAATATAAGAATAGTGGTTGAAAATGTTACATGTCAGTGAGTATTTCTGTGGGTCAAGGAACCTCATGGACCATTCTACAAAGCATAACTTGTCTCTGATTTATAGAGGCAGCTTTTACTGCCAACTAATCTTATGTTGGGATAAGGTTCCATTTTGGTTTATAGTTCAGATGCAGTCTTAGAGCTGGTTAATTCCTTCAACCTGTGAAGAGTTTTGTTGTTGTTCAGCTGTTTCAGTCATTCATGACCCCATCTGGGGTTTTCCTGGCCAAGATATCAGAGTGGTTAACCATTTCCTTCTCCAGTTCATTTTATAAGATAAGGAAACTGAGGCAAGTAAGGTTAAGTGACTCACTCACAGTCATACAATTGATAAGTGTCTGAGGCCAGATTTGAACTCAGAAAGACTCTAGGTCTGGCACTCTATCCACTCTATCAACTGGTATTTCATTAGTTTAATATTTTATTAATTTCTCTTTTCCTTTCCTTTGACTCTGGCCAAATCCAAGGAAGCAAGACATCAGATTAGAGGGCCAATGTATATGGCTTGCTAAGTGAGCAACAAGGAATCATAGGCCAACAAGACTGAACTTTGCTCTCACCTCCTGGATCAGAAAATCATGCTTGCAGCTGTCAGATTTCCACCCTCTTTCTATCACCACTTCCGTCATTTTCTCCTGCAGAGAGTGCTTGAAAGTGTCTACGTGAAGGATCAGTGAAGAACCGGTGTCCTTCCCAGTCCTACAGAGGAATGCCAAGTCAGATGTTAAGAGAGAAAGAGCTAACAATGTGTGGGCCTGAAAATAGACGTGGAATGATAAGGATGGTTTACCCATTGGCAAAAATCAGCAAAACCAACAAGCATGGTGTCCAAAATCCTACTTCTTTGCAATACTATTATTCCTTATACTATAATGACTACTATAGTATAATTATATAGTATATACAGTTTAACTATTATGCTATAATTCCTCATACTATAACACATTATACATTTGTTGCTGTTCAGTCATTTCAGATGTGTCCAACTCTTTAGTGATGTCCCCATTCTTTCTCCAGCTCATTTTACAGATGAGGAAACTGAGGCAGAGTTAAGTGACTTGCCCTGGGTCACACAGCCAGTAAGTGTCTGAGGTTGGATTTGAACTCAGGTCTTCCTGACTCCAGGCCCAGTGCTCTCTCCACTGCACCACCTAGCTGCCCCCATACTACAAATACTATAATGAAATAACTCATAGACTGTGCCCTTCTCCTTCTGTGCCTTTGTTCTTACTGTTACTCTATACCTAGAAGGCCCTCCTCCTCTCTCTCCATCTTTTAAAGTACAACTCAAATGTCACATCCTCCAGGAAGTGCCCCTGATCCTCACTATCTTGGTACTGGGTTTAAAGGATTCCTATGGTCTGGCATAAGGGAACACACTCATCATTGGTTTGCTGCCATTGGAGGATCTTTGAAGATAAAAATAGCTAGCATTTATATAGCCCTTTAAGACTTGCAAAGTGAGGGGCAGCTAGGTGGCACATTGAGGGGAGGCTAGGTGGCACAGTGAGTAAGAGCACTGGCCCTGGAATCGAGATGACCCGGGATCCGTTCCAGCCTCAGAAAATGAGAACCCACACATGGAATAATGACTGGCCATGTAATCTTAAGCAAGTTACTTAACCCCAATTGCTTAAAAAAAAAAAAAAAGACTTGCAAAGTGCTTTACAAGTTAATCTCATTTGATCTTCACAACAATCCTGTGAGACAGCGTGAGAAATAATTCATTTGGACCCCTACTCTATTCCAATCAGTATAAATCAGTTTGTCATGACTCTACAGGGGTTCTGATTATAAATTCTGTATGTTAGGCCCCAGAGCTGTGATTCACTTGCTTAATCAAAAGAAGCTAACAAGAGGCCCTCCACCCTTGTTTTTCCTTGTTTTGGTGACCAAGCCCAGTGTGGCCAAGGTGACTCAATTACATGGAAAGTCCCCCAACTTATTTTTGCACTTCTGGACCATTCTCTCTTGTCCAACATGAGCAAGTGACCATCTTATGACCACTCAATGGTAATGGCCCATGCTTCACCCAACCTGAGACACCCCTCCCCGCCCCCACCCCAGCTGCTGACACACCATTTCTAGCTAATGCATCATTTTTTGGCCTGAGAAGCAAGATATATCAACCAATTGGATTCTGTACTTTGGATAGTGTCTTTAAAATGTTCAGGTATCAACTCTGGTATCAAGCTTTATAAAAATAAGGGCCTAGAAGAAAGGAGAATCTCAGATAGTGAGAAAGATCTGAGGTCCACTTCATTAGAGAGAGCCATGGACCCTTTAATAAAGTGCCATGGGCTCAGAACTCTGACTCAGTCTCTTTTATTGTAGGTTGGACAATTTTAATCCCCACATTACGTGCTATTATTATTCCCATTTTACAGAGGAGGAAACTGAGGTTGACAGAGACTAAGTGACTTGCCTAGGGTCACATAACTAATAAATATAGAAGGCAAGATTTGAACTCAGGTCTTCCTGATTCCAAGTCCAGTACTCTCTCCCCTGTTCCATGGAAAAGTTAACAGCCTCTAGGTGACCCCAAATAGTCATGGATGCCCCACACAATTAGCTCCCCAGTCTAGAAATGCCCCCAAGACACACACACTACCAGGATTTAGTTCTCCATAGCCCAGGATTTCTGTTAGAGATAAGGAATCTACTCTTGTTAGGGAGAGGGAACTTACATAGTGCTTCTGAACAGAGGGGTTCCATGAAGCAGATTTGGCTTAAACTCAGCCTAATCCAACTGTTTTCTCCATGGAGGTGGGATGTCAAGAACCAAGCATGTTCCCAGAGCTAGGTGAGAGAGGCCACTGAGGCCCTGAGTTTAAAGCCATCTCAGACAATTGGTTGTTAGCTGGGTTGCCCTAGGGAAGTTGCCTAAGCTCTCTGGGCATCTCATCTATGAGATGAGGGAGGGTGAATCCAATGATGTCTGATGTCCCTCCCAGTTCTAAATATATGATCAGTGACCTATGACCTATAATCTAAAACTGTCTGCAGGCCTGTAGGTGGAAACCGGGATGGCTTCTGGCTGGAACCTAGGTCTATAAGCCCATAGGAGGAAATGAGCTTCCTCTTCAGACATCATATTAACACTTCATCTTGCAAATCTCTGTTGCATTTATCAGTCACAATTCTTCATTTACAATTATCTGTGTTTTCTGTCTTGGTCTTCTCTACTAGACTGTAAGCATCATAAGGGCAGACACTGTCATGTCTTATCTAAATTTCGTACCATTCTCAGTGTTCTGTTGGTATTTTATAAATGTTGCTGCCATGCAACATCAAGAGGTGGAAATAATACATATCTGAAAGATGATTTCTAATCATAAAGAATTCTTTTGAATGTGAATCTGCTTAGCCCTGTAAAGAAAAATGGAGTTAAAATAAAGTGATTGAAAATGGTTGAAGTAGATGAAAATGTACCATATTGTACCTAGATGTTTCTATTTCCTAGAATCTTGCTCTATATTGTATATATACACATATTGTTTATGTGTGTTGTTTATATATGTCATGTATATCACTTATATACAGTAAATAAAGATACAAAGTGATAGTAATTGACTTTTAAAGATAATCTGATAATATAGCAACATGATTTAATAAATTTTCCTATATTTATTTTATAGGAAAACTAAATTACAAGGCATTTCTGTCCTTTCTCAGTTGTTCATAAATGCCTAGTTAGTTTGTTCATGCAATTCTTGCTTATTGATTAAATGATTTGGGGGACAAATGGAGG
Source organism: Gymnobelideus leadbeateri (assembly GCA_011680675.1). NCBI lineage: Eukaryota > Metazoa > Chordata > Mammalia > Diprotodontia > Petauridae > Gymnobelideus > Gymnobelideus leadbeateri. Next base: position 549,700 of record WOXC01006868.1, on the reverse strand, counting down.
TGGAAAAATTAATCAAATTACATTCTCTGCTGACTATAAGCCAGTCATGCAGGAGAGTGCTAAAGCCAGATCAAACTGGCTGGTAAGATCTTGTTGTTAAATATTCAATGTGAACATTTAAACCTCAGAATATTAATACAAATCAGGAATTGATTAATGTTTTATTGTTTATCTAGACTTAGTAACTTGATAGAAAAATGTTAAATGCAGATTAAATTTAAATGTCCTCTATTTTTGAAGAGCTGGTTGTTAAATAGTTGCCAGCACAATCCTGCATCACCTTCACCTTTGGGTACAATAATGGTTTATATAAATAGAATATCTTTCCTAAAATTCTGCTAAGGAATTAATTTATTCTTCATAAGAAGACAGTGAGTTGTAGCATACATAGAACCACTTTCCTTTTTACCTATAGTTTGGTTAAAAACACCCATGTGTTTTCCTTAACTCCACTTCCTCCAACTGAGACACCCTCTATTAGGCTCAGGTCCATAGAAAAACTAATCCCATACTATTCTTACAAGATAGCTATAAGGTTATAATAAGCACAACTTTCAGATCCATGTGACATCTTAGCCTATACTCTAGTTCACTATAAGAAATTATTTAATAAACAAAATCAATAAGGAAGCATGGTCAACTCAGCAGCCTTGACTTGACATTGGCCAACCCTTAAGTGTACTGAAGCCTCTGAGTTCCAAAAAACATACCCCAAGATTTGTCCCAAACTAAAAATTCCTCGAGATGGTCTGCTCCAATGTACCTAGTAACCTTGCTTTCTAAAAGGAAGCAAAGGAAAAAATCACGCACTTACCTGAAAATGTTTCCAAAAACAGGGTCCACTCTGTCATAAATGGGCTGAGTGATGGCTCCATTCAGGTCTATTCTGGCAAGCATCCTGGAAGCATAGATTCCATCTTTCAGACAAACAGCTTTCAAAGTCTGGTGGAACCCTTGATTTCCCTTGCTCCTCTAGAAAAGAAAGTAGAAAATTAGATAGCAAGCAACAAGCATAGATTAAGCATCAACCAAGCACTGTGTTAAGCGTAGTGAATATGAGAGTCAAGATCTTATTGCTTTTGGTCAAAAGCCGTCATAAAATTTTCAGAGTAAATCAAATGTTATTTTAGGATTAAAAAGTCATCAATAAATGTAAATGGAAAGAATGGAAAAATGAAATTGAAGACTACATAATTATAGTGACCAAGCCTGGCTCCAAAGAAAAGTTAAGAAATTTCACCTCTCTTCCTTCTTTGCAGAAGGTGAAGACTACGGGTGTGGATTGTGTATACTGTCAGATTTGGTTGGTGTGTTGGTCAGTTTTGCTAAATTCTTTCTGTTTTGTTCTTTGCTAAAAAAATATAGCTCATTAGGTAAAAAGAGGGGGAAAGATGCATTTGGACACAGAGACAGAAGATGGCATGTGAAGAACAGAAATAAGGGTCAGGGTGACGGGATTACAAAGTGTAGGAGGAACAATATCCAGTGAGTTTGGAGGCAGGTTACAAAGGACTTTAAAACCTAAACGAAGGAGTTTATGTTCTAGAGGCAGCAGGAAGCCATTGGAATGAGTGAGTAGTGAAGTCACATGGTCAGAGGCTTTTGCAATAATCTAGATAAGAGATGATGAGGACTTGAATTAAAGCATGAGTGAAAAGAAGGGGTTAGCTACAAGAAATGTCTTAAGACATGTATAACCTAGGTCTGATTGCTTGCCCTCTCAAGGGTGAAGAAGAGAAGGGACAGAGGGACAGGATTTGGAAATCAAAATTTTAAATAAAAATGTTCAAAAATTGGAAAAAATAAGTCAAAACTACTCATATTCTGGAGCTTCAGATATAAAAAAATAAATAAAATCCTGCCAAGTGTAAATGAGTTAGTTTCAGAGGGAAGGAACTAATAATGCAGGAAAAGTATCTTGAAAAAGGTATAATTTGAATTGAGTCTTGAAACAAGACAGGGAAGCTAGAGGAAGAAAACTCCAAACATGGGGGTACAGACAGTCAGGAGATGAAATGTCATATATGAGAGCAGCAAGTAAGCCAGCTAGCTTTTTTGAAATGTGAAGGTAAGGGAGTAAAGTAGAAGATTAGAAAGGTAGAAAGGGTTCAGGCTGTGAAGAGCTTTAAATGCCAAACTGAGGATTTTTACATTTGATCCTAGAGGTAAAGAGGAGCCATTTGAGTTTTTGATAGATGGACCTGCACATTAGGAAACTCAGTTTGACAGTTAAGTAGTGGCTGAATTGAAGTTTCAGGAGAAACCTGAAACAGGGGATCAAATTAGAAGGCTATTACAATAACTGAGGCAAAAGATGAAGGCCTATATTAGGGTGGCAACTGTGTGAATAGGGAAAAGAGGGAAAAATCAAGAAAAGTTGTAAAGGCAGAAATGACAAAAAAAATTTCCAACTCTATTGTTTTATTTATTTTTGATTTGGTGTTTTGTTTTTCCCCAGTTGCATGTGGAGACAATTTTGATATTCTTTTTTCAGGTTTTGAGTTCAAAGTTCTCTCCCTCCTCCTCCCCTCCCCTCTCTATCCTCTCCCCACATTGGGAGGGCAAGTAATTTTACATGGGTTGTGCATGTGTGGTCATGTAGAGCACATTTCTATATAGGGCCTGCTGTGAGGGAAAATACAGACAGGGAAGGACCTGGAAAAGATGGTGAATGTAAATCAAAATTATCTTTAAAAAAAGAAAGAAATGTCATGAGAGCATCAAGATTTAGCAGCTGATACGTGGGGTAAAGGAGAGTGAGGAGAGCAAGAATAATGCCAAGACTAAGAACCTGAGAGACTGGAAAGATGGTAGTGTTTCAAACAGAACTAGAGAAGTTTGGAAGAAGGGAGGTGTTTGGGGTGGGGGGAAGATAAGTTCAGTTTTGAACATGTCAAATTAAGACGTCTTTGTGGAGAGCCAGTTATGGGGAGCCCTGCTGTCCCACAGCAGGACTGAGAAAGTGTGAGAGCCCTGCGGTCCCCAAGCAGGGCTGAGAAAGTATCACTGACCCAGAAGTTGCTAGTAGGTGCATAAAAAGAGAAAGGACCTTCGAAATGGTGAAAGTAAAGAGCCAGTCTTTGTTGTTCCAGGCACAGTTTCATAGGGCCATAATCCTCCTCCCTAATTGTCTTCCTCTGAGGACACTGCAAACTTTGTTTCAGGCCTTGGATGTAAAATGCCATGCTTATCTTAAGGACCTAATCCTCACACCTGTGTGTTTGAACTCTTTCCTGGGGGATGGGGAACCGATCCAGACCTATCAGCAGGCCAAACACCTGACAGGGCTTGTTCAGCCATCACGGTCAGAGTCCCACTGGCCTGTGGTCCTCAACAGTCTTCAGGATATCAAGCTTGAAATATCTAATAGACAAATAGGGTATGGGACTGAAGCTAAGGGAGATATTGGAGATGAATAGAGAGATAGACAGACAGAGAGATAGAGGCATTTAACCCAAGGGGGCCAAAGACAGAAACAAAGGTCTCAGATATAAGAAAATACTTATAACAGCACTCTTCATTGTGGCAAAAAAACTGGAACCCAAGTGAGTACCACTGATTGGGGAATGACTGAACAAATCATGCTATGTGAATGTTATAGAATGGTATGGCATTGTAAGAAATGGCAAGCATGAGGAACCCAGAGAAACAATGAGAGTACTTGTATGAACTGATGCAGAGCAAAGAAAGGAGAACCAAGAAATCAATATACAGGACTACAATAACACAAGCATTAAAGGTAGCTGAACTCTGCTCAATTGCAATAAATTTTGTTCTGGAAGGATGGCACAGTGGAAATATTAGGGCATAGAAGTAAGGAAAATTGTGGAATTGGCTGCCTCCCGAAGCAATGTGCTCCCCATTATGGAAGGTCTTCAAGTAGAGGCTGGATGGCCACTTATTGGAGGCTACTATAGAAGTGATCCCTGGTCAGTTTATGGTTTCTTCCAACTCTGAGATTTTATTTAACATCAATTTTCTTGAGTTTTTAAGCAGCAGACCTCTGGTTATTCTATCATAGGATATGGAACTGGAAGATACTTTAGAGTTAATTTAGTCCAATTGAATAGTGCTGGAACCAGCTAAAACTGTCACGAGCTGATTGTTAAATGATCAATGTGAGCATTTACACCTAAGAAATGAGCAACCACTACAAATCAAGGCTTGATTTATCATTGTGTTTTTTCTTAATTGTCTAGACTTAAGAAAGTGATGGAGAAAATGATAACAATTCAGATTGAACTTAAAACTAAGTCCAACTTGGGGGGGGGGGGGCAGGCAAGCTGGTTGTTAAATATTTACCAATATGCCAATCCCTTTATTTTACAGATGAGGAAAACTAAGACCCAGAAGGAATTAACAACTTACCTGAGGTCATATAGGTAGTAATATCATTGCCCGGACCTGTGCTCTCATTCAGTACTCTTCCCCCTATAACACGCTGTCTCCATGCTCTACAAAATGTTTTCAATTCCTTTACTCCTTTGTTTTTCTCTTTTCACCTCCAGCATCTCCCTGGACCAGGTGCCAATCTGTCTTAATCCCTCTATTCCTAGCTCATGCTCATCTGCATATCTAAACTATTCATTGGCATAAAATATATAGTAGGCAATTTCCTGAAAGGTATATGTAATACAGGTCATTTAATGAAAACTTGTAGATGATAAAATCTTTAAAAATACAGAAGCCATAAAATATGCCATATTTATGCTTTATTTCATGTCCAACAACCCAACTTACTGCATATACTGTTTTCCTGAGTCTATTTATTTCACTTTGCACGTAAGTTTTTCCATGTTTCTCCAAATTCTTCATATTCATCATTATTTATATTGTAAGTGTTATTGCTGAATTGTTTTCAGTCATGTTTAACTCTTTGTGACCCCATTTGGGATTTTATTGGCAAAGGTACTGGAATGCTTTGCCATTTCTTTCTCCAGTTCATTTTACAGATGAGGAAACTGAAGTAAATAGAGTTAAGTGACTTGCCCAGGATCACACAGCTAGTAAGCATCTGAGGGCAGATTTGAACTCATGAAGATGAATCTTCCTGACTCCAGGCTTGGTACTCTATCTATTGTGCCACCTAGTTGCCTACATTGTAAGTAACTGTAAATAATAACTGTAAGTAATATTTTGTTGTTGTTCAGTCATTTCAGTTATGTCCAACTCTTCATGACCCCATCTGGTGTTTTCTTGGAAAAGATATGGGAGTAGTTTGCTATTTCCTTCTCCAGCTCATTTTATAGATAAGGAAATAAAGGCAAACAAAGTTAAGTGACTTGCCCAGATGTCACACAACTAGTAAGTGTCTGAAATCACTTTTGAATTCAGGTGTTCCTGATTCTAGACCTGTAGCTCTATCTACTATGCTACCTAGTTGCCCAAGTAATACTTACCCTAATCTGTTAAGTTTGTGTGTTTTTATGCTTTTTCTTCCTTTTCTCATTCTCTAGCCTTATCTTCATCTTCAACCTTCTCATTTCTATCTGTTCTTCATTTTCCCTAAAGCCTCCACTTCCCCAGACAACACAGCTAGTGAAGACTCAGAAAAGAAAGCCCTCCCTTCTATTATCCCTTCACCCCTTCTCTTATCTCCTTCCTCTTCTATTTTGCTGTAAGGTAAGATAGATTTCTATATCCAATTGTGTGTGTATGTTATTCCCTCTTTGAGCCAATTCTGATGAAAGCAAGGTTCACTCACTCTCCCTCTTGCCCTCCATTGTAAAGCTTTTTCTTGCCTCTTTTATGTGAGATAATTTACCTAGGGAGTTCATTCTTAAGTAAAGAAGAAATATAGATGATTAGGGAAAAAAATTAGATCATTTCAATTACATGAATTTGAAAAGCTTTTGCACAAACAACTAGGAGAAGGAGTTTTTTAAAAAAAGGTCAACTAGGGGAAGTATTTCTATCAAAAATCTCTGATAAGGGTCTGATCTTCAAGATAAATAAGCAACTGACAGGAAAATATAAGACCAAAAACCATTCCTAAATAGATAAATGTTCAAAGACTATGTACAATTTTCAAGAGAATTGCAAACAATGACCAAACAAGGGAATGCTTCCAAATGACTAATAATAAGATAAATGCAAATCAAAACAAATCTGAGGTTTTACCTCACTCGAAGCAAATTGGCAAAGATGCCAAAAGATGTAAATAGTCAATGTTGGAAGGCTTGTGGGAAGAATGAGAATGCTAATGTTCTCTTAGTAGAGCTATGAATTGGTCTAAACATTCTGGAACTAATTTGGAATGACGCAAATAAAGTGAGTAAAACATCCATACCCTTTGATAAAGAAATACCACAGTGAGACACAAAACGTAAGGAGGTCAGTGATGGAAGAAGAGGCCCCATATACATCAAAATATTTATAACAGCACATTTTATTGTAGCAAAGAAATAAAAACAAAGTAGATACTCATCAATAAAAAAAACCAAACAAGTTGTGGTCTATGAATATAGTGAAGTATTATTGTGTTATAAAGAATAACAAATATGATAAATACAGAAAAGTATGGGGAGTCTTCTATGAATTGTTGTAAAGTGAAGTAAAAAGAACCAGGAAAATAATACATACAACTATGATGTTCTTTCTAAATAGAAAGAACAGCAAAACAAATGAAGTCAAATACTGTGAAATTATAATTACCAGGCTTGGCCCCAAGGAAGTCTAATGAGAAGGCACCTTCCCCACTTTTTTTGCAAAGGTGGAAGACTGTGTATGTGGAATACTGTAGAAAATGTCACTTTCCTCCTACATCAGTTAGCTTAGGCAAACTGCTATTTTTCACCTTATTATTATTTGTTACAAGGTTTGTTTCTCCCAGAGGGAAAAGGAGGAGACACACTGGGAGAAAGTAAGTGACATAAAAACAGAAGATACCGATAAAACTTTATTTTTTAAAAAATAGAAGTGTTGGCGTCCAAGCCACTCTGCCCCCAGATTTCCTCCAAACTATGTAAAAGGGGACTCTGAACAACTTCTGGAGCCCCAGCACCCACAGAACGACACAGAGAAGCTAACCCACAGAACGACACAGAGAAGCTAACCTCCAGCTGAGGACAGCCCAGCAGCCCTGCAGGAAGGACCAGTGCAGAGGTCTGGGAGCCAACAGCATGCACTGGTCCGCCTGAGTCCCGGTTTTAGCCCCAGGGTGGCAGGGCCAGCAGCCGGCTGGAGGGACCCCAGAACACCAGCAACTGTAGCGATTCCAGAATTATCAACATATACATGCCTAGGACAAAGTGAGAGGTTAGTGCCCTATGGATTTTGGGACCAGTATTTGTGGAACACATGGGCTTCCTCCCCTGGGGACTAGAAGCCGCTGAGGACACACGCCATTTTGTAGTTTTCAGAGGCAGCTCCAGCTCCTGGCCTTTGAACTGTAGGGAGATCCAGCGATCAGTCTTGGGGGTAATCGCTCTTGCTTTAACCTCCCTGGATCTGGATTGAGATCTGGGGTGGAGGTCGTGGGTGGGTTTCCAGCTTGCCAGAAATGGAAGTTGCCCCCGCCACACGTTCGGGACAAAAATTCCCCTATCTGGCAGCAAAAAGCCATAGTGTGGCAATAAGCCCAAAAGTCAAGTAATTAAGTGGCAACATGCCAAGGCAAAAGAAACAAATTAAACAGAAAAATGCAACCCTAGACTCCTACTTTGGGGGCAAGGAGGGTCAAAGCATGGAGCAGGAAGAGGACTGTGAGGTCAGAAGTCCTGCTCCTAAAGCCCCAGGGGAAAACATGAGCAGGTTGCAGGCCATAGAGAACCTTAAGAAGGACTTTAAAAATCAAATAAGAGAAGTGGAGGAAAAATTGGAAAGAGAAATGAGAAGGATGCAGGAAAAGTATGAAATGAGGGTCAACAGCCTGACTGAGGAAAACAACACCTTAAAAAATAGACTAACTCAAATGGCAAAGGAGGTCCAAAAGGGCAATGAGGAGAAGAATGCCTTAAAAAGTCGAATTTGCCAGATGGAAAAAGAATCTCAAAAGTTCACTGAGGAGATTCATTCCTTCAGAGTTAGACTGGAGCAAATGGAAGCTAATGACTTTATGAGAAATCAAGATGCTGTTAAGCAGATCCAAACAAATGAAAGATTAGAAGGCAATGTGAAATATCTCATGGGAAAAACCACTGACCTGGAAAATAGATCCAGAAGAGACAATTTAAAAATTATTGGACTACCCGAAAGCCATGATCAAAGAAAGAACCTAGAAATCACCTTCAAGAAATTCTCAAGGATAATTGCCCTGATATTTTAGATCCAGAGGGCAAAATAGAGGTTGAAAGAATCTACTGATCACCTCCTGAAAAAGATCCCAAAAAGAAAACTCCCAGGAATATTATAGCCAGGTTCCAGAATCCCCAGATCAGGGAGAAAATACTACAAGCAGCCAGGAAAAAACAATTTCAATATTGTAGAAACACAATCAGAATAGCACAGGACCTGGCAGCTTCTACACTGAGGGATCGAAGGGCATGGAATACGATATTCCAGAGGGCAAAAGAGCTGGGAATGAACCCAAGGGTCACCTAACCAGCAAAACTGAGTATTTTGTTTCAGGGGAAAATATGGTCATTCAGTGGAATAGAGGACTTTCAAGCACTCTTGAAGAAAAAACCAGAATTGAACAGAAAATTTGACATCCAGACACAAGAAGCAAGAGATGCCTGAGAAGGTAATCAGGGAAAGGAAATCAAAAGGAACTTATCAAAGTTGAACTATTTACATTCCTATGTGGAAAAACAATAACTGTGACTGAGGAAATCTTTCTCACTATGAAAATAATGGAAGAAGGGTGTATGGTCATGTGAATACATATGTGAATGTGTGTATATATAGTTACAGTTATATATGGATAGAGGGCATAGGTTGAATTTGTTGGGAAGGGAGGATACTCAAGGGGTGAAGTTGTGAGGTGAGAGAGGAAAGTGGCAGGAGGAGATGGGGAGAGACAGGGTGGGGTAAACTATCTCATGTAGAGGAAGCAGGGGGAAGTGGTTGCAGGGGAGGGGAAAAATAAGAAGGCAAAAAGACGAAACCACATTCTCATTAAATTTGGTTCAGGGAGAGAATGACATACATACTAGGTGGGACATCCCAACCTACAGCAGAATGGGGGGAAGGGGGATGAGAGGAGGGATGATGGATAGGTGGGCATCCTTGGGGAGAGGGGAGGTTGGAGGTACCCACTATGGAAGAGGGACAGGATCAAGTGGGGAATGGACCAGGTGGGGGGTGGGATGAGGGGGAGGGAATTATAAGCAGCCTTGTACAATATATCTACTATGATAATGTTCTGCATAGCTAGACATATACAACATATACTGAATTACTTATCTCCCCAGAGGGAATGGGTGAAAAGGGAGGAAGGAAATGGATCTGAAATTCAAGGTCTTAAGATTAAATGTTTCAAATATATATAAATACTATTATTAATCCTCTTTTGCTTGTAATTGGGAAATAAGATGATGGAAATAAGATTGGGACACAAAGATTCACCTTCCTCTAATGGAGAGGTCGAAGGGGGTATGGGAGAGGATATGGGAGAGAGCAGATTGGAGGAAGCAGTGTCTTGCAGGACTGCTGTTCTGGGAGGGTGGGTAGGGGAAAAACAGGGGGGGGAAAATGATTGTAACTCAAAATCTGGCGGAAATGAATGATGTAAAACAGAAGTTAATAAAGCATTTGTTTAAACAGAAAAAAATAGAAGTGTTAAAAAGGCATTTTTTCTCAGATAAGAGTAAGTAGTTAATTAAAGGCTTTTAAACAGCAACTATAGAAATACAAGGTACAAGCTTGTATTGTACCTTAGACAGCTATGAACAAAGCCCAGAACATAAGTTAAAACATTTTATTTTAGAAAGCTCTGAGTTAGAATAAGTAACAAAAGAAAACATGTGAGGTTGAGAGAGGTGGTCCTTAACTTGTACCTAGGTGTTTGTATTTGTTTTTGAAATTCAACAATTATTCTATACTGTATCCTGACATATTTATCATGGCACAGTTACTAATTAGTGAATAGGTAAATAATTTCTACTATTCCTTTAATAAAGAACTCTTTTTAATAGCAGAATCATAAACTGTGCTAGAGACGGCATGTTGTAATCAAACAAGCCCTAGCCCATAGGCTAATCAAGAGAGTTGTGTTCACACTCCAGAGCTGACACTTACTAAGGCTCTTCACCTCATCTGTGAAGTAAAGATTATAACACTTGCATTATCTAATGGATTTACCATAAGAAAATCACCTTGTGAACCTTAATATGTATTATGGTTATTATGCATATATTTGGTATCTTTTTTATAGTCTCCTTTGCTGAATCAGCCTCCATATCCCACCCCACAACCACAAATACACACAAGACCTAGTCCCAGGCCTTCTTCTCTTCCCTCTCTGTAACTCTCATTTGGTGATTCCATCTGTTTCCATGTGCCAAATTACCATCTCTACATAGGTGATGCCCAAATCTATACATCCAGCCCTAATTTCTTTCTTGAACTTTAATCCCCTCATCACCAATTGCCCGTTAAACATTTCCACCTGGAGGTCCCACAGGTAGCTCAAATTCAACATTTCCTAAATAGAACTCACCTACACTTTAGTAAATATTTGTTCCACTAAATGGAATCCATGCTAATTAAACTAATCTATGGGTTAGTTTAATTACTTGGTCTCTGGGTCTTAATCCAAGAAACAACCATTCTATTAATAATAGCTCCTGGAATTGAGGAAAGACTATTTAGGAGGAAGGAGAAAAGAAGGGAATAAGTTCTTATATAGCACCTACTATGTACCAGGCACTGTACTAAATGCTTTAAAAACCAAACAAGAAAAAGTACTATTTCACTTGATCCTTATAACAACCTCGTGCTGTTATTATTTCCACTTTATAGTTGAGGAAAGCGAGGTCCACAGTGATTAAGTGGCTTGCCCAGGGTCACCCAACTGTTAAGTGTCTCAGGCCAGATTTGAACTTAGGTCTTCCTAACTCCACACCCAGTGCTCTATCCACAAGGCAATTAGCTACCCCAATAAGAAAATAGTCTGGAAAACTAGACCTGTTAAGTTTCAGCAAGTATCACAATCACTTTATACACTCAAGTTGGCAGATTCAATATGACTCAAAGGAGGTTCAAAGCTGACAGGTGCAAGTAATACCATCAGTGACTTTCTGCCAAGAGAACATCTGGAATGGGTACAAATGGGCAAATAAGGCTTTCTCACTCCAAATTTAATAACATCATAATTTTTCTCTGGAACAAAGGGGAAAAGAAGTGTCACTCACGGTTAGACATCCACTGAGGAGTCTTCGGTAGGAATCTCTGGCATCTCTCACCCCTTCCTGCAGAGGCTGCTCTACCTGGGTGAAACACTGGTCCACATCCTTCTCCAGCAACTGTATTCTCTCTTCCACAAATCTCCGAAGGCTGCTCAAGTGAAGGTATTCATTCTGGACATCAGAAACCAAAAGAGATGTTACCCCACAGCCCCAAGGGGAAGAAATAGCAGCCTCCTATCCAGGGCATTCCTCCCTGGTTAAAAACAAAGCCATAACTAGGTCCCAGTGCCTCAGAAAAATGAGACAACCAGTATCTCTGGGCCTTCTCCCTATTCCTCTGTCCCTAGACTTCAAAGGCTCCCATCACCCCACAATGTTTATTTGACCACCCTGCTCCCTTATCTGGTTCCAAGCCATCAAGCCCTGAGGGTCTATCACTATGGGGCGCTTTCCCAAGGCCAACATTCCCCTACCACTATACCTTCTGCCTGTTGACACCTTCCCCTCCTACCTTCCCTTATTGTTTGAGGAGTTAGGGTTACCACGGGGTCAGGGCTGTACCCAACTAGGGAGAAATGTGGTCCCTACCCTACCTCATGCCCTCAATCGAATTTGTCCTAGCCATAAATTTTCCTAGCTATGGATCTGCTAATCATGAGTTACTCTCAAAAAGATCTTGGGATTTTAATGAACTACAAGCTCAGCATGAATTAACAATTGATGTCATAGCCAAAAAAAACCAAAAAAACCCTAACAGGATCTTAGAATACATTGACTCCTACATGGTGAATGTCCCATTGTATTCTCTGTCCTGGTCAGAGCATTTTGTTCAGTTCTATGCGGCACAATTTGAGAGTTTTTTAAGAAGGATGACCAAGATCACATCACAGGAGATGAAGGGACTCAAAGTTCCCACCGTTTAAGGCCACATGAAGGAACTGGGGACATTTGGGGACATTCAACTTGTAGGGGAGAAGACTTGGGGGGAACATGGTAGCTGTGTTCAAGCCTTTGAAAGGTTGTCACCCAAAAGAGGAATTAGTTTTGCTCTGCCTACACCTAGAGGGTGGAATCAAAAGTCAGGGGTGGGTACAAAGAAAAAGCTACAAAGAAGCAATTTGAAACTTGATGTCAGGAAATACCTCCTAATGATTCAAGAATAGAGTGGGAGAGGATGAATTCCCCCTCACTGGAATGCTAAAAGCAAGAGCCTAATGACCGGGTTGTTACAGAGTGCTATTGTTATATTCATTTTACAAATGAGGAAGCTGAGTCTCAGAATGGTGAAATGACTTGCCCAGGTTCACACTGCTAGTAAGTGTCTAAGGTAGAATTAGAACTCAGGTCTCCCTGAAACTGAGTCTGACTTCCCTTATAACAAAATAGTTCAGTTAAGCAAAACAAATAAACACATTGACCTTTACTGACAATGGATTTTGCAACTAGGGTCCGAGAAGAGGTAGTTACACTTCTCTTCTCAGTCTTTGCCTTAGTCTTTTCATTTTTTGAAAAATTAAGGGGTTGGACCAGGTGATCGCTAAGATCCCTCCCCATTCTGAAGTTCAATCATTCTACATACAAGACCCTGTGCTAAGCATGAAGAAAGGCTCAGAAGAAAACAGTGCACAACTGAGGGGTACACTATTATTGGAAAATTATTTATTTCCTAAACTCTTAATTTATCTGAGTTATGACGTAAAGAGTTAAATTTTTTAATCGACCTTGTACATCTTTAGGGTTTTTTTTTAAATAACTGACAAGAGTCCCTCTCCAAATTTTCCAACAAAGGGTTGAGACTAAGCATCCAAATCCAAGACCAAGGAATTTTTGGAAAATTTACTGTTCACTCTAATCAGCAGCTATCACAAAAGTGCCATGGAACAATCATCTCCCTACCTTCCATACTGCCATTTCTATCCCTCTACTTCCAATCACCCAATGTCTAGCTCCAAAAACAGAATATGCTCTGGAACCTGGCTACACCCCAAAATTAGGAAAAAATGGCATGCAATGCAGACCTTTCACCATTTGTTTTGTGAGATACTTTTCCTTGTATTTGTAAAAATAAACCAGCCTTGCAGGGGACCACAACTGCCTGGTTTTCCATAAATGTTTCCAAAAGCTGGGTGGAAAACCTGATTTCATCCCAAAAGAAATTTTTCCCAGAAAGAAGTTCAAATGTTCTTCCAGAAGCTGCAGAGAACCAAGGATAGATATGGGACATACCCTTTCCCAAGGATTTTTTTCCCCACAAATTATATCCAAAATAGAGATCACAAGAACTAAGCTTAAAAGGAAAAAAAAACCACAGGATGCACTAAAAGTCTCAGTGCAGATTTAAGCTATTTAAGCTTAAAAATTCACTAAGACTTTTGAAAAACCCTGTACATTTTATTATTTAGTAAGCTGTAAATCATCAATTTAGTAAGCTGTAAATCATTAATTCATCAGATGCCAGCATATATAGGGATCTTGTAGGCCATCTAACTCAATAACTATCTGAAGTAGGAATTCTCTCTACCACGTTCCCAGCAAGTGATCATCTAGCTCTGCTTGAACACCCTAATGACAGAGAGCTCAGTGCCTTTGGAAGCAGATCATGTCACTTTTGGACCCTTCAAATTCTTAGGAAGCTCTCTCTTATATTGAGTTGATAGCTGTCTCTCTGTGAGACAAAAGTAATCCTCTTATACATGATAACTCTTCAAATACTTGTTATTTTCCCATAGTCTTGTTTAAATTCAATCTGTAATTTGGATGGGGCATAAGGGTATACAGGAAGAAACAGATTTCCCCATAAATGTTTCCCATCTTTACCTGTCTCTCCTTGGCTTCATCTACACCAGTTTAAAAAGTGAACATTTTACTAAAACTGCAGAGCATATCTGCTTAGTTATTGCCACTTTTTAATTGCCAGCTGTGTGACCTTGGATAAGTCACTTCAATCTCATATACTGGATTTCATTATTTGTCAAATAAGGTGTTCTTCCCCAGTTGCCTGGGAAAGACTATAAGTTACAGGGAAGGTACCAGTCTGCATTGGTAGGAGGGATTTCCTCATCAGAAGTGCCCCCAACCAAATAAATCAAAGGTCACTTTTTTAAAGGCAGTTGAATTAAATAATGATCCCTCTCCATCATTGACTTGCAAACAATTAACATGTTGTGGCGGCCATCTCTCCTCCCTTCCTCTCTTCTCCCTTCCCATCATCCTGGCCACACTCCTGGGACCAGCCATCCCCATTTCTTTTTGTACCATTTTCAGACTTTATTGCTTAGTTTTAACACAACCAACCAAGATGTGATCTGTGAGGAGAGAAAGGGAGGAGAAAGGTGGGGAGGGGGTATCAAATATTGAACTCAACGGGAGCCCAGGGATCATTTCATCCAATCATTTTATTTCACATGTACCATTTAGTTGCAGCAAGTCTCTGGTGCTTCATGTTTTCTTCCCCAGTCTCCTGCCACCTCTAGAGAGAATGTGAAATGTGGGGGCTAAATTACCCATAACTTCTAATATGAAGAGCACTGCAGGGAATCAGTTAAGTGACTAGCTCTAAGTCACAAATTAGGAGGTAGCAGAGCTTGGGGGCCAACCCTTTCCTAACAGCCTAGGATTCTTTTTCACTCTCCTACCTCATCATCAAACCTATCCCATAGTCTTTACGAGGTTCATAATACCCTGGACCCCTTCTGAAATCTAAAAATGGGTGTGTTCTTGGGGGTATTCCCTGAATCATAATGACTAAGTCTATTGGTGCAAGAAAAAGAATGGGAAAAAGGATAATTTAGAGAAAAATAAATGAATAAGGTTAAAGAAAGTCTCCTGACTCTTTTCTGAAACTATCTTCCCACTTCCTTTATCTCTCACTATACAAAAAGGTATGCAATATAAAATTGTGCTACAGTGGGATCTTTAAAAACCAGTCACTTGATTTGTTAGTAACATGCCAGAAAAGGGTGAACAGAAAGCATGAGACACATCATGGGCAAGAGAGCTTGTAGCATGGAGCAATTGATCAGAGCCCCCATGCCATGGTGGTAGCACAGGGCAATGTAAGAGGAAACCTCCAGGGACCATCAGACTCCAGGTTTCACCTGACCATGGGCAAGGAAGGAGATGCTATACTCGGTAGAGACCACTATCTTGCCATTTTCCCTTTCCCCTTTTGTGACTTTGATATGGAGCTATGTTTGATAGTCCTCTTCTGTAGGTCTCTCCTGGGTTGAGATATTCTCACAGACTTGGTCACTCAGAAACTTTAATGATGTATATTTTTTTTTGTTTTTTATTCCATTCAATCAGTAAATGTACCTTAACCTATTGAATAAGCCTATGGCATGAAGCTGGAAAGAATTTTAATGGGGGTAAGAGCTGAACCTTTTCAATAAAATTATGAATTTTTGAATCCTCATGCCTCCCAGCCCCTAACAAATATGAGAAGATAATATCAGGATGGTTTCTAAAGCACCAAGAGGCTGGGAACCTAGGGGAACCTCCAGCTTGCAGAGGCAACCCAAGGTCACTGACTCCCAGCCCTGCTCTCTTTCCTACACTACACTATCAAACCTCTTTCATATTCTTTAGGAGATTCATAATGTCCTGGACCCCTCATTTTAGGCCAAAAAACAATCCTCCGTTCACAAAGAGTATATCATCCAATCCACCTCATTATTGTATTGAATTTGTACAAGAAAAGGAAATAAAGAAGAGTAACTTAAGGGAAAGTTATTGACTGGTTAGTCATTAAAAGAAAGTATCTGAAGTATGCCCCCACAATCACTAAACTATACATCCCTTCTGACCCAGCAATGCCACTACTAGGCTTGTGCCCCAAGGATATTAAAGAAAGAACCTTATTGACCCATATATACAAAACTATTTCAAGCAGTTATTTTTGTTAGATCAAAGAACTGAAAACTAAGAGGGACCCATCAGTTGGAGAAAGGCTAAACAAATTGTGGCATATGAATGCAATGGAATATTATAGCACCACAAGAAATAATAAAAGGGATAATTTCAAAGAAGCTTGTGAAAATTTGCGTGAATTGAAGCAAAATGGAATGGACAGAACTAGGAGAAGAATTTAGTTGTAAAGAAAAATATCTTTGAAACACTTGAGAATTTTTATCAATGCAGTAATCAACCATGATCCCAGAGAACTCAAGATGAAGCATGCTATCTACCTCATGCCAGAAAGATGATGAACTCAAGGTGCCAAACTAAGACATAAATTTTTGGACATGGCTAATGCAGGAATTTGCTTGGCTTGAGTATTTATACATATAAATAATATTTGTTACAATGGTTTTGTGGATGGGTTGGGTTTTTTTTTCAACTTGGCAGGGAGAAGCCAAAGTGAGGGAAGAGGGTAACAATAAGGTTTTAAAAGAAAAAAAAGGAAAGGAAAGAAAATAGGGTCATTGAAGCATCTTTAATGCACAGAAGAGAACAGAAACTTTGAAAATGGCCTCTTGAATTTATTATTTGCTTAAAAGGAAAACTAATCTGTAAGTAATAGGGATTCAAAGTTTCACATAAAATCTTCATTTTCTATTCTACTTTATATGTAAAAATGCTGATTTTATTTTGTTGAGTCCAAAATAAGAAAAAACAAAAAGAAATAAATAAAAAGAAAATGCATAGTTTCTTTCCTCCAACTGACTTCCCCTTCTGATTGCTTTCTGTCACTTCCCTCCATCTCTCACTCACTATTGGATGGATTTGTCCTGGAACTGCAAGAAAAATTATCATGTCACTTTTCCCTGGTCCATTTTAGGGATATTTTCCAAGCGTCTAATCATTTTTGTAGCTGTCTTTTAGATTTCTTGAATTTCGCTCCTTCTTTGAAAGAGAAAGAAGAAAGTATCAGAAGGTAGTTTTCAATGGGCACTTAACTGATAGGATAGAGGGACAAACCCCTTAGCAGCAGGGAACTGCTTCTAGATTTTTTCATACCGTCAGACCATCCTGAGAGTTAAAAGCGTCTGTGAGTAACAGGATTCCAAAAGCCTCTGTAACATACGTAGTCACAGTCTTCCTCTTCTTCTCCAGAAACTTTTTCCTGATATAGCCTCTTAATTTAGAAATTTCTGGAATTTACCAAAAACACAATTAGAAATGCCACCAAAAGCACTAGTATAGTTTACTGGATAGAAAGCCCATCTTAGAACTAGGAATAATAATAATAGTTAGCATTTATTTAGTACTTTATGGTTTGCATAGTGGTTTACAAATATTTCATTTTATCCTCTCAATAACCTTGGGAGGTTGGTATTATTTGTCATCCCCATTTTATAGTTGAGGAAACTGAGGCATTCAAAGGTTTAGTGGCTTGCCCTAGGTTATATAGAGGTTATATAGCTAGTGTGTCCAAGGCTGAACTTGAACTCAGGTCTTTCTGACTCCAGATCCAGTGCTCTAGATGCACTGCACCACCCAGAGGATCCCAGGTCCTCTGACTACAAATTCAACACTCTTTTCATGGAAATTGGAAAAAATAGTTTGCCACAGGATGATGAGTCAGAATAAGACTAGGTTTTGTCCAGAATCTACCAGGGGGGCACCAACTACACTAACCTTACAGAGAGCCACTTTTTTCCATGCCTAAAGTCTACAAGAGGACATGAGAGATCAATACATACAAAACATTCACCTCGTGTATTTATCTGCATAGAATAAAGCAGAGGTATCTAGCACACATTTGGCTGCAGGATCAGACTAAAATGTAATTGTAAAATGTTTAACAAAATAAATAAAAATACAATAGAACACAGATGATGTTAAATGTGCTTTTCTAATTGAATATGTGATCCTTATGTACAGTTTAGTGGCCCCTCAGTTGGACAGCATTGGAATAAAATATGGAGTTTAGGGAAAGAAAGTCATGTTCAAATGGTGTGGATTAACATTTAGCAGTCAGGTTAGTCCAAGGGCATATGTAGGTAGAGTGTCTGGTTGCTTTAATTACTGTTTTTCCATATACTTGCGGCATTATGGAATCATAGGATCCTGGATTTAGAACTGGAAGGAACCTTAGGAACTATCTAATCTAACCACTTTATTTTATAGATGAAGAAACTGCAGTGCAGAGAGTAACTCGCCCAAGGTTACACAGGTGCTGAGATTTCAATCCAGGTCATCTGACTTCAATTTCAAAATAAACTCTGCTTGTCAAAGATGGGTTAAGGCAAAAATCCCTAGGCAAAAGGATTTTAGTTGGGACCCAACTCAGTCCTAAACCTCCACCAAATCAGAATTCATAAGATATTATGTCCACTCTCATTTCAAAGGTGGCAGTATGATACGATGGAACACACTGACTTTAGAATCGGGATTCAAATATCACCTTTGATACTTACTACCTCTGTGACCTTGGATAAATAGCTTCTCTAGGACTCAGTTACTTTATATATAAAATTACTAGAATGGACAAGATAACCCCTGAGGTCCCTTCCATGTTTAAATCTATTATTCTAGGAAGAAACAGATAGGGCCACTAAGATTCTTGATATACATGTCCGTAGACCAACCCAGATGGTTGAATACCAGCCTTACCTGCCTGTCTTTTTTCCAAGCTAGGTATTTTATTATACACAGGTAAGTACACAGCTAACTCATTAGTTTGCCTATTTATTAAATGGCAGCTTGTTCAGAGGACTATGCTAGATACTGGGGAAGGCAGTTTAAATTTAATTTAATCTATTTAAATTTAGTCTAAATAAATTAAATTAGATTAAATTAAAATTTAAATTAGATATGGTGTCTACCTTCAAGCAGTTTATAATCTAGTACAGGGGTCAGCAAACCATGGTCCACACACCAAATTCAGCCTGCTGCTTGTTTTTATCTAGCCTAGGAGCTAACTAGCTAGTTGTCTTGGCTCCAAGTCCAGTGTTCTTTCCATTATCTCATGTTACCCCTATACTAGGGGCTATGCTAGGATTTTAGTCCCAAGTTATTGTGGGAACAGACACAACAGTAATACTAAAAAGATATTCATTTTTGCCGATAGGTGAAGAAGCTAGGACATGATAGGTGGATGAGATATATGCTTAGAAAGAAAAAAAAAACACTAAGGGTCAAGCTTAATCTTGGTAGATTAAGCAGTTGAGGTAAAAGGAAGCAAAAAATTCACATTACCAGTCTCTTCCTCATTGAGTAACTCCTGCCGCCAGTACTCCTGAGCGCTGACTGTGTAAACCAGATCTGAAGCTTCTAGAACCTTGGAGTCAGTAGGCAATTTTCTCTAAAATGAAAGAAATATACACTGAATACAGTGACTCAACTTATAGGAAGAAAAAAACCAATGGACATGACACTACCCTCTAATAAATCCTAACAGGCTCACTTCTAGCTCCTTAGAAACTCCCTTAGAGATAGGGGTGTAACAAGGATGGGGTAGTTGGGGTTTTGTCCTAGGGTAGAAAATTTAGAGGATGCTAACATTATCTTGGGAGTAATTCTTCCTCTATCCAGTTGCACTCATGTCAATAGTGGCCTCCTTACTTCCCTCATTGGCCATACTTTTAGAGTATAAAAACCTTGAGGAATCCCCAGGATGCCTTTCCTCTCCCAAGAAGAGAATTATATTTTGATAGAAAAAGCATGTGCCAAACATTCTTCCTCATGCTATATGCCTAGGTAAGCCTAGATGACCTGTAGCTAGCTGGCAGAGTGGATAGAGTGCCAGGCCTGGAGTCAGGAAGACTAATCTTCCTAAGTTCAAATCTGACCTCAGACATTTACTAAGTTGTGTGACTCTGGGCAAGTCACTTAACCCTGTTTGACTCAGTTTCTTGATCTGTAAAATGAGCTGGGGAAGGAAATGGCAAACCATTCTAGTATCTTTACCAAGAAAATCCCAAATGGGGTCACAAAGAGTTGGACACGACTAAAATAATGACTCAACAACAAAATAAACTACTAGTCTTACAAAGTCATCAAGTGATTACAAACCTCACACTAGAGACTTTAGTCTATGGCTATGTGACAAGCAAGAATAAATGTACCATTTTGTGTTGTAATCACCATTTTTGGGGAAATCTCCCCCAACCCCCTTCCCTAACAAGCTATTCCCAGTCCCCTAGGAAACTCACCAACACAACAGACCTAGTCCATCAGAAAGGCCCGCCAAGTCAGGCCTGTCCAAGCCCACCACAAAAACCCGCCAAGCAAAACACCACAGCCCCTCACCCTTACCTAGGAACGAATCAGGGGATTTTTACTGTTTTGGTAACTGACCGGTTGTTAAGCAACACTATCCTTTGGCTTCTGTATTTTCCCTGCTTGCTCCACTTGGCAACAGTTATGTTGTGGCTTTTGTCTATATAAACCCCAAGATGTTTGAGGCTGCCTGATTTGGGTGCTGAACCCTGGCAGTCACCAGCTTTATTATGCTCCACTATTAAAACTTAACTTAAAAATGATTAATGGTCTCATCTTGCAATTTCTCATTACAACATTTGTACTGAATTCTTCTGGACATGATACATCTCAATGAACAATGGCTAAGTCATGCCATTCCCAATGGGCCACCATAGCTTTTGCAGATGATAGTACACAGTACAAAGTTTTGGAAAGGTTTTCAGCAAGCACCCTACATTTATTCATGATGCCCCCCACCTTACCCCATTTTACCTTTTAAAGAAATATTTTGCTGCTGCAGAGGAATTGTGAGTCAATATAAGTTAATAGCTCGCCAAGCCAAGCCTCTAGAGGCTGGGGGAAAGCTAAACCTGTATGTTCCCTTGCTACTAACAAACAGGGCCATCCACAGTTTTTTTGTTTTTGTTTGTTTGTTTCTTTGTTTTGGAGGGGGGAAGGAAGGGCAATTGGAGTTAAGTGACTTGCCCAAGGTCACACAGCCAGTAAGTATTAAATATCTGAGGTCAATTTGAACTCAGGTCCTCCTGACCCCAGTGCTAATGTTCTACTCACTGCATCACCTAGCCACCCCCACAGTTTTTTTCAATCATTTCCACATAGTCCCTAGAAAAACTCTTGCTGCCACTATGAGTAGCAACAGCCTCCTGAGAGAGATTATTTTGAGAGAAAAAAATTAGAGATATCATCAAAATTTCAGGGGAGGGGGAGGAAATGTTGAAGAAGGATTAATTTACAAAAGAGAAAATGCACAGGGAACATGTAAACTACCTTTAGCTTTTCCTTGAGTGCTCTGTTCTTTTGCAGATTCACAGCTTCATTTCTTTCTAAAATTGCCTCACGCTGACTTTCAATCACTCTCTAGATGGTTAAAAGAAATGAAAGTATGTTAATAATTATTATTACAAATAACCATGATATATTGTTTATTCTATATAATGTTATTATAGTTTATATTACGTATTAAGTAATATGCTAATGCTACAACATATTATATTATTTATGGTAAGTCTGTAAATAATAATGGCTGGGGGGCGGCTAGGTGGCGCAGTGAGTAGAGCGCCAGCCCTGGAGTCAGGAGGACCTGAGTTCGGAGCCGGCCTCAGGCACTTAATCCACACAAACAAAAACCTAGCCGTGTGACCTTGGGCAAGTTACTTAACCCCAATTGCCCTAAAAGGGGCGGCTAGGTGGCGCAGTGAGTAAGAGCGCCGGCCTCGGAGTTGGGATGACCCGAGATCAGATCCGGCCTCAGAAAATGAGCACCTACACATAAATAATGACTAGCCGTGTAACCTTGAGCAAGTTACTTAACCCCAATTGCTAAAAAATAATAATAATAATAATAATAATAATGGCTGCCATTTACACAGTATCGTTAGCGTTAGTGCAAAATATTTTACATATGTTCATACATAGTCTCATTTGAATTTCACAACAACCCTATGTGGTAGTTATAACATATTTTATTATCCCCATAAAGAAAGTGAGGCTAGTAAAGGCTGAATAACTTGGTGGCACAACACATGCAGCAAGCAGGTGTTGGACACAGGATTTGAACCCAGGATTTCCAGATCCCTTTTCCAACTTGTCACCCGCTACACTCTACTACCTCTCCAAAAGTCTGTTAAATGCTAATTGAATATTCCCACAACCACAGCTAACAAGTAAGTGATAAAGATGGGCTACCAGACAAAATGAACTTTACATAATGTATATTATAAAATATATGATTATATTATATATTATTAAGTATATATTATATTATATTACATTACATGATATTATATTATATATTATGTGTTTCTATATTATACATTATACTACTTATATATTAAATATAGTTTGTATTACAACACACAATATAAATAGAATAATATATATTCTGAAGTCACAGAATCTTAAGAATTAAGGAAAGGACCTCAGAGAAAATTTAGTTCAAACTCCAGTCCAGTGCCAAAGTCTCTCTGCAGAACCTCAAAGAGATGTTCATCTGTTGTTGTGCAGTAGTTTCAGTCCTGTTCGATTCTTTATAACCCCATTTGGAGTTTACTTGGCAATGATACTGGAGTGATTTGCCCTTTCTTTCTCCAGATCATTTTACAGATGAAAAAAACTGAGGCAAATAGGGTTAAGGGACTTGTCCAGGGTCACACAGTTAGTGTCTGAAGCTGAATTTGAACTCACGTCTTCCTGACTCCAGGCCCAGTGCTCTATCTACCCCAATGGTCATCTAGCATCTCTTAGTACATTGCCCATGAAAGCCCACTGCTTCACAAGGTAGCTGGTACCATTGTTGAATATATCTAATTTTTAAGATAAAGTTCTTTCTTATAATGGGTTGATATTTGTTCCCTTTAATTTCCACTCAGCCCTACTTCCATAATCCAGAACAAAACAAAACATATCTATACCCTTTTCCAAATGACAGCCCTTCAGGTATTTGAAGATACCTATCTTACCTCCCTTTAGTCTTTGATTAAAATGAATGCTGCAAAAGTATGGTACAGGGAAGTCCTCTTAGCCCACCCCTGTCCTGTTTTTATTAAGTACCTATATACAATATTTTGTGCTAGATATTATGAGTACCAAGATGAAATTGACAGTCCTTCTTCTTAAAGAGCTTATAATCCATGAGAAGACATATATAGAAATATTAAATAAGTAACCTAAGAAATCCAGCTGTTTCTATTTGAAGGTATAAAGAGAGATACCATAAAGAGGTCAATACTAGAAACAATTCTGTGTATAAACTCTCTCTCAGACTGGGTCTTCTGCCTTCCCTAACAACCTTGCCTTGAGCTCCTGGGCACTATGCCCATGCAATGGCACTGCTGCCTGGAAAGACAGAATCTTACTGTTTCTTCCTCTTTTATTCTCTGTTAGGAGTATTAATTCCTTCTACTCCCAAGATACAGTATCATAGGATTTAGAGCTATAAGGAATGGATAAGGAAACCAAGGATTTGGTTCCAGAAAGGAAACAGAATTCATTCAAGGTCATTCATCCAGATAGTAGAAGAGTTGGGCTTAGAATCTATTTATACTGTAAATCATTGCTGCTCCTCATAGTTGGAACATGGCATCTCCTACCTCCATATTTTTGCACAGGCTGAGTCCCATGCTTGGCATATTGTCCTTCTTTACCTCCACTTCTTGGCATCTCTCTTGAATGCTTAGTTTACATAGTAGCTCCTACTCAAATCCCTTTCAGTTCTTCCATTTGCTAGGACTTCTCCCCACCTTCTTCACTCTGCTAAACAACTCTGTATTTATCTTGTATTTGCTTATCCATGTAAATAATTTTTTCCCAATAGACTCTAAATTCTTTAAAAGCAAGGTATATTTTGTTTTCATCTTTGTATCTATTCCCTGAGTCTAGCACAGTGCCTGGCAAAACTAGGCATTTAATAAATGATTGTTGAATTGCATCAAATTATATAAAGTATTTTATTTGAAAGGAAATAATTCATACTCACATTTTCCCCTTTTCTTTCCCTAAAAAAAAATTAGAAAGAAAATTTAAAAAGAGAAATCTTTTTAGAAATACATTATAATTTTTAGTATGTACTAAAGTAATCCTTTTTGTAGAACCTCTGGATTTGGAATTAGAGAACCTGAGTTCAAATCCTGTCTCTATGACTACCTGTGTAATCTTGGGACACCACTTAAAGTCTCTGTACCTCAGGAGAAGCTAGGGGGCGCAGCGAATAGAGTGAATAGAGCACTGGCCCTGGAGGCAGGAGGACGTGAGTTCAAATCTAGCCTCAGACACTTAACATTTACTAGCTGTGTGACCTTGGGCAAGTCACTTAACCCCAATTGCCTTGCCTTCCCCCCTCCAAAAAAATAAAGACAAAAGTCTCTGTTGCTCAATTTCTTGATCTGTAAAATGAAAGGGTTGGATTAGATGGCTTCAAAGATCCCTTAAGATCTGTGATCTTAAACAAAGAAGGACAAAGTCCTCTGGCAGTAGAGACCTCAGTAGACAAACCACTTATCTTTTCTCCATTTGGCTCTGGATAAGTCATAAACCATGTTCTTGATACTGTAAGTTCCTTGGGAGCAGGAGTTGTCCTTTTTTATTAATTGTATCCCCAGTTCTTAGCACAGTGCCTGGAACATACTGGGTGCTTAGTAAATGTGTATTAGATTGGATTGGATGTGCCCACTCAAAATGTCTTTCTCTTCAAAATACTGACCCAGGGTCTTGATGACTAATGAAAACACAAGAGGCTTTGAAAGCTGAAAAAATATGTTGATACAGGAAAGGGTGATTATGAAAAACAGTGGAGTTGGAGGTTAGGAGGGAACAAAAATATTATCTCAAATGTGGAGTAATTTGGATCCAGTAGGGCAGAAGGATAAAGGGAAAATTTAAGTGGGATGCAACTATCTCTCAGAAATAACTTCTCCATTCATGGCAATTACATGTCTGGTGTCCACGTTACCTAATTATAGGTTCCTGAAGTTGTCATTGTTTAGTCGTTTTCAGTGATGTCTGAAACTCTATGACCCTTTTGGGGTTTTCTTGGCAAAGATACTGGAGTGGTTTGCCATTTGCTTCTCCAGCTCATTTTACAGATGAGGAAACTGAGGCAAACAGGGTTAAGTGACTTGCCCAGGATCACATAGCTACTGTTTTAAGGCTGGATTTGAATTCAGATCTTTCTGACTCCAGGCCCAGAGTTCTATCTACTGCTCTACCTAGCTGCCCTGAAGTATGTGAATATTGCTTGGAAAATATTATTTATATCATGCCATGCGAAATAAAAAGTGTTAAGAATTCAAGAAAACAGGAAAGTTTACATGAATTGATGAAAAATGAAATTTTTAATTGAAATTTTGGAAGCAATTTATAGGATGATTACCATAAGTAAAGGAAAAGAACTCTAAAATAGACTTCTGAGTGTGATGGGATATTGCCACATTATAAGAAAGGATGAAACAATGAACATATAGAAGGATGGGAAGACAGCGTCCTCATAGCTACCATTTGTATAGTACTTTAAGGTCTGCAAAGCTCTTTACAAATTTTATGTCATTCTGGGTATTGTATTTCTTGACTTCTCAGTGGGGATTAGAGGAAAGAAGAGAATTTGAAGCTGAAAATAAAAATAAAAAGATAAATAAATGAATCTATGATACTATGAAAGAAATCATCTCATTTCATGCCCACAACCACTCCGGGAGGTAGGTCTTATTATTATTCCCATTTCACAGATGATGGAACTGAAGCAACCAGCGGTTAAGTCGCTTGCCCAGGGTTACACACATAGTTAATGTTTAAGGCTAGATTTGAACTCAGGTCTTCCTAACTCTAAGACCAGTGCTCTATCTTCTGTATCTATTACCTGTCAAGTAAAGTAAGCAGAATCAGAAAAACGATTTGTACACAATGAGTAAGATGATGTAAATGGAAAGAATAATTGAAACTGAATGCTGCTAAAATATAATGATTAAACTTGGCCTCAAAGAAAAGATCAGAGAAGGCACCTCCCTCATTGCAGAGATGGGAGACTATGGGTTTGGAACATTACAGAGAGCTCTATAACATAGCATGCAACATATATTACACGTAGACTTGGATGATATGCCATTTAATTTTGTTTAACATTCCTTTTGTATTTTTCATTCTTTGTTACAAAGGATGGCTCTCTGGAAGGGGCAGAGGGAAAGTTATATTGGGATAGGTAAGTGATATTAAAAAAACCTATCATTTTTTTTTAAATACTGGGAATTCAAGGGAGAAATATACCTGGCAACTGAGAGCTAAAAACAGCTGAAGAGCAGTGGCTAGGAGGCCTGCTGGGAAAGCCTCCCAGCAGAGACCTTGCTCTTTGTCCAGTGGAGAGATGAGGCAAGGACTCCATGAGGAAAGAAAGGACATCAAGACCCTGCAATGCTGAAGATGTGAGCTACATCAGCCACAAGTATGCCTCACCACCACTGTACTCTGTGCCCACAGACACTGTGTGTATTTGTCAAAGATAATGCCCTATGTTTATGGGGGGGAAAGTTTTGAACACTGTGTAGTGTTTTTGTTTTTGTTTTTGTTTTAATACTCCATCTTGGTAAATGCCATTGCTATGAGCTAACTGAATTTACAGGCTGACTGCATATTACCTATAGTTACCCCTAGAATTTCAAGTAGTCACCCCACTGAGACCCCAATCTGCAAATCTTTAAGCACCAAATTAGAGAAGCAACCGACATGGGATACTAAATGAAGGACACTAGTGCTCGAAGGGGACTAGTCCAGTCTTCTCCATTTTATAGGTAAGGAAACTGAGATCCACTGGGCTTTAAATAACTTGCCCAAAGTTATAAAGTGAGTTAGGAATACAGCAGCAACTAGAACCAGATCTTTTGTGTTCTTTACCTCCTATATTTTTCATGCTTTAGCAACTTTCATTTTCTCACAAGGGTTTAGATCTGTAAGGGACCTTGGAGATCATCTAAGGCAACTCCCCTGGGGAGTTTTATAGGTGAGAAAAATAAAGCCCAGAAAAGTTAAGTCACTTACCCAAAGTCACACAGATGGAAAACAGCAGAGACAAGATTCAAATTCAAATCCTCTGACTCCAAACCCAGGCCTCTTTCCATTGCACCCCACTGACTCTCCAAAGAAATGTAAGTGAACAGCACAAAGGAAATCCAAAATCATACCTTAAGTATTCTGGCAGATAGAGCTTATCACACTTGGTGACCACCAGGGCAATATCTTGGCAAACTCCCCGCTGGCAAGCTTTGATACTTTCACAAAGAAGCTCTTCATGGAGTTTCCCACCAGAAATCCTCTCAATGTCACTGATCACCCAGATCACAGAGCACTTATCGATGGTCTGGAAAGTACCAACAACACATACACTTGACCAACAAAAGTAAAACACAGAGTTAGTTCTTGGGCAATATCCACGAGTCCAGAAAACTAGTTTGAGACCCAGACCTACCACCAGGGGGATGATGGAGCCAGTTCATCCCTGCTGGAGTGCCAATTGTGAAATTTTCATCATGAGTGTTCACACCTGGGAAATCACAAAAGCTACAAAACAGGGCTTGGTTTATTATTTTGTTGACTGTCTCAACTTTAAAAAATGATAGAATGTTAATGTAAATGAAATTTTAAAATATGTCATGCCAAGCAGGCAGATACCAGAAAAACCTAAGAAAGGCTTACATGAACTGATTGCAAAATGAAGGGAACAGAGAACATTGTATAAGTATCAGCAGCATTGTGCAATGATCAACTATGAATGACTTATCCCTTTTCAGCAATACAAAAGACAATTCCAAAGAACTCATGATGGAAAATGCTATCCACCTCCAGAGACAGAATTGATGGAGTCTGAATGCAGACTGAAGCATACTGTTTTCCTTTCTTTATTTTTTTTCCGTGATTCTTTTCTTTTGGCCTGTTTCTTCTTTCACAATATGACTAATATGCAAACATGTCTTAAATGATTGCACATACATAGCCTATATCAAATTGCTAACCGTTTTAGGGAAGGGGTGGAGAGAGAGGAAGGGAGATATATTGGAACTCAAAATTTTTTTAAATTAAGGTTAAAAATTGTCTTTATATGTAATTTAAAGAAATAAAATACTATTTAAAAAAGAAAAAATGTGTCAACCATACTTTTTTCTATTTTGGGTTTTCCTGAGAGCCATTGTTAAATAATGATCAGCGCACTCCTGATCCTTTTATATGCTTTCTACACTTGTATGTGTGTTTTTGAAAGTCTTTTACGTCATATGGGGATGAAATAAAACTGTCCTAGTCTTCTTAACTATTTATTGCTTTAAAGTGCTTATAAGGGAGGTGATGACCCTGCTACCTACACCTGTGGGAACCTAGACACCAGTTAGACATGTGCCACAACTGAAGGTTTTCCTGAAAACACTCAGGATGGAAACATAAAGAGGCAAAGAAAGTAACCTTGCTATGGGGTGATATCAGGGTTTGGGCACCCTTTATGTTTGTGGGAGAGGGAAGTAGGAAGGATTACAGAATCACAGAATTTGAGAGTTGGAAGGGACCTTAGTGGCCAACTAGTCCAAACAATACATGAGAGAGGGTTGAGGAAGTATTTAGGTGGGAAAGCCACAAGTAGTCCAAAATACATCATTGGACTTCTCTTCCCAAGTAAAATAAGGAGACATTGACCTAAAGATGAGGAAACTGGAACCCAGAGAGGAGTGACTTCTAAAATCACCCTGCCAGACAATCAAGGAGGAACTCAGAAACAATAGGACAAGGGGTTCCAGAGAGGTAAGGGACTTGCCCAAGGTCACATGGGCACTTTTATACTAAGGGGCAACTAGCAGAAATTAGTTACCATAATGCCAGAACTCAGCAGGAGATGATGAGGGGGAGATGATTGAGGCAGGGAGAGAGGTTCTCATGTCAGTCTCAGATCACACTGTTCAGAGGAAAAGCATTTTTTACCTCAGCATGTAGATGATATCCCCAAACCACAAGCATGCTAGGGAGCAGCAGTCCAAATGCAGTTGGGCATTTTTTGGTGGGGCTTTTTTCCCCCATGTGGATCGATTTATTTTTCTGTTATTAGTGGCCTCTGAAAAAACTACCCAACAGAATAAGGTAAATGCTCCATCTGGCTGTATGGCCAAGCCAAAATAACCACCACACCGGCATAAATCAGGTGTCCCCTCCCACCACACCACACCCCTGCACCTCTCTGCCCACCCTGGAATTCTCTTTCTCCTGCCTTCCAAGTCTTGGCATCCCAAGGTTCCTTCTGGGTTCAGCTCAAGTGCCATCTGAATCCTAACACCCCAAGCTGCTAGTGACTTTAGTGGGGGGGTCACTTCAGTTATCTTCCTGCCCCATTTTCTTCATCTATGAAATGAGTAATTTGGATTAAATGACCTTTAGCCACCACCACCATCTTCCAAATTACATTGTATATAATTTGCATTTAGTAAACTATGTACTTGATGCCACCTATAGGCAACTAACTAGGTGGTACATTAGATAGAGTGATGGGCCTGGAGTTAGGAAGACCCGAGTTCAATTCCATCCTCAGACACTTACTAGCTGTGTGACTCTGGACAAGTCACCTTAGTCTGCCTCAGTTACTCCACTATAAAACGGAAATAATAATAGCACTTACCTCCCGAGGCTACTGGGGAGATCAACAAGATAATATTTATAAAGCACTTAGCACAGTGCCTGGCACATAGCAAGAGCTTAATAAATGGCTGTTCCCTTCCCTACCTTTCCCCTCCCCATCCCCCAGTAGAATGTAAACTCCTTGAGGTTAGCAACTTTTTCTTTGAATCCCCAAACAGCACCTAGCAGAGTGCCTAGATAGAACATGGTAGGCATTTAATCAATACTTCTGAGATTGAATTCAATTGAACTCATAACCACTCTTATTCAGGGCCTGGACTTGAATGTGTAGAGATGCCATTGGGGCCTAGTTCCCTGAGCTCTGCCTCTGCCGCTGATACAATAGAAATAGTATTGGCTCTGGAGCCAGGGGCCATTGGTTCAAACCTCGCACCCACTACTTAATTACCTGGGTGATCTCAGGCAAATCACGTGACATGATTTTCAGGGCCTCAGTTTCCTAAGAGAGAGCCTGGCTTGAAGAGAGAGGTCAAAACTGCCTACGCTGAACCAAAGCCAGTCAGGACTGAATACAAACAAAAGTCCCACAGCCCCACAAATTGCCTAAGTCCTAGAATCCTTCTTCCAGGAAACAATGGTTTTAACCTTCCTTCAAATTACAAGAGCTCACATTTTTACAGTGGTTTTCTCACTACCACTTTAGAGGGTAGCAAGAATACATAGAATTTCTACAGATAAAGAAATTGAGGTCCAGAGAGGTAAAAAAAATAGCTTGCTATAGAAAGAGCCAGAGCCAGGACTTAGACCTACATCTTCTGATTCCAAGGCTAGTATTCTTCCAAATTTCCATTTGTCATGTCATTAAATCCAGAGACGTTTATTAAGTACTTTCAATGTGTCAGGTGCCATCTAAGCAATGAGGACACAGAAAAAGGTACAAGATGGTCCCTGCTCTCAAGAGCTCACCTGCTAATGGGGGAGAAAACACGAAAACAGCTATGGACAAACAAGCTATAGATAGGATAAATGGAGAGAATCAACAGAGGGAAGGCACCAGAACTACGAGACGTTGGGGAAGGCTTCCTCTAGAAGGTGGTATTTTAGCTGGGTCTTGAAGGAAGCCGGTAGGTGGAGAGGAGGAGGATGAGCATTCCAGGCGTGGGGCACAGCCAGAGAAAATGCACGGTCAGGAGACAGAATGCCATGTTCAAGGAACAGAAAGCTGGCCAACATCACCATTGCTCTAGAATCATAGAATCTGAGAGCCAGAAGGGACATTCAACATCAAACCGTTCATCCTCCTTATTTGAGAGAGAAGAAAACTGAGGAGCAGAGAAGCTAACTGACCATGAGCATGTCACCGAAGGTCTCTAAGCCTTCAGTTTCCTCATCTGTATAAATGGGCATGCGTTATTGACTAAACGAGGGACTGTATGTGTGTTGCTTGGTAAGCCATAAAGTCTTATGGAGATGTTTAAGTTGAGAGACATCATAGAGAGTCAGTCTCAGAGTAGGAAGGCCTAGGTCAAAGACTCCCAGTTGCAATTGGTGCTCATCTGCATTGGTGGAGGGAACTAACTCACTGGGAGCCCTTTACACCAATGAAATCACAAGTGCAATTCCTAACCACAAATCTTAAACACATGTATGTATATGTATATGTATATGCGTATGTATGCATATACTTTTATGCACACACAGAGAATGGTGTATATATACACACAGGGATATATTGGAGTGCTTATATATGTGAGTGTGGCTATATATCTCATATATGTGTTATATTGTGTGATGCATTACATGAATATATATTTGTATGTATAAATATGTATCACATATCAGACATGTACATCAATATATATGTCACAGATAAAGGTGATATATATATACACCCATATGCATCGCATGTAAATGTGAGAATATATATCAGATATTCAGAAATGTTGTTGTTGTTGAGTCATGTCCAACTCTTTGTGACCACATTTGGAATTTTCTTGTCAAACATATTAGAACGGTTTGCCATTTTCTTCTCCAATAGAAGGCAGTTAGGTGGCACAGTGGATTGTAACAGGCCTGGAGTCAGGAAGACCTGAGTTCAAACCCAACCTCAGACACTTACTAGCTGTGTGACCCTGGGTAAGTCACTTAACCATGTTTGCCTCAGTTTCTTTATCTATAAACTGAGCTAGAGAAGAAAATGGCAAACTACTTAGTAACTTTGCTAAGAAAATACCAAATGGGGTCATGAGGAGTCAGATATGACTGAAAAAAACTAATAATATCAGATAGACACACCCATATAAATCACATACAAAAGTGAGATATATGTTACACATGTAAGATACATGTGCTCTTACGTGTCATATATAAATGTTATTATATAAACACATCATGTATATCTCAGACATACATACCCACACCCAAATACATGTGCATATAGGTATAAACATAGATGTATGAGAGTTAGGGATAAAAACCGTATGATTTCACTGGGAAAGGGAGCTCCAGCTACTAATGCCAGCCAGCATTTCTCGGCTACTAATGCTGGCTGTCAGGGTAATGCCTAGATACCTGCGAGTCTAAGTAACTTCCCCATGACCATGAAGCTGATATATGTCATAGGCTGCAAGGGCAGCTCTCTAGCCACCTCAGCATAAGGAGGTGGCTAGGAAGTCAGAAACACCTGGGTTCAAGTTTCCTCTCTAATGCAGGTAGGCAGGGTACATAACTTCTCAGTACCCCAGGCAATCCTTTGAGATTAAATCGCTAATCTGGACTGGTAGAGGGAGTTTCCTATCCCTATAAAATATAAGGAGAGAAATACATAAATATTAGGTTACCATAAGAAAAGCAACATGGTATAGTAAAACGAGCATTGGATTAGAATCAGAGCTGGGGTCAAGTCCCAGCCCTGACACTTATTAAATGACTGCATGAGTTTGGGTCAGTAGAAATCTTTCCGGGTATCAGTTTCCTTGTTTGTAAAATGTGCATGCTAATAACATAATGCCTATATAGGGCTGTCTTGAGGTTAGCACAGTGTCCATGTTGTTGTTCAGTCTTTAAGTTGTGTCTGACTCTGTGACCACCTATGGGTTGTTGTTTTTTTTTGAGAGGGGGAGCAATCAGGTTTGGGTGACTAGCCCAGAATCACTCATCTAATAAGTATCTGAGGTTTGAACTCAGTTCCTACTGATTCCAAGGCTAGTATTCTATCCACTGTATCACCTAGCTGCCCCCAGATGGGGTTTTCTTGGTAACAGATACTAGAGTAGTTTGCCATTTCCTTCTCCAATAGATTAAGGCAAACAGACCAGTGACTTGCCCAGGACCACACAGCTAGTAAGTATCTGCAGTCAAATCTCAGCTCGAGTCTTCTTAACTCCAGGCCCAACATTCTACCCATGGAGCTATCTAGATGCCTCTTGCTTGGCACATAGTAGGTGCTTAATAAATTCTTGTTGACTAACTGTTGATAGAGAGCAAGGTAAGATAATGCATTAAAGGGCTTTGTAGCAGTTATTACAATGGTATTACCTAAGCTCACATAGCTAATCAGTGGCATATGTAGGATTGAGACAGTCCAGGCCAACTCTAAAAGGTAACTGTTAAATCTTCAATGTGAGCATTTATACCTTGGAAATTAGCTATATATTGTCACAGGGATTGACTTGTTTTATTGATTGTCTAGGCTAAAGAAAGATTAGTTGTTATTTTTTTTTTTTTGCCAGGCAACCCCTTGCTATAACATCCATCCTCTTCCTTAGGGTTCAGTTGCCTCCTTCTCATCTCTGTTGCTAACTCCTAAACTCTTCTGCCTTTTACTAGCTAAGCTTGCCCCACTGGCCGTGGGCCACTCCATTTCTGGCTCTCAGCATGTGTCTCTACTGCTCTATCAGTACTATATCAATACTGGGCTTAGTACTCAGAGGCCAGAATAAAAAGAATATCATTTCATGAGCCCATTAAAATTCCATCATCAAAAAGCAAAGCACCCTTTAAGGTTTAAGGGAAGAGATGATTGAAGAGGTTGAGAGAGTTGAAAAATAAGGAGAAATTACCCTTTTCCACATTTCATCTCTTTTGCTATTAAAGTCGCCTGTTCCGGGTATGTCTACGAGCACCACACCTTCCGGAAGCAGCCCTGACCTGGGAAGAGTCACTTCCACATATTTGATCAAGGGCCAGATTTGGGGCCTAACTGGTCCCCCATCTGTATTCTTCATCTGAGTCCGGATGTAAGGGTCCAACTTTACAGAGAGCTCATTTGCCTGAAAAACAAAGGAAGAAGTGTAACAGTCATCTATTCCCATATTCCCACAGTTTATCTCTTCCTTGCATTGATGGTTGCCCAGATACATAAAAAGAATACTATGCATTAATCATATGAGGTAGGCATGAGAAATCTCACATCAGTCTAGCTACATGACTATGACCATGTCATTTAATTTTTATCATTCATTTTATTTTCACTTAAAAAACATTTATTTTCTCCCCTTCCCACTACAAGCTCAATTCAAAAGGAAAAAAGAAAACCAAAACTAATGTAACAACATACACATAAGCAAACAAAATCAGTTTCTACACTATCCATGTCCAAAAATGTGTGCCCCATTCTGCATCCTGAATCTCTCACCTCTCTGTCAGGAGGTGCAATTCTTCATCATGGCTAGTCTTTGAGTTGATCAGTTATTAAAGTTGTTTCTCTTTACAATGTTGTTATTATATAAGCTGTCCTGGTTCTGCTCACTTCACTTTGTATCAGTTCATGCAAGAGTAGGAAATATTACTAGGGGGGTTTGAACCCAGTCCTCTTTAGAACACTGTTTAACTGATTTCAATTTCATAATAAGACTCTTCTTTCAGTTAAAAAGAAAATTCCGATGACCAGGATGACACTGTAGAACAGACAGGAGCCCAGTGTCACTGGATTGAAGAGGCAGTGTTGGGAAGTAATGTGAACACACCTGGAGTGGAGAGGTAGAGTGTCTTGTCCAAGAAACACCAAGGATGCTAGAATCACAAGATGGAAGTGTGCAGGGTGTGTAAAGTGTAAGAAGACTGGAAGGGGGGGGGGGAAGTGGGTTATGAAGAGCTTTGAACACCAAACAGAGGATTTCATATTTGATTCTAGAAGTGATAGGGAGCCAGGGGGGGTTATTGAATAGTGGGGGATAATATAGTCAGACCTGTGCTTTAGGAGGATCTCTTGGCCTCAATTTGAGGATATAAAATCTTGCCTATATCACATTTGTTAATTGTTGGGAAATTCTTCCTTATGTTAAATCTCAGTTTGCTTTTCAATTTCCATACATTGTTCCTAGTTCTTCCTTCCAGGACAAACTTAATCCTTTGTGTGGCAATCCTTCAAATTCTTGTAGGAATGCACCATGTCCTGCCTAAGTCTTCTCCTTTCTAAGTTAAATATCCCCAATTCAGTCATTCATTCAATAAGCATTTATTAAACATCTTCTATGTATCAAGTGCTGTGGTAGGTGCCAAGGAGGCAAAGACAAAAGCAAAACAAATAGTCCCTGCCCTCAAGGAGGGAATGGTTTTATTAGGAAGAAGCATCATATACACAGACAGACACAGACGAACATACACACACACACACACACACACACACACACACACACACACACACAGTAATTTTCAGGAAGAAAGCACTAGCAATTGGAGGAATGTGGATAGGCCTTCGATAGTTGGTGACACATCAGCTGAGCCTTAATGGAAACTAGCAATGCTATGAGGCATTAGATTATAAGCTCCTTGAAAACAAGGACTGTCTTTTGCCTCTTTCTGTGTCCTCAGTGCTTAGCACAACACCTGTTACATAGAAGGTGCTTAATATACATTTATCAATTTATTGATGAAGTAAAAGGATGACAGAAGAACATTTCACCTGTGGTGAGGCATTCTGCACAAAAATGCAAAGATAAGAAACAGAATGTCACCTCCAAGAAACAGAGAATACATTATGGAAAGTATTATACAATAAGCCTGTAAAGAGAGGCTGTAGTCAGACTGTGAATGGCTTTAACTGCCCAAATAGAAGACTTCTTATTTGGTCCTATAGGCAGTCCTATAGAGAGTCAAAGAACAGGGGAAGAGGCAGTCAGAGCTGTGCCTTAGTCCTATCAATTTAGCATCTATGTGGAGGACAGACCATCGACAAGACACAGACAAACAACTAGGAGGCTAGCTAGTGCAGCAATTCAAACAATGAGCTACAGTGGGAATGGGATGGATGCTGGAGATTCTGTGGAGCTAGAATTGACCGCTTCCTTGTCTGAGGCCTATATTTACTACCCTGATCACCCTCTTTCAAATGCTCTCCAGCTGGTCAATATACTTCCTAAAATGTGGTGCCCAGAAAAGAGCACATCCTCACTGGTGCAATCCGACTAGGGCAGACAGAGTACAAAGGGAGCCATAGCCTCATTAGTGTAGCTTGAAACAGAATTAGCAACTAAGGGGTGCAATGGATAGAACACCTAGAGTCAGAAAGACCTGAGTTCGAATCCAGTCTCAGAAAGTTACTTAGCTGTGTGACCCTGGGAAAATCACTTCACCCTTGTTTGCAAATTTCCCCATCTATAAAATGGGGATAATAGTAGCACCCACCTCTCAGGGTTGTTGGAAAGATCAAATGAGATAATAATGATTGTGCCTGGCATATAGTAAGCCTTATATAAATGTTAGCTATTATTAATATTTCGATACTGGCATATCATCTGATTCACTCTGAGCTTGTGGTCCACTAAAACGCCTAGATCTTTTTTCAGATGAGCTGCTTCCTAGTCCTTCCTACATCTCCCCCATCTTGTATTTATGAAGCTAATTTTGGGGGTGGTGTTGAATGACTAAGAATCCCCTAGAGGCAGATCAGTTTTGAACAACTGTAATGATAATTATTCATATTTACTTGGAACTCCAAAATTTAAAAAGTGTTTTCCTTATTAGGGCAGCTAGGTGATGCCATGGTTAGAACACTGACCCCAGACTCAGGAAGTCCTGAGTTCAAATCCGGCTTCAGACACTTACTAGAGTATGTGAGCCTAAGCAAGTCACTTAACCCTGATTGTCTTCATCCCCTTTTCCCCAAAAAAAGTGTTTTCCTCACAACATCCCTGAATTTATTGTGTTTTACTGATGAATAAAAATAAATGACTAATGAGCATTGGAGCCTCAAGGGGCAGGTGCTCAGGTCCACAGAATCCAAGACCAGTACTTTTTTTCTGCCATATCAAGCTACCTTCCATAAAGATACAGATCTGTTCCCACCTAGATCCAGGGACTCCTGAACCAAAGAAGACCTCCAGAGCTCCCCTCAAAGTACCCCAAAATCCCCTGGGAACCAGGGCAGCCTCCCATAAACACCCCCTTCATGGATGGCAATTCAGGGCTATCCCAAACTGCACCAGGACCTGGTCTCCAGCCAAAGGTGCCTGCCCCATCTGGTGAGGGCACAAGAAAGTTTTTTGCCCTATTGACCAAAAAGCATTTGATGCAGCATCCACTAACATTCTGCATCTAGCCTAAAGCCCTTCCTTTTACTATCATATGCGTTCAGTACAGAAAGGCAGAGTGGATAAAGGTTGAACATGGTATCAGGAAGACCCACAATCTAATCTCACACCTCTTACTTACTTACTTACTTACTTACTTACTTACTTACTTACTTACCAATGCGACCCGCTAAATATCACTTAATCTCTCTAGCCCTCAACTTTCTCATCTGTAAAAAGAGAGATTTAGACAGAGGGCCTCTCATTTCATCCCAGCTCTGAATGTAATCATCCCAAGGTTTCATCCCAGCCCTAAATGTAATGATCCTATGATCTTATGACCTCTCTAAGCCTCAGTTTCTTCACCTGTAAAACATGGCTAATAATAGGAACTACTTCACAGGATTGTTGTGAGGATCAAACGTGAAAATATTTGTAAAGTGCTTCGCAAATCTTAAAATATTATATAAATGCTAACTTTCATCATTATCTATAATAATAGCATCTGACTCAGGGTTGTACTGAGGTTCACATACAATCAGTATACATGAAGTGCTTTGTAAGTTTTAAAGTGCTATAAAAATATAAATGATTGGGATGGCTAGGTGGTGCAATGAGTAAGAGTGCCGGCCCCGGAGTCAGGAGGCCCCGGAGTCAGGAGGACCCAGGCTTGGTTTCAGCCTCAGAAAATTAGCACCCACACATAAATAACTAGCCATGTAACCCTGAGCAAGTTACTTAACCCCAATTGCTTTAAAAAATAAAAAATAGGGGGGCGGAGCCAAGATGGCAGAGTAGAAACAACTCGTCCAAGCCTCTCTGCCCCCAGATTCCCCCCAAACTATGTAAAAGGGGATTCTGAACAACTTCTGGAGCCCCAGCACCCACAGAATGACACAGAGAAGCTAACCTCCCGCTGAGGACAGCCCAGCAGCCCTGCAGGAAGGACCAGCGCAGAGGTCTGGGACCCGGCAGCGCACAGACCGCAGAGCGCAGGAGCCGAGCGTGAGCCGAGGTTTTAGCCCCAGGGCGGCAGGGCCAGCAGCCGGCTGGAGGGACCCCAGAACACCAGGAGCTGTGGCGACTCCAGAATTATCAACATAGACATGCCTAGGACAAAGTAAGAGGTTAGCGTCCTATGGACTTTGGGACCTGTATTTGGGGAATGCATCAGCTCCCTCCCCTGGGGGCTGGAAGCAGCTGAGGAGACACACCATTTTGTAGTTTTCAGAGGCAGCTCCGGCTCCCAGCCTACAAATCGTGGGGATATCCAGTGATCAGTCTTGGGAGGTAATCGCTCTTGCTTTAACCTCCCTGGATCTGGATTGTGATCTAGGGTGGAAGTTGTGGGTGGGTTTACAGCTTGCCAGAAAGGGAAGTTGCCCCCCACACGTTCGGGACGAAAATTCCTCTATCTGGCCTTAAAGCCACAGTGTGGCAACAAGCCCAAAAGTCAAGTAATTAAGTGGCAACATGCCAAGGCAAAGGAAACAGAAAACTGCAACCCTAGACTCCTATTTTGGGGGCATAGAGCAGGAAAAGGACTGTGAGGTCAGAAGTCCTGCTCCAAAAGCCCCAGGGAAAACATGAGCGGGTTGCAGGCCATAGAGGACCTTAAGAAGGACTTTAAAAATCAAATAAGAGAAGTGGAGGAAAAATTGGAAAGAGAAATGAGAAGGATGCAAGAAAAGTATGAAATGAGGGTCAACAGCCTGACTGAGGAAAACAACACCTTAAAAAATAGACTAGCTCAAATGGCAAAGGAGGCCCAAAAGGGCAATAAGGAGAAGAATGCCTTAAAAAGTCAAATTTTCCAGATGGAAAAAGAATCTCAAAAGTTCACTGAGGAGATTCATTCCTTCAGAGTTAGACTGGAGCAAATGGAAGCTAGTGACTTTATGAGAAAAAAATAAAAAATAGAGGGGCGGCTAGGTGGTGCAGTGAGTAGAGCGCCGGCCCTGGAGTCAGAAGGACCTGAGTTTGGATCTGGCCTCAGACACTTAACGCACACACAAATAAAAACCTAGCCGAGTGACCTTGGGCAAGTTACTTAACCCCAACTGCCCTCCAAAAAGCAAAAAATAAAAAATAAATAAAATAAAATAAAAATAAAAAATATATAAATGACTATTGAATTGAATTATTATTATGCATAATCATAGCTTTCTTTGAGCTTTGTGGCTTACAAAGAGTTAGTACAACAACTCGGTGAAGTAGGTAGTATAAATATTATTATTTTTTTTTATTTTTTTTTTTAAAAGCAATTGGGGTTAAGTAACTTGCTCAAGGTTACACTGCTAGTCATTTGATTTATGCGTGGGTGCTCATTTTCTGAGGCCGGATCTGATCTCGGGTCATCCAAACTCCGAGGCCGGCGCTCTTACTCACTGGGCCACCTAGCCGCCCCTTTAGGGCAATTGGGGTTAAGTAACTTGCCCAAGGTTACACGGCTAGGTTTTTGTTTGTGCGGATTAGGTGTCCGAGGCCGGCTCTGAACTCAGGTCCTTCTGATTCCAGGGCCGGCGCTCTATTCACTGCGCCACCTAGCCGCCCCAGTAGTATAAATATTATTATGTCCATTTTCCAGATGAGTAAACTGAGTTTCAGAAAGGTTAAGTGACTTTCCCAGGGTCACACAGCTAGTGTCAAAATTAGACTTTTAACTTAAATCTTCAGTATTTCAAAACTGGTACAAAAAAGATCTGCCTAAATGAGCTAAATTTACAAACTACACCACATGATGGAGTGGCACATACATGATGTATAAGAAGATAAAGGAATTCAGCAGTTACCTCTTCTCCCTTGAGAGTGATGATCCT
The DNA here is from genome assembly GCA_011680675.1 of Gymnobelideus leadbeateri. NCBI lineage: Eukaryota > Metazoa > Chordata > Mammalia > Diprotodontia > Petauridae > Gymnobelideus > Gymnobelideus leadbeateri. The sequence goes on along the minus strand of WOXC01006868.1, from coordinate 509,602 downwards.
GGAGGCAGGGATCTTTGCCTGGAGCTTTGCCCTGAATAACTCCTCACAACTCTTTCGTTCTGCCCCATTTCCATAGAGCACCTGCAGTTTCCAAGTGGCTTCCTCCACTGCATTATCTCTGTCCCAAGAGTCTTCTTCCCCATCTTCCTCCTCTGGCCTCTGCAAGAGTTTGGTGAGGTTTCGAAGCTCCTCCTTCCATTCCTGTGGATGCAGACCAGGAGCACAGGCCTCAGAAGGCAATCTTGGATCAGTAGGACAACTGGCTCTATCACCTTCCTGCCTTGTCCCTACAATCTCATTTCTTTTTTGAGGAAGTTCCGGGTCTCCTGTTCTAAGGAAGTATAGGCTGTGCTGTGTTTGATGTGAATGACTCAAAGAATCACAGAACTCTAGGGCTAGAAGGTATCTCTAATCGCCAAGCTGTCATACAGATTCTTCTTGAAAACCTCCATCGAAGGAGGACTGAACACCTCTTTAGGCAACTGATTCTCACCATTAGAAAGCTCTGTTAGAACTCAACATGAATTTCAAAAAGATCCGATTGTAGTGGGTAAGATGGTGGAGTAGTAGGAAGTACAACTGAGTTCCCCACATAACACCTCCAAACAGATCTAAAAAAATGCATCAGCGTCCTGACTGAGGAATCCAAGGAGGAAAAAAGTCATTTTTCTAGCCCAGGTCAGCATAGGAGCGGACCTGTGGAGCCTGTGAACAGGAACTGATGCAGAACATTCTTTCATAGGTTTCTAATCCAGCAGACAGTGGCCAACCTTGTACAAGGTGCAGAAATAGATGCCATGGGCAGCTTTCTTGTTCACTATCCAATTCTGGGTCACAGACACAAAGATGACTGAGGAGGGGAACTGCACCTAGGGTTGTGCCTAGGATGAGGAATGATTGAGGGGTACTTGGGCTGTGTGCCAAGCAGGGAGAAAATTGAGAAGCAAGTAGCAACCGTAGAGTTCTGACCCCCAGAGCAGAGCAGAGTCTCAGTTCCTTTCTCCAGCCCAGGCTAAAATTGGCACTGTAGTAATAAGGACAGGAATCCCAGACCAAAGCCTACAGTTGTGTCACACTGAGCCAGCAGTTTTCCAACAGGCTGCCAGTGACTGAATCCAGTCTATGGACTAATATACTGAAGCTCCAATCAGGGCAAATCCATAAGTGTTTTTCTCAGAACCAAACCCAGCTCAGGGATTTGCAAAGCTCAGTCCAGTGATCAGACTGTACTGAACCCAACTATGTCTGGATCACTGAAAGCTTGCAAGTCCCCAATCTGAGCTGCCCTTGAGATCCTAATAATACAACACTCAATTCTCAAAGAAAGGAGCAACAGGACCCGCCCAGACCTTTCTTTCAGAAATGTGCAGATGTAGTGTGGAAAAATGAGCAAACAAAGAAAAAGAATCTTACCATAAAAAGCTATTTTAGTAACAGGGGACACCAAGGGGAATTGCTTGTTTTTCTATTCTGCTTTCTGACTTTCACTGATAAAGGAGCAGAGAGTTTGGAATATAGTCCAGAAGGTAAAACAAAGAATATAGGCTTACAATCAAGAATTATTTACTCAGCAAAACTGAGTATACCCCTATAGGGGAAAAAGGACAGGCAACTTTTAAAGACTTTGGAACTCTGGCCAACTGAATGACCAATTAGCAGACTCATGGTGAAACATGCTCCCCACTTCCTGATGGATATGTGATAGACTCAGAGTCCAATCTATCACCCATTTTTTGGACATGGCCAATGCAGGAATTTGTTTTGCTTAATGATAGATGATTATAACAAGACTTTTGTTTTTTATGTATTTCCCAATTTCGGGGTGGAGGAAGGAGAGAAGGTAGATTTTTATTGATTGAATATAATAAAAATTAATTTTTAAAAAAGATCTAGCAGTTTTATTGGACTGTAAGAAAAATATGACTTTTTCCTTTAATCAAACCTGCGACTTCACCAGTACAGGGAGCTTCAAATGAAGATAGATACTCCTTCGATCCATGCCAATTGCTCTATGACTTAGCATTTTATTTTATTTTATTTTACTTCATTTCATTTTTTGCTTTTTGGAGGGCAGTTGGGATTAAGTGACTTGACCAAGGTCACACAGCTAGTAAATGTGTCAAGTGTCTGAGGTCGAATTTGAACTCAGGTCCTCCTGACTCTAGGGCTGGTGCTCTATTACTGTGCCACCTAGCTGCCCCTATGACTTAGCATTTTAGAGACTTTATTAATTAAAATGTAAAAGTTGTCTACCATTGTTCCTTGTGATCCTAATTCCCTCAGGGATAGTAAAGTGACTTTTCCATAGTCATATGGTGAGTTTGTATCAAAGGTGGGTGAATCCAGGTCTTCCCAACTCCAGGACCAGCTCTCTATCCAGTATGTTAACTCTGCCTTTCACAATAACACGATATGACAGACAAAATAAAAACTAATAAAGAAACTAAAAATAAAACAAAATTGAATTAAAAAAAAAGTTAATATGACCTCAGGGTGACATTAAGAAAAACAGCTGGGGGGGAGGGGTGGGGAAGGGGTAGAAAGGCTAGGTGGCACAATGCACAGAGCACCAGCCCTGGAGTCAGGAGGATCTGAGTTCAAATCCAGCCTCAGACATTTAACACTTACTAGCCGTGTGACCTTGGGCAAGTCACTTAACCCCAATTGCCCTGCCCTCCCCCCTCCAAAAAAAGAAAAGAAAAGAAAAACGGCAATCCCGAGAACATGGAAGTGACAGCTCCTCACATTCTGTCCTGTTCCAGCCACACCCAGAGGGCTGTGTTCTGTCTGGGGAGCCACATTTTAGAGAGTAAACTGGAAATCTGGGGACCGTGTAGGGGAGGGCAGCCAGAATGGTGAGTGCCTCGAGCTCACGCCCTGTGAAGAGCAGGGGAAGAAAGGGGGCATTTCGCCTGAGGGAACTGCATATAGACGGCGTACTAAACTTACTCTGTTTGGCCCCATGGAGCAATATGACTGGAAGATGCTGAGACACATTTGGGCTTGATGCCAAGAAAAGCTACAATGAAAGCTATCCCCAGATGGAATGCACTGCCTTGGGGAAACCCTCAGTGTTGGTCTTGAGGCACAGACTAAAGGATCACTCATTGGGTGTGTTGTGTCAGGGCTCTTTTTTCTCTATGGCTGCTGAGATCCCGTCCAACTCTGAGATTCTGTGTGGTTCCATGTGTGATCTTCTCAATCTATTCCATAAAGCCTGCTTCCTCACCTGTAAAATTGAGAAAGTCAGACTCCACGGCCTCCAAACTCCCAACTCTAAAGTGAAGATTCTTTGATTGACATGTGCCATTCCCATAATAATAGCTCTCATTCAAAAAGTCACTGAGCCCTCTTTACAATGATTCTAAGCCAGTTATCATTTGTCCTTACAGTCTCCCAATTTCCCCAGTGATGTAGGAATAGCAGTATGAATAACAGATTCTCAGAAGGGGAAAGGAGCACTTACTTGATCAGAAAGAAGATGGATTTTGGCCTCATACTGGTCACAGCTGCTGGAGCTCACTTGAACTATGCAGGATGTGCAGACACTCTCTCCTGACACAGGTAGAAACATTGCCTGATGGATGATGGCATTAAGCAGGGAACTCTTGCCCGCTCCAGTTGCCCCAAAGAGTCCAATGTAGATAGGGTCCAAGGATGGCTTTTCAATCAGAGCAAGAAGTCGGTTTCTATAAGAATAAAATAGAAATTGATTTTTTAAATGTTATTGTTTTTCTTTATTTACATTACAAAATATATCACCTTTGGAAGGGAAGGAAAAAAAAACAAAAAAAAAAGGAAGGAAGAGAAAGAGAGAGAGTGAAAGAAGGGAAAAGGCAGGGTTTTTTCTAGTACATTAGTATATTCAATATATACAATATATGCTATATTTCCCCACCTCTGCAAAGAAGGGAAGAAGGCACAATTTGTCATATATTTCCTCTTCAGTGAAACTTGGTTATTATAATTACCTAGTATTCAGATAGTTTCTTTTCTTTTCTTTTTTCTATTTTTCTTGTTATATTTATATTGTAATTATTATGAAGCTACTAAAGACCTGGGAAAAAATTCTCACCACCAAGTCCTTGGCACTGTCAAATGACCTAATATCAAAGACAGATATGGTTTTATTAGTAGAAATGCCATCAAAGAAGGATCATTTACCATTTGTTTTGGCCCTGCACCATAAAGATCATGGGGTCTTTCTGACTTACAGCTAAAACTTCCCATATGTGTTGTGTCCCCTGCTAGAATTCGAGCTTCCAAAGAGCAGGGATTGTCTTACTTTGCTATATGTATCTCCAGTGCTTTGCACACAGTAAGAGCATAATAAATGCTTTTTCATTCATTCATTGTGTGTATGTATTTCTGGTACTGCTTACTGAACTGTGAATCAGTTCACATAATTCTTTCCATGCCTCTGAATTCTTCATATTAACAATTTTTTGATATACATTATTATTTTATTGTATTCATGAGCCATGGTTTGTCTAGCCATTCTCCATTTGATGAACATCAGTGTCTGTTTTAAAGTTCCTTCCTCTCTCCCTTTTTCCTTCTTCCATTCCCCTACTCCCAACCCTGTGTAAGATACAAACAATTGATTTTAAACACATGGACTCACATGAGATACTTGACCCCACCAGGGATGCCATCATCGAGGAAAGCAGATTGGATAAGTTTCTGGTAAGTGTTACTCAGGACCCTCCTGGTTTTTAACTCCAGCTTTTCATCTGGAATAAGTAGAGAACATGCTATGCTTACCACCTGGATACATGGTTGAGGACCAAACCCTGGCTCCCTATGAATGAAGGTTGAGGGGGAAGGGAGGGAGAGGGAATGAGCTTTCCTGAATATCATTGTAATTCTAGATTAAATAGTTCTCCTCACAAAGACCAAATATTGTTACTTTATAATTAAAGGGGGAAAAGAATTTTAAGAAGGCTTGTCATTCTCTGAGGAGTTGGTGAAAAGACTATAAAAGTGAACTGTCATCTTGTGAGAGTCTGAGACTGAGGTAACTGTCATCTTTGAGAGAATATGGAGGAATATCCTAAGGAAAAGCTGTGCTGTGAAAAAGAAACCTTGACAATTCTTGAGCGATTTTGACTATCGTCCTGAGAGAGTTGCATTGTTGTAGACAATTGTTCCTATGCTGAGGAAAACTCAGCAATTGAAATCAGCTGGTTGGAGGTGACTCTAGACATATTCTTTTTCACAGTTGATACATTATTGAATTGTTTAAATGTTTCTGTGGGGGTTTTGTTACATTTCTAATAAATTATATAGCCATTAGTATCCATCTTTATTTAATCCTATAAGACTGAGATTGAATACTGAAAAAGGAGAGAGAGAGAGGTTATGGGAGCTCAGAGCTAATTAGCTAATTAATTAAGGATATTGCAATTTTAGTAATTTATGAGAAAATATCAGAACTTAATCATTGCTTAACTTTGAGTACATTTTAAGACAATTAATAAGATAACAAAGTAGCAGACAGGGGTAGAGGTTGATACATTTGTCTCTAAGAGCATCTTGCCTGCAAGGCCACATCCTAATCCATGAGAGTGATACATACTTGTGAGCAAAAAGCTCACCTACATGTAGAGGGATTACCTCTTCGTCTACCTTCTACCTGTGTGAGGTTCATCTAAAAACCTGTCATCTTATTAAAATAAATTAATAAATATATGATTTGAATACATATTGCATATATATTGTATATATATAAAATAAATGCAAATTAACCAAACTAAAAAAAAAAACCATCTGGCACAAGGAAATACAATAGGAATTTTCTCAAAGAGTTTGCATGTTAGAAAAAATACAAAGACAATGTGGTACTGTGAAAAGGGTACTGAATTTAGATCGAGTACCTGAATTCAAATGTTGGCTCTATCTGCATGATCCTGGGCAGTTTTTTCATCTGTAAAATGAGTAACCTTAGTCCTTAGCCTATGTTCAGTTTCCTTAAACTAGTGATACCTACTACAGAAAGGTTTTCACCCAAAATGATAAAAGGACAATGATTTTTAAAAGTCTGAGCACCCAAAAAGGTAAATCCTTAGGAATCCAGAGAGATTTATTCTCTAAGAGTTCTGGATGGTTGACGCTTTGCTGTAATCAGAAGAAAGAAAAACAACCTTTTGCTAGGTCTCTGTTTACCAAAAGTAGTTGGGAAGACTTAGTGAAGTTTCCCAACATTAGCATCTTTCCTTTACAATCAATATCTATTATTAATTAATTTGTATTTGTTAGGCAAATCCTATAAGAGTTGGTTAAATGCTCCTACATAGAACTATTCAGATGGTTATCATCAGATAAACATATAAACTAGGTTTTAATGGCTTATATCGAAAAGCTAAGCCTTTCACATGTGTAGCTGGCTAAGTATCTGGGCACTTAACTGATTTAGTCAAATACACTTTTTAAAATAAAAAATATAATTCTATTAAATAATAACAAATTGAAATAACAATAACAATAGCTAGTATTTCTGTAGTGCTTTCTGGTTTGTAAAGCACTTTACAAATATTATCTCATTTTGTCCTCACAACACTACAGGGAATTAGGTGCTATTTTTTTATCCCATTTTAAAGACAGGAGAAACTCAGGCAAATAGAGGTTAAATGACTTGCCCAAGGTCAATCAATCAATAAACATTTATTAAGTACCTACTAGTTCCAGGCAATATGTTGGGACCTGGGAATACAAAAAAAGAAGCAAAAGATTTCCTGTCCTCAAGGAGTTTACAATCTAGGGAGAGACAAATATATTTAAAATATGCAAATACATATATATTTGTATATGTGTATTTGCAAGCTATATTCAAGATTAATAGGAAAGAATTAACAGAGGGAAGGCACTGGAATTAAGAGAGATTGGGGAAGACTTCCTGTAGAAGATAGAATTTTAGTTGGAATTTAAAGGAAGCCAGGGACATACAACCAGGAAGCATCTGAGGTTGGATTTAAACTCAGATCTTCCTGACTCCAGGTCCATCTCTCTATCCACTGTGCCACCTAGCTACTCACAAATTAGTAACATGTGCATTTAAAAATGTAAGATAAAACTTAGAGGAAATTATAAAGATATGCAAAATCCCAAGTATAAGTTGAAGACTTAATCTTCCTAGACTTTAGCTCTTATTAATAACTGTTTAATCTACCCTGGGGTTAACTTCCCAGGCTAAAATAGAGTTCACTCTTCTTTCCTTAGGGTGGCACTGTTTAGGTATTTGGTCCAGCTCTGCCTACAAAGCTGCTGAAGGCAGCTTGACTCAAGGCTTAACTCCTATCTGCCATTGCTTTGGAAGTATTAATCTTCCCTGAAACTCTGACAGGAAAAACATACTGAGAGAAGGGTTTTAAAAGGTTTTCTCATACTCACACTCCTTGAGAGCACTCTGTTCTGCTGGGGAAAACACTTGGCACTTCTGAGCTAATCTTCTCCTCTTTCTTGGTGATCCTTTGAGTAGAGCTTTATCAGAGACAGACAAGAGTTACAAGGTATTGGCTTCTGAAGTTCTTTTGACATCAGCCTTTGTGCATTCAGGACCTTGTGGTCTGAGAAGGCCCTGGTCATACTTTCCTGTATTCTCCCTATTGGGATACCATTGGTGCGTTCTAGTTAGGAACCCTCTATCCTGACTTCTCTAGAGAGCCGCCCCTGCCAGTCTCTTCAGAGAGTCCACCACTAACTGGATTCTAATGTCCACTCTAGCACTTGATCCCTGAGGGATCTTAAGCAAATCTCATCTCCATTCTGGGCCTTCAGTTTCCTCATGTATTATAAAATGAGGGGTTGGACTAGATGACCTTTAAGGTTCCTTTTGATTATGCATCTATAATTCTGTGATATCTTTCAAATAGCTTGGAGTTCCACTCTTACTCTAGGTTTCTAAGGAACCCAGCTTCAAGTAGAGGTCCAGGATAGCCCAATGGGTATGATGGGGCAATAGAGGCTAAACTACAAACAACAATCCTTTGGGGACCATAAGTCTAAGGAGATTTTTTAAATTTGTGGAGGAATCTGAGTCCACCCAACAACTGTACAATTATAGGTGGGTTCAGTCAGATTCCTCCACAAATCTATAGGGTTAAGGAAGGTCCTTCATTCATTCAACAAGCTTTTGTTAAGAAACTTCCACGTGCCAACCATTACTATAGGCCAGGATACAAAGACAAAAACAGCTCCTGCCCTAGAGGAGCTTATATTCTATAGCAGAGGTTCCAAAACATATTTGACCTACTGCCCCCTTTAAAAAAAATTACTCAGTACCCCCCTGGAAATCTACTTTGTTTAACTCTTTAATGCTTTTTTTTTTTAATTGGGTCATTTCCAAAAATTTACTTTTTTAAAATGATACACCTGCCCCAGAGTCAGGAGGACCTGAGTTCAAATCCTGCCTCAGACACTAGCCATGTGACCTTGGGCAAGTCACTTAACCCCAATTGCCCTGCCTTCCTCCCTCCAAAAAAAAAGCAAAAAACAACAAACAAACAAATAAAATGATACACCTTAAATTTAATCATTTATTGTAAATTTGTGGGGTTTTCCTGCATTGAAATTTTGATGATGTAGTATTTCATCATATAACTGTATAGTATCATATTGTAAACAAGTCATTACATGTACATATTCCTGCCAATACATATTGGACTTCCCAAAAATGCATGACACCCTTGCTTGCCAACACTTCCTTTTAGGACCTGTCAGTGGACTTGACTACTGATTGGTTATAAGTTGCATTTTATGTATTTATTTGGAAAATAATGTAATCACTATCAAAGGTGTATATTTAACTCTGAAACTCATTCTGAAACATGGTTTTTCAAAATTTTCCCCTCTTCTCTCCTTATTCTACCACAGTCCCCTTATTTTTATTCAATGCCCCCCAATTACACCCAAGGCTACTACCACCCCCTGGATCATTCCAGCACCCCCCAGGGGGTGGTATCACCCACTCTGGGAACCGATGTAGGGATGGGGGTGATGTGTACACAGAAAAAAACCAATGTAAAATAAATCCAAAGTAAATGTAAAATAGTTTTCTGTGCACTGACAACCAAGGTCACATAAAGAGACCTCATCTAGGAGGTAGTTTCTTGACTCAGTCTAAAAAGAAACTAGAGATTCTAAGAGGTAGAGATGAGGAGAGTGTGCATCCCAAGCATGAGGGCACAGCCTGCTCAAGAGATGGAATGCTATGTCCAAGAACATCAAATAGCCAGCTTGGTCAGATGGGGAGTGATGTGTAATCATCCTGGAAAGATAGGCTGGAGCCAGATTGGGAAGAGTTTTAAAAGCTAAACTGAGGAATTTGTATTTGATCTCCTAGGAGCAATAAGGAGCCACTGGAATTTCTTGAGCAGGGAAATGACATGATTAGAACTGTGCTTTAAGACTATCAATTTAGTTAGGGTAGAATATCTAAAAACTGGTCAAGAGTCAAGGTTCTCCAAAGTACTTCAGCATAGTTTAAGAAGTGCCAGGCGCGGGGCGGCTAGGTGGCGCAGTGAATAGAGCGCCGGCCCTGGAGTCAGAAGGACCTGAGTTCTGAGCCAGCCTCCGACACTTAATCCACACAAACAAAAAAAAAACCTAGCCGTGTAACCTTGGGCAAGTTACTTAACCCCAATTGCCCTAAAGGGGCGGCTAGGTGGCGCAGTGAGTAAGAGCACCGGCCTCGGAGTTGGGATGACCCGAGATCAGATCCGGCCTCAGAAAATGAGCACCCACACATAAATAATGACTAGCCGTGTAACCTTGAGCAAGTTACTTAACCCCAATTGCTTACAAAAAAAAAAAAAAGAAGTGCCAGGCGTGGCTAGGTGGTGCAGCGAATAGAGCACCAGTCCTGGAGTCAGGAGGACCTGAGTTCAAATTCAGCCTCAGACACTTGACACACTTACTAGCCATGTGACATTGGCCAAGTCACTTAACCCCACTTGCCCACACTTCCCCCTCAAAAACAAAAAAGGTCTGAGTAGAACTAGCAAAAGGGTGCAGAGCCCAGAATCCAATCAAGAGCATCCTCTCAATTGTTTTAAGTGTGCCACTGGAGTATCTTATCCACGTTAGCATGGTGAGATGTCAAGGCTGAAAATTCTATCATCTCTCATCTCAATTCTATTGCATTGGCCAATAGCAAATCTAAAGAGTTTGGGTAATTATTTCTCAACCAATACAAAACCCAAGGAAGTAGCAAGGGAGTATGTAGTAAAATGACCAGCATGCAGGACTTGGAATCAGGAAGACCTGAGTTTACCTCCTCTCTCAAACATTTAATAGTTGTCTGACTTCAGGCAATTTAGTTAACTTCCCTGGGCCTCAGTTTACCCACTTATAAAAATGGAAAAAATAATAGTACTTAGTTAACAGGGTTGTTATGAAGGTCAAATAAAATAATGTATTAAAGCACTATGTGAGCTATTATTGACTCAACTCTAAAATAAAGATTCACCTAGAAAAATTTAAAAAGGCAGGATATTATGGTGAAAGTTCCCTATCTTTTACTTTAAGACATTTTGGCTAATAACCCAAATAAAGAGTTGTTATTCCACAGCTACAAATTTGAATCAAACAGAAGGAAACACAGAATCCTAGAATCTAAGAACTAGAAGAAACCTAAAGAACCTTTGATTGTGGATGAAACCAAGCCTAGACAAGTCCATCACAAACACTTCAGTATGATATGGCATATTAATTGTTGGTCCTTCCTCAATACTTTAGATATATTAACATCCCTCAAGTTGAGACAGCCCTAAGAAGGAATAGAAGGGAAACCAACAACACATGACACCTAAATGAGGTTCCTGACTGACAAAGTCTTCAGCCTCTGCCATTTCATACAGCTTGGCACTCTTGCCTCTGTCTGTAGATTCCACCTTGCCTTGGCAGGTATACACAGGGTCTAAAAACAAACAAAGAAAAAACACTATGAACCATCAGTAGGAATAAAAGACTGTGAAATGTCTGCTTCTACTTTGTCTCTCCATTTAGACTGGAAACTCCTTGAGGGGTTGCAGTTCTATTCATCTTTATATAATTGACCCTGGCCTCTTTGCTGTGCCTCACAAAATAAACTCCATGTCCCAACTCTTAAGTACTTTTACTGACTGTCCTCTACTCCTGGAATGCTCTCTCTCCTCATTTCCAATTCTCTAACTTCCTTCAAGTTCCAGCTAAAATTTGCAGGAAGCCTCTTCCAGTCCCCTTTTAAAGTTAGTCCCTTTCCTCTCTTAGGGACCTCTGATTTATCTTGTCTATAGTTTGTTTACACAAAGATGTCTGGGTGTTGTTTCCCTCAGTAATTGATGAGCTCCTTGAGCGCAGGGATTGTCTTTTGCCTTCCTTTTCACCCCCAGTGCTTATCAGAGTACCCGGTAAGAAGTAAATATTTAATAAATGTTTATCAACTTGCTTACTTGACTTGTATACCTGATAATACCTAACACAGTGCCAAACACATAAACCCGCCAAAAGTACTTAATCTTTTTATTTATTTAAATTCTATCTCCTCTGATAGAATGTAAACTCTTTGAGAACAGGGACTATTTTATCTTTGTTTTTGCATCTTCAGAAACTGGCAAAGTGGCCGGTACTCGTAGACCCATAATAAACACTTGGCAGATTGACGGATTGATTGAAGATGAGGATTGAATATGACCAAAAAAAAAAAAAAACAACCTGCCAATATGATTGGCTAGTGACTTTCAGCTGTCAAAATCTTCATAGAACAAGAATGAGAGACAACAGATGGATGGCCAGAAGGATGCTTTGGAACCCTAGTCTAGGCATGAAAGGAACAAAGGGAACTCTCTAACATATAATATTAATGATACCTGGCATTTATATATTTGAGATGTGACCATCACAACCACCCTATGAAGAAGGTACTATATGTGTTCATAGAAGCACAGAACTTAGAACTGGGAAAGACTTCAGTGGCCATTTGGCCCAACCCCTAATGAAAAAATAATTCCCACTATAATGTACCTGACAGGTGATCATCTAACTTCATGAGATTGGTTCTATTTTAGAAATAAAGAGACTGAGGATCAGAGAGGTTGTCATTCACTCAAGATCACACAGGATTCAAACTCCTGATGCCAAATCTAGTGTCAATTCCATCACATCATCCCACCACTTCTCTACAGAGAAAGTAAAGACATGAGCAAGAATTATACGGGAGGAAAAGAGCCTATGATCTACACAGGAAAAGGAAATAGTCCAAGTCCATCTTAATGTAGTTATTTGGGTTTGAATTTATAATGGGTCTTAAATACACATAAGGTTGTTTTATATATCTGTGTATATGTATGTATATATATATATGTGTGTGTGTGTGTGTGTGTGTATGTATATATGTGTGTGTGGAGATACTATATATACATATATTTGTGTATGTATATTTTTTTCTTTGTTCTAATCAGCCAAGATCCACTTTTTCACTCTCCCATTCCAACACCTCCTCTTCCAATTGAGAACATGAGAAAAACAAAACCCATTATAAACAATCAAAACAAATTTCCACATTGGCCACATCTAAAATTTTTTTTACCTTGTTCTACACTGAGTCCTTCACCTCTCTATCAGGAGGTGGGTAGCATGTTTCATCATTAATCCTCTGGAATCCTGGTTGGTCATTACACTTACTAGAGTTCAGCATAATAATATTACACCACATTTATATGTCATAACTTGTTCAGTCATTTCCCGATTTATGGTTCTCCCTCAGATTCTCATCCTTTGCCACCACAAAAAGAGTTATGAACATTTTTGTACATCATTATAGTTTGTTTTGCTTAGGATTCCTTGAGCCCCTCACCTTAATCTACCCTCACTCTCATCCTTCCTATCCCCTCCTCCCTTTATCTCCTAATTTCTGTTGAGTAAAATGGATTTCTGTACCCAACTGCACATATGTGTGTGGATATTCTTCTTTTGATTAGTTCAGATGAGAGGGAGGGTTCAAGTGTCAAATATTCCCCCTACTCCCTCCTCCTTATTTGTATAGTTATCTACTTGTGCACCCTAATTATGTTTTTTGTTTGTTTGTTTGTTTGTTTGTTTTTGCTTTTTGGAGGGCAGTTGGGGTTAAGTAACTTGCCCAAAGTCACACAGCTAGGTTTTTGTTTGTGTGTGTTAAGTGTCTGAGGCCAGATCCGAACTCAGGTCCTTCTGACTCCAGGGCCGGCGCTCTACTCACTGTGCCACCTAGCTGGCCCGAGTGCACCCTAATTATATAAGATAATTTTCTCTATCCTTCCTTTCCTTTCTCTTCTAGTGTATTCCTCTTTCCCTCACTTTCTTTTCCATATCTTAATATCATCAAGACGTAACAAAACTACTCCTAGTTCCATCAAACTCCCTCTATGAATCCTGATGATGTTAGAGTGCAGAGGGGATATCATCTCCCAATATTTGAATGTCTTTATACTTTTATCATTGTTCATTCCTGTTAACCTTTTAATCCTTCTCTTCATTCCTGTCTTTGAATTTCAAATTTTCTCTGAAAATCTAGTCTTTTCATCAGGAATTTTTGAAAGTTCTCTAGTTCATCAAAGTATCTCTTTTTCCCTCCTGTAAAATACTTCCTTTTGCTAAGTAAGTTATTTTTGGCTGTTAACCAATATCCTTTGCCTTCTGGAATATGATATTCCATGTTCTCTGTCCCTTTATAGTGGTGGATGCCAAATTGTGTGATTCTGAGTGTGGTTCCTTGGTACTTGGATTCTTTCTGGCTGCTTGCACTGTTTTCTTCTTTGCCTGGAAGCTCTGGCTTTTGGCTAGGATGTTCCTAGGAGTCGTCATTCTGGGGTTTCTTTCAGGAGGTGACTGGTGGATTCTTTGCCCTCTGATTCTAAGAGATCAGTGAATTTTTCTTTTATGATTTCTTGAAAGAAAATGTCTAGAGTCCCCCCTCCCCCCACCCCGCTCATGATATTCAGATAGTCCAATGATTCTTAAATGTTCTCTCCTCAACCTGTCTGCTGGATCAGTTATTTTTGCTATGAGATATTTTATAATTTCTTCCATTTTTTTCAGTCTTTTGACTTTGTTTTAGTCTTTCTTATTGCCTCATAAAGTCATTGTGTTCTATTTGGTACATTTAAATTTTCAGGAAGTTTTTTCCTTGGGTTAGAGATGTCTATTCTGTCTCCATTCAAGTTGCACGATGATATTCCCATGCCTCACTACATATAAAAACATTTTAACACCTTTTTTTTTTAACTCGTTTCATCTCTTACAGAAATCCTGGGTGAGTTTGTGCACAAGTTGTATTTTTCTCTTGCACATGTTTCTTGATTCTTGTCTCATATAGATATATTTCTTGCTTATGGATGTTTTGGAGTCATTCTCTTTTGCATTTGTCTCCATGTCCCTGCCACCATAATAGCTCATTATGACATTGTTCTTTCTTTGCCCATTCTTCCAGCCTTTTTCCTGACTTTGGACTTGACATTAGGGCTGAGTTCTAACATACTTCTGGAGGGAAGGTCTGGTCTAGTTCTGTTGCTGCTTTCTTGGGATATTCAATGTTGTGTTATTCCAGGATCCTGGGGAGAAGCTGGGGGCTTGAAAGCTTTCAGTGATTCCAAAAGGGTCTGATCTAGTCCCTAGATCCAAAATCCAAATCTCACAGAATAAATCCCCTTAATAAGAGGATTTGTTATCTAAAACTTGGACTCAATCAGGCTACTCCCAAGGACCTAGAGGGCCACATGTGACCTCAAGGCTGCAGGTTCCCTACCTCTGGCTAGGGTAGTCTGATTATCACCATCTTGGACTGAGCTGTACGAGTTCCTGACATAGGCTTGGGTCTGTGCTAGTGTACTGTTCTGCTAAACTCTACACCTAAAAGCCAGCAAGAAAGTTCTGTTGTTTTGAGACAGAAGAACAGTAGGTGCCCTTTGGTCTGGGTTTCCTGTCTTGGTTATTTCTCTACAGGCTAGGCTCGATGTGAGACCCTGCTCTCAGCTCTGGGTCTGAGCCACAGCATTGCTAATACTGGCTTCTGAACTTTCTCCTTTCTTGGTGTACCACCCAGGGCATCCTACTTGAAAAGAACACCACCATTGCTATACTGAGCTGAGCTGTGCTGAGCTGTGCTGTGCTGCGTGCAGGTCTCCTCACTCTGCTTTAGATTTGCCTCCCAGAATTGAATAGTGAACAGCAAAGCTGCCAGCTGACACTCGTCCCCACTGAAGATTCCCAATATGGGTCTGGGACCTCCTTTTGTACTGGTGCACAACCTCTCCCTGGGCACTAAATTGCCCCATATAGCATGTGCTCCTGGCCTGACATTGTTCCCAGTGTCTGCAGACCTCTGTCTCCCTATGCTCACCTGGGTCAGACAAAAGGACTCACTGACTTTTTCTGAATTCCTCCAGCAGGATTCAGAGCAGTGCATTTTATGGATCTGTTTAGAACCGTGGACAAGAGTGGGGCGGAGCCAAGATGGCGGAGTAGAAACAGCACTTCCAAGGTGCTCTCTCCCACACCACTTTAAAATCATGTAAAAGGGGACTCTGAACAACTTCTGGAGCTCCAGCACCCACAGAATGACACA
Organism: Gymnobelideus leadbeateri; assembly: GCA_011680675.1. Taxonomy (NCBI): domain Eukaryota; kingdom Metazoa; phylum Chordata; class Mammalia; order Diprotodontia; family Petauridae; genus Gymnobelideus; species Gymnobelideus leadbeateri. The sequence continues at coordinate 494,025 of WOXC01006868.1, read as the reverse complement.
GAGAAGCTAACCTCCCGCTGAGAACAGCCCAGCAGCCCTGCAGGGAACAGCTAGCGCAGCACTCTGGGAGCCGACAGCACAGCACTCTGGGAGCTAAGCCCAGGCCCACTTGAGCCACGGTTTTAGCCCCAGAGCAGCCAGGCCAGCAGCCGGCTGGAGGGACCCCAGAACACCAGCAGCTGTGGCAATTCCAGAATTATCAACACAGACATACCTAGGACAAAGTGAGAGGTTAGAGCCCTATGGACTTTGGGACCAGAATTCGGGGAACAGGTCAGCTTCTTCCCCTGGGGGCAAGAAGCAGCCATCATGCAGCTTCAGTTGCAGCTTCAGTTCCTGGTCTGCAAACTGTAGGGAGATCCAGTGATCAGTCTTGGGGGGTAATCGCTCTTGCTTTAACCTCCCTGGATCTGGATTGCAGTCTGGGGTGGAGGTCTTGGGGTGGGTATCCAGCTTGCCAGAGAGTGTGGAGGGTTCACAGAGGCCACTCAACTAATACCTCCAGAAGTTGTGAAGACCCCGTTTGGGACGTAAGCTCCCCTGTCTGGTGGCAGAGTCCTACTGTGGCAACAAGCCCCAAAGTCAAGTAATTAAGTGGCAACATGCCTAGGCAAATGAAACAAAATAAACAGAAAAATGCAACATTAGACTCCTATTTGGGGGGCAAAGAGGATCAAAGCATGGAAAAGGAGGAGGACTGTGAGGTCAGAACTCCTGCACCAAAAGGCCCAAATGAAAATATGAGCGGGTCACAGGCCATAGAGGACCTTAAGAAGGATTTTAAAAACCAAATAAGAGAAGTGGAGGAAAAATTGGAAAGAGAAATGAGAAGGATGCATGAAAAGTATGAAATGAGAGTCAACAGCCTGACTGAGGAAAATAACACCTTAAAAAATAGACTAACTCAAATGGCAAAGGAGGCTCAAAAGGGCAATGAGGAGAAGAATGCCTTAAAAAGCCGAATTTGCCAGATGGAAAAAGAATCTCAAAAGCTCACTGGAGCAAATGGAAGCTAGTGACTCTATGAGACATCAAGATGTTGTTAAAAAGATCCAAACAAATGAAAGAATAGAAGGCAATGTGAAATATCTCATGGGAAAAACCACTGACCTGGAAAATAGATCCAGGAGAGAGAATTTTAAAATTATTGGACTACCTAAAAGCCATGATAAAAGAAAGAACCTAGAAATCATCCTTCAAGAAACTCTCAAGGAAAATTGCCCTGATATTTTAGACCCAGAGGGGGAAATAGAGGTTGAAAAAATCCACAGATCACCTCCTGAAAAAGATCCCAAAAAGAAAACTCTTAGGAATATTATAGCCAGGTTCCAGAATCCCCAGATCAAGGAGAAAATACTACAAGCAGCCAGGAAAAAACAATTTCAATATTGTGGAAACACAATCAGAATAGCACAGGACCTGGCAGCTTCTACACTGAAGGATCGAAGAGCATGGAATATGATATTCCAGAGGGCAAAAGAGCTGGGATTAAAACCCAGAATCACATACCCAGCAAAACTGAGTATTTTGTTTCAGGGGAAAATATGGTCATTCAGTGGAATAGAGGACTTTCAAGCATTCTTGAGGAAAAAACCAGAGTTGAATAGAAAATTTGACATTCAGACATAAGAAGCAAGAGATGCCTGAGAAGGTAATCAGGGAAAAGAAATCAAAAGGAACTTATCAAAGTTGAACTATTTACATTCCTACATGGAAAAACAATAACTGTGACTGATGAAACCTTTCTCACTATGAAAATAATTGAAGAAGAGTATATGGGCATATGAATACATATGTGAATGTGTGTACATATGTTTACAGGTATACATGGATAGAGGGCACAGGTTGAATTTGATGGGAAGGGATGATACTTAAGGGGTGAAGTTAAGAGGTGAGAGAGGAAAGTGGCAAGAGGAGATAGGGAGAGATAGGGTAGGGCAAACTATCTCATGTAGAAGAAGCAAGGGGAAGTGGTTGCAGGGGAGGGGAAGAACAGGAAGGCAAAAAGGCAAAACCATATTCTCATTGAATTTGGCTCAGGGAGAGAATGACATACATACTAAATGGGATATCTTACCCTGCAGGAGAGTAGGGGGAAGGGGGATGAGAGGGGGGATGATGGAGGGGAGGGAATTCTGGGGGAGGGGAGGTTGGAAGCACCCACTTTCGAAGAGAGACAGGATCAAAGTAGGGAATGGACCAGGTGGGGGGTGGGATGAGTGGGAGGGAAATATAAGCAGTCTTTTACAATATATCTACTATGGTAATGTTTTGCATAGCTATAGATGTACAACTCATACTGAAGTGCTTATCTTCCCAGAGGGAGTGGGTGACAAGGGAGGAAGGGAATGGATCTGAAATTCGAAGTTTTAAAATTAAATGTTTCAAATATATATAAATAAAAATAAATAAGAAACTGGGGGTGTAGGGCAGCTAGGTGGCACAGTGAGTAAAAGCACTGGCCCCAGAGTTGAGAGGACCCAGAATCGGTTCCAGCCTCAGTACTTAGCACCCACACATAAATAACTAGCTGTGTAACCTTAAGCAAGTTACTTAACCCCAATTGATTTAAAAAAAAAGAAAAGAAACTGGGGGTGTTTAGCCTAAAGAAGAGAAGACTGGGAGATGTGACAGTTGTCTTCAAGAATTTGGAGAGCTGTCATGGAAGAGAGATTAGATTTGTTTTGTTTGTCCCCAGAGGGCAGAACACAGGTGTTTGTTGTTGCTCAATTGTTTTCTATCGTGTCCAACTCTTTGTGACCTCACTTGGGATTTTCTTGGCAAAGATCCTGGAGCAATTTGCCATTTCCTTCTCCAGGTCATTTTACAAATGAAGAAACAGAGGCAGAGTTAAGTGACTTGCCCAGGCTAACACAGCTAGTAAGTGTTGAGGCTAGATTTGAACTCAGGGAAATGAGTCTTCCTGACTCCAGGTCTGGTACTCTATCCACTGCACCTCCTAGCTGCCCTAGAACACAGGTAAAAACTGGATGGGGGGGGGGGGGAAGCAATGCAATAAATCAAATTTATTTACTGATATTAATAAAAATTTACTAACAATTTGAGCCATCCAAAAGTAAAGTAGGCTGAGTAGTGCAGTAGAGAGAGCACTAGACTTGGCATCAAAAAGTCATAAGTTCAAATCTCACCTCAGACACCTACTAGCGTTGAAATCAATGGCCTGTAAGCTTACTTTCCAGATCTAAATCTATGACCCTAAAATTTAGCTTTAAGAGGTAATGGAGTCTACCTCCCTGAAGATCTTTTAGCAAAGGCCAGATGACTACTTCTCAGTTATGCTATAGTGAGGACTCCTTTCATGTATGGGTTGGATTAGATGGTTGCTGACATCCCTTCCAACACTCAAATTCTGTCATTCTGTGATAATGCTGTGTCATGTGCCCTCATTAGACCATAAGGTCTATGAAGAACAGGGATCATGTCCTATATAAATCTTGTATATCTTCTAATGCTTAGAAAAGTGTTCTCTGTATTTAATAAATTTAATAAATGTTGAGAAATTTTAAAAGACAATGGGTATGGTGGCCCTCCTACAAGAGTGGCTGAAATTGGTGAGTTCAGAGCTGGAGTAAAACTAAAACCAGTCAGGTGTCAGAATTAGGCAGCTAACTGACCCAGATCAGAAACAGGGCAGGTCAAAACTTCCACATTGATCAGTAATGTGGCTAGGAAGGAAGGAAGGAAGGAAGGAATTTTTAAAAAGAACACAGAAATTCCTCTGAGTTCCAGATCCAGCCTGACCTAGGTCAGGCCCTAGACCCTGAACAGCACTAAGGTGTGGAGAATTAAAGGTACTTTTCCATTTGGGGCATTCCTTTCCTCCTCAAATTTCAATAACAAATTATAAAAAGTAGGGGCGGCTAGGTGGCGCAGTGAATAGAGCGTTGGCCCTGGAGTCAGAAGGACCTGAGTTCGAATCTGACCTCAGACACTTAATACACACAAAAAAACCTAGCCGTGTGACCTTGGGCAAGTTACTTAACCCCAATTGCCCTCCAAAAGGCAAAATAAATAAATAAATAAATAAATAAATAAATAAAATTAAAAAAATAAACAAATAAACAAATTATAAAAAGTAGCAATAGGAGGGATAGGGACATCTAGTGCTCCCTTCTCTTGAACAATCAAAGGGAAGCCACGATAAGCCCAGATACCAGAGTGATTTCATATTCAGGTTCAGGCTGTTTCCAATATAGTGATTCAGAAGCAGGAAGCCATTGACTCTTCTGAAATCCACAGACCCTCACCTGACCTAGCCACCCTTTGTTAGCAACAGACCATGACACCTCATTTGAACATTGGAGCAAATTTTTTTTCAAATCACAGTTCTAGTTTCACACTTCTTACCCATGACAGGAGTTTCACCCTGTGGTTTTTAATCAGATAGCTAAAACTATTTTCTTAAGTTAACACTTCCAACTCTCAAATTCCTGTGATTCTTAATTGTATCACCTGTTTAAAAAAAACTGGATTTCCCCTACCTACTCAGGGTTCTTGTGGCCATCTAAAGAGATGACAAGGTTTTTGTAAAGCTAGATGAAACATGTGGTTAAATATCTATGTCCTCATCAAACCACCAAGCCCTTCAGTTCAAGTCAGTCTAGCTTATGAAGCCGAAAAGCTGAGGAGAGTAAAGGTCAAGGAAGGAACGTGAAGTAATAATATTTAGATAGCACTTTAAGGTTTATGAAGCACTTCAGAAATATTATTTCATTTTATCTTCACAATGACCCTGGGAGCTATTTTCTATCGTCCCTGTTTTTTATAGATGAGGAAGCTGAGGTAGACAGAAGTTAATTCACTTGTCCAGGGTTATACAGCTAGTAAGTTTCTGAAGCTGAATTTGAACTCGGATCTTCTTGACTCCAGGTCCAGAGCTTTAACCATCACACCACCTAGCTACCTCTGGCATACACCATTAATCTCCAGATACAAGCTGACATTACAATCAGCACCCAGAAATGGAATCACAAGGAGGATGACTCTCCCAGTCACAGCCTCCCTTTGGGTCTGTTCCCTGTGCTCCACAGGCAATGAGCTAGGAACCTGAAGCTGTCAGAGGTCCTTGATAACAACAGGACATTAAATGGGAAAGCATCAGTTGCAGGTGCCTCATCTACACCAAAGCCTTGTGCTATGAAGAGGAGCCAGCACGCAGACTCAGTTGCTGATTTCATTTAATTACTTGCTCTACCAATGTTGTGAATGGTACATTAGTTAAGGGACTGCCACATTTTCTGCATTCTTTTGCCTGCTCCTAGGAAGGAAGTTTATAGGCAAACAAAGAGACTGAACTGTGTTTTTCCTGGATTCTGAGCATGTCTGTATGCTGTCTGGGGATGGCCTGGGTCTAAGAGAAGCATTGGGTTCAGAGCCTTATGGTAGCTGTTCTACTTACACACTGCTTTTATTATATCTATGCAAAGAGTAAAACTTGGCACACATCCAAAGGTGACTTCACGTGGCAGGTCAACTCCATTATGCCATGGTTGTAAGAACAGAGTTTAATGAAATACAGCAAATTCAGGGGAGGAACAGGGTTTTTCACTAAGTGAGGGTTTAGAGTGATTCTGATTGTGTAAATTCATACTAACCTCACCATTAACTGATTGTGTGACCTTGTGCAGGAAGTCATTTAAGCTCTGGATCTCAGTTCTCTTATCTATAAAATCAAAAATTGAAATTGATCCCCTTGAAAGTCTTCTAGTTCTAAAGTTCTATGATTTGGGAGAATCATGAACGCATACATGAGAGTTATGCTCAAAGGAAGAAAACTTGCTTTAAGGTTGTATTATGGAATCACAGCATTATAGAGCAGAGAAGAACTTTGGACATGATACAATCTAATTCCATTACTTTACAGGAAAAAAAATGGCCAAAGAGGTGACTTCTTACCCAAGGTCACATAGACAGTTAGTGGCAGAGCTGGATAGTACCAATCATTTTTTCCCTTCCTCACTTCTTCCCTTTCTCCCTTCCTCCTTCCCTTTCTCCTTTCTTCTTCTTCCCTTCATTCTTTCCTTCCTTCCTTCCTCCCTTCCTTCTTTTCCTTCCTTCCTAACAGAGATAATGGGGCTCAGTAAGTTCTCAGCCTACTTCTGGTGAGATGTGAGCTTTGGGCCAATTATAACAGTCACACAGAACCAAAGATTCTTGTTTGTTGCATGCCCTTTAGCAAGGGATCAGAGTACACATGTAATCAAAAGTGTCCTAAGTGTAAGCTCAGCTCCATCACACCAATATACTTTCTTTCTTCTTCCTCCTCCCCTCCTTCCCTTCCTTTTCAATACAAAGGTCATACAACCACTTAGGATTATTGCAAATTAAAATTCAGCAAATAGGAAAGTACTTTGCAATGTATATACCTCTTTCTCTGATCCATGAAACTACCTGGGCATCAACCAGTCCTTCTCAGTATACACAGGTCCCAAGAAAATGAAAGCTGCCCCCTACCTCACCCCCAGATAACAGAGAAGTGTGCTTGTTACCACATTCTTTTACCTTTTATCAGGAGAAAACCATTAAGTGAGATCCAGCTCTGGGCTAAATTGAGCATGACCTACCCTGGAGACACAGAGTATGGAAAGTCATCATGGGATTTACCTTTTCCCTAAGCAATGGTGGTGGAAATGTGGTAAAAAGTAAAAACAGATGCCATGCCAACCGAAAATTGTCATAAATTATTGCTAAAAAAAAAAAAAAAGATTGCTGTCTCCAGATGTTCAGACATGCATGATTCTACCCCTGTTGCTTATTTTCCCTATTGTAAAGCTATGGTTAACCCAGCATCCGGTGTCACCAGCTACTATTACCCTTTCTGTCTGTTGTCTTATTTATCTTGGTGAGCACTGAACCTGAAAATGGCATTTTTTAAAATGAAACCTTTGGGTTAAATAGTGCTGGGATTGGGAGTGGTGCACAAAACTCACTGACATACAATAATGACTCAGAGCGGAGAGGGTTGGTCTTTATTTTTCCCACAGTGCTTCCCTCCTCCTCCTTCTCTTCTCCATCCTGTCCATTGATTTTATTTTGGCCTCTATCCATTTTAAGATTTACTCTTGGATCATAGGATCACAGATTTAGAGCTAAAAGAGTCATTCAAGGTCACCTAATCCAATATTTTACAAAGGTCGAGTGTAGCAAATTGCAAATACAAAAGCAACAATACAAATACAAAATTAACCTTTTAATGGGATACCTGGATCTCTAGAACTTTAGTGTTAGAAGGACTTGACAGAAACATTTTAATCTCCTTATTTTACCAACAAGGAAACTGAGGCCCAGAGAGATAAAATAATTTATCCAAAATTATACAGCTAGTTAGGGACAGGGTAATAAATTCATTCATTTAGTGAGAATTTATTAAACGGCTCTTCTGTGCCAGGCACTGTGCAAGGTCCTGGTAACAAAAAGATGAAAATGAAATATTCTCTTTTCTCAAAGAGCTTGCATTCCACTGAGAAGAAACAACATGGACATAGATAAGGAAATATAAACTATATTCAAAGTTAATACAAAATAATGTTAGGGAGAGAACTCAAATAAGTGGGAGGATCAATAAAGGCCTTTGAGCTGGACCTTGAAGGAAGCTAGGTATTCTAATGAACAGTGAAAAAGTAATTCAAGTATGGGGTACAACCTTACCCCTACTGTCTCCATTTTACAAATTTAGGAGTCTGGAGCCCAGAAACATGAAATGGTTTGTCTGAAATTTATACAGCAAGTTCACTGAGAAGCCAAGAGCCAAGACTGGAACCCCAGTCTCTTGGCTGCCACCCCAGCATTCTATTGTACCACTGCCCTCTAACACATACTACCTGCTTCTTCCCTTGATAAAACAACCCTATGGAGGGCACAACAAAGTGGAGAGAAGAAAAATACTAACCAGATGTCACTGAAGAGAAAACCCACTTTTCACTCTTTAGCACCAAGAAGCACCATAACTGGTTCTGTCTGCTTTGCCCTCGAGCACCGATACTGGGGACCATGAAGTTCACATTAACTTTGTGGCCACAGTTACAAAGCCACAGTTAGAGAAAGAGAAGTGAAACCAACATGCTGTCAGAAGGCTATTTATGCCAAACTCCTCCCCAATATTTTGACATCCACTGGGTTTTTCCCTCTTTCTTTTTACATTAGAATTTTTAAATTTAATGTTGATGAAAGGAATCAAATTGATAACCTGGGCTTGGTCCTAACTCATCCCTACAAGTAGGTGGTTTCAGGATGGCTCTCCTAGAGCATCTAACCCATTCAAAGGATAATAGGTTTAAAAATTAGAAGGGGTCAGACATGGGTATGCACATCCTGCAATCACTGCTACCAGGGAGACCAAGACTGGTAGATTGTTTGAACTCAGGAGTTCTGAGCTACAGTAGAGCTAAAGCCAATTGGGTGGCCAAACTAAGTCCAGCTTCAATATGGTGAACCCCCCACCCTCACCCCAAAGGAACAGGGGGCCAGTTGATTGCCCAAAAAAGTGCAGAACTAGTCTAGGTCAGAAACAGGTCAAAGCTCCCATGCTGATCAGCAGTTGAGAGGCAGCTATACTTCCAAACAAGACAGAGACACAATCTCACCAAAAATAAAATAAAAACGGAATTGATCTTCTTGTCCAAATCCTCCATTTTATAGATGAAAAAACCAAGGCCCAGGGAGGAGAAATTATTTGTCAAAAGTCACACACATAGTGAGTAGCAGAACCAGGATTTTAACCCAGGTTCTGTGACTCCAAATTCAGTATTCATACCAACGTATCACCATTAATAGTATCAAAGGTTTTCATAAAGATGCCCATCATTAGCCATTCTTCCTCAAGCATGGATGACTGAATTCAGTCATGAAGGATCAGATATATGGCTATGACATTAAATTTGCAGTTCATGTCATCAGTGTTTACAATTCATCTTTGTTATACTCTGCGTCTTGGTTCTCAAATGATACATGTACAACACATTAAGGAAAACACAAAACAGGCCACATATGCTCCTGACTGCCTTCCTCAGAGCCATCCCTATCATTAATTTTCCTATTCTCTCATATACCTTACTATAATTTGCACAGGGTTGAGCCAGTCTCACAAGGGTACACCAGAAATGGAAGCAGTGTAAAGATGGCTTTCATGCCTATTCCTATCCTACCAGATATGGATGAAGACCCTGCTACTTACAGTCTAAATAACTATGACCAAGACATTTAATAGTGTAGTGTCCAGAATGCTGAAGATCTGGGTTCAAATTTTGCCCTAGATACTTAGTAGCCATGTGAACCTGGATAGCTGGGTATGGGAATCTATATTATTCAACAGGGAAGTAGGAGGAGAAGGGGATAAGCGAAAGAAGAGAGGTAAAAAGGAGGATGAATTGAGAGAAGCAATGGTCAGAAACAAAACAAACTTTTGAGGAGGAACAGGGTTAAAAAAAGAGAGAGAATCTATTACGCCTTAGCTGAAATAAAAAAGGCAGGGGTAGCAATCATGGTCTCAGACAAAGCACAAGCAAAAATAGACCTAATTAAAATAGATAATCAGGAAAACTACATTTTGCTAATAGGTACTACATACAATGAAATAATATCAGCATAAAGCTGTATATACCAAATGTCCCAACATCCAAATTATTAAAGAAAAAGCTAAATTTGTTTTAGAAGGAGATAGTAAATCTGTTAGTACACTAGTGTGTGGGACTTCAACTTTCCCCCCTCAGAACTAGATAAATCTAACCATAAAATAAATAATTAAGAAGTTAAGGAGATGAATAAAATGCTATAAAAGTTATATGTGGAGGCAGCTAGGTGGTGCAGCGAGTAAGAGTACCAGCCCCTCAAAAAAAAAACTTTCCCCGTCAAGATTCAAGTTAAATAAAACAATCATTTTTTTAAAAGTGTAAATAAAATACTAGCAAGGAAAGCAATATACCACAAAGATTACACACTATGACAAGGTGAGATTTATACCAGAAGTTTAGGGTTAGTTTAATATTAGGAAAACTATAAGCATAACTGATCATATCAATAACAAAAACAACAAAAATAATGCAACTAAAATACTAGATGCAGAAATTTTTTTACAAAATATAACCATTGTTCCTATTAAAATAATGCAACTAAAACAATAGATGCAGAAATTTTTTTTACAAAATATAACCATTGTTCCTATTAAAAACACTAAAAAACATCATAATAAAAGATTTTCTTTTCTTAAAATTTTTTATTTCTCCTTTTATTTTTAAAATTTTTCTTTTAAATTTTCATTTCATTTTTTCCAATTATATATAAAAATTTTAACCTTTTCTTATAATTTTGATTCTGAATTCTCTTCAACCCTCTTTCCCCTCCCCCTTTACTATTGGCAAAAAATTTAATAAAGGTTATATATATGCAGTCATGCTAAACATATTTGTATATCAGTCATGTTGTAAAGAAAACACAAACCAAAAAAAGAAAGAAGGAAAGAAAGAAAAAGAAAGTTTTTTCAAAATATGCTTCAATCTGCATTCAGATTAAATAAGTTATTTCTCTGGAGGTGGTTAGCATTTTTCATCATAGGTCTTTCAGAACTGTATTGATTAGAGTAGCTAAGACTTTTACAATTTTACAATTGATCTTCATTACAATGTTGCAGTTATTACGTATAATGATCTCCTGGTTCTGCTCACTTTGCATCAGTTCATTTAAGTCTTTCCAGGTTTTCCTGAAAGCATACTGCTCATCATTTCTTATATCACAATAGTATTCCATCATAATCATATATCATAATTTGTTCAACCATTACCCAACTGATAGGCATGCACTCAATTTCCAATTCATCACCACAAAAAGAGCTGCTATAAATATTTTTGAACAGTTCCTTCTTCCCTCCCCCCATCTCACACACACACACACACACACACACACACACACACACACACACACACACACACACACACACACACACCTTTTAAAAAAATTTCTTTAGGGAGTGGCTAGGTGGCACAGTTAATAGAGCACTAGCCCTGGAGTCAAGAGGACCTGAGTTCAAATACAGCTTCAGACACTTAACACAAAAATTAGCGGTGTGACCTTGGGCAAATCACTTAACCCCAATTGCCCTACCTTCCCCCCTTCAAAAAGAAAAAATATACATGAATGTATGTATGTGTGCATATATATATATATATATATATATATATATATATAGTTGTTCATCAGTGCTTCTGAATAACTTGCAGTTATACTGTACAATTTCTTGTCAGATGCACAATGTTTGTAAGATCAGAGACACAAATACATGAATTTGTAATTTTGTCAAATTTCTTGGTACAAAATGTCCAAACCAACTGAAAATTTGCTACCGTATATTGGATTTTTTAGGTAGTCTAATGTTAATTTATAAAAAGTAATGCTCAACAAACACTGCATTTGCAGACAAGCCAAGGTAAAGGGATGCTATTGTTTGTTCCAAGCCAACAGCACCCAAGAAGACATCATATTTCTAGATCTGTATTTCAACTTGATTGCATTTGATTGAAACATTAAAAATCTTACATTAAAAGAAAAACTGAACTCTAGTGCAGATCAAAAAATACTTTTTTCACTTTATTTTTCTTGCTTTTTTTTTTGTAACCTAAGATGGAAATGTTTTAAATGATTTCACATGTATTATTGATATGGTGTTTGCCTTCTCAATAGATGAGGGAGGGGAAAGGGAATTTGGAATTTAAAATGAAAAAAATTGAGTATTAAAAATAAATGTTTTTCTTTCAAAGAAAGACACACTTTGAACATGGAAACCCATGTAGAGTCAAAATGAGAATGATTTCTTTGTTTACTTTTCTAGGAAGAACCTGTGATCCACCCTTCCATTTTCAGAGGCAACTTGCTTTTGTGTTCTAGTTCCATTTATATCAGGAATGTTAATTTTTATACAATTTAATTCACCTAGTAATGTCAACTCAATGATTACTGAACAAGGATCTCATGCTTAATGGTAATAGCTGTCAGTTTTACAGAAAAATGAAAAATAGTAAAATTCTTAGCACCCTCTGAACTCTTTTTTGCAACTCTGCTACTAACACTGAAAAAAAAAAAAGGAATCACATAGAACTCTGAGGGCCATTTTGCATTTTTCTTTTTTTCATGAATTTTTCATGGTTTAAGGAATACATCTTTTAGTAATCATCCTATTAGTCACAAGTTTCCATATATAATTATAGGCTTTTTGTTAGATAGCAGACACAGAATTTAATTTTTATTTTCAATTAAAAAGTATTTCTTGGGGCAGCTAGGTGGCGCAGTGAATAGAGCGCTGGCCCTGGAGTCAGAAGGACCTGAGTCCAGATCCGGCCTCAGACACTTATCACACTCAAAAACCTAGCCGTGTGACCTTGGGCAAGTTATTTAACCCCAAATGCCCTCCAAAAAGCAAAAATAAAATAAAATAAAATAATAAAAAAATAAAAATAGGGGCGGCTAGGTGGCGCAGTGAATAGAGCGCCGGCCCTGGAATCAGAAGGCCCTGAGTTCGGAGCTGGCCTCTGATACTTAATCCATACGAACAAAAAAACCTAGCCGTGTAACCTTGGGCAAGTTACTTAACCCCAATTGCCCTAAAGGGGCGGCTAGGTGGCGCAGTGAGTAAGAGCGCCGGCCTCGGAGTTTGGATGACCCGAGATCAAATCCGGCCTCAGAAAATGAGCACCCACGCATAAATAATGACTAGCAGTGTAACCTTGAGCAAGTTACTTAACCCCAATTGCTTTAAAAAAAATAAATAAATAAAAAATAAATAAAAATAAAAAGTATTTCTTTTCCATTCCCACCTCCCAGCCTTTAAAAAAAAAAAAGCCCTATAAAAAATATGTAGTCAAGCAAAGTGAATTCCCATATTATCCAAATGAAAATATATAGCTCATTCCGCATCCCAAGTCCGTCACATCTTTGTCAGGAAGTGAATACCATGTTTTATCATTTGTTTTCTGAAATCATGGCTGGTCATTGCATCAGTTCTTTGCCTAGAGCCCATTCATGGGTTCTTATCCTTCCTTTCATTTTAAACCCCTTTTCTATAATCACCCTGTGATTAGAGTTTACTTAGTAATAATCCTTCTCTTAATCTATCCTCCTTATTGTACCCCTCTATTTCCCACTTTATTTCCCACAAGTGTATGTGTATTCTTTTCTCCTTTTATCAGTTTAGATGAAAGTGAGATTTAAGTGTTGCCTGCTTCCCCCACCCTTCTCTCCTTTGGAGGGATTTTTACTTGTATGCCCCAATTATGTAAAACGATCTTCCCCATGCTTTCTCTGTCTCTCTTCCCTAGCATATTCCTCCTCCTACCTTGGTTATTCAGCTACAGCCTAAGGTCCTCAAAACATTCTTGTCCCTGGACCTAGGTGCAGGTCCTCATCTCAATCTGCACAGGATCTATGATCCAACACAGAGATATCAATTGGCACCTCTTCCTGCTCCCTGAACAAAGACAGATCCTTTTGGCCCTTGTGCACAACTGCAATCAAGACTTTGTTCAATCCCCCTTCTGGAAGACTGTATATGGCTATTCCTAGATAAATCCTATTCCTAATGTCCACAGATTTTTGTCTCTCTCCCTAGGCTGCATGGAGCAGCTATGAAAAAAAATATGCAATGTAATTTTTTTTTTCTTCTTTTTCCCCATCAGGTCTTATTCTGGTGCATTCTCTAAATCTCTGTGGCATTGGAGGGAAGAGCTCCACTACATCCTTCTACTCCACCATCTTGGCTGGTCTCCAGCAGACACAATGTAGCTAGGATTTCAATCAATGCCTTTCCAACAGAGTAGAATAGTTCAGATCTCATTTTCTTAGCTTTTTCTTTCCTCCATTTTAAGGCAAAAATAGTTGGAGACATGAAAGAGATGCAGTTATGTGAAAAGCCTTAAGTCTATCTCTCATCTCTGCAGGAACTTTGGAGGAAAAGGTGGGCATTGGAGAAAGGAATGATAGTGTGACAATCTCTAAGATGGTACCTGTGTGGCAGTGTGGGCTAGTGAGGGACTACAAAATGAAGCACAGAAACAATGGTCATCAGAGAAAAGAAGTAAACTCCTCAGGAAAGCACATGCCCCCAGGTGATGTTGGAGCCCTGGGACAAAGGCCCTTTTCATTTTGTGAACTCATCATTCTGCAAGATAAAATCAATTCTAAAACCCAAGCCCTCTCATAACTACCTGCCCCTTGGGCCCCTCCCTCCCTCTGACTGAAGCTAGAGCGGTTGGACATCAGGGAGATGCTCCCGGATCCTCTATTTGAGACCACCCAGGGCATTCACTTCATTTTCCACCAGGCTGCTCTGGAAATTTCACGATCTTCAGCAACTCATCATTCTGTAAGATGAAATTAACTCTGAAACTAATACCTCCTCAGATTTCCCACCCACAAGTACAGGGTACCCTCTTCCCCTCCCTGCCCTGCCCCCCAACCACCCACATTTGCTCTTCCTTTTCAGCTTCTTTTTACGTGTTGCCTTTACTCATTAGATTGTCAACTCCTTGGGGACTGTCTTGTGTTTTTTTCTTTGGGTTCTTTCTGCCTAGCACAGTGGCTGGCATACAGTAGGCACTTAATATCTTTATTGACTGACTCTGTGCTAATTATGGTTCTGGTCACCTCCATACTATAATGAGACATTAGAGTAGAACTTTTCTAAGGCTAATGGTTTTAGAACTTGGGGATTAAAAAAAATGAAAAATGGTATAGTTCCTGCCCACAAGAAACTTAAGTCTAATAAGATAGATATGATACTAAGTTGATCAAAAGGTTAAAATGGTTGGAGGGCTAGAGTTAGAAAGTATGCCTGGGCAAGCAAGAACCAGCTTAGTCCAATGAGAATACCTGGTAGCTAAGAGGAAGCTTTGACAACCACTTTCCTGTTCCTTCCCTAGCCTAGGCTAGGATTTCAAGAAATGGACTTTTCTCACACAGCTTTAATCTAATCTATGGAGTTTATTGATAACTTACAAATATTCATATGCACAAGGAAATACGAACCTGTCTCACAACTACCCAGGTCCCTGGGATCCTAAGAAATAAAAGAGCCTACAAAATTGTCCTTGGAAAACAGATCTTCTGAGAACTGCAAGCTGATTCTGAGTGGCCCATGGCAGTTAGACAACACCAGTTTATATCCAAGATGACAAAGGGAAGTAGATCCTTTTATAAATTCATCAACCCCAGATACCTTTGAATACTATCATGAGGCTATTAAGGATGAACACAAGCATTGGTAGACTCTTAGCAAATGGTCTCAATTTTTTCAGTAAAATATCATTAGGCCAAGTTCTCAGACAAGGGGAAGAATTAGAATAGAGTTATGGGAGATTTGAGGAGATAAAAAAAAATTGGAAAATCATCTGTGGTGAACAAGATTGTGGACTGATTAGAAAACAAATTTGTTACCTATGGAGTAGGCATTCTGAAGGGTACAGTGAAAAGGATGGGTAGCTTTATAATGGGACACGAGAGGGTTTGGGTTGAGGATGATGGGAGTAAGGGACTGGGTAATGTGGGACAGAATGAAGTGTGAACAATAACAACTGTGGGTTCAGAATCACGGGAGTGTATGACAGCATGTGAGTTTGATAATCATTAAGGATTGAGTTCAGGTAGGTTATCAACAAACCGAAGGATTAGGTTTCAGGATGGTATCCTCCCAGATAGTGGTGAGACAGTGGTGTGAGGAACTTGATGGAGTTGCTTCCCTCCTTCCAAAGCAAGATTCCACAAACCTAGCTGCCCAATCCCTACCTTCAAAAATCCTTCAAGACCCAACTCAAAAGGCCCCTCCTCCACATGGGCTTCTTAGAACCCAACTGGAAGTGGTCTCTCTGTCCTGTGAACCAACATAATGTGTGGCTTCTCTTGTTGCCCTTTAACATTCTGCCTTTTAGTAAAGGAATTTAGAATGAAATTCCCTCCCACCAAGCAAGCTTCCCAAAAAACAATGGACTGAATTAGAAATCTCCTTGTAAGTTCATGTCAGAACATATATGATGGCTATATGAAAGCGCAAGGATTTCATCTCATTCACCTCTGCATTCCCCACCACTCCTGGCACAGGGCCTTGTACATAGCAAGCTCAGCAAGATATTTCCCAAATTAATATGACAGCATAAGAAAATCCCTCACCTATAAGGCTTCTGGAACAGTGGGGCAACAGGTAGAAAATCAGTAAAATATAAACAATTATCTTTTAAGACATTAAAAACAATATAATGCCATGTATAGGCTTGAATACAAGAGCAGGAAAACTACATAATTCACAATCATGCTACTGGGAATATAATACTTTAACTTGTGACTAAACGAAATAATAACTTTTGAAGTCCTGCAGGATTCCTACAATTTAATCAGACTCTCTAAACACCTACTACTATGGAAGTTTTGAAAGAAGTGAGCCTTAGGAGTAAGAAGAAGGTACATCAAACAATTTTGATGCATGAAGTCCCGAAGGAAAGGCAAAAAGGGAGATTAGGGTAAGGGGTGAGGTGTGGGACTTTGGTTTAGCCAGAGGACTCTGAAGGCGGAAGGGTACCAAAGCACATCTACTTCGATTTTGCATCCAGCTCCATCCCTTCCCATTATCTTTTCTTCTCTCCTTCCCAGAGACCCAAGGCATTTGCCAAATCTCCCTTGGGGTCTTCATCTTCACCCAAGGAAAATTAAAGGTATTACTAGGGTCAGTGAGATGGAAGAGCTCCTTCATAAAATTTAGTTCACAAACTATAACTCTGAAGGAAAAGTTTGAGAAATTAGTCCTATCTGGATACATATTGTTTCAATGCACAGACAAAAGCAATGCCTAGCCTACCTCAGATTCTTAGACTGATCTCAATTTATTCATCCTCACCACCACTCCCTCCCCCAAGTGAAGGGCTAAGGAACAGGTATGGTATCTTCACCAGGCGGCTGCTCAGCACAGTTGATAACTTTGTCTAAGAATTTAAGAATTAAATAAGTCAGCTTAGATTCAAGTTCCATCATTTGGCGTTTCTACAACTTGGAGCCACTTCTGACGATGTGCTTCCTGTTCACCCATAAAGTTTGAATATTTCCCAAAATGCCATTAGCCTCCTCACTGTTCCTCTTGAGAATATTTAACCCATTTCAACAGTAACACAAAAGCACCCTCTGCTGTTGAACAAGACACAATGTTCTCAGGAAATTACTATATTGTATTACCAAAAGCTTTATGAATAATAACAGGTAATACAAAGCTGGGGGAAAAAAACTTTAGCAGTACTAGAGAGGAAAAGTGCTACTAGACAATAGTCATTCTGAAAGATCTAGAGGATTTATCACACTGTGAGTTCAAAAAGTGTCATCAAGGAGCTACAGCAATAAAAAAAAAAAGGTAATGTTTTCTTTGGCTATACTGCAGTATCTAGAATACCTAAACTGCCCTACTCAAACCACAACTAGCACACTGTAGAGTACTGGATACATTTCTGGATAACATATTTTAACTACAGAGATGGAAAAACTAAAGATGGAAATTTTTGGCCCCTATGGTTTCTTCTCAAATCTGATTCTGTGATCCTATTTCCCACTGGTGGAAAGGGAATAATACCTTCCTGGCCTAAACCACAGGGCTGTTATAAGGATAAAAATTAAATAATTTCAAAAAATAAGTTAGCAGCACGCCACAGTTTATTGTTAATAGAACATAAGAACTGCCACGTTAGGTCAGCCCCATTTCCCAGCCAGGGTACATGCTCTTCCCAAGAATATTCATTTCCTCAATCTTGAGGGAGGCCCTCCAAAGGACTTCTTATTTTCTTTAATGATACAACAGACCTATCTTCCATGCATTTACCTAAGCTATTCCTGATCCCCAATTACATATGAGTAGGACCACTCATAGACAGTAATAAATTCCTTACACTTACTCTGCGTTGTACTAAAGGGCACTTGCTTTTAATCACTCCATTCCAGTTTTAAAAGGAGTCTACCCTTCTGACAATTCACACCCCGCCCTTCACAATTTTATAGATCTTCAACTGTCATATTTTTAAACTTGCTCTCCAACTTGGAGAACACTGATTTTTTTATCAAACCTATATTTTCTCTAGTTCTGTCTTGTCTTTCTCAAGCTACAGCAACAAGAAACATGGAAGATACTGTCCACGTAACAGACAAATCAGTTTTGCACAGGGGCTGAATGTTGTTTTGTTTTCTATACTGTCCAGGCTGGTGCTCATCATCTGACTAATCTTTCTGGCTCCAGCAGTACCCTGAGCTAATTATATCAGGGAACATTCTCCAACAACTTACAGATCGTTCCTGGGTCATGAAAGGAATAGAGAGTTGGCTTAGAAACCAATTCTAGATAGTCTGGAGCACTGTCACCTAAATCTCCTCCTTTATACTTGTCTCCATGGAGGATTGCTGCCTGCCTCAACCAAATGCTCCTAAGCTTTACCTTCTGCTTATTCAGCATTTCAGTGCTACCAGGAGGTTAGCATACCACCTGCACACCTCAAGAGTTCTGTGTATTGTGGTGTTAACAAAACATGAGCAAAAAACTACAGGGCCCACTTGCTACCTAGCAGTCTGAGAGAGAATGGACCCTCTGCAGAGTGGCCAACTGAGAACTATTCTGGAGGGCTCCTCTCCAAAGGAAAAGCAGGGCCCTAATTCAACGGAGTTGCTCATGCTCTCAATCTGACAGGCAAAGAGACACCAGAAACACCATCCTCCACTTGGCAGACTATGCCAATGGATATGAACTTCCCCACCACCGATGCCACCACTGCCTGCAATCACTAAATAAGTAGGTCAGCTGGAGCATGAAAAGGCTGGTTCACTTCAATTTGTTAGGGAGGATGGAGAGGAAAAGGAGATAATATATCAAACTTAAATCTCTTTCCAGTGTCAAGCACTTAGGAAAAAGGTGGTGGCCATTTCCAACATGAAATTTCCCCAGAGACTTTCTGCTTACTGAGCTGGGTCTGACAGTTATCATCTGGCTACTTAACTATCTCCAGGGCTAATAATCTCCAACTTCCAGATGAGAAAAAAAAGTAGCCACCTAGAAAATGAGAGGAAGAAGTGGCATTCCTGACTCCCACACACTTCGTGAAGTGTCCAGAATTTGGCATGTTGGGCTAAACTCCAGAGCACCCAGGCAGCAGAGATTAATTTGGTTTCTCTCATCCTTTTTACTAAATATGGGTAACAATCCCTATTCTGATTCATTTGCCCTAATAATTCCTGAGGCTTAATAACCTGTCCCTCCACAACTCATACAAACACCAATGCTTGAGTAAAAGTTAAATGAGATACAAAGCCCAAGAATATTAGTTAACTTGCCTACTACTGCTCCCTTACGCTGTTCCATTATTTACTTCCTCCTCTGTAGTCCTTCCTGACTTGCTAGCCTTCTACCTACTGGAAGTGTCCAATGTACAGTGAAATGAAATAGACCTTGGGTGGCACTATCCTCACCTCACAGGTGCTGCAGCTTACTCAGCAGACAGATGGGCTGAATCAGAAGGGCCTAGAGATGTCAACTGAGTCGTCATAATCTTCATTATGACAGGTTTGAAAACGAGTCTTCAGGTCTCTAGGGATCCTGGTTTGACTTCTAGATCAGAGAGCTGTGTGAGTTTATTGCCCTATACTCTAAGGTAATGCAAAGAAAATCTGTTGGGATGCCTTCATGACCATACGTAGGGTCAGGAGACTAGGTTTTTCTCTCCTCTAATCCTTACACACACACACACAGTCTCCTCCCAATTTTGCCACAGAGGGCAACAGAGCCCTTCAAAGATAAACAGCTTTATTAACCTTAGAAATGCAACCTATGCACTCATGTTCAGTCATAGCTGATGGGGACTGACTACCAGCCTGGCTATCACCTGACTGACTTGGCTGGTATCTCATCATGGAAGCCACTGCTTCTTACTGAAGTCATCTTTTGCTTGTTTTGACCACTAAAGGGGAAGAAGTTTTTTCCTCTCTGACAATCAGAGCTTCTAATCCCATGTGGTGATAATGTCTATAAAGTGTACAAGCCCCTGCATAAGGGGGTATTGGGGGCAGGGTGGAGGAAGGTAGAGAAGTGAATAGCCTAGAGGCCAAAACCTGCAGATTCCAGAGGGTGGTATTGCATTTGCTGAATAATGAGGTTACCTAGCCCAGTGGCTCTATAAGACTCAGATGCCTATCCTTGATGATTGAGCAGGCAAACAAGGATGACAGTCTCAAAGGAAGTCTTCAAGAAGGCAGACAACATCACAAAGCAGTCTGTATGCCTTCAGGCTTGCTGGAAGGCAGCCATCACAGACAATGAGAGTAGAAATGTTACACAGGGGTCTTCAAGGAGCTGGTGGCAATCGCTATAGGAGGAAGAAAGAAAGCACAAAGTCAAGACTTAGCCAACTGAAATAAAGGAGCCTTTGTTCTACAATTCAGGAAAGAAAGTTATGGGTAAGGTAGAGGATTCAGGAGTTAAGGTTAGTAGTTATACCCTCATTCTTAGAGGCAATATAAAAATCCAGTTAAAAATAAAATAAAGTGCCAAGAATTAAAAAAAAAATTTTTTGTTTTTTTTGGAGGGCAATTGGGCTTGAGTGACTTGCTCAAGGTCACACAGCTAGTTTTTGTGTTAAGTGTCTGAGGCCAGACTTGAACTCGGGACCTCCTGACTCCAGGGCTGATGCTCTACTCACTGCACCACCTAGCTGTCCCTCAAGAGTTAAAATTTTTAAAAATCTAGTCAAGTCAGAGTCCTACAGCAAGACCTTTCATAAAACCCACATCCTACTTGAGTCAAAGTTAATGAATTAAATGAATTAATTAATTCATTTAATTCATTTCCCATTTCCCTCAATGATTGAAACTACTCAACAGAGAAGAAAGTTGCCATATGCAAGATCCTACTTACACATGGTTGCAAGCAGCAAAGTTCACAAGTATTCACAAGTCACCAGGTATTAAAATTCTTAGAAAACACCAAGCCCACAAATGGCCTGATAACAAGGGTCAAGGGTTCCAGCAGAACCTACATCCTTTTCTTCACTCATAGTCTCACTAACCCTTAGCATCTCCTGGTTATGACATTTTGTGAAATTCAGGATATGTTGGCAGAAAGAGCTCCACTGTGAAACCAGCTGGGGGATTATGTCCGATTCATTTTCAGAACAAGAGTGAAGCTGGGCTATCAGTCAGCTGGCCCAAAGCATCAGAAAAGCTCCCTGAAAACAAGGGACTCAAGCTGGCATGACATGTAATCATGGCATAGTTTTGCTAACTTGAGCTCCCTGATTTAGTTTTCAGATAGGCCTTACTTAGTCTCTGCTTCTATAAAAAACAGCCTGATTCACAGAATGAATATAAACAAGTTCCCAAGATCATCTGCCCTTAAGACAGCTCTTTCTTGGTTATTCACTGGTCCCCCAAGCTTTTTTTAAGCTAACACATATATAGTGCTTACTATGTGCCAAGCATTGTGCTAAGTGCTTTACAATTATCTCATTTGATTCTGACAACAACCCTAAGAAGGAAGGTGTTATTATTATCCCCATTTTACAGAAGAGGAAACTGAGGCAAAGAAAGAGGTTAAAATGGTTTACCAGGGTCACAGAGCTAGTTAAGTGCCTGAGGTCAGATTTTAATTCAGTTTCTGACTCCAGGCTCACTCAATATATCAAAAACAATTTATCTTTTCCCCCAAAATCATTCCTCTCCTTCTGACTTCAATTTTGTCAATGGTACCCATTCACCTACGTTCAACTTTTCATTCTCCTTTTCTGGCTCTACGTACACATGCCGTCCCATAAAAGTGAGCGTAACCCAAGGCTCTATCTTGGGCCTCTTCTCTTCTCTCTCTTCCTCTAGTTAATACTGTCAGTTCCCAAGGTTTCAATTATCATCACTATGCAGAAGACTCTCAGATCTATATATCCAGATCTAGTTTCTACTGAGCTCTAGTCATATATCATGAACTGTTACTGTTTATTGCCTTTTTAAACATGGACAGCCCATAAGTATCTCAAACTCAGCATGTCCACAACAAAACTCATCATCTTTTTCCTAAATTCACCCCAGCTCCAAATTTCCCATTTTCATCAAAGGCACTAACATACTTTCCATCACTCAGGCTCAAAACCGTGAATTCATCCTCCTCCTCTCTCACCCCACAATGTGCTGCCAATTCTACCTACACAATCTCTCTTGCATCCATCTCCTTGACACTCACATCACCACCACCCTCATTCAGTGGTCTTATTACTTTTCACCTGAACTACTGCAATAGGTTTCCCTGCCTCCATTATTTCTGCTCTTCAGTTCATCTTCTCCACAGGTAAACAAATTGATATTCTTAAAGCTCAATTCTAACCATATCACTCACTCTCCTGCTCAAAAAGCTCCAATGCTTACCTACCGTCACAAAAATAAAATACAAAGGCCTCAATTTAACATTTAAAGCACTTCTCAATGTGACCTCAGGCTATCTTTTCTTCATTCATTCTAAATTACTCCCCTTCACACACTCTGCCATACAGTCAAATTGCCTTTCTTGTTTTATTTTCCATCTCCTTGCCTTTACACAGTCTGGTATCTGAAAGGCATCCCTCTCTCATCTTCTCCTCTTAGAATTCCTGGCTTCTTTCAAAGTTCAGCTCAAGTGTTACCTCCTACATTAGGCCACTCTGGATCCCACTCAGTTTAGCTGCAAGTACACCTACCCTCACCCTGAAATTGCCTGGTATTTACATAGATGTGTATACAGGGCCAAGATCCCTCCCTATATCAGTTCATTAACATTTCCTAGAATAGCCCTCTTGATGGTCTCAGGGTGAAAGGTGTTGCTTTTCTACCATAACTGATGCCAGGTAGGAATCATTATGCCAACTTCTCCCCCAAAAAAGGAATTTCAGAAGAGTGATGCCTATGAAAAGCTTCTGAAGTCATCTGACAACCACCAACTACTTGCAGCATCCACTAAGCTCATTTAATAATCAAACCAGGCACAGTACAAAATAATTGGCAGTGCCCATATGAGCCATGCTCCCAGCAAGTGAGTTCAAGGCTAGAGTACAATCCAGTTTTTCCTGGTGCCACCAATCTGTGGATAGCCTTCCTGAGCTCCATCCTGTGATTTGGTAGATTTCACATCAAAATCTCACACTAATTATCAGATCAAATAAAGAAGGTCATAATAATAACATCCTCAGAAGAAGCAAGAAGCAATGGAACTGCAATAAACACAGAAGAAACTGAAGAATGAAGCTCACAGAGAGTTGGGAAATAGAATACCATGTGTGAAGAACAAGAAGGCCAATTAAGGTTTGTGAAAGGGTAAAATACATAATAAGCCAGGAAAAGGTAGTTAACTTAAAAGGTTGTTAACTTGAGGCATTTATATATTTTCCTAGGTTTATCCTATGTTTAACTCAAAAAGAGGCACTGACTAAATCTGTGTAAACTCCTGACCTGCAAGGCTACTGAAAAAATGGAGAACATTTTCAGCAAAGTCTTCCTCTATAGCTGCTGAAGGATAGATTAGACCGATGGCTAGAGTACTCCAAAAGCATAATTATTAGGTAGGTCTATGCCCTCCACCTACATAGGACATCCTTCTCAGAAGTAAGACTCACCTGTGGGGTAGAAGGCAGAGCCTGAGAGGTGGACTCCTCTAGAGAGCCAGCTCCTGTGCCCATTGGGCTCAGTGTGGTGACACGACTGGGTTGGCCTCGTAGAGTTACTGTAATGGTGGTTGGGGCCTTCAAGCCTACAGAAAAAAAGGATCCAAGTTATTATTACAATCTACTAAACTGAATGGGGTCTTCCCAGCACCATCCATCTCCTTCTCCTGATCAGTTTCCTTCTGTCCACCTATCTAACTCAATTGTGACCCACTACTCAAAAGTTCAGAAAGCAACAGGAAACAGCCTGTGTTCTCGTGACCTCTTTAGAGGATGAACCAAAAGAAGGGACCTTAGAGATCACCTAGTCCAGGCAAAAATCCCACCTCCATTACCCTTGACACAGGTTTACTCAACTTCTGTTTGAATACTGTTAGCAATGGAAAACATAGTCCCTCACATAGCTCATTCTATTTTAAGATAGTTCTAACTGTTCCTTTTATATATGGCAGACTACATTTACCTCCCCTAAAGCTTCTGCACTTTGGTCCTAAGTCTGTCCTTTTAAGTTCAAAAATCCAGAGCCAAACAAGTTGAAGGATTCCTTTCTAATTCTCTCGGGTTTCAGTTTAATGTCATGAGCTCATATGTCATGAGTAGGCAGGCTACAGAGCTGGGGCTTCCCAATCTCTCATTCCAAGAAGTCCTCCTGAGACTCACCTGCTGCTTGATTAGAAATCTGAGCCAGGCCAGGGAGGCTACTGGCCAACTTGGCAAGGCCCCCATTGGTCAACAGTTGGTGGATGGCTGTAGGCTTCCCACCAGGAGTGGCACCCAAGGAGGAGAGAGTGGTGGCCACAGGAATGGTACGAACAATGGTGCCAGTGCCTGTGGTGATGGCACCCAAGCTCTGCATAGGGGTAGGCAACTTCACACTGGTGGTCTGTGGGATACATAAGCTCAGGTATTAAAAGGCAATATTATTTCATGACAAATGAGTTTTCAAGAATCACAGAGGATTGAGGGGATGGATAAAGGGAAGCCCTAATAACAACTGATAGTTTCATAGTCCTCACCAGAACTGTTGTGAGAGCAAATAAAATAATTGTAAAGTGATTGGCACATAGTGAGTGCTATATAAATGTTTATTATTACTGTTGTTATTATTATTAATGACTCCAATCCCAACTTGACTGTGACAGCCCCTTCCCTAATCTGCCCATCCCAGCTGACCACTTACCTGTGTGGCTGGCCCTGGGGAAGCACTAGCTGAGAGGGTAGGAGTTTTGCTGCTGATATCCTGCAGGCTGAAGCTGAGACCCTGAAGGAGGCTGCTGGCAGATGTGGACCCTAGGAGGAGAGAACCACTGCTGATGCAACAGGCTTAGCCACTCTTACCTCAACCCAAAGAAGGCTTCCCACCTCTCATCGTCAACTAACATGCCAATCATTATTTGCCGATTTGAACCCTTACTTAGGATTACCATTTAACTATCTTCCTACTTTTTTCTGAAGATTCATGTGATACATGGCAAAAAAAATTGGGATCTTATTTAGGACTCCTACTCACTCTAAACTTATCTCTCAACTTAATCTATTTTATGAAACAGGACTTTTAGTTTCACAAAGGTTCTCCCTGGTCTGATTCATACCCTTGCCAACAGACTTTCTGCTACCAACCTCAGGCTGAAAGAAAGAAAAGATCTAAGGGAAGAGCAACAGTGATATCTCAAGGTCACAACCAGTGGTGGGGAACCTGCAGTCTTGAGGTAACATATGGTCCTCTAAGTCCTCAAATGCAGCCCTTTGACTGAATCCAAACTTTACAGAACAAATCCTCTTAATAAAAGGATTTGTCTTAATAAAAGGATTTGTTGGGGCAGCTATGTGGCACAGTAAGTAGGAGCACCAGCCCCAGAGTCAGGAGGACCCAGGGTTGGTTCCAGCCTCAGACTTAATACCCACACAAAAAAAACTAGCTGTGTAATCTTGAGCAAGTTACTTAACCCCAATTGCTTTAAAAAAAAAAAAAAGAATCTTATAAAACTTGGACTCAGTCAAAAAGCCACATGTAGCCTCAAGGTTGTGCAGGTTCCCCACCCTTGCACAACCATGCCTAATATAGACAAATGGACCTCTTTAAGAAGGAAGAAAATATTTGGTCTTGCTAGTACCCAGTATTTTACTGGATCATGTCTCTGATTCCATTCCTTGAGCGTAAAAATGTGTCTTAGAAGGGAAAGGACTGAGACAAAGGTCTCACATCTCAAATATTACGTATAAAGAGCTCTGTCAAATTTATAATGAGTCATTCCCCAAATGATAAATGGTCAAATGATGTGAACAGGCAGTTTTTCAATGAAGAGATCAATATGAAAAAATGCTCTGAATCATTATTGTTTAGAGAAATGCAAATCAAAACAACTTTGAGATATTATCTTACAACTATCAGATTGGCTAAAATGACAGAAGGGGAAAGCAACAAATGTTGGAGGGGATGTGGAAAAACTGGGACACTCAGTTCACTCTTGGTAGAACTGTGTCCTAATCCAACCATTTTGGAAAGCAATCTGGAATTGTGCCTACCAAGTTATAATATTGTGTATACTCCTTGACCCAGAAATACCACTTATTACGTCTGTTTCCCAAGGTGATTAAGAAAAAGGAAAAGAATTTTAATTGTTCTAAAATATTTATAGCAGCTCTCTTTGTGGTGGCAAAGAACTGGAAACTGAGGGAATGCCCATCAACTGAGGAATGGCTAAACAGGTTGTGGTATATGATTATAATGGAATACTACTGTCCTATAAAAAATGATGAGCTGGTTGATTTTAGAAAAACATGAAGGGGCGGCTAAGTGGTGCAGTGAGTTAGAGTGTCAGCCCCCAGAGTTGGGACGACCTGGGATTGGATCTGGCCTCAGAAAATGAGCACCCACACATAATGACTGGCTGTGTAACCTTGAGCAAGTTACTTAACCCCAATTGCTTTAAAAAAAAAAAACACATGGAAAGAATTGCATGAAATAATGAAGAGTGAAACAAGCAGAACTGAGAGAATGTTGTACAAAGTAACAGCGATACTGTTTTGAGAACAACTTTGAATGACTAGATCATTTTTGAGTATTATACTCAAATCAACTACAAAGGACCTATGAAGGAAGATGCTATCTACATCCAGAGAAAGAAATGACACAGAGAAGTATGTATAGTATGGTTTATAAGTGCACATGCATACACATGTATGTATATGTATACACACATATATATTTGTGTCTAATGGTAGCCTTCACTAGAGTACAGTGGGGAGGGAGAGAGAAAAAAAATAAAAGTGCACAGCAGGAAACAAAACTTAAAAAAGCAGGGTAGCTTTGGAAATTATGTGTAATATTTATCACATGGTTGTTTTTTTTAACAGTATGAAATAGAAATTCATAGTTTTATACTGAATCCTCTTATGTTATGCTGTGTACATGGAATGATCGGTGTTTTTTTTTTTTTAAGTTTTCTTGTATTTAAGTTCAAAATGATTAAAATTAAAAAAAAAAAAAGGAATGGAACCTGCAGTCCACAAATGGCACAATTATAGATTGGAATTACTAAGAGTAAAAATAAGGCTAAGTAAGCTCCCTTATCATGAATGAAGCCTTGGCTAACTCCTAATGACAGCATCATGCAAACCTATAAGCTGAGCCAAAGTAGATCCCTCCCACATGAAACCACCACCATCCCCTCCACCCAACAGCACACCAAAAAGCACAGGAAGAAAAGGTGGGACACAAAGTACCTGGGAGTGTACTACCAGGGGAGGCTGCCACACAGTGACCACCACTGGCCACCAAGCGGCTCTGCAGAGCATGGAAGGCACTAGGAGCGGTACTGTTAGGAATAATGGAGGAAGAAGCTGGGCTCACTGACACTGCTTCAGAAGCTGCACTTGATCTGTAGAGATAGGAAAAGAGCTGAAGAACTACTCCAAATTTCAGCAAGGCAGACTGATGGGGACAGACTTATGGGGATAACAAAGAATAAAGAGGGAGTCAAGTGAGGCACAAGAGAGATAAACAGAGATATAACTCTGGCCTCTTAACTCTCAACTTCTCATAATTCCCTATTCTACAATATTCTAAACCAAATTCTACCAATAGGGCATGAAGCCAAGTGTAGAAATCAGTAAGGTATAAGGGAGACTTCTATACCTCCCTCAAGGAGCCAGGCCATTAGAACAAGGATATGAGTAATGGTAATAAGACTGAAGATCTTCAAACAAAAAGTGCCTCCACTTTTTGTGGATACAAATGTAAAATGGCCTACCCCACAGTGATATTCTTCATGAAAGCAGTCTAAAACAAAACTTGAGTGGCTAAGCCCACAGTTTATGTGATCTATCAGGCAGAGACCAAAAGAAATGATATTAAAAGAAAACAAAGTTACTCACTTGGCTGTGGTGAGCAGCCCTGTTAGCTCCTTGGCACCTACGGCAGCTTGCCCCCGAGTAACAGTAATGGGCTTTCCTCCTGAAACTGTACAATAACAAGCTTCTCAGCACACTAACTTAATCATGCCTTCCTCTGCCTATCCTTCTCAGAATCATAGAGCCCTGGGAAAATGCAAGAAACCTGGAGAGATCTCACTATTCCCACCCTAAACTGAGCTATGGTTTAATGATAAAGAGCTCTGGAGTAAGAGTCAGAAGACCTAGTTTCAAGTCCCAATTCCACCCTTCACTAACTATGTGACCATGGGTAAATTCATTTCAAAGAATATTTATTGAGCACTTACCCTATGCCAGATACTAGTAGGCACTAGGGATAAAAAGAAATCAAAAATGAAAAATCCGGGGCGGCTAGGTGGCGCAGTGAGTAGAGCATCAGCCCTGGAGTCAGAAGGACCTGAGTTCGGATCCGGCCTCAGACACTTAATGCACACACAAACAAAAACCTAGCCATGTGACCTTAGGCAAGTTACTTAACCCCAACTGCCCTCCAAAATGCAAAAAAAAAAAAAAAATCCCTGCCCTCAAATAACTTACATTCTAAAAGAGGGAAGCAACAAGTAAGTAAAAAATATGTACAAAGCAATTTTGGGGTGGTGGGGCAGAGGACAGTAATAATTGGGAGGATCAGGAAACAGTTTCATACAAAAGATGGCACCTGAACGATGTCTTGAAGGGAACAAAAAAATTTAAGAGGCAGGAGAATGTTCTGGGCATGGGAGAAAGCCTGAGCAAAGGCAAAAAAAAGAGAAATGGCATTTCACATTTCAGGAATGGCAAACAAGCCAATCTGACTGATACACAGAGTGGGTGAGGGGAAGTAATATGAAATCAGTCTAGAAAGATAAGTTGGACCCAGATTTTGAAGGGCTTTAAATGCCAAATAAAGTCACTATTTTATTCTGGAGACAAAAGACAGTCACTGAAGCTTCTTGAGCAGGGGAGCGACATAATCAAATTTGTGCTTTAGGAATATTCATTTAGCAGTTAGCTATTTCCCTTCTCTGGGTTTTAGTTTCCTCAACAGTAAAATGAAAGAGTTAAACTAAAATTTCTCTAAAAGTCCATTCTAACAGTCACTATGATTCTAATTTCAGATCAATGGACTCAGATCAATGGACCTGGTTTCTTCAGCATGTACTCCAACATCTGCTTCTACTATGAGCTTCTTGTAAAATGGAATGAAGACTAGGCCCCAAAGCAGGAACCACAAATGTGCTCTCTGTAAGTGTTCAATTAGTACAATAACAGCTTCCCTAGACACTTGCCCTCTGTGGTTCCTCCTTGGGATGGTAGACTTGGTCCGCTAGCTCCATCCCCATGAGAGACAATGGTCACTTTGATCTTGGCTCGCTTGGAAGCCTTGCTGCCTGGAGGGGGGCTAGGAGGATGCTGACGCTTCAGCTGGCCCCGAAGGTCTTCTTTATCAGCTTCCTCCGCTTGGTCTGAGGAGATGGGGACTGAAAAGTGAGGAAGATCAGTTTGAAGTCTCCTCCAACCCAGGAAGGTCCAAAAGGCACTGCCTCAAAGAGGTGCACAAACATATACAACACATATACACACTACTCAAACTGATCAGCCCATGTCCAAGGCCTAGTACCCAAGATGCTTACTAAAGTCAGTTCTGTCTTCAGCTTCCTGACCTCAGATTTTACCCCACATAGTACCCAGATCCTAGAATCTCACGTTACACCTCTGTCCTGTCCTGAATGATGTGACTACATCCCTGCTCATCCCTACCCCAGCCCTGGAGAATGTGAAGGTCCAGAAAGAAAAAAAGGAATTTCTCCCTACTACCGCTGGGCCCAGCAAAAGAATATTAGGGTAATAGGGAGACTCTCTAGTAGGTATAGATAGCATTTCCCAGTCTCTGATTCCATTTGTCCCTCAAATCATAAATCTAGAGTTCCCTTGGGGATATTAAACATTGCAGAGAGCACAGCAAGGCAGAGAAATTAACAGGACCAGAGGAAGGTCAGCAGTATACATGAGGATCACACAGTATATGGCCACTAGCTATGTCCAACAAGAGAAGGAAGGCTATCCTCTAAAAGTTAACATTTTCATGTAAACACTGAATTTTGTCCAGCCCCCTAAAATTGTGGGGTTTCCTCTGTCAAATGTGGGAGACCTAAAGGAATTCCATTGTTGGAAAAACAGTTCTCTTCTGTACTCAAGCTAGAGGAGTTCCAATGGACTCCAAAGCTCCTGTTCCAAATGGACCAGGGCTAACAGCACACATGCAAAGTTCTTCAGAGACTGCTTCTCTCTAGTGTACAAACCAGGCTCTCTTCATTGATTGGGGAATAGATCCAAGTCAAACTCATCCACAAGGATGGCCAATCCTTCCTTGTTCTCCTCTCACCAAAGTTCCCTTCACACAGACCTCTACAGACTGGCTCATTCCTCTAGGTTTACTGCCAGCTTCTCAGGAGACTATCCCACCCCATCCCTTCCCAATTCAAGCACAAAGGTCAATATCAGCTGTTCCCATAAAGGGTGTTTGGAACCACAAGCATTTCCTCCTGATCACCATCACAGCACAATCAGAGATAGAAGAATCATTCAAGACCTGAATGCACTGGCTCGAGTGGGAAGGAATGGAGGAGAGACAGGGAAGGATTTTTTTTTAAAAAGGAAAGCCTGAAAATGGTTTGCTTCCTTTAGTGGCCATGATGGGAACAGGAAAAGAGAAGTAAAGCAAAGAGTACAGAAACAAAGGCCTTTCTAAATGTGCAAAGGCTTGCAAATAAAAAGGGGTCATGCAGAAAAAGCAAGAAAATGAGAAAACAAAAGGAAAAATGAAGTGAAACAGAATAAAAGACAACAGGAGAAAGAACAAGAAAAGAGATGCAACATGACATTGGCAAAGACAAAAGGGTTCAACAGAGACAAATCCACTGAGAAATAATTAGGGTGATAGAGAGAAGGTCATAAAGACAGGACTAAGAGGGGACACAACAAAAGGCAAATAAGAGGAAAGGCTAGAGCAAAACTTCAATCAATTTCAACTCAAATATTAAGACCTACTTTGTACAAGGAATTGTGCTAGACTGTATGTGAAAGAGGCAAGTTGAGCAGCAGATGCAGAAAAAGCAAGAGAAAGGCAAGCAAGAGAAAGATACTCACCAAAGAGACAGGAGGAGGTGCCGGGAGGAAGAGTTTTCCTCACCAGCATGTTTTGTTTCAGAAAAGCAGCAAACTGCGCTGGAATGAATCAGAAAGAATTACAGAATCATAGCTGGCCAAGGAAGATAGGAAGGGGAGGGAGCCGGGGAGGGAGCCAGGAAGGGGCCTAAAGATGTCTCCTCATTACTTCTTTCTGACTGAAACCATCACTAATGGAGTTCTAAAGTTTACTGGTCTCACTCATGTGACCAACTAGACACCATTTTGATTCCCTGACTGACGGATGCATAACAGCATGTCTATTAGCAAGAACCTCTAAACATTCCCTGAATAGCTGTGCCCTATCTGATGGTCCAAACATCTCAGACTTTCCTTTTGCCAAAAACAAAATGAAACACCATTTACTGGTACTTAGCTACAACCACAAAGCCACCAAGCAGACACAGAGCACAAAAACACTATCACACAAACTTGGGGAACTTGTTTTCTCATTTGAGTTCTGACCCTTAAGCACCAAATAAATACAGAGTACATAAGCAGATAAGATGATCCTGTTTGACAGGCAATCTGAGTTTAGTACAGTAAATTACAGCAAGAAATAACTCCTGCTAATCTTACCCCAGGGAAATCTGAACATGTCATATGTTCCTGGATAAACAACCAATTCCCATAATTCCAGATGCTATTTGGGCTAAATTAAAGCCAGAATTGCCAGCATAAAAATTATTAGCTTCCCTTAAGCAATTTCTTCTCTGATACTTTTCCTTCCTTCCTCTTCAATAATTCTTTGTAGTGGTCACATTATCAAAAGCTTCTCATTTCAATCACATTTCAAAATTCCCCAAATCAAATGTGAAGTAAAGATAGTCACAAACCCTCCCACCAGAAATCCCTACTGGGTTTAGCATGGAAATCATGACTCTCAAGTCACAGAGCAAAGGAGGAACCTAGTGAATCTGAGTATCTTCAGGCTTCACCCTTTTCGAAGCCATTTATATAAGCAGTGACTCAGGAAAACTGTCTGTAGGAAGAAAAAGGAGATGCCTTTCCTTGCTGACAATAAAGATATGAGGTCTAACACATAAAACCCCTGTCATTAACAAGGCAAAGCAAGGAAGACTATCCTTACATACTTTCCATATACATCCCTTTAGGATGCCCCTTTGGGACTTTTCATTTCAAGACTAATCTTAATATTTAACCTATTTTAAAATGTTAAAAAGGAGAAGTGAGAACACATTGATATCCCCCAGATCATGCCTCACTTGGGATGGTTAGGGAGGCCAATCATTTAAGAAACCCAAGTTCTAAGGAACAACTATAAAAAAGATGGGAAGGAAACCCATTTGGTATTAGGCCTGGGATCTGTACCTTGAGCCTGTTTATGGGTCAAGACAGCTTCTGTCCGCTGTACATGTCTCTTCAATAGCTGGGCAGTGCCAATTTGGCTGGATTTGGGGGCAGAGGTCACTGTTGCCATTTTGGTCTTGGGACTAGAGGTGGGGCTGCTAGACACACTTGATAGATCCTGGATGGGATTAGAAAGATAAAGAAAAATATGCCATTTGAACTATAATAATTCAATTCAATAACACATAATAGTGTTAGGTACCATACAGGGCTTCTTAAAACTTTCCCCTCTCGACCCTTCCAGCACTTCTTAAACTGCAGGTCATGATTCACATATGAGTATAAAGACAGAAGCACAAAATTTCATGAGACTCCTTGGACTCAAAAGCAGGAAATTTCTTTTTACGAATATGTAAAATCTGAAGCATTAAAAGATTTAAAAACTAAGAGTTAAGGCTAGAAAAGAGGTCACAAATACAAGTCCTTCATTTTACAAATGAGGAAATTAAGGTCTCGGTGTTAAGGTAACTTGCCCAAGATGATACAGGTTCTAAGTAGTAAAGCCATGAGTTGAACCAGGCCCCCCCAATTCCCAGTCCAGTGTTCTTTCCACTTTCCACCTTGCCGAGAACCAAACTTACCAACATGCTCCCTTCCCAAGGCCCCCAGATACAAGAATATTATCCTTAAGCTGCATTACCTCAGAACCAGAAGGTGAGGCAGGAAGCTTAGCAGCAGGAGAGGTAGGCCGGCTTCCCCGTTCAGGAAGTTCAAAAGCTAAGTCCCGGCGGGCTGAATCACGAGGCTTCTTTTTCTTCTCAGCATCCTGATCTCGGGGCTCAGAGCCACTGTGACCCTCAGCACGAGTGAGCACACCAGTCAGAAAGTCTGCGATCTCATCCTGGTTCAAGTAGGAAATGACTATCAGTGCCAATCAGTGTCATCCCAGGGATACAATCTGAGGACATTTTCAAATCAGTATCAACTCCATCCACCAGACATTAAAATGAGCTGGTCTTTCCCTTCCCACAATCAATCAACAAATAAATACTAAAACCAAGTAGTAGGACCCCTGAGGGGCACCTGAAACTGACAGTACTCTACCACTTTCATTCACCTGAATTTTTCTCTTCCTATTCAAGCTATTTTTCCTCCTCTTCTTTCTTCTTCCCTGACTATTCCTTGTATTTCTCAGTAGCCCCAACAGAAAAAACTTAATACTGTGAGATAAAGAAGTTTCTGACTCTTCAACTGAACCAACCCCCAGAATATGATATGACAAGTGTAGCAGAAAGATAAGAGCAAAGCAATTGTGTTTACCTGTACACATCTGTCCACCATGCTCTGAGTCAGGCCTTCAGACTTCTTCTTTGCTTTGCTTATCCTAACAGAAAGGAAAAAGGAAATTGTACGAAGACATCATTCATTAAAAACAAACAAACAAACAAACCACATTCTACTGAAAGATATGGATTTAAGGTCTGATTTATTTTCTGAGCACAATAAGAAGCATAAGCTAGTAAAAAAAAATAGGACAAGTTTCTCTGAAAGACACACTCACAAAATTCTATAGCTGAAAGAGACCTCAGAGACCATCAAGTCCAACACCCTCAATTTACAGAGGAGACTAAGAGTCAGAACAGTGAAATGGTGACATGTGGTAGCGGAAGAACTGGAGCTCCAATCGAAGACTCCTAATTCCTAATTGAGCACTCTGTCCACGCATAACTCCATGCTTCCTCCTAATATATTCATCACAGAACTGAGAGCCAGAAGGAATCTTTAGCAATGCATTTCCTCCACCCCCTCACTGTTCAGTCTTTTTTCAGTCATAACCCCATTTGAGATTTTCCTGGAAAAGATACTAGAGTGGTTTGCCATTTTCTTTTCCAGATCATTTTACAGATAAGGAAACTGAGGCAAGCAGAGTTAAGTAACTTGCCCAGGGTCACATAGCTATCAAGTGTCTGAGGTCAGATTTGAACTCAGGAATATCAGTCTTTCTGACTCCAGGCCTGGCACTCTATCTACCAGGCCACCTAGCTCACCAACCTCCTCATTATGTATGAAGAAACTGAGATCAAGAGAGCCCACACTTAGAGGACATTGTCTTCCACCTCACTTGAAACTGCTGTTGCATGACCTTTCATAGTCCAACAAGAAGCAGTAAACACTCCCCAAATGTGCCCACCTGAGATTGTCATCAGCTCCCCCAACTACCACCATGCTATTATCAGCACGGATCTTCTCCCGAAAGTCCTCCATGGCCTCAGTATGACACTGTAGGGAGTTCTGGCCAATGACAAAGAGGACTGGAGTCTTCATATCCAGGAGAGGGTCATCCACATCCTTACAAGAGAAAAATCTTTAGGCGATATTAACCAAACAACACACATTCAGTAAATGCCTGTGGGAAATCCAGACAGGAAAGGGGATGGAACTAAGAAATTTCTTAGGTGTAGGAAAATTCCCTTAATTGAATGAAGCATAGGAAGGAGACTATAGTGGCACCTGACTTTCCATTCCCATTCTAATAACTAGCCCATAATCTCAATTCTATCGTTACCCCTCTAGGTCCATCCACTGTAAGCAGAGGAAATCCAAGGCAGACAACTGCAGTGACATACTCCATCACTGATACCTGAAAATAATACAATTGTTAATGTAAGGATTCATCTCCTCGAAGCTTTGGCCAACCAAGAATCCTTTAAGTAACCCAATCTACCAACTAGTCCTAACCTCCAAAACACCATCCTGATCTCTATGTCTTTTAGTCATGACATCACTGGGATCTTTCACAAAGTAGGTATTTAATAAATGCTTGTTGAATTAAATAGTAAGAAATACAAGGGCTGTCATTTTGTAAATAGTCATGTAACCCAAAGACCTAGCCTTGATGTGAACCTGGAAGAATACTGAGGCTGTTAAATTCCACAGTCTTCTAATGCCCCAGAATAGATTCCAGGCCTGCTCACTTCTTCCCCAATTAGCAAATGAAAGCAGAACTCCAAAAGAGAGCTCTCTATCTCAAGTAAAAAAAAAAAAACTCTCTCAATCTTAAATCCAATATATAGCTCCCCATTACTACCCATTCATCTAGAACACTCCTTTAATACTTCCTTTCCTCTTCTATACTATTTCTGAGATCACACAATATAGAGAAATAGATCACTTCCTTCAGTCAGCCTAAATACTGGGTTCAAATTCAAAAAGGATACATTTCACTAATTATATTTTACATTCCTGTAGGGTAAATCTTTTTAGTATCCTAGGCAGATCTATATAAACCAATATTCAAATTTATACTGGATAATAAATACACCCTTAATTTTGCTAGAATATGGCAACAACCCAATAGGCAATACCAAAGACAGAAATTTAGAGTTAAGCTTCCACCTTAGAACTGTCAATCATCCCAAATTTTTAGAGAATGACGCTCAAAAAGGATGAGAAATTACTTACATGACAAGCCACCAAGGCACCTGTATTCCAGCCAATCAAAATTATAGGTTTGTGGGGGAAATGATTGTGAATCTTTGAGAGAAAAAAGAGAGACAAAAGCGTAAGAGAAGCCCCCGGATGGTGATAGGGCCAGTCAGAGGCCTGCTATGGTGCCACAGCAAAGAGATGAGAATATTCTTACCTCCAGTACCTTGCCTCTAACAGCCCCAATCATGTGCTCAAGACACTGAAGAACTCCTACCCCACTCCCATTGTTTAGGAGATGGGTGGCAATTGGGATAACCTATAGAAGATGAGGGTGCAAGAGTAATAAAGATTATACAAAGGCAAATTTTGATGTTCCCTCTTCAATTCTTCTCATAGCCTAGCCAAATCCTAACCTAAATCTCAACAATCTTTCATTAGCACTATTTCTACTTCTACATGAAACCAAAGCAGAAGCAAGCCCCCATTAAAGGCCAGATTTCTAGAAAATATCTATCAAAATCATGGTTCGTTCCCTACCTCCTCCCCACCCCCCAAGTCTTTTCTGCTTTATTCTTCAAAGATCTTATGTGCAAGGTCACCATTTCCAGCACATACCTTGCCCAAGCAGGAGAGCTGTGACTGCCAAAATCGGTGTCTTCGAGAGGTAGGGAACATGGAACTCGAGGGACCAGAGGAGGCAATAAGAATCAGTGGAGATCCAGGGAGCTTGCTCTAAAGGAAAAGAACCCCACTCACTCACAGATAAGTAAAAGTTGTTTGCCCTTTCAAGTCTCAAGGTCTCCATTTTCCCCCCTTTTTAATAAAAGGACAATTTATTTGATGGTACTGCTAAGCAGATTAAATAGACACAATTCCTGAAGTTTACAATCTAACCTTTGTAATTTTCTCACCATAGAACTGAGCTATATAAAGGATAAATTAAGTCCTCAGAGCAGCTGCTGTGTCCATTTTCCTTATTTGTTACAAGAGAGGGTTGAGGAGGAAGTGATGGCCATGGCATGGAGGAATGGGAAATGACTACAGTTACACATAACAGAACAAAAAGACATCAATAAAACTTTAAAAGTAACTGGTTGTTCAGCTTACTGGTTTGTTATGAGAAAGCACTCCTACAGCAGGGTCCCAGGGCCTTTTGAGCAGGAGAGACAAGGCTTCAGCTCCTGCTGCACCAGTCTTTGTGGTAGATGACATCAACATCCGATCAATCAAGGTTGGTATCTAAAAGAAAAGACCAAAAAGAAATGTCACAACTGTGTAAGTGGGAGGCTTCTCACCAGCTGAGAGGCAGCTGAAGCCCTGCTATCTAAAACAAATCTCAGCTTCTCAGACATTTTAATCTAATATTATCTGTACCTAAGCCTCCCTCAAGAACAAAATACGCAGACCACCAGCTACAGCATGTGACTGACATAAAATGTTGTTACTCCTATGGTAAAATAGCCTACTCTCAAATACATATTATGATTTCAAATGTAGCCTATTTTAGTGTAAACTCAAAAGGTGGTCTTATAGCTATATAAATGTAGGCTGCAGCTATGCTAATGTCTGCAATAAAATGACTGGAATGAAGAAGGGGATTGTAATAATTTCCATGCCACCCATGAAGGTCAATAATTCACATGGTAGACAGGACAAAAGGTAAACAGCTTTCAGAGAAACAGAAACTGGAGAACAGAAGAAAGAATGATAAGACACAAGGTCATGGAAAAGGAAAAAAGGCTCAAGGAAAATAATCAGAAACTGTACCCAAAAAAGACTAATTCACAGAGACCAAAGGAGTAATGCCACTTAAGATGCCAAGGAATCAACTGGAATACAATCTAGTAAAAGTTTAACAGCCAGGTCATCTCAAAAAAACAAGAAAAGACAGAAAGGACTTCACTTCCTCAGTGACCAAGAGAGTTAAAAGAATTATTTTAACTGGACTGGCAGCAGAAGCCAAGAGAAATAAAACGCAGTGACTGACCATAGAAGCTCAAATGATGTATTATAGCTGACTCAGTCATCTTATAGCCATGTAACTATAAACAAGGCAGAATCTCTCAAAAACTCTTATTAAACTCTAATAAGGTTCTTCATCTATAAAATAAGAGGCAGCAATGTGGAATGGAAAAGGCAACAGACACAGAATCAGGAAAATCTGGGTTCAAATCCCGCCTCAGACACTTGTTAAATGTATGACTCTAAGCAAGTCATTTAACTTCTCTGTGCGTCAGTTTCTTTATCTATAAAGTGGAGGGGAAAACCTTGGCCTCTCTGGCCTCTAAAGTCTATGCCAGATCTAAATCTATGATCCTATGAAAATAATATCTACACACTAATATTTGCTTCACAAAATTGTAAGAAAAGTCCTTTATAACATAACCCTTACAGCAAGAGATAAATATATTATTTTTATTAAAGTAAATCAACTTTATATATCTACCTTTATAGCTTTTACCATGAGATTTTTTGACATTATACTAATTTTACTCCTTAACTAACTAAGCATGTATTATACTGAAAAAATAAAATAAAAAAGGTAAAAGTGGAAAGACCAAAGAACCACGAACCCACTAATATTTTAACAAAAAATCCTAAGTATTTTAGTATGCATCCTACCTAACAAAATAAAGAGGGCAGCTAAGTGACACAGTAGATGGAGCACCAGGCCTGGATTCAGGAAGACCTAAATTAAAATCCAGCCTCAGACATTTCCTAGCTGTATGATCCTGGACAAGTGACTTTAACCCTATTTGCCTCAGTTTCCTCATCTGTAAAATGAGCTGGAGGAAGAAATGGCAAACCATTCCAGTATCTTTGCTATGAAAACCCCAAGTGGGGTCACAAAAAGTTAGATATGACTGAACAACAACAGCACCCAACAAAAATAAAGACTCAACCTAAGATCAAAGTATACTCCCTATGAATGATAAACAAGAATCTGCCTTTTTAGAACTGGCAGGCAGAAAAGATGGATGTAAATTTGTGCTTTCTAAAACACAAAAATGAGTTCCCTCTTTGTTAGTTAGACTTTAGCAAAGCATATGACAAGGTTTCTTCCTTTTAATCAACAAAATCTTTTGGTTTAGTCTCCCTGAAATTCAAACATGGAGAGCCCAAGAGCTGTTCTAGTTATCTCTGATAACCTAGAAAGATGATTAAGGTCTTCCTCATTTCTCTTGATATGTTCCACACTAAGAAATCTTGTTTTTCTGATCTAGCCCAAGTTTAACCCATTTTGAGAATCTAGGACTTCTCCAGGAGCAAACAGTATGCAGCTGTCCTTGCAATGCAGTTTATAATAAATCACACTGATATAGAGCTTTAAAGCTTGCTTTATATGCATTATCACATGTGACCTCTCACTTCTTGCCTAGATTATTACAACGGCTTCCTAAATGGTCTCCCTGCCTCAGCTTTTTTATGCTTCAGTATATCCTCCACACTGCTGACAGTTATTTTCCTTAGATACAGATCTAACTACATTGCTCCCCAACTCAATCAGTAGCTCCCTACTGTCTCTAGAATCAAATATACATTTCCTTATTTAGTTTCACAATCTGGCACCATCTTTCTAGCCTTGTTATAAAT
This sequence comes from Gymnobelideus leadbeateri, assembly GCA_011680675.1. NCBI lineage: Eukaryota > Metazoa > Chordata > Mammalia > Diprotodontia > Petauridae > Gymnobelideus > Gymnobelideus leadbeateri. Next base: position 454,402 of record WOXC01006868.1, on the reverse strand, counting down.
AATCCCCCCTCCAACATGCTTTGATACAGCCAAAATGACCTTCTCTTTGCTCCTCACATACTTTCTTTCCCATCTCTGGGCTTCACGCTGGCAGTTTCTTAGGCCTGGAAAGCACTCCCCCTGTCCACTTCCACCTCACAGAACTTCTGTCTTGCTTCAGGCACCACCTTCAAGCCTTTCCTGACCCCCTCAACTGCCAGTGCCCTCCCTTTCAAACTGTGTATTTAATTATTTTGTCTATTTTGTATGTGTTCTTTTTACATTTAATGTGAATAAACTTATATATGTCCTTGCCATCTCCTGTTGGAATGTAAGCTTTCTGCGACTAGGGATTGCTCTATTCATTGTATTTATGTTGCTATCAATGTGCTGGGTACACAATAGAGCTTTAAAATAAGAAGGCTGCTCTCAGTCTATGATCCTATGACATTTACAACAGCCCTGTGAGGCAGATGGTGATAGCCCACAGTTGATGAAACTGAGGGTCTGCAAGGTTAAATGACCTGATCACAATCACAAAGAAAGTAAATGTCAAGATGGCATCTGAACCCAGGTCCAAACTCCAAGTTCAAACACTTTCCACTACTCCATGCTGCCTTTCAATCATATTTCCTTATAGTCTGTTAGTTCACAGAGTCAAAAGACAAAGTGTTTCTTTTACTTTTGAAAATATTCATAATGTATGCAAGGCTTCTGATTTTTGGAAGCAGAAGACATAGAAGCTTTTAAGTAAGCATTATAAAGACTATAAGCTTTTAATGAAAAACTAATATTGAGATGATTGAAGCTGAATGATTTCACAAACCACTTATTCTGCATTTTTGTTTTTTGCTTTTTGGAGGGCAATTGGGGTTAAGTAACTTGCCCAAGGTCACACGGCTAGATTTTTGTTTGTGTGTGCGTTAAGTGTCTGAGGCCGGATCCAAACTCAGGTCCTTCTGACTCCAGGGCCAACGCTCTACTCACTGCACCACCTAGCTGCCCCCAAAGGGATTAAAGAAACTTTTTTTTGCTTTTTGGAGGGTAATTGGGGTTAAGTGACTTGCCCAAGGTCACACGGCTAGTTTTTGTGTTAAGTGTCTGAGGCAGAATTTGAACTCAGGTCCTCCTGACTCCAGGGCTGGTGCTCTATTCACTGCATCACCTAGCCACCCCTACTCTGCATATTTTTATTGTGTACATGCTTATATATTTATGGTATTTCCCAAGAGAACTTAAACTTCCTCAGAGAGAAACTCATTCTTTGGATGTACATCCCCAGCAACAGCACAAATTCTGTCACACAGTAAAATCTTAATAAATAACTTGTTGGTTGACTGATAGGATCATACACATCAAGCTGGAAAGGCCTACAAAAGCCATCTAATTAAACACATTTCTTTTACCAAAGAATAGCTGAGACCTAGAGAGGTTAAATGATTTTCCCAAGATCACACAGGTAGGGACAGAAGCACAATTTGAACTCTTGATTCCAAAGCCAGTTATACTTAACTTTTAAGAAATCACTTATCCAGGACTACCTACATCCAGAAAAAGAACTACAGAGTCTGAATGCAGGCTGAAGCAAACTACCTGCTCTCTCTCTCTTTTTTGTTTTGTTTTGTTTCATTCCTTCCTTCTCGTTGTTCATTCCATTGGTTATAATTCTTCTTTACAACCTGACTAATGTTTAAGGTGAAGGTATTTGTAGAACTTATATGGGATTGCATTTGCCATGAGGGGGAAAGGGAGGGCAGGGCAGGAGGGAGGAGAGGGATGGGAAGAAAATTTGGAACTCCAGAGATTGTGGAACTGAATGTTATAAACTAAAAGTAAATAAATAATTTTTTTAAATCACTTATCCAACACCATCAACTATCTATAATAAAGCAAAATATTAAAATGAAAAAGAGGGAAAGGCTCCTAGGAAGTCAAAACAGAGGTAACAATCCATAAATTCAAGTTCATTAATTATTCATAGGACAGCTCCTCTGATAATTCTAACATTCTTTATTATCTGATCTCCCAGGTCACAAAGACTAGAGCCAACTTAAGAGGATTGAGCAGCTTTGCCCAAAATAAGCATGGCAACACTAAACAATAAGTTGATAGCTGACAGCCTAACAGTGAAAGAAACAGAAAACAAAGACACAAAAGGCCCATAAAAACTCAAAAAAGCCTTGCTACAGTCTGACACCAACTCCTGAAGAACAAAAAAGTTTCTAATCCTTGACATCATGGTACATAACAGTTCGAGATACATCAATGGCAGCTGCATTATCCCCAAAAAGTTAAATGGCCAATCACTATCTTCCACAAACCTTCCAGTCTTTTTTCCTACTCTTTCCCTACATAAACCTGGTGTCATAGCCAAAGTGATGTATTCATTGTCCCCAAGTACAACTGTCCTTCAATTTCCCCAGTACTCTAATTTTACTCATATCATTCTCCCTGCCTAGAATGCAACCCACTATTTTTGTGTTCTATGGTGTATATGGAAAATTTTTTTGGTGTTTAAAGTTTAGAATTTTTAAAAAAGAAAGCATTGGGGGAAAAGATTAAAATAATCAGTAAACTATGTTTAAAAAGCAGGGGAGTAATTTTGATATAGAACTACATTTTAGAAAATATCCCTTTTTTTCAAAAGGGGAACCCTTAAAGGGGAACATCAATTATGTGGAAACTCGCTCATCTACTGATAATGTAGGATATTATTGTATCTTTTTTTATTACGCTCATATGTTGCAGTCTAAGGTCAAAAAGCCCTATTTAACAATATCTACCTGCCTGGTATGTCTCCCTGGTAAATATTTTATCTCCTCTGAGGTAACCTAATTTTCATCACATACACCTTACCTCAGAGGTGACAAGTCTCAGTTTTTAAAAGCTCAAAAACACATGACACACGAGCAGGCTAGGTGATGCAGTGAATAGAGCACCAGCCCTGGAATCAAGAGGACCTGAGTTCAAATCCAGCCTCAGACATTTAACACAAAAACTAGCTGTATGACCTTGAGCAAGTCACTTAATCCCAACTGCCCTCCAAAAAGAAAAAAAAAACACATGACAATTTTCAACACCTAGACCTCATCCTAGAAGCAGAAACAATAGAAACATTCAAGTGAAAAGGAAACCGGAAATAAGGTGTAGTACATGTAAAGGAAAGGTTTTTCCCCCCCAACTTCTTTCCTACTCTGGAGAAAAATCCTTCCTTTACTATTCAAATAGCACAAGTAGGCAGAGACCACCCCTAACTCTTTAGTGCACAGACCAGTGATCTCTGCATCTAGCAGTAAAGCAAACCAAATTAGTATCCTTACCTTCCCTTTCAATGTCTGCAATGCATCAAGGTATGCTGCTAACATAGGTAGGCTCAGGGTTTCCACCAACGTTGTATGCAACCACTGGACAAGTTTAATGTCCCAACTCACACTCGCCAGTGCCTGCCGAACTCTCCTTGCACATTTATCCACAGCGATTCGCCGAAGCACAGGTTCATTGCAAGCCTTTAAGACAACAGTGGGGGTTACAGATATGAATAGGTGAAGGGAACCATCACATTTTATTAACCAACCCTAAGGGTATGGCTCTACAACATGGCATGAATGGGAATATAACATCTGGCTCATGTCACTCTACAAAAGATAAGAAATGCTCAAAAAGTTTTGATAACCAAGAAGTAAAAATGAGGAACAACCTTTTAAAAATTCCACCTTAGCTACTGTCAATAGTAACTGAAAGGTGTTAAAAGGATACAGAGCCTAGCCTATCCCACTTACCCCTTCATTGGCTAGCCGGGCCAGCCGGTCAGACTGCAAAGCTTTGAGAATCTTGTTGAATAGCTTGTTCTGGGCAACTGTCCAACCAGTCCTGGGGAAGAAATTGCAAAGAATTAAAGTCAGATTTCTATGGTCTGTCTACACCTTTTAAAGATGACCTGATAACATAGTAACACACACACACACACACACACACACACACACACACACACACACCACCTAGCCATGTGACCTTGGGCAAGTTACTTGACCCCAAATGCCCTCAAAAAGCAAAAAAATTGAAAATTGAAAATTAAAAAAAATAGTTATTGTCAAGAGTTGAACATCTGTTTGTCTGATTATGATCCTCTATCAATATTCTTTCCACTACACAAGTCTCTCACTACACACCACAACATAAGTCAAAAGAAAAGTCATAAACTCTATTTCTCTTTATGCTTATAAAACCAAAGCTAGTCATTTAAGATAAAGTTATTCTCTTCATTAAACCATTAGTGAAATTTATTTGCAGTTCCCAATACCCACAACTATTGCTCTGTTCACAAATAACTCTGTATTTACTTCACATATACTTTATATTTACTGAGTGTTATCTCCTGCCTATATCTATATTTGCGTATGCTATTTGACCCAATAAAATTTAAGTTTCTTGAATGCAAGGAATGAAGGAAAGAAAGAAGCATTTATTAAGCTCCTACTACTTGCTAAGCACTGAATTAAATGCTTTACAAATATGATTTATCCTCATAACAACCTATAACAACCCTCTGAAGTAGGTATCATTATTATCCCCCATTTTACAGATGAACAAACTGAGGCAAGATACACACTCGGGTCTTTTGGCTCCAAGTTCAACATTTTTTCCAATATGTCAACTAGAAGCCTCTAGATCTATAGGAACTAATTTTAAAAATATCAATAAAAACCATTAATCAAAAAATAAATGGTCAAAGTATAGAAGCAAGCAGTTCTCAAAGGAAGAAAAACAAGTTAACAACCACATGAAAAAAATGATCCAAATTACAAATAAGGAAAATTCAAAGTAAAACAACTCAGGTTCAATCTTAAAGTCACGAGGTGGGCAAAAATAACAAAAGAGAAAAATGACAACTGTTGGAGGGGATGTAGGAGAACAAGAACACCAATACATTACCAGTGGATCTGTGAACTGGTTCAGTAATTCTGGAAAGCTATTTGTTTTCTTTCTTTATGTTGTATTACAGTATACTTTATTATTTTTATCATTACTTGTTATTTTTTAATCTTTTGATGACTACTCATTTAAGGTTTTTACCAAAATACTTGACAAGTATGAAACTGATTTTCAATAGGGGTTTGCTAAAACTTGGAAACTATGAAGCCTGGTAACATGTAAAGGAGCTGGTGCTAGTTCATTGCTTTGATAACATCATACAGTGAATTACCTGGGACACTGAGAAGGAAAGTGATATGCCCAGAGTCACATGGCCAGTAAGCTAATATGCATCAGAGGCAAGACTTGAACACTGGTTTTTTGTCTAAGGTTATAGATATGGCATTTTCGTTTCCTTGAGATAACTCTTACCACTTCATATTTCTGAGTTTGACAGAGACTTCCTTTCAAAGACAGAGAACTAGAATCTGATATTTAAGATGCTACAAAATATTGTTTTCAATTTATCTTAGCATTTATTATATGACAGGATGTTTTCCTTATCTGCTTTTCTTGTTACTATATTTATTCTGAAACCCAAATTGGTAAGGGATAGAAATGATGCAGACATTGGAGAAAAAAAAACCCAACTACCTAGAAATTACTATCATACTCTGATGACAGCTGAGATCATATTAAAAGCCACAATGCTGACATGCAAAAACCAAGAAAAGATTTTAAGGTTGTTGCTGGATGCAAGCCAAACTGGTTCCAAGAACTAAGATAACTGTTCAATGTTTTGTGTCAGCTCTATGGGAGGTCTAAAAAATTAAACTAGAACAAGAAAAATATGATCTAACCCAAGGATCAAGATAAACAGTGCCTAAAAGATATAATTAAAGAAATTTTAAAAGAGGAGACAGAATTTTAACTACAAGTCTGTAGGGTAGGATAAGCCCACTGGGCTTTGCTGATGGTTACTGTGGTGAACTGAACTGGCTCCCCTCCCAAATGGTCCCCACCATTTCAATTTTAAACAGGGAAATGATGTCTCTTCTTGATTTCTCAGACCAGACACCAAGACTAGGAACCCATCTTCTCTCAAGCTTTGAGTAAGCTCAGATAAGACAACATTGGGGGCAGGGAAAGGGCAGTATTCACTGTTTATGCTAATCTCTGCCCTATGCCAATTCCCACACTCTAAGTCCTGGAGAAGCCTTAAATTATAGTATGGCAATGTATCCTTGAGTATCCGATGTATCACATCACACAGAGTCTATTTTATGTGAAAATACTTAAAAGACTTAAAACCCTAAGAGACACAGACATTGTCATGTCACAATTCTCTCTTCCTTAGGAAATTTTGAAACACCTAAGCTTGAACATTAACAAAACTGTCCTGAAATCTATTAAATCCTCTTGCTTAAAAAAAGGGGGGGGGGGGGCAGAGCAGGTATCTCAAGGATTCAACCCCCCAATATGTTTCTATTTTATTCAGTCTTATAAATCTCCATGTATACTCATAGTTAAAACATATGCTTCAGCCATACACCCAATTCTTAAGGAATTTCAAAATTAAAATGAGCTATGCAAAATCTTAGGCAACAATGTCCAGCATATATTCTGACTCTGTTACTATGACTTACATTCAAGTAAACAGAGGTTCAACTAGTAAATCCATTCAAGTGCCAAGTAATTACTTATGAATTTATCTTGCCCTTCTGATGTTTCAATAGCTTCTGTGCTCTTCTTTAGCTACAAGATGAATTATAATTAAAGTCAATTAGGTGGCACAATGAATAGTGAGTGCACTGGGCCTAGAGTAAAGAAGACTCAAGTTCAAATCCAGTCTCAGATACTTATTAATTATGTATGGAATAGTCATTTAAACACTGTCTACCTCAGTTTCCACAACTATAAAATATGGATAAAAAAAGCACCTACCTCACAGAACTGCTGTTAAGCTTAAATGAAATAACTGGAAAGTCCTTAGGTTAGGAAGTGTCTGGTACATAGTATGCACTTAATAAATGCTTGTTCTCTAACCCTTATATATAGTTTAATACTGTAATAAATATATTTTGGTTCAGTTCTAACAATAAAATGCCACTAAGGGTATTCTATTAACAACCCTAGTCAATATATATTATCCCTGAATAAGCTCCAAATATATGGGATTGAATTATCTCACCAAGCAGAAACACTGAAATTTTAGTTGAAAAACAGGAAAGTATTTGAGGATGAATAATCACATAACAAAAATGTACCTTGTAAACTGGAACCTTTCCTCTTCTATTCAGAAGGAACAAATTTACAGTCTGCTGAATTGTGTAAACACTATATTGAAGGACTGAGACAGTCTATGACAAGATACTCTGCTCACAAACCTTTTTGAGCATTTATTGAATGATGAGTACAATAAAGCACTGTTGATGGAACTGTGAATTGGTCCAGACATTCCGGTAAGCAATTTGGAACTATGACCAAAAGGTCACTAAATTGTGCATACCATTTGACCCAGTGACAACACTACTAGGCCTATTCCCCAAAGAGGAAAAGGACCCACATGGACAATATTTATAGCAGTTATTTCTGTCAAGGTAAAGAATTGAAACTAAGGAGGTACTCGTCAAAGGGGGAATAGCTGAACAAATTTATGGTATGTGAATGTAATGGAATACTGCTGTGCTATAAGGATGAAGGCAATGGTTTCAGAGAAATCTGGGAAAATTTATATGAGCTGATGCAGAGAGAAGTAAGTATAATCAGGAGAACAATTTAACAATAACACCACTGTAAAGACAAACAACTTTAAAAGATCTAAGAACTCTGATGCAATACTCAATCAAGTCTGCAGCAGACCTATAATGAAGCATGTTACCCACTTCCTGACTGAGATGTGACAGATTCAAGGTACAAAAAGAGACATCCATTTTTGGATATGACCACTGGGTGGATCTGTTTTGCTTGACTGTTTATTTATAACAAGTGTTCTTTAGACAGAACATTTCTAAGTATTTGAGTTTTTTTCCTTTTCCAATGTCTGTATTTCAATCCTTTATTCCCTCTACCTTTATTTAGGGAGAAAGGGGTAGCGGGAAGCAGCAACAATGATGCAAAAAAAAAAAAGTGGTCCATTTTTTTAAATGCACAGAGGAAAACAAAAGTCAAAACGAAGTACAACCACTGCTCAGAGAAGTCGGAATAGCAAGTTAACCTAAAATGAAATAGAGATGAATTTACATTCAAGTAATTTTCATAAAAGTCTTATACTAGTGTTCAAAAAGTTAACTTCACAAGAATTAGATGGGAGAAGAGATAGATAACCAACAGTTTACTGAAAAAGATCTATATGTTTTTAGTAGACTACAAGTTCAACATGAATCCAAAATGTGACACAGAAATCTGATGTAATCTAATTTAACATTAGGTTGCAGTGAGAGGCACAATGACCAGGACCAAGAAGGCATTAGCACCACCGTATTCTGACCTGCTCAGACCATATATGGAATACTTTTTAGTTTGGGGGCACCACATTTTAGGAAAAATGTTGATAAACTGGTAAACATTCAAAGTACTGGAAAGTGCCTTGAGTCCATGGCATATGAGAATCAGATGAAAGAAATGAGGATGTAGGAGAAGGGGAGGAGAAGATAATCAATAAATATTCACTCAACAAATATTTATTAAGTATCTACTATATGCCAGGCATTGCACTAGGCAATGAGAGTAAGGTCCTTCCAACTCTGAGACTGAAAAAGTTAACAAACTGCTTTCCTTAGTACCCTATAAAGTACTCTAGGGGCCAAGACACTTCCCACTCTAAATGAAGACCTGCGTCTTGCCTCTACATCTTTACGTTGTTTGTTCCCCATGCTTAGAGTGCCCTCTCCCTCATTTCCCTCTTGCTGCTATGGGATTCCCTTCATTTGCTCACCATCTAGATTTCAAAATGATGTAAACTCTTAATCTCACATACTTATAGACAAATTTAATGTTTTATTTTTCTACAATCTGTATGTCTTCTTAATGTTTATCTGAATTGGTATATTTATCTTAATAGTAGTTTATATACAGTTTATCTCATTTGATCCTCATAACTCAGTGAGATAAGTAGTACAATTATCCCCACTTTAAGGTTATTAAAGCTTTACATACATTATCTCATTTCATTCTCTCATGCCTTCTGAGATAAACACTACTTCTATTTTTACAGATCAAGAAACTAAGGCTCAGAGAAACTAAATGACTTGCCTGAGAACAGAGCTGATGGCTTAACTTAGAGCTGCACCCAAATCTCATGACTCCAAGTGCTCTCTCTACCATATCACATCTCTAGGACACTGTCTGCCTAACTCAACCTCAATTACATAGCGCCATGTTCAAACAAGCTTTCAATGTATGTTTTAGAATACAAAGATGAGATGATAATAAAAATGAATACTAATTCAGAAACCATGACCATTATCCCATGGGATTCAATGTTCCTGAGGAGGTCTACCTGTTGACATGCTCCTCCCAGTCCTCAGGTGGAGGTGGAGCATCTGCATCAGTCCGGGCAAAGATGACATGGCGTTCACACTCATTCATCACACTTCTTGCCTTCTGGTTGTCATAGAGAGGCACTGGAGTAGATGTGACAGTCTCCACATCAATAGGGATATCTGCCTCGCTATAAATAAACAAAGTATAATCAGATTACAACTATTTTGCTTAATTTATTAATCTGCTTAATGTTTGCTCAATAGCCTATATATATTCTTTTTATACAATCAGTTAATTACCCATGTGCATGTTATCCACATATAATTTCTTATTCAAGAGAGTTTCAGCACTGCCCTGATGGTATGTGCACAAGGACAACAGACTTATTTTAAGGTTATCCAAGGCAAAACAATTAAAAAGGTAAACCTACTACAAAAGTCACAAATATTATTCAAGTGTAAACATGAATATTTTAGCTTCTAGTTTTTCAATGAATGATAAGTGCTCCCTTTCAGGGACATAAATAGTAAATAAATATTTAGGAGCTCCCTTAATCTCAGGAAACTCCCTGTGGCAGGAGCAATGTCATATCCCATTCTCCCTGTCCCCCAAGCAAGCCAGGTTAGTTTTTCCTAAAAAGGTACTGAAACATTCCTCGAGATTTTGTTTCAGGGGACTAAGAATTCAGACTTTAGACCTCATTTCCTCAATGCCTGAGTACAAAGCAGTCATGAGGAGTTGGAGGGACTCTCAGATGCCTGAAGAGGCAGCATAATGGACTTTCTCTCAGTTAAATCAAAACCTAACCTTGTTGAACATCCTTTTCCCGCTATGGCTAAGCAAATCTACTTTTGTTAACCACTGAAGAAGCCTAGTGAGTGTCTCATTTTGTTCCAATATCTAAATTAACAAGTGATTGGCCTGAGTTAGGCCCAGCCCATAACATCCCCCAATCTCAAATTTCACTGAAACTAAAATACAAATAAAGTAAAATCAGCTATGATCTAATTAATTATAATATGCCAGAAGTAATGATGTCATAACAGAAGAATGGTGATCTTTATGACTCTAGAAAAGCAAAGTCAAATCTGTCATGTAAATCTAGGAAGGCTAAGGAAAAGAGAAAATAAACCTTGGAAACATAAGTATTCTGGTTACAAAAAAGGTGCATTCTATGGTGAATAAGGAGTAATTCTGGTTCTACAACCTTCAGAATCATCCAATTCCCTTTGTTCTGATTCTTTTTTTTTCCTAAATACTCTGACACTAAGAAGTTGGGGGGCAGAGGAGGATAAGGTGGTATATTGTCCTTAGATAGTTAAGACAATTATGCAAGCCCCTGAAAGAGTATAGCCACTTCAGTAAACTGACATTCTGATGCCTTAAACAGTACTTTGCTGAAACTGCCAGAAATTCATCTCCCCTGTTGGGACTGATAACACTGATTTCTTGAACATGCAAAGCTGAGAACCAGATGCTGGACTTGTGGCAGACACCTGAAAGGAACAGCCAACTAGCTAATTTCTCTCTCTGCTCTTCTACGTCATTCTAACTCTAACCCTCATTTTCACACTACTGATTTTACTCTCCTTTGGAACTTATTTCCCAAACCCCAAAATCAAGTATTCATACTGTTTTTCAAACCATGTCCATGTTGATTGGATACTTATCCTGACAAAAATGTATCTATTCTATGAAGCTATTCAGATAGAAATGCTAAGGCCAAGAGGATCCAAATCTTTCCAATACTTAGCACATGCTCAGGATATGTTCATTTTGAACTATTAGCAACGGTAGATTATGGTCTGCTAATTCCTCATAATGATTTTGAGTAGTTACTGAAGTATAAAAGCAATTTAATCAACTCAATCCTATAAAAATTCAATTACAATTACTAGTCATCAATTAATTTTGATAAAGTTAATGAGAAAACTGGTACATCTCAATTGTGACTCCAGGTTTACCTCTCTGATGGTGATTGAAAAGATTTCTTTTCAGGAGTTTCATGAAAAAGAATATGCTTTCATGGAAGAGAATGCCCATATAACTAGAAATTTCATTGGTGAAGTCTTAATGAGCTACTAAGATCAAAGATTTAGAGGTCAAAGGAATCTCAGAGATCATCTAGTCCAACCCTGACATCTGCTATCTGAGGCCCAGAGAAGTTAAATAACTTGCTCAATGTCAAACGGGTAGTAAATGACAGGGTGGGGAATTAAACCCAGATTCTCCCAAATCCAGAGCTCTTTATTGGTTCTCATGTGTTAGAGAATTCATTTAAATTTTTTTTTTGCTAAAAATCTCAAGCAGTCATAGGTACCAAAATATTCATAGTGCATTTTTTGTGGCAGCAAAAACAAAAATATGAGGTACACAGTGAGTGTCCGCTGAGAAATGACTGCATGAAATATGGTATTTGAATATAGTCGATTATTAATAGCACCAGAAACAACTAAAAGGAGAGACAGACTTCTGTGAATTGATGCAGAGTAAAGTAAGTAGAATCAAGAAAACAATATACACAATGACAACTATGATGTAAATTAAAAAAAAAAAAACAACACTAAAAGAAAGACAAATGCTGAGAAACTGCAATGACCAATCCTGGTCCCAGAGAACAGATGATGAAACACACCTCTCTCCTTTTGGTAGAGAGTTGGGGACTACAGGTGCAGAACATCAGATGTGGCCACTGTGTCGGTTGGTTTTTGCTTAACTATTTTTCTTTATTACAAGTGAGGCTCAATGGAGGTGGGGGTATATCCAGTAATGACTGTGATGTAAAAACAAAAGGCATCAATAAAATTTTATTTTTTAAAAGACAGAATTTTAATAAAAATCTCAGGCAGGCTGAATCAGTCAGACTACATTTTGTCATTTGTTGGGACACCCAGGCCTTAATCTGATATGCTAGACATCATAGAATTGTCTCAGATCCCTGAATCCCCCAAGCCAGTCTCCTCCAGAACCCCCAGAAACACCCTCCCCATACCCCACTATCCAACAACCATGGTACCTGTTGTGGGGGCACTCTCAGCACCCTAATGGAGGAAGACCACAAACTCACATGGTACTGTCTTGGTGACGCCTGGGGGTGACAAAAAGCATGCGTGTTGGGCGGGCACTGCTGGCATCTGGGTGAGCACTCCATGGCTTGGCATAGCTATGATCCAAAAACACCAGGTCCAGCTCCCTTTCATGTACTGAAAGCTGGAAAAGCAGAGAGGTGCCCATGCGCCGAGCTGAAGTCTGGAAGTCTCGCTCACCACCTCGGTGTGACATCTCTATAGAAGCAACACTATCTCAGAGCCTGGGAGTCAGCATATTGTCAGTCTGCAACAAGAAGAGATCAAATTGCAATGGGGATAAGGCAAAATTCAACTCCAGTATCATGAACTTTTTTGACTCAAACAATCTTGTCCTTTTCTCAGAAAAGGTTAACACATATTTACTTTGCAGATGAGTACTTATTTCCTATCTTGTGCCATTTTCTAATTATATATACCTTGAAATAACTGGATTTAAAGAATCAAAAGGCCTGTGCCCAAGTTCCAGCTTTGTCATTTACTACCTATGTAACCCTGGGCAAGCCCACTTTCCTCTCTGAAGTTATAAAATGGAGATAATAATAATTGTGCTACTTTCCTCAGTGGTCATTTTCAGGAACAACATACTGTACAGAAAACCCTCTGCAAAATGTAAAGCACCCATATGTGTCAGCTATTATTTAAGAGACCATAAAGAACTCTTAAGAATGAATAACTTTGGGGCTTTAAAAGTCCAGAACTGATTTTCCTCTGGAAACTTCACCTCCACCCAACAGCCTCCAACTGCCCAAGGGCCCACAATAGGGGCCATCCCCATGCCTTTCCTTAGATTCCCACCCACTGCCTCTGAATGTCTAGTCTATCATCCCACCCCCTCCTCTTCCCACAGCCCAAAAGATAAATCCTCAAGACTGCTCTCCCACACAGACACTAGGGGAGCTCACAGGATATCCCAGGTTTAGAACGGGAAGGGAACTTACATCTCCATCATTTCTAGAAGAAGCATGGGCATAAGACTGGGTAAAAGACTGGACAAATGACTTGCTCAAGGTCACACAAGAGCCAGGGAGGGTGGAAGCATGGCTGACCCGCAGGTCAGAGACCGTGAATTAAATCTTAAATGATGCTACTTCCCACCCTCAGTGAGCTTTAGGAATGCACTTCACCTTTCTGGGCCTCAGTTTGTTCACCAGTAAAAAGATTAGGGGCTTGGCCTAGATGACCTCCAGGGCCTTCCCTGGTTTAAATCAACGTGCTCCCAAGTGGCAGCGCTGTCATTTGAACTCAGGACCAGGGGCCCTTTTCACAACACCTCCCTGGCCACCTAAGAGGATCAGGTTTCAACCTCACCTTGCTTCAGTGTCACTTCCCACAGGTTGCCCTAGATAACATCCCCTTAATTCCACTCCCCTCTCTCTTTCCCTTCTCCTTTCCTTTTCCCTTCCTCCCAGTACTCCAGTCTCCTTCCCTTTTCTTCTCCCCTCCCCCTACTCCACCCCAGGGAACGCGCGCTCGCGCTACCCCCACCCCCAAGTGCCCGCCCCCGCCCGCCCCTCCCCCTCGCGCCTTACGGCTCCCCTCCCCCACTTTCCTCGGAGCCTCCTCCCCCGCCTCTCCTCCACCCTGCGCAGGCCACCGCCCATAGCCAGGACCCCGGTCCCCAGAGGATACCTCCCAGAGGCGCTACTCGGGCCGGTCCCCGGCGCCCCCCAGACCCCAGGGCCCGGCCCCCAGCGTCGTCCCCGCCCCCTCGAAGGTTCAGCGGCCCAGGCCCGGACTCTCACCCAAAGGCGCGCCGGGGCCCAGCGGGGGCAAACGCCCGGGCCCCGTCGCCGTACGCATGCGCGCCACCGCCCTTGCTGGCTGCAAGAGCAAACTACAAAATTCGGAACTGGATTAGAACCAAGAAGCGAGAACTGTGCGGCCATCTGGAAAACCCGGAGAACTGATCCTTATGTTTTTGGAGAGGTACTGTGCGAGGATACTTTTGAGGGAGGTAGTTACCGGAAAAGGCTAAAGCGAGGATGCGCAGGATTTTCTACATGGACTGATAATGGAGTGAAGTAACCAAAGACAAGAGTATATATAATTACTACAACAAAATAAACAGAAAGCACAAGGGCACAGACATCCCCCAAAAATCAAAAGTGAGTGTAACAAATTCTAAAGGTCAAGCAGGAGACAGGAGAAGACACCCCCTCCATGGAGGTGGGAGGTCCAAAGGCACTGCATGTTGCACGAATTTTTGGACTTTTTCGATGTATCTAATTTTCTTTTCTCTTTAAAAAATGCTGTTTGAAGGATGGGAGGGCTCTCTGGCAGGGAAATGATGGGGTACAGGCTCTGGGAAACCCCTTGAACTTTCAGAATTTTCCCCCTTGAAGAGGCATTTGCCTGAGGCCATAAGCCTTTCATTATAGCTAGGCCCAAATATTTGTTACACTTAACCTTGCCTAGCCCTCCATCCTCCAGCTACTTCCCACCTTGGATCCTACAAAATATCTATGCCCAAATCTGTTACCCTAAAACTAGCCTCACCCTCCATTGTCTCTCATCTCCAGGTAGCCTCCGGCTACTTCCCACCCAATCCTGGAGTCTGACCTCAGTTCCATCAATATCCTCCTTAGACTCCTCCTCAAGACCATCCCCTTAGATCCCTCCCACAGTTTTTCTGTTTATAAAATCCCCTTGCCTCTGGGAAGGGGCTACAATAATCTAGAAGACTCACTCTGTGTCAGATTATTCTGGCCTACTTGTCAATACAAGCTTCACAGATACTTAGGCTCCTTAAGAGTCTACCCATTATGGTGAATCTCTAATAAACTTTTGTTTTACTTTGAGAGAAGACTTGAGTCAAATTTATTTGGCAGGACCCAGTGTGTTGGTATTTTGGAGTCTTGAGCACCCCTAAAACCCTAAACCTCAGCAGAAAGAGGGTTGGATACTGGGCATAACATGATATTTAAAAAAGAGAAGGCATGAATAAATTAAAAAAAGCACAAGATTTGGGACTCAGGAATCTGGAGCTGTTTTTTCTTTTGGCCAGTAGGGACAGAACTCAGAGTGA
Source organism: Gymnobelideus leadbeateri (assembly GCA_011680675.1). Taxonomy (NCBI): domain Eukaryota; kingdom Metazoa; phylum Chordata; class Mammalia; order Diprotodontia; family Petauridae; genus Gymnobelideus; species Gymnobelideus leadbeateri. Next base: position 438,913 of record WOXC01006868.1, on the reverse strand, counting down.
GGATATTCTGTACCAATGCTGCTCTGCTCTGATGCTGCAATTTATATAGAGTTCACATTTATATAGCACTTTAAGGTTTGCAAAGTACTTTACAGATATCTCTTTTTACTCTCCTCAAAACTCTGAAAAGTAGGTGCTGTTACCATCATTCTAGAGGAGGAAAGTGAAGAAAACAGGTTAAGTGGCTTGCCACTGATCACCCAGGTACTCAATGTCTGAACTTAGATTCAAATTCAGGTCTTTCTGACTCCAGATTCAGCACTCTATCCTCTTCGAATTGGATGCAAATCAACCAGTCAATTATTAAATGCCTACCATGTGCAAAGAATGTAAAATGTTGGATAGATTGGAGCCAGGAAGCTGGGTTCAAGTCCTGTTTCTGACTCACACTGGCTATGTGACCCATGGGAAAGTCACTTCTCTGTGCCCTAGAAAGTAGGTAACTCCTTCGGTAAAAAGGAGTTTCCTCATCTAGGAATTCTTTATACCGAGGAAACTATAGGTCCAGGCCATATCTATCTTTCCTACTATGTGCTTGGCAGTGTATTAGGCCCTGAGAATACAAAAGGGAAACAGCCCCAGTCCTGAAGGGACTTACATTCTAATAGGAAGGGAAAAAGCATTTAAGTGTTTTACTCCCAGCCCAGTCTTAAATCAGAGCTTACATCTAAAAAGGGAGACAACTTGAATGAATAAAAAAAGTACTAATTAAATGTTCCCGGAGGCCTAGCACAATGTGAAGCAATGAGGATGCAAATACAAAAGTGAAGACAGTTACTGCCCTAAGGAGCTTGTGTCCTAATAGAAGACAACAATTGAATGGCATATTTCCAAGATCAAAGACAGTGCTGATTAGACTATGGTACACACACCTGTAAAGCAACAAACAATTAAGGACCTGTTATTTGCCTAGCATTGGGCTAGGCACTGAGGAGACAAAGATGAAAGTGAAATTGTCCCTGCTCTCCGGAAGTTAATAATCCGACCAAGTAAAATGTGTACTGGTATAGATACAAAATAGATACAAGATGATTGACAGGTCGGGAGGAGGGGCAGTACTACCAGCAGAGGGGTTCTGTCAGTTAACCATCAAGCATTAACTAAATGCCTATTATGTGCCAGACACCATGCTAGACAATGAAGATAGAAAGACAAAAATGAGGGCCTGTGTACTCAAGGACAGGACAAGTCCTCAAGGAACTGATATTCTACTAGGGGAGAAAACATATACATATAAACTCAAATGCTCATGTGGATCTAGTGATTTGGAAGTTCCCTTTAAGACAGATAGCCACATGTTATGCATGATTTCACATGTATAATTGATATCCTATTGCTTGCCATTTCAGTGAGTATCTGAGGCCAGATTTGAACTCAGGTGTTCTGGACTGCAGGCCTGGCACTCTAACCACTGTACCACCTAGCTGACTCTATATCACTTGCCTTCTCAACAGGCAGGGAGAAAAGATATTAGAGAGAAGGAGAGTATTCAGAACTCAAACTCTTAAAAAGAAAGTTAAAAATATATAAATGATAAGTATATTCTAAAAAATAAAAAATCATTGACTTGTTTGGAAAAAAAAGTGAAATCTAAGCTATAGAAATTCTTCATCTGCCTTGGTCTTTCGGACTATCAGGTTTCCCGGAAAATTCCCAGGAATCCCTGGTTTCCTCCAAGAATACAATGAAATGCTACCTTCTTTCTATAAGAGATATTTCCTAGACCCACTAGCTAGAAGAATGCCTTCCCACCTCAAGTTGCCTCCTGTCTATTTTGTGTGTGTCTGGTATATGCTTATATATATATATATATATATATATATATATATATATCCAGGTTCATGGGGATCCTGAAATGTATCAATGTGTTCCTTTAGGTGTCTGTGGACCACAGCTTAAGAACTATTGTTCTTTTTTTTTAAAGCAATTGGGGTTAAGTAACTTGCTCAAGGTTACACAGCCAGTCAATATTTATGTGTGAGTGCTCATTTTCTGAGGCCGGGACTGATTCCGGGTCATCCTGAAGCCAGGGGCCAGCACTCTTACTCACTGGGCTACCTAGCCGCCCCTAAGAACTATTGTTCTAAATGAAACTAGTAGACTAGTGTTTTATAAACCTGAAGATTACAGCTGTTGGAATAAAGACTCAATATTTGACAAAAACTGGGAAAACTAAAAAGATCTGGCAGAAATTAGGTTTAGATCAACATTCATGCCATATAACAAAATAACCTCCAAATGGATATATGGCTTAGATCTGGAAAGTCACATCATAACTTTTAAAATAAAGTTTTTAAAAATGTAAGTTTTTTTTTTAAACATAAGTATATTAAGGGGAAAGGCCATTATTATTTTGCTGTTGAAGCAACAAGACACCCTGAGGGAAAGACAAGAGGCAGCAGCTAGGGCCAGGCAAGTCAAACCATCACCATCTCCCTGCAAACCCAGATGGGGACAGCCCAACCCTAAATTCAAGAGCCCTAAGAAAATAATGATATTAATTGATATTAAAGATGAGGCAATAACATCTGCTTTGTCTCTGCAACATAAGATCTAGGGGACTTCTCCATCAGACTTTCAGCTAAAACTTTTGAGATGTGTTGTCTTCCTAATCAGATTGTGAGACCTTGAGAAAGCAGGGGCACTCATAATTTCCTGCTTGTAATGTGTTGCATATAGTAAACACTTAATAAATGTTTTATTCATTCATTTTGTCTTTATATCCCATTAAGGTTGAAAATTAAAGCAAACTGAAAGGCAGTGGTCCAAGAACAAGATCAACTTATTAGTTAGGCTAGCAGTAACCAATAAACTGGGGCAGTACCTTCTCTCAATGACCAAAGACCCTGAGTGCTGACAGAGTCTTTTAAACCTAGGTGTGTCTTCCTTCTCAGGTCTCATATTTACCTGACACAGGACATTTGGACATTGATCTGATAGGGCCTGACATCATTTAGACCTCCCCTGCCAAAGATAGGACCTTGTTGGGGCCCTTTAAGACTCTACCCGAACTCTGAGAACCCATGGAAAACTCGGGCAAATGACAGAGCAACTCAGGCTAGGGTTAGAGGCACCTGAGCGTATGTCCTGCCCTGTGATTTTGGGGTATTGAGCATGTGCTGCTAACAGGGGAACACTCCCCTGCCATGAGAAGCCTGCTACTGCTGAGGCACATGGGGGAACAGAGTCGGGGGAGGGGAAAGGAGATAAAAGGAGGGAGGCAAGGTGAAAGGAGGGGGAGAGAGAGAAGAGGGGATTGTGAACGAGAAAGAGATTAAACAGCAAGATACATTTCATCTTGGTGTCAGGACTCTTTTGTCTGATTGGGAGGAGCAGGCTCCCCCAAGGGGTTCATGAGGGTGAACCAGAGGTCGCAGTGGGGCTACCGGGAAAGGAACTCTCCAAGGGGTCGCGGTGGAGCAACCATAAGGGTCGTAGTAGGGCGACCAGAATCGTGGAAGGAGATTGGAGTGCCACAGAGGCAGCTGGAGAGGTGAGTTTGGCATCAGCCCAGTAAGGCAGGCCCTTATAGGACCTGACATCATTTAGACCTCCCCTGCCAAAGGTAGGACAATCCTGATTTGTAGTTTTTGTTTTTGTTTTTTTTTTGGTTTTTTTTTTTTGCTTTTTGGAGGGGCAATTGGGGTTAAGTGACTTGCCCGAGGTCACATGGCTAGTTTTTGTGTTAAGTGTCTGAGGTTGGATTTCAATTCAGGTCCTCTTGACTCCAGGGCCAGTGCTCAGTTCACTGGGCCACCTAGCCGCCCCTTAGTAGATGTTTTAATGAAGAAGTGGGTTAAGAGAAACCTTAGCTCTTCCCCATTACTTCCTCTTTGGAAGATGATAGGAGTAATCCTCAGATGATAAGATTTGTCTATAGACTCAGTTGTAGTTTATAACATCTGATTGAATCCATTTTAATTTGAGTTAAGTGGATAGTGGATGAAGTTGTTATTGTTTTGTTTCTTGAAGAGGACCAGGACATCAGAAAGGTGATGCCATGACTGGCAAGTGAATTGGATTTAAGTGAGGGAGAGCTGTGCAATCACAAGCCTCACTCTCTCCTCTGGAGCCATCTGAATTCAGTTGCAATCTTGTAACTGGGTGAGGCTACAAAGGCAAACAATACAAGGGTAGGGATTCCATTCATAATATAATTAAGTCCTGAGTGGAGGTTGGTTGGTTGTTGTCCTTCATTCTGAAGAGGACCAAAATGACATCACTATGTTAGAGTCAAGTTACAATGTATCCGAGTGTGGATGTGATCCGACCAATACAAGCTCAGAATGCTCTTCCACAGGTTGGGCACAAATAGTCCATCTGAACATTTGAGTTGGATTCTCTCAATTTGCACATCTTGCATTTCTTTTGAGCTACTTTAATTCTGCTTTGCTCATAGAGCACAGCACCTTCTCTGATGTGGGCACACCATTCTGGGAATGGAGACACTATCAGTGTCTCTCATGTCACACAATTCCAAAGTTCTTTAGAGAGACCTTGAGAGTATCTTTTTATCATGTTTTCTGCTGTGTTTGCTTTGCTTCCTTTGCTTGTTCATTTTGCCACTCAATTACTTGAGCTTTCTGCCACAGTAGAACTCTGCTTCCAGAGAGGAGAGTTTTGTCCCAAATCACCGGGGTTTTCACAGCTGCCAAAGCTATTAGTCGGATGCCCTCTCTAAAGCCTCCACAGTCTCTGGCACCTGGTCACACACCCCAGGACCTGCACCCAAGACAGAAATCCAGATCCAAGCAGGTTAAAGAAAGGGCAATTACACAATTACCCCTCAGAATGGTCACTTGGTCCCCCTATGATCTGCAGGCCAGGAGCTCTGAAGCAACCACTCTTCAGCAGCTGCATAGCCTTCATGCACCTCAGCTACTTTTCCCTACAGGGGGGCAGGGGCCACTGTTCCCAAAGTCCACACTGACTTTGGCATTTGGCATTTATGGGTTGATAATTCTGGAAATTGTCACAGCTGCTGGTGATCCACTCCCCCGAAGTCGCTCTAGCCATGGCTTGTGGAGGCCACCCTGAAGCTAAAACCATGGGTGCTGGGCTTGATGAAGTATGGGCTCTGGGAGCCCCCATGACCTCTCCTTGAGTCCTTTAGGTACAGGCTCTGGGAACCTCCTTAGGACTCTTGATTAAATCGTTGCGTTTGATGAGGCAAGTCTGTTACTAGACCTCCCACCCTCTGTTACTAGACTTTCCACCCTTGAATGGCCTAGCCCACCATAGTTTGTGGTCTCCAGGTGGCTTCCCACCTTTACTTTACATCACTCACTGACCTCATTAACTCCTCCTGAAGACCCTCCCCAAACTCTTCCCCAGACCATCCCTAGATTCCTCCCACAACCTTCTGTAAATAAGACTTCACTCCCACTCCCCGCCCCCTCACCCCCACCCCTCTTATCTTCATGTTTGTGAGAGTGCCATGGAAGAGTGAGAGCATCATAGAATGCCATAGAAGAGGGAGAGTGCTGTGAGAGTGCCATAGAATTTTCTAGCACAAACTTACTCTGTGTCTAATGCAAGAGAACTTTTAATAAATTTTACTTTTCTTTGGCTGAAAAGACTCCAGTTGAATTCATTCAGCAGGACCCGGCGTGTTGGTATTTTGGGGTCTCCAGAGCAACCCTAACCCTCTTAGTAGGTAATCTCTTCACTTTTATGTGCTCTGCTCCCAGCACACTGCTATGAACCCCTCCTGCCAGACTGCTGGGCTGCCTTCAGCAGGAAATTTGTTTCTCTCTGTCACTTTGTGGGTTTTGCAGCTCTACAGTTTGTTTAGAGTCATATTTTATAGGTATTTGAGGTGGTTATGGGGGGAGTGCAGAGTTTTCCTGCTTCTATGCCACCATCTTGGCTCCACCCCTGTATCATGTTTTCTGACCACTATGTAAGCCCTTGCCCTGTGGTAACTCTCCATAAAAAAAGTCTTTTTTGGCAAGGATACATCTGGCACTCAAAAAGTGGCATCAGAGTTGTGCTCTTGTGGTAGAGTTTGAATGCTGGGCAGTTTAGTTTGAGAAAGGACCTCAATGACTGATATCTTATCCTCCTAGGTAGTCTTCAGAGTCTTCCTAAGACAATTCAAATGGAAAAAATTTAGTTTCCTGGCATGGCACTGGTACACAGTCCAGGTTTCACAGGCATGAGGTCAGCACAACAACTCTGTAGACCTTTAGCTTGGTAGTCAGTCTAATATCTCTTCTCCTGAACTTTCCTTTGGAGCCCCCCAAACAATGATGTGTACATCCCTGGAAAGTATACTGCCAAGTTATGAAGATGGGATACAAGCTCTGGGAACCCCTTGAATTCTGATTGAATCTTCCCACTTGAAGAGGCATTTGCATAGGCCTTTCTTTATAGCTAGGCTCAAATCTTTGTTATTCTTAACCTAGCCTAGCCCTTCATAGTCCAGCTACTTCCCACCCGTGATCCTATCAAAATATCTGTACCCAAATCTGTTATCCTTAAACTAGCCTAGCCCTCCATTGTCTGTCATCTCCAGGTAGCCTTCAGCTATTTCCCAGTCTAACCTCAGTCTATCCTCCTTAGATTCCTCCTCAAGACCCTCCCCAAGCTCCTCCTCTAGACCACCCCTAAATCCTCCCACACTCTTTCTGTATATATCTTGCCTCCATGAAGGTGCTCAGAATTCAATCTAGACTCTAGAATTCAATGCAGACTCACTCTGTGTCAGATTGTTCTGGCCCACTTGTCAATATAAGAGTCACAAATTTTTAGGCTCCTTAAGAGTCTACCCATTATAGTGAATCTTTAGTAAACTTTGTTTTCTTTGACTGAGAGAAGACTTATGTCAAAGTCATTCGACAGGACAAATAATATGGTTTTTTGGGGTCTCAAGCAGCCCTAAGCTCTAAACCTAAACAGCTACAGTATTCAAAACATCTCCATTTGCTGTAACTAATGGTTCCACATATGGACGGTGTGGTACACACACTTCATAGAAAACACAAAAATCCAGTAAACCTGAAAGATGAACAGCTCTTATTGGGATCGAACTCAGAAGGTATGACATCCAAATAGCAACCCTGAACAAAACAAGGCTGACAAACAAAGGCCAGTTTACTGAAGTCGAAACTAGATGTACACATTTTTCTAGAGTGGCCACAGTGAACAGGAACCCTGTAAACTGGCATAGGATTTTTAACCAAAACTAATGTAGTCAACAAGCTTGTATGTCTACCAAAAAGAGTGAATGACAGGCTCGTGATAATGCAATTGCCACTTGCAGGAAAGCTCCACATCACCATCATTAGTACCTATGCTCCCACCACGAGGAACCCTGATGAGGTCAAAGAAAAATTTTATGAAGTAATGAGGTAATTGCAAGAAAAAAGCTTGACCTTTAGGCAAGCTTCTCCAGGATGTAGGTGAAGGGTGAAGTTACAAAGATAAGGAATTTGGATTTGCAAGACTTGGGAGACTATTAAAACCTATACTGGCTTGGCTAAGTCTTAAAATTAGAATTGGGGGCGGCTAGGTGGCACAGTAAGAGCGCCGGCCTCGGAGATGGGATGACCCGAGATCGAAGCCGACCTCAGAAAATGAGCACCCACACATAAATAATGACTAGCCATGTAACCTTGAGCAAGTTACTTAACCCCAATTGCTTTAAAAAAAAATTAGAATTAAAATCAATATTCATTTTTTTAAATTAGAATTAAAATCAATGTTCATTTTTACAATCCCTGGCACTTAGTGCAAGACCTGACACTTAGGAAGGGCTTAATAAATGCTTGAGTGTTTGTTGATTGACATTTGGCTGCATTGCTTTAGGACTTCTCCTAATTTCTCCACTGTACCCTGCCCCTTCCAGTTTTGTTCCCCACCACCACCCCTTTCAGTTTCCTTTTCCATATTGCCATCCTCTATTAGATTGTAAGCTCCTTTGAGGTAGCAACTGTCCTTTTTTCTATTTGTATCACCAACACTTAGCACATGGAAGGTAGTTAATAACTGTTTAGTGACTAATGGTAGATTGAAAATATATACAGAATAAATAGAAGGTAATTTGTTGGGGAGGGCACTAACAGCTGGGTTATAAGGAAAGGCTTTACATTGATGGTAGCATTTAAGTTTTTTGTTGTTGTTTTTTTGCTTTTGGGGTGTGGGGAAGGCAGAGCAATTGGGGTTAAGTGACTTGCCCAAGGTCACATGGCTAGTGTTAAGTGTCTGAGGTCAAATTTGAACTCAGGCCCTCCTGACTCCAGGGCCAGTACTCTATTCATTGGGACACCTAGCCACCCCTTGAACTAAGTTTTGAAAAAAGATAATAATTCTAAGAGGCAAAGATAAAGATAAAGTGTATTCCAAACATGGGCATAGCAAAGGCAGCAGAGAGGCCATGGATTAGAATCTCAAAGTACATAAGAAAAAATAGGAAAGCCTGTTTGTTTCCAGGATAGAGTGAGAAAAGTAGATTTATATATAACAGAGTTGGAAAAGTAGATTTATGTATAATGGAGTTGGAAAAGTAAATTAGAACCAGATTGTGAAGAACTTTAAAGAGCAAACAAAAGAATGCATAGTTAATCCTAGAGACAGATAATAAGCTGGAAGGAAAACTTAATACTCTACTCATTTGGCTTACAGTCTGTTAGAGATAAGTTTATTGTATACCCAAGTATGGTTGCTCAAAGGAAACCAAAGGACACACCATCATCCTTATTTTTTGGAATTCTCTCTGCAAAAAATCATTTCCATTTGCAATTTATAGTGTTAAGAAACAAAGACAACATTTTATAGAAAGATTTATAAAAGAGTATAAAGTCTTTGTTTTTCTGTCTTTTTGCTTATTCCCAGCACTTACTTAGCTCAGTGTCTGTCTCATACTGAGCTCTAAATGTTTTATTTAATTTTAAAATAACTTTTGGTTAAGGCTTTTTATTTACTTAACAGAACAATTTCAAATGTTAGGAAATACAGTAGAATCTTTTCCTAAAACCATTCAATCTGGTCAATGATTTGTTCTTAATTGGATTAATCAAAGGAAGTCATCAATTTAGAATCTGGGTATCTCCCAAAGCTGACCAGGCCTCTCCCTTTAGAAACTGGTTAGGCCCTTGATCAAAAAGAAAAAAAAAATTCAATGTAATACTTTGTTTCCTTGGAATGAGCTTAAGTAAAAATGAGGTTTTCTATTCAGTGAGACCAAATACTTTTAAATCAATTGTTGTTGATGTTGTCCAATTCTTCAGTGACTCCATTTGGGGTTTTCTTGACAAAGATACTGAAGTAATATGCTATTTCCTTCTCCATTTCATTTTATGGATGAGGAAACTGAGGCAAACAAGGTTAAGTGACTTGCCCAACATCACATAGCTAACAAATATCCGAGGCCAAATTTGAACTCAGGAAGAAAAGTCCAGGCCCAGTGCTCTATCCATTTTGCCACCAAGTTACCCCTTTAAATCAGAGCAGTATCCTAATGTTATTGTGAAGAAATAGGAAGTCATCAAAACCTTTAAAGTGGGAGAATGACATAAATAGACTTGTGCTTTAAGAATATCTCTTTGGGGGTGGCTAGGTGGCACAATGAGTAGAGCGCCAGCCCTGGAGTCAGAAGGACCTGAGTTCAGATCCAGTCTCAGACACTTAACACACACACAAACAAAAACCTAGCCGTGTGACCTTGGGCAAGTTACTTAACCCCAATTGCCCTCCAAAAAGAAAAAAAAAAGAATATCTCTTTGGCAACTAAGTGGATGGTGAATTAGAAAGAAGGCACTGAGAGCTAGGAGATCAATTAGGAGACTATTGAAATAGTATAAGTGAAAGGTTATAAGAGCCTGAAGTAGGGTGATAACCTTGTGAGTAGGGATAATGGAACAGATGAGAGAAATGTTGTAGACATAACATTGACATAATTTCAGATTGGATATGTGGGGGGAAGGATTGTTGTTTCAGTTTGATAAGACCAATTGATAATTCAATTAATAAGACCAATCTTATGACACCAAGATTTCAAACCTGAGTTGACTAGGAATATGGTTAACATCATTCTTCAACAATAATGGGGAACTTCAGAAGAGGGTTAGGTTTGGGGAGAAAGGTCAAATGACTTCTGTTTGGGACATGTTGAGATTGAGAATACAGAATAGGGAAGTTCACATTCTCATTCTAGAGAAAGAAGAAAAGTTTTTGAGGATAGAATGGGGGTGGAGGCGTAAACCCAGTTAAGGGGCTTGCTTGGTAGGAAAAATAGTTATGGATAGTTAACCAGTAAAGGGGACTGAGCAAGAGTGGTACTGGACTGTGAAGATGCAAAGACAATTCCTATTCTCTAAGAGTCTACAATCTACTGGGAAGATATAACATATCCACAAATAAATAAAAATGCTGTAATTTTGATAGGAAATGGGACTTCTTTTTCTTGCTATACAGGTTCACCCAAAGGCAGCTTGGTGGCACAGTGCATAGAATGCTTGACCATGGAGTCAGGGAGACTCCTTTTCCTGAGTTTGAATTTGGCCTCAGACACTGTGTGACCCTGGGCAAGTCACTTAACCCTGTTTGCCTGTTTCCTCATCTGTAAAATGAGTTGGAGCAGGAAATGGCAAAACACTCTACTATCTATGACTAGAAAACCCCCAAACAGGTCATGATGAGTTGGACAAAACTGAAAATCAACTAAACAACAAAAACAGGTTCACCCTCCATCTCCTTTTTCCTACTTAATCTCCACCCTTTAGAGGGAGGAAGAATAGTGAAGTGGGGCCTCCCATCTGACTATGCCTCTCTGATCTCATCCTGTACTTATGTTCAGTCTAATCTCCAACCTCACTCCAACCTCCAACCTTGGGAAGAGTGTCATGTGTCACTCAGTGATAAACATTCTCATGTCTGGTCATACACTTCACATCCCAGTGATTTTGAACCCCTGTAAAGCATTTTCCAAACCCATTTCCCACCCCGCCCCCACCTGATTTCTCATTCCCATCCCCCTCAAGCTTCTCACCCCAAAGTTTTATTCAAATACCATCTATCCCTTCCACTGAGTCCTCTGGAATGCCTATTCCATAGACAACAAACTTCCCTTCATCCTTAATCTTTTCTTCTCCTTCTTCCATTTACTAGCTCCCCTTCACCCATAACACAGCTTCCCTGGTCACCCTTTCTAGTACTGGCTGCACCTTCACTCATTTTCCTCCATTCACTGGTTGATATCAGGGAGTTGGAATATGTCTCCCCAATTGCCACTATGATGTTTAGAAGTTTAAGAGATATAATTTCTGGGTAATCATTTTATTAATAAAAGCATCAGTGGCATTTTCAAATGCCAAAGAACAATCATGGCGGACTTAGAATTTATATGCCCTATAAGAGTGGATATTGGGGCAGCTAGGTGGTGCAGTGAGTAGAGCTTCGGCCCTGGAGTCAGAAGGACCTGAGTTCGGATCCTGGCCTCAGACACTTAATGCGCACACAAACAAAAAACCCTAGCCGTGTGACCTTGGGCAAGTTACTTAACGCCAATTGCCCTCAAAAAATAAAATAAGAGTGGATGTTCCTGAGGTTGGCAATCAACTGATTGGCTAACAGAGAGTGAATATTACAATGAGAAGTGGGTTTATTCTAATGAGGGGTGGGGTACATAACTTTATGTCATTTACTTCTAAATTGCCTAACCTTGGGCAATATAATCAAAGAATTTATCCCCACCCAAACAGGTGGAGCATAGTGGGCCTCCCCACCTGAGATTGTTTTTGCTTTTTTGAAGGGGGGAATGCAGGGCAATTGGAGTTAAGCAACTTGCCCAAGGTCTCAAGGCTAAGTGACTCAAGGTTAAGTGACTGAGGTCACATTTGAACTCAGGTCCTCCTGACTCCAGGGCTGGTGCTCTATTCACTGGGCCACCTAGCCACTTCCCCATTAAATCTCCCCCATTAATCTCCCTGAGATTAATCCTTGCAAAATTGTGCTGGGTCTGAGCAAAACTGAGGAGAATGTTAATCCTATCTGCTATCATCATTCCTGTCCTGTTGAACTTTGAAATGAGGACTTTAAAAAAAAGGGAAAACTTTGGATCTCCTCATATCATTGGTTATTAATAACCACTTCTCTCATCACTTACAGGTTCTCTCCCTGGTGAGGTACAGGCTCTGGGAACCCCCTTGAACTCTGATTGAATCTTCCCATTTGATGAGGCATTTGCATGAAGCCATAAACCTTTCATTGTGGCTCTGCCCAAACCTTTGTTACTAGCTGGGCCCTCCATTATCCAGCTAGCCCCCATCCCTGACCCTCAACAGTTACACCCTTGAACTGGCTTAGCCCACCATTGTCTGTCATCTCCAGGTAGTCTCCAGCAACTTCACTCATTACTGGAGTCTGACCTCATCTGACTCCTCCTGAAGACTCTCCCAAAACTCCTCCTCTAGACTACCCCTTGATTCCTCCCACAACCTTTCTGTATATAAGACCCCATCATGCCTTCCTGTGTGAGAGCACCATAGGATTTTCTAGCACAGACTTGATCTGTGTCAGATGATTCTGGCCCAATTGCCCAATGCAAGTCTTACAGATACTGAGGCCCCTTGAGAGTCTACCAGTTGTGGTGAATTTAATAAACTTTGCTTTGCTTTTCTTTGGCTGAGAGAAGACTTGAGTTGGATTCATTCTGCAGGACCTGGTGTGTTGGTATTTTGGGGTCTTGTGCACCCCCGAACCCTAACATTTTATGATGACCCTCTACATCCCTACCTCCATCACTAAGTAGCTTCTCTTCCTTTAAGGTTCATGCTATTCATATCTACCACCTAATTAAAATCCTGTTAGCTATTATCTAGAGACTCCCAGGTCCCTCCCTTTCCTTCCTCATTGAAGTCAGTATATGGCTCACAATTTTTCTATTCTTCCCAAATCCTGCCTTCATACTAGGCTGCTTCATAATACATATATAGACTTTCCCTCAAATACCCTAACCACTCACTTCCTATGACCTACTCTCCCACCTTATCTCAGCTGCACTCAAAGATACCCTTGAACTCTCCTCAGATTTTGAGTCCTAGGCACACTAGGTTCTCAGGGGTTTCATGCCTAGCTGTCTGGCTGCACCATCTCTCCTGAAATCCTGCCTCCAACTTTGCTTTGGCTCAAACTCCCACCTCCTGAAACCTAGGAAAAAAACAACTCTGAAAACAAACACCATGAGACCCATTTCTTGGAGCTGAGGTAAAATAGAGGGATCAGGGAAAGGAAAGTCCTTCCCCTCCCACTGGTTCAGTTCATGGATTTCTAGCTGTGGGTCAGCTGGTATTTCAAAACAGATAAGAGGCTGGAAAAAGACAGAGAATGTCTTGGTCTCACCAGTTTTAAAGATTCAGGCAACCAATAAAAGGAAGTTACCTCACCCATGTCATAGGGACTGGGTTGCTGTCCTTAATTCTCAAAGAGGACCAAAATACATCACTTATGCTAGAGTCAAGTTGCAATGTGTATGGCTGTGGTTGATCAGACCAGTACAAGCTCAGAATGCTCTATCATAGGTCAGGCACAAATAGCCCAAGTGAACATTTGGGGGTGGATACTCCAAATTTGCACATCTGCCTCAAGAGCATTTCCATATTAAGAAAACTGATGCCAGCACACCCACACATGCCTAGGTTGCAAAAATAAATTTGTATTAACTTTTGTTTTCACATTACCAAAATTTCTCCCAGCATTCCCCTCCTTGTTTTCTCTATTGCAAAAATCTATAACTATCCCCCAAATCTGCAAACTCAATCAATATGTCTGGAAAAAGTCTGAAAATGTATGCAATATTCCACACTTGTGAGCTTCCTACCTTGTTCTTTGTAGTTTTGCAACATTCACTTTTTTCTTTATTTTAAAAATAGTGTTGATGTCTTTTTTTTCTCTCTTTTTTTTTTTTTTGGAGGGCAATTGGGGTTAAATGACTTGCCCAAAGTCACACGGCTAGTAAGTGTGTCAAGTGTCTGAGGCCAGATTTGAACTCAGGTCCTCCTGACTCCAGGGTTAGTTTTCTATTCATTGTGCCACCTAGCTGCCCCTTTTTGTTTTTACATAACAAAAATTTATTCTAGTAGCTTCCTTCCTTGCCCCCAGTCATTTAATATAATAATATTTCTAAAGAAGAAAAGATGAAAAATAACAGCAAAACTGAAAATTATATTGAAAAAGTCTGAAAATGTTAGCAACATTCTATACCTGTGGATTTCCCACCTCTAAAGAAGTGGAGGTGGGAGCTTTTCGGAGACACAACCCTTCCAACACTATTATCATCTCTTTGTCAAGTTAATGGGTATGAGATCCAACTTTAAGGTTGTTTTGATTTGTCTCTCTCTTATGACTAATAACTTGGAACATCCTTTTAGTTATTAATAATTTGCAATTCTTTTAAGAAATATCTATTCATATCATTTGGCCATTTATCTATTGATCAATTAACCTGGTCTCTATAGCCATCTTCTCTTTAACTGTGTTCTTGGTGCTTCTTTTGGACTCCACTGGTAGCTTCTGGAGAGACAATGCTATAAGGGGAGGGAACTTGGGCCCTCTCCATTAAGGTGCCCGTGTGTGGCCTTATGAGGACAGACCTGGGTTCCTTGACTACTTTACAGTTTGCTCTTTTTTTTTCTATTCTAGGTGAAGGGAATGGATCCTCTCATACTGTGAGTTTCAAAATATCAAGAGGGTGCCCCAGTGACTAACATACCAGAGTACCTGGTTTGCAGCCAGCTCAGAATCAATGCCCCGAGGAGCAAGGAGTGACTTTTGGGATTCAGCTCAGAGGGGGCTGAGACAAGGACTCATCTAGCATTCATAACGCAACATGAACTTGGGACACTGGTACAAACAACATAGGGGTCAGCTTTAAGACTGTATCCCAGGAGTATTAAGGCACAATATTTGCACTTTCATTTTTGTTATAATTTTGTAAAAGTTAATTGATGTTAATTAGTTAAATGGAACTGGAATGTTAGTCACTAGCACCTAACAGTGGAAGGAACACAGTCAACGGGGATTTAAGATTATGACAGAAAAGAGACACCCCCAAACTTCTCAGGAAGTGCTAGAACTCAGAGGAGCAACCGCAACCAGTCTGGCTCTGGTAGTATACTCACAACATTATTTCTACAAAAAGACTACCATTATTTTAAAAAGGATTTCCCATCATCGTGACTCAGTTACCGCCTTCTTTCTCCCATTAGAACTGCTTCCTAAGTGACTCCAGAACTAAGATTCTCCAACCTTTATGACATCACTCTGTTGCCCAGCAACAGCACAACCTAGAGCCACTCAAGACTTGGGACTGGAAGGGTGCAAACAAGTGACCTGTGGTTCTTACAGAAGTCAGAGAAAAATGCTGCAGCTCATTGTACAGTCTGCCAAAGTCCAGCCCCCTCAGACTCCTCCGCCCAGTTTTTGTGTGACAGTATACTTTAGAGGTAAGAGCCAGGATCCTAGAAAAGAAAGAGAAGGGGACAAGAGTTTAAAACAATATTCGTTCATTCATTCAACAGCTACTTATTGATTTCCTACAATCCAATCCAATCCAACAAACAAAGTGCCTAGCCTTTGAATACAAAGACAAAACAGTCACTACCCTCAAAGAACTTACTGTGGTGGGAGGGAAGGGGGAGAGGTGAGGATCCTCTGGACCCTTTCTTAGAATAATTATTTTGTTTCTCTTAATATTGATGGAGCTTCATTAAACAATGTTCTCTTTGGGGTTATATCTGTCAAGGAATTGCCTACTATCTTAACAGATGCATGATAGAAGGCTTTTTAAAAGATCTCTTTAAATCTACATTCTACTCACTGAGTAAACTGTGTTTTTGTAATCAAAAATAGGGCATTTAAATGGCAAAGTAGATAGAGTACTCACCCTAGAGTCAGGAAGACTCCTCTTTTGTTGTTGATTCTGGGTTCAGGCTTATCCTACTCTTTATGACCTCATTTGGGGTTTTCTTGTCAAAAATACTTGGAGTGCTTTGCCATATTCTTCTCTGGCTCATTTAACAGTTGAGGAAACTGAGGCAAACAGAGTTCAGTCATTTGCCTAGGATCATGCAGCTAGTAAGTATCTAAGGCCAGATTTGAACTCATAACGATGAGTCTTCTTGATTACAAGCCCAGTGCTCCATTCACTGAGACACCTAGGTGCCCAGGTCTTCCTGGGAGAAGGGTGAAGGGGAAAAAACGGAGCAGACGTCTTTTCTGCTTCCCTTTGAGTCACGTAATGACAGGCCCTGCCACATGTGGTGTCTTGCTGTACATGTGGAAGCCACTCTTCATTCTACTACACCAACTTTTATGGGGAAATTAGCCTAAGTCATGTTTAACAGGAATAGGACATGAATAGAAACTGGTTCCATCACTATGATCTCTATCTCCTGGTGATTTAATTATACAATTATAATATATATTATATCTGTGTATATATATATATATACACCCTTCTCATCTCTTCTGAAATCTAGACATGCGTCTCTAACTGCCTGCTAGATACTGTTGTGAAGAGAATAAGAGCAAGACTGAAACCTGGGTTTTAGATAAATTTAGATGTGGATTTATTGATCAAGTGCCCGACTGCCTAGAGAATACACTCCAATCAGGCAGCCCAGAATTGGGGTACAGACAATGTTTATAAAGGCAGAAACCACAATTGGGGAGGGGAGCTAGCATAAGCAATGACATACAGAAGCCAAGAATAGCCATTGGTTGGATCTATAGCTCAGGGCTAATTTGGGAAACATGGTGCAAAGTGTGACAGGGATCCTCCTAGAACAGGGTGGAGAGTACAGGGGCAGTGGAATTCCCCAAACAGGCTGAGGTCATGAAACAGGTCAGGGTCATGTTCTGGGTGAAGGGTGTGGGGGACCCTGCTTAGTCAGAGTTCTGGGTGGAGGACCTTGCTTGGTCAGCATCCCAGAACAGGGTGGTCTCTTGCATGGGAAAGACTTGCCCCATGATCTCAATACAGGCTTGCACCATAATCCTTATACAAAATGCTGCTTCAAGGCTTACTGATTTAGGGAAGTACTAATTTAAGGGAAAGATAAGGGAGCAGGGGATTATGCCTTTAAGCTATTACAAGCAATTACAGGGTTTAGGATAAAGACAAAGACAAATAAAAGGAGATTAATGGTGGGCCCCAAATCAGGTGGCATGTGATTTGGGTTACCTTACAACAATACCACTTGTGAATCACTTCAACCTTTCAAATTAAACATGTCCAGAGCAGACATTATCTTCTCACTTCTAAACTTAATTTCTAGCACCTATGCTTAGAGAAGAGCTAAGACTGTCAATTCAGAACCCCCACAGCCAGGTATTCTTATCTTCACCCTAATCATTTTTTACCCTGCTATTTCATCCCCCAAACCAAAACTCCAGAAACTTCCCTTGGGAGGAACTAAGGAACTCAGCTCTGAATGCCTGGGGCCATGCATCCTCATCTTCACACTTGCCATTTTCTGCCCATCTGTTGTGCTTGTACTTGCTCCATCTCATTTGTACCTCTGCTAAGAACTGCAATAAAGTCAAAACTATCCTTGCCTCTGGAAAAGACATGTCAATGGACTGTTCCATTAATCTCCTTTGCAGACACATCTCTACAATCTTTTCACCAACTGGAGAAACTTCTGTCTTTCCCATAATATTATTTCAGGAAAGTCCCAGCCATGCTTCACTCCTCTACAACAGCCTCATCAACAGCTTTACTGACTAGACTGCTGCCTAGTTTATTCCCTATCCTCTCCTGCATCTCATCTTTCCAGTTTGGTACCATGAACCTTAATCATGTCTATTCTTCCATTGTTTCTGAGTGGTATGTAGTAGATATGCCCCCTAAACTATGTCCCCACTCATCATTACTTTAACTTTCTGGATTATGTGTCCCTCTATGGCCCTCACTCCTCTATGTATATTAGGTCCCTCATTAGAATGTAAGGTCCTTGAGGACAGGAACTATCTTGCTTTTGCATTTGTAACCCAAGGATTTGTCATTTTCCCCTAAATCCACTGACCTCCAAATTTCCTTCCCCTTTTTTAAGGACAACCACCACCCTCGAAGTCTCAATTACCCAAGTTCTAGCTCTTATAATCATCCTGGGCTTTTCTGTCTCCCTAATTCCTTACAGTAAGTTACCAAGTTTCACCAACTCTGTCTCCAAAATTTTTATTCCCCTTTGGTCTACTCACACAACTACTATCCTGGATTAAGCCCTCACCACCTCTGTTATGATGTTAGCTATGATACATCTTTAAAAATTTTTTTTAAATTTATATCTTTTGTTTTTGTATCACCTGCAGTTACCTGTAGTCTTCCCAAAGAGTCATCTTAAGAACGAAGAATAAAGAGGGGAAAAAATCAGCAAAACCTATGTACAACATTGAAAAAGTCTGATATAATAGGGGCAGCTAGGTGGTGCAGTAAATAGAACACCTGCCCTGGAGTCAGGAGAACCTGAGTTCAAATACAACCTCAGACACTTGACACTTATTAGCTGTGTGACCTCGGGCAAGTCACTTAACCCCAACTGCCTTGCTTTCCCCTCTCCAAAAAAAAAAAAAAAAAAAAGTCTGATATTATATATAGGCAGTGCTCTACACATGCTGATATTCACTTCTGGCCAAGGAGTTGAAAGGGGCAGGTGATTTCTTATTTCTCTTCTTTGGGTTCAAGCACAGAAAGGTGGGTAAGAGTAAGATTTTGGAAAGTTTTAAACATCAAACTGAGGAGTTTGTGTTTTATCCTGGAGACAATGGGGAAGCACTGAAGCTTCAGGGTAGTAATATACTCAGACTTGTGATTTAGGAATATTTTTTGGCAGTGGTAGAGCAGACAGATTGAAAAGAGGAGAGATTGGCAACATTTATAACATTGTTTCAATTTTTTGTTGTTGTTGCCATTGTGTATATTCTTGTAGTTATTATGTATATTGTTTTCCTGGCTCTAATTGCTTCACTTTACATCTGTTCATTTAAGTCTTCCCATGGTTTTCTGTATTTATTCATGTTTCTTACAGAACAGTAATGTTTCACTATATGCAAGTACCATAATCTGCCTAGTTACATAAATAATATTCTAATTAATCTCCTTGTTTCCAATCTCTCCTCTTTCCAATCCATCTGTCTTAATGCCTCCAAACAAATATCCTCAAATCATAAATTTGGATATATAATTTCTCTGATCAACGATTAAGGGTTCCCCATCATCTCTAGAATTAAAAACAACCTCTTTATATGTTATTTTAAATATTCCATAATCTGACTCTTTTTCATATTTCCAGACTTCATATTTTTCTCCCTCATGTACTCTGTGTTCTAGCCAAATTGGCTTACCTTCTATTCCCTGAATTCAACATTTAATCTCCCACCTATGTGCCTTTACTAAGACTGTCTCCCATCTGTGGAATTCTTTTCTCATGTCCCTTCTTGTGATCTGCAGATTACTTCAAGACTTGCCTCAGGCATTATCTCCTACTTTTACTGATTGCTTTAGCTGTTCCCACTCTCCTCTTAAAAGCATCTTTTTTTTCTTAGGATCTTTGTATCCGAAAATAGCACAGTTTAGTAGAAAGAGTGATGGACTTGGAGTCAGGAAAACCTATATTCAAATCCTGCTTCAGATACTTGTTAGTTGTGTGACCCTGGCAAAGCGCTTAACCTCAGCCTCAGTTTTCTCATCTGTGAAATGAGGACAATAATAACACCTACTTCACAAAGTTGTTCTGAGGGTCAAATCAGACAGCATATGGAAAGTGTTTTGAAAACCTTAAAGCACCCTCTTCTCTCCTGTCTCTATCTCACACATGGCCATATATATACACACATATACACCCTTATATACATATAGGTGCTAGCTTGTCATGTAAACCTTCCTCTTTCCAACTCTATGACCTTTGGGATGTGTGGTATGTAGTAGGACTCCAGAGAAATTCCCTTAATGATGCTATTTGAGATGAAGAGAGAAGAAAATGAAGAATTAGGTAAATGGGCCTCCTATCTCCCTAAACCATCTCAGTTCTGTAAAGCAGAGAAGCCAAGAAGTTTTGGGGTTGAAGTCTCTCCTCTGCTATTCTGTGCACACATCTGTTTTTTAAACCTCCTTTTCTAAGTATCTCACATTAGAGTACATTCGCCCCAGGGAGTAAGATAATCAGTTGGTGCTACAGAAAGAAAATGTTAAAATTTCTGGAAGAAAAATAGAAAGAAATTAAATCTTACTAATATTTAACATGCAGACTGACACTGGTAACCTCAGTGTGAATGTCAGATGGTCCTGTACTTGTAGTAGGTACTATATATTCTCAAGGAAGAGGAAGGGAAGGGAAGAAATACATACATACATATATATAATGAGAGAGAGAGAGGCAGATAGAGGCAGAAAGACAGAGACAGATAGAGACAGAGAACTATATAATATATAATAAGTATTTAAATAGCATACTACCTGTATGTGCCAGGTACCGTGCTAAATGCTTTACAAATATTATTTCATTTGATCCTACTCAAGGTAGAGTAGAAGCTCTATAACACTGTGGGGTTGTCAGTGACACCAATATTGTTATTAATAATTTTGGTGAAAGAGAAAAGGCTTTGTGCCATGCATAAGTAAAATTAAATAAAACAATTATTTTAAGATACTGTTTATTCCATCTTTAATTCATCCTTGTTGACTTTTTGTGAGTGTTTAATAATATATAATAGTACAGTAATATATGTATATAATTTATAAATAAGTATACATATATTGGGGTACTGCTCAAATTTTTTACTGATAGGAATACACAATGAAAAATGTTTGGAAACCACCATTCTACACAATGCATATACACATACACACATATACCCACTCCAATATCTTTAGAAAAGGTTGGTGGACACTGATGTACAACCTGATAGAAAGAGTGGCATGTTTATGTGCCTTATTTCATTAGATTTAAGTCCCTTGAGGTCATGGATTGCTATATACTTTGTCATTTGCTAGTTTGTTTGTTTTTAATTTTATTGGTGCCTTTTATTTTTATACCAAAGTCATTTGCACATGTATATCCCTATAACCCTTTAAAATTTTTTTTTACTTATTCTTACCTTTTTCTTTTTGTACATCTACTATTTCTTTTCAGCCTCACAGAGACCCTGGGAGGTAGGTACTCCAGTTTTAGTATTCACATTTTACAGATGAAGAAACTGAGACCTAGTGTTCAACTTGCTCAAAGTCCCACAACTTGGAGATGTCAGAGGCAGGATTTGAAACCTAGGTCTTTCAAGTTTTTGCACTCTAGTCCCTGAGCTATGCTGCCTCCCTGAACTTTCCCCCATGTAACAAAGAAGAACAGTTCATCAAAACCAATAGACACAGGGGCTGTATCTGACCACATGCACAGCATCCCACATTCATAGTCCTCCACTTCTCCAACAAGTCGAAGGTGATGCATTTTATCATCTATTCTCTGGGACTACGATTGGTTATTATAATTCACCAGAATTCAGTTGCTTTTTATGCATTGTTTTCATTAACATTATTCTAGTTGTTGTGTATATTGTTCTCCTGGTTAGCCTACTTTGTTCTGCATCATTTAGCACAATTCTTTTCATGTTTTTCTGGAGTCTTTATATATATTTTGTTTAGTTCTTCACCATTTGGCCCTACATTAGTGTACTCATAGAAGGCATATGGCAATGTTTATTTATTGACTCATCATTTCACAAACAGCCAGGCCACTCTATCTGTAATGACTCATATCAATGCCAAGAAATTTTTAATACCACTTCCCTGATCAAGGTGTGGAGCAGGGTTAGAGAGAGGAGGAAGAAGAGCAGGTGGGAAAAGCTAAGACTCTCAAAGGAGGCAAAGAACCTGTGTCAGGCTCTATACCTGTCAGGATAAACCTGAAGTGAAGGTTTTTAAGCCTTTATCAGACATAGAGATGAATCAATGATCAATTTTCCTTTATTTGGTCTCTCCCTCCAGATGTCAAGAAGAAAACTCGAGTTATAGAAGACGACAATAATCCCACCTGGAATGAGGTGCTTAATCACCAAAGAGCAGGAGAGAGTCCCAATTCCAGGGCCTGGAGAGCCAGGGGTGGGGGGATGTTCTTGGAGATCTGGGAGAAGTGTGTGTATGGGGGAAGGAGAAGTCAATTCTCTTTGCCCAAAGAGGAGTAGATCTTAGCCTAATAATAGGGTTCTGCCTAGCCATTCAAGAGATACAGATGCTATCATCCTTGTGCCATCTTTAGAAACAGGCCCTTTTTCATAATCATCTCAGGCTACCACAACTTGAGACCAGATTCCAGTAGGAAAATCATGGGTCCAAGCATTTGTTCACCACCAGTCCTCCCAATTGCTATAGCAGAATCTATAATGCCCCAAAGACCAACAGTAACCATGTTTGCCATATGCAGGGTCTATACCTGCATAAACTTTACACTTGGAGCCTCTTTATCTCTGGCCCTAGAATGTGAGTATAGCTCAGAGACCAGTCTAAATGTGTGGCCCAGATGCTTCTTACAAACCTAAAGCAAGGGCAAGGCTGCCTTCACAGGAATCTCCCTTATTTCTGTTTCTGCCCCTTCTACAAAACCCCTTGCATACTTTGGACTAGCCATAGGGGCTGCCCATGAAATATCCTCCAAACCTAGGGGCACAAAGATCATGATTTTTAAAATTTTAAAAATCATTACCTTTGGCTAGCAAGTAAACACCATCCCAACTTGGAAAGATGAAAGATTTTGTCTCAGCTTACTACCTACCACCCACTCCTCTCAAAAAAATAATCTAAGTCATCTTAAAGGCTGGCCAGACTCCTCATTCTTCAAGTTCCTTGGAGGTTTGGGGTGAGGCTGAATGAATGAATGAATGAATTTATTAGGCATTTACTCAGTACCAAGCACTTTGCTGAGAGTGTTGGTGATAGATACAGAAAGGAGACAGTCCTAGTCCCTTACATCCTAACAGAGATGATACCAATAGGGGTTTCAGAGGTGGGTTTCCTGGTCTAGAAAGTTATAGGGATTGTGGATGAAGCCACAGGTTAGGTGACTGACATTCTCTTTACAGAATCAATGGTGGTATTAATTTGACTATAGTTTCCAAAGTAAGAACTAAATAGTTATGGGGGAAAGAGAAAAGAGTAGAGGGCAAGAACATAGTTGGTCTGGATGGTTGTTTGGGATATGAAGCATGGTCTAGGTGTGTCTAGGTATATAGTGTGCTATTTGAATATATGCTTACTCACTAATCAGGACAGCTTAAGATTCTCCCCACCCAAGTTTCCAAGTTAAGTGGATTAAGTTCCTCTGTTGAGTTCATAAGCATTTAAGTGCCTACTAAGTGTCAGGCACTATGCTAGGAACTGGTAATACAAAGAAAGGCAAAAGATAGTCATAGTCTAATGGAGAAGAGGATATGGAAACCATGAACAAACAAGGTCTATAGGAAAGACTAGAAACAATCTCAGAGCGCTAATCAGCATGATTAAGAAGGATTGGGAAAAGCTTCTTGCAAAAGGTGGGACAGCTGGGGGTGGGCGTGGGGGTTGTCATGTAACTCAGGCAATTTTTCTTGTAAGTCTAGTGATCTAGAAGTTTCAGCATTAGAGCAGATGAAAAGATGTCAAGAATGGACAACTGGGTGGCATATAAAGCATGTCTAGAAATTATTAACTACCTTCCTGCTCCCCCACAGACCCTAGTGTGGCATGTAGGCCCACATCACCTGGAAAACGACTCCTTCCTTCAAGTCATCCTCCGAGACATGAGCCACAGAAAAATCGAAAGGTGGGAAAATTAACAAAGGATAGCCCTCAATTGGCAACAGCAGATGGAATGTCCCTACCCCAAGACTTGCATAAATGTCACTAAAACTATATATGTCACTAGAACAAGGGCCTTAAGGAATCCCAGAAGGCAGGGGGAGAGGGGGGCAAGGGGGTTAGTGGGTATGTCCTTTATATTCTGGTGGGTTTCCTGGAATTCTTGTCAGCTAGACATCCCCTAAATTCTAGGATATAGATCATAGCTCAGCCTTAATGGTGATATGATTTCTGGGACTCTTCCTCCCTCTTTTTCCAATGAAATGTAGGCATTTCCTAACTGTATCTGTCTCTCCTCATCCCCAGGACTTTTGGTATTAGCACTGTATTCCTCAGGCCATTGGCAGAAAACCCACATGAGCCCATGGTTCTAACTGAGCTGCCTCTGGTTAGTCGTACTACACATCCCACAAAAGTGAGTAAGGGAAGGAGGACTTACAATAGAGTTGCTTTGGGTGAGGAGAAGGAATTAAATGTAGTGTGTATGTGCATGGAGTAGGGGAAGAAAAAGTAGAGGGTTGCCTATTTCAGGGAATGATAAGGTTCCCTGCACACTACCTGGGGCTGAATGCCTCCAGAAGGAAAAGGTTTTGTTCCATCTAAGAACTATTGAGAAATGACAGTGTAACCCAGATCTCAAGCCTAGCATATCACTCTACTCAGTAGTGGAGAAATAAACCCAAGCTTTTTAAGACAGGATATTGCCACACTGTCAAAGCCATGAATATCAAATGTCTCTTGGCACTCAGATCCTAGCAATTACTTCATATTCTCCATCCAAGATCAATGCTGTGACTAAGATGGGGATACTCTGAATATTGGAAATTTAGAAGGCACAAAAATTTAACTTATACCCTGGCTTTGGAAACAACTGAGGATAGCATATATTTAGTGAAAATAATTAACACCTCCCTTCTTCACAGAGGCAGGAGACCAGGGTGTGAAATGTTACATAACTATCAAAAACAGCTGATATATTATTGGTTTTGCTAAACTGCTTTCTTTATATTTATTTTTTATTTACAAGGGTTGGCTGTATGGGTAAGAGACGCAGATATTTAGAAATGGAGGTGATCTAAGAGCAAAAAATAACAAAATAAGGGGGCAGCTAGGTGGCACAGTGAATAGAGCGCTGGCCCTGGAGTCAGAAGGACCTGAGTTCAGATCGGGTCTCAGACACTTAACGCGCGCGCGCGCGCGCACACACACACACACACACACACACACACACACACACACACACACACACACACACACACACACCTAGCCATGTGACCTTGGGCAAGTTACTTAATCCCAATTGCCCTCCAAAAAAAAATAAATAAAACAAAATAATTTTTTTAAATAATTAAAATATAAATTTACCAAGTGGTGGTTATTATGACAGCACCCCATCTATGAACTGCTGCTAATTACTATGATAGTAACTGATAAATGTAGTTACTACAGTGGTTAGTAACTGGTAGCCTAGTGTCATGCATAGTGCACTGGACTTGGGTTATGAGACCTGAGTTCAGATCCCACCACAGATACTTACTAGCTATGTGACCCTGCCACATAGGCATATATCTGTAAAATTAGAGCATTGGGCTTGATGGCTTCTGAACTTCCAGTCCTAGGTCTATGATCCTATAATCCTATGATAAAAAATCTGACATAGTTGCCAGAATCTGAGTGCCATGAGATGTGTGACATTCATAGCTATAGCAATGTGTCAATATCTTGCCTTAAAAAGACTGACTATATTTCTCCACTATTGAGGAAAGTGATAAGCAAATGCCTCCCATTGAGCTAAATTTAATTATTTCTTGTATTATTCTATTTCTATTCTGAACATAAAAATAAATAAAATGAATATTTCTACATATAGTAGTAGAATAAGAGTAAATTAATATGCATGAAACTGCAGGTCTTGATTATGTACAATTTTTCAATCATTTCAACTTGTAACTTTCAAAGTTGCCCTGATTGTCAGTATTTCTTTCTGGACTTCCTTTTGTTTTCTTCTCTACATTTTTCAAAAAGATGCTCCAGTGACCACTTTTTCTTTCTTATCCTTTTCCTTATGACCATATCCTTCCCCTGCCTCACCCACCCAAGCACCATTGGAAAAGAAAAAGAACCAAGGCCTTGAAACATATATGCATAAACAAACAAGCAAAACAAATTTTCTCGTTGGCTGGGTCTGAAAATACATGTCTTATTCTGCATCTTGATTCTATCACTTCTCTCTCAGAAAGTGGGAAGCATGTTTCATCCTCAGTCCTATGGAATCATAGCTGGTCGTCAGAGCTCTCAAGTCTTTCAAAGTTGTTTTTCATTATAATGTCGTTATTGTATAAACAGTTCTGCTTTGGACATCACAAATTGCAAAGTTTCCTAAGGGCTCCCTCCATTCTGCTGACTCCAGGCACCAAAAATAGTAGTTGGGACTTTGCTCCATATATATATATTCCCTTTCCTCCTTATCTACTCCTACCACTGCTGTCATCTACATCCCTCACATTATCTCCAGATTGCTTCACAACCACTCACTCTATCAGACCTCACAACTGTACCACTAATGTCATATATCACACCTAGATCACCACCAATCCCATCCAGGAGAGTTCAGAAGTGAGCTCATTGGGGCAGTGTCAAACTTAGACATGTTGAATTGGTTATCAGAAGCTTTATATCTTACCCATAGTTCTGCTTCCTTTTCTTTTGCAGAGTACCATCACCTTACAAATAACCTACCTGCCACAGAAGGCCTACCATAAGTCAGGTGAGACATCACACTGGCCCATAACCATCCCCCTGAGCCATGCCTCCTCTATCCCAAGACATACACTTCTACCCCAATTTAGTCCCTAAGCATTGGGTGCTAACAGCATGTTTCAGGTTCAAGGGCTCTGTGTTAGACCCTAAATGTCTTCTGCTTGCCCCTTACCTGCTATTAGTGTTCTATTCTCCAGGGAACTAAAAAACACCTAAGTTACAGAAAAAGGCACAAGAAAGTCAATTTCTGGGGATATGAGAATAGTGAAAAGGGCCACTGGGTTCTGAGTTTTGTCATTTATGAGATCTGTGCCCTTGTGAAAGTCTCTCTTCTTCTTGGAGCCTCAGTTTCTTCATCCACAAAACAGAATGTAGCACTAGGTTATCATCTTGAAGGCCTGTCCAATTAAGGAGGTTCAGAATTCACATAAACAGAATGCTTGACACTCCAAGAAAGACCCAAGGCAATTTCTTTAGAATATTTATTCAGAATATATGTATATATAGGCAAGTGAGAGAGAAACCGGAGATAACAGAGTGAGGCTTAAAGATAGCAGAATAAGAGCAACTATGATTAATAGTGGATGTGTATATATATATACACACACATATATATATTTACATATTTACAAGCATCACCGTTGTGGGGAAGCACCAACACCTGACCACACAAGCTGGGGAATCCGGGGTACAGCCATTAGGGTCCCAAACAGGAGGGTTCCAGGCAGAGCATCCTCTCCATGGGTGAGATTCCAATTTGGGGTCTGAATCTTACAATTTAAGTAGTGCTGAGAACAAAGAAGGCATACTGCCAGGTGTTTTTTAGCAAGCATCGGTATCTTGTGTGAGGCCAGGGAAGGAGGCCAGTCCCTCCAAGGCGCCACCTCCAAGAGTGATGTTTCCTTGGAGTGGCTAGTTCCAGGAATTGGGCAGTTATCATATCTCTTCTCAAGGATCTGGCCAGGGTCCCAGGAGAGGAGTAGCCCTCAAGTTCTCAGGATCCCTGTTCCCAAACAACTCAGGGTAATAGAAAGGTCATACTGAGTTGGGGCCTTGGTTTGTATAATCTTATTCCTCACAGAGAGGCTTACCTTGCCCCTACAAGGCCTAAGGATCATTTCCAAATATTCTCCCACCTTGGACACTCACAGGGATGGGGGTGGGGGGCCCTCGCAAGAAGACACATATAAATATTCAGCAGAGGCAAATGTACCTGTACCTGCAAACAGAAATGTGTGTTTGCTTGCTTACAATGTATTGATTCTTCTAGTTATCTTTTCAATTAGGAGAATATAACCAAAGTTAGAAGGAGGGCTAAGACCTTCATTTTCCAAATGACTAAACAGATTTCAAGAGAAGGAAATTACTTACCCAAGGACACACAGTTTGTAAGTAGCAGGAGCTAGAACCAAATCCAGGTGGAGACAGAATAAGAAAGGGGAAGAAAAAGTCACATAACCTTTCAACTGCTAGCCTTTATTTGGTTCACCTTTAACATAATTCCAGAGCCCAGGAAGTAGTCACAAGGGGAAGAAGGTAGAATCCAAACAGCTGGGTGAAGAGATTGTGCAGAGGTGTTAAAGGCAGAAGGAAATTAGGTAGAGAACAGGATATGGTCATCTCTCCTTCCTATTAGTAGCTGGTGCTCTTAATGGAGGGATTGAGAGAAAGAAGCCCCTCTTCTCTGCCCTAACCCACCTTCGAAGGTCTGTGTTTCCTCAGTAACTTGGGAAAAGCTCGGCATCAGCTGTAAAGAAGGTGGAAAACACGAAACCATGGTGGCTGGCCACAATGTGAGAATGCCTCTGACCTCCAAGCCACAGGACTTCCAGGTAAGGAGGTCCCAGCTGTTTATCCCGAGGCTCAAATTGAATCAGTCCCAGCTTTTCCTAATGAGCTTCTGCTGACACTATGGGTAGGGATGGACAGACTCCAAGCCCACACTTACAGAACGTTGCCTCTGCAAAGATTGGAGAGTTAGAACATGCTCAAGGACCAGAACATCTGGTGGAGGAAGCTCCCAGGTTCTAATCTGAGTTCCTTCCCAGATTCCTTGCCATGGAGCCCCAGTGTAAATTTGTTCCCTCTCTGGGCTGTATCTAGGTTCCAGAGGGCCCAGAAATAAGCCAAGAAATTTTGCCTTGCAGGTGGTTGCAACTAAAGATGGGCAACTATAGCTTTGGGGATGTTAGGGGAAAATCAATCATTCAAATATTTGACTATCAATCAATCAGTCAAAAAGTATTGTCTGTAGTCTCCAGGTGGCTTCCCACCCTTAATCACTCATTGACCTCATTAACTCCTCCTGAAGATCCTCCTAACTCCTCCTGAAGATCCTCCCTACACTCCTCCTCTAGACCACCCCTAGATTCTTCCCACAACCTTCTGTATATAAGACCCCATCCCGTCTTCATGTTTGTGAGAGTGCCATAGAATGCCATGTGGGTGAGCTTCATAGAAGAGTGAGAGTGCCATAGAATGACCTAGCACAGACTTACTCTGTGTCTAAAATGAACTTTTTTTTTTAAAGCAATTGGGGGTAAGTAACTTGCTCAAGGTTACACGGCTAGTCATTATTATTTATGCGTGGGTGCTCATTTTCTGAGGCCAGATCTGATCTCGGGTCATCCCAACTCCGAGGCCGGCACTCTTACTCACTGCGCCACCTAGCCGCCCCTTTAGGGCAATTGGGGTTAAGTAACTTGCCCAAGGTTACACGGCTAGGTTTTTTTTGTTTTTGTATGGATTAGGTGTTGGAGGCCGGCTCCGAACTCAGGTCCTTCTGATTCCAGGGCCGGCGCTCTATTCACTGCGCCACCTAGCCGCCCCTAAAATGAACTTTTAATAAACTTTACTTTTCTTTGGCTGAGAAGACAAGTTGAATTCATTTGTCAGGACCCGGCATGTTGGTATTTTGGGGTCTCCAGAGCAACCCTAACCCTCTTAGTGGGTAACCTCTTCAATCACCTTCCAGATGCCATGGTCCTCTTCAAGAAGGACAAACAATACACTCTGAGATTACAAAGACAAAAATGAAATAATTCCTGCCCTGAGGCCTTTTCATTCTACTGGGGAGACAAACAGATCCAAATATATACGAGGTACTCAATAACCTGGAGGGAAGGCACTGTCAACTAAGTGGAACAATAAAGCCTGCATTATTGAAGGTAGTGCTTGAATCTGAGAGGTTGAAGGGACCTCAGTAGCTGCTTAGTACAACCCCTACACAAAAGGAATCCCCACTGTAACCTACCTGGCAAGTGGCCATAGAGTCTCTGCTTAAAGACTCTAGAAAAATGAGAGAAACCACTCTCACCCCCAATATCCAACCAGTTACTAAGTCTTGTGGATTCTACTTTCACATCTCTTGTATATTTCCTCTTTTCTGACACTAGGACCACCCTGGTGCAGCCCTTCCTCTCTTCTCCTTTCCTCTCTTCCCTTTACCTGAG
The DNA here is from genome assembly GCA_011680675.1 of Gymnobelideus leadbeateri. Taxonomy (NCBI): domain Eukaryota; kingdom Metazoa; phylum Chordata; class Mammalia; order Diprotodontia; family Petauridae; genus Gymnobelideus; species Gymnobelideus leadbeateri. Next base: position 408,877 of record WOXC01006868.1, on the reverse strand, counting down.
GATGTTCTGCCCAAAGAAAGGTAAATTTTGATGGTCAAAAGCTACCTAGTTAACTTGGGGTTTATTGTCTAGATTTCTTACTCAAAGACCAAGCTTTCAATTTACTCTAGATTTCATAGATTAGACAAGAGGTCCCTGCCTAAATACCACTTAATGGTTATTTTTTGGGCCCCATTGACTCAGAATGACTGTTTCTCTTTTGGCCAGCAACCCTGAGGGTCTTCCCCTCCCAGTTTAATTTTTTTTTTTTTAATTAAAAGAGCCATCCCTTGACTCACTTCTTTAAAAGGCTTATTTACTGAGTAGGCATTAACCCACTCAAAGTGAGAACTTGAGTAGAACTTAGCTTAAGAAAGCCAAGGTCAGGCCTACGTGGCTTGCAGGCTTGCAGCGAATAGAGCACGGCCCTGGAGTCAGACCCGAGTTCAAATCTGCCTGAGACACTTAACACAAAAATTAGCCATGTGACCTTGGGCAAGTCACTTAATCCCAATTGCCCTCAAAAAAAAAAAAAAAAAAGAACCAAAGTCTCTCACTACATCCTAGGCCATCTCCAGTCTTCCCAATTTATATTTAGCTACTGGGTCCAGACGACTCTGGAGCAAAAAGTGAGGCTAGTGACTTTGCATAGCTCTCTCACTCTCTCACTCAAATCAAAGGCAATTGCAAGTCATGTCATCATCTCCCTCATGTCCTTCAAGAACAAAGGACAAACCACAACCTCCCTCCTAGAACACTGCAATAGCCTGGTGGTGGGTCTCACTGCTTCAAGAATCTCCCCACTCCATCCTCTCTTCTTCTGTCAAAGTGATCTTACCAAGGCACAGTCTGACCATGTTATTGCCCCCTCCTCATCCCTTATGCAATTAATTCCAGTGGCTCCCAGTTGCCACCAGGAGCAAGTATAATATTCTATTTGATTTTTATCCTGGGTTATGATTCTTAACCTTCAGCCTTCCTATTCCCAGCCTTGCTACACCTTACTTCCCCCCACTATGATGCAAGCCAGTGACACTGTCCTCCTTGCCATTCCTGGCATTAGATGCTCCATCTTCTGATACTGATTGGGCATTTTCACTGGCTGTACCCCATGCCTGGAGTGTTCTTCCTCCTCACCTCCACCTCCTGGTTTCCTTCAAGTTTCAGCTAAGTCTCACCTTCCATAGGAAACTTTTCCTGATCTTCCTTAATGCTAGTACCTTCCTTCTGTTGATTATCCCCAATTTATCCTGTATATAGTTTGTACACAGTTATTTGCTTGTTGTCTCCCCACATTAGATTGTTAGTTCCTTAAGGCTGCCTTTCTTTGAGTTTTTTGTTTTTGCTTTTCGAGGCAATCAGGGTTTTAAAGGACTTGCCAGGGCCACAACAGCTAAGAAATGGCCAAAGTCAAATTTGAACTCAGGTCCTCTTGATTTCAAGTTAGGCTCTGAGATCACAAAGAAAAAAATGAAATAATTCCAGCCCTTAAAGAGCCATATTCTACAAAGAAAACAAATATACATATCTAAATATATAGGCAGATAGGTGGTGTGATAGTACATTGGGCTTAGAGTTAAGAAGACTGATCTTCCCAAGTTCAAATCTGGCCTCAGACACTAACTGTGTGACTCTAGGTAAGTCATTTAACCCTATCTGCCTCAGTTTTCTCCCGTAAAATGAGCTGGAGAAGGAAATGGAAACCACTTTAATATCTTTTCCAAGAAAATCCCAAATGGGGTCACTAAGAGTCAGAAATGATTGAAAAATGACTAAACAACCATAACCAACACTAGAAGAAGAAAGGCCTTCCAGGCATGGGGAACAGCCTGTACAAAAACAGAGAGACAAGAGATAGAGTACCCAGCTAGGCATTGTTGGGAATACCAAGAGGTAAATTATAATACCATAGATTTGGAGTTTGAAGTGATCTTAGAATGTAAGTTCCTTGAGGGTAGAAACCAATTTTTTTCTTTCTTTGTATCACCAGCTTTTAGCAAAGAGTATGGCACATAAAGGCTTGTTGATTGACTGATTGATCTTAGGGATCATCTAGCCCAGCACCCTGAGGCCTGGGGCCCAGAGGTAAAGTGATTTGCCCAAGGTCACACAGATAGATCCCCATATTCTACAGATTCTACTGTCTCCCTATTCTTTTTTTTTTTTTAAAGCAATTGGGGTTAAGTAACTTGCTCAAGGTTACACGGCTAGTCATTATTTATGTGTGGGTGCTCATTTTCTGAGGCCGGATTTGATCTCGGGTCATCCCAACTCCGAGGCCCGCGCTCTTACTCACTGTGCCACCTAGCCACCCCTTTAGGGCAATTGGGGTTAAGTAACTTGCCCAAGGTTACACGGCTAGGTTTTTGTTTGTGTGGATTAAGTGTCTGAGGCCGGCTCTGAACTCAGGTCCTTCTGACTCCAGAGCCAGCGCTCTATTCACTGCGCCACCTAGCTGCCCTGTCTCCCTATTCTTTAAGACTTAACAGTCTCTGGGGGCGGAGCCAAGATGGCGGAGTAGAAACAGCATTTCCAATGTGCTCTGCCCCACACAAATTTCAAACAATGTAAAAGGGAGCTCCGAACAACTTCTGGAGCCACAGCACCCACAGAACGGCACAGAGAAGCTAACCGCCTGCTCAGGACAGCCCAGCAGCCCTGCAGGGAGCGGCCAGCGCAGCACTCTGAAAGCAGGCAGCACAGCACGCTGGGAACCGACAGCAGCCCGAAGAGCCGAGACCAGGTCCGAGGCTTTAGCCCCAGGGCGGCCGGGCCTTCAGCTGGCTGGTGGAACCCCAAAACACCAGCAATTGTGGCGATTCCAGAATTATCAGCACAGATATGCCTAGGACAAAGTGAGAGGTTAGTGCCCTATGGACTTTGGGACCAGTATTTGGGCAACACGTGGCTTCCTCCCCTGGGGGTAAAAAGCTGCTGAAGAAACAGCTGCACAGAAGCCATTTGGCAGCTTCAGTAGTGGCTCTAGCTCCTGGTCTGCAAACTGTAGGAAGATTGAGCAATCAGTCTGGGGATTAATCGCTTTTGCTTTAAACTGCCTGGATCTGGATTGTGGTCTGGGGGGGGAAGTTTGGGGTGGGTATCCAACTTGCCAGAGTGGGTGGAGGCTTTACAGAGGCCACCCAACTGGTGGAAGTTGTGAAGACCCCACGTTTGGGCGGAAGCTCCCCTGTCTGGTGGCAGAGTCCTACTGTGGCAACAAGCCCAAAAATCAAGTAATTAAGGGGCAATATGCCTAGGCAAACGAAAAAAAAAAATAAACAGAAAAGTTCAACATTGGACTCCTATTTTAGGGGCAAAGAGGCTCAAAGCATGGAGGAGGACTGTGAGGTCAGAACTCCTGCACCAAAAGCCCCAAATGAAAATACAAGCTGGCTACAGGCCAGAGGACCTTAAGAAGCAGATAAGAGAAGTGGGGGAAAATTTGGGAAGAGAAATGAAAAAGATGCAAGAAAAGTATGAAATGACAGTCAACAGCCTGACTGAGGAAAATAACACCCTAAAAAATAGACTAACTCAAATGGCAAAAGAGGCTCAGAAAGGTAATGAGGAGAAGAATGCCTTAAAAAGTCGAATTTGCCAGATGGAAAAAGAATCTCAAAAGCTCACTGAGGAGATTCATTCCTTCAGAGTTAGACTGGAGCAATGGAAGCTAGTGACTTTATGAGAAATCAAGATACTATTAAACAGATCCAAACAAATGAAAGAATAGAAGGCAATGTGAAATATCTCATGGGAAAAACCACTGACCTGGAAAAATAGATCCAGGAGAGACAATTTAAAAATTATTGGACTACCTGAAAGCCATGATCAAAGAAAGAACCTAGAAATCACCCTTCAAGAAATTCTCAAGGAAAACTGCCCTGATGTTTTAGATCCAGAGGGCAAAATAGAGGTTGAAAGAATCCACCGATCACCTCCTGAAAAAGATCCCAAAAGAAAACTCCCAGGAATATTATAGCCAGGTTCCAGAATCCCCAGATCAAAGAGAAAATACTACAAGCAACCAGGAAGAAACAATTTCAATATTGTGAAACACAATCAGAATAGCCCAGGACCTGGCAGCTTCTACACTGAGGGATCGAAGGGCATGGAATATGATATTCCAGAGGGCAAAAGAACTGGGAATGAACCCAAGGGTCACCTACCCAGCAAAACTGAGTATTTTGTTTCAGGGGAAAATATGGTCATTCAGTGGAATAGAGGACTTTCAGGCATTCTTGATGAAAAAACCAGAGTTGAATAGAAAATTTGACATTCAGACACAAGAAGCAAGAGATGCTTGAGAAGGTAATCAAGGAAAAGAAATCAAAAGGAACTTATCAAAGTTGGACTATTTACAGTCCTACATGGAAAACAATAACTGTGTTTGATGAAACCTTTCTCATTATGAAAATAATTGAAGAAGGGTACATGGCACATGTTCACAGGTATACATGGATAGAGGGCACAGGTTGAATTTGATGGGAAGGGATGATTTTGTTTTTTTGGAGGGCAATTGGGGTTGGGTGACTTGCCCAGGTTCACGTGGCTGGGTTTTTGTTTGTGTGTTGGGTGTCTGGGGCCAGATTTGAGCTCGGGTCCTTCTGGCTCCGGGGCTGGCTCTCTGTTCGATTCGCCACCTAGCCGCCCCAAGGAAGGGATGACTCTTAAGGGGTGAAGTCAAGAGGTGAGGGAGGAAAGTGGCAAGAGGAGATGGAGAGAGACAGGGTAGGGCAAACTATCTCATGTAGAAGAGGCAAGGGGAAGTAGTTGCAGGGGAGGGGAAAAACAGGAAGGCAAAAAGGCAAAAGCATATTCTCATTGAAGTTGGCTCAAGGAGAGAATAACATACATACTAAATGGAATATCTTACCCTCACTCACTCTCCTGAGTAGGGGAAAGGGGGATGAGAGGAGGGATGATGGAGGGGAGGGCATTCTGGGGAGAGAGGAGGTTAGAAGTACCCACTATCAAAGAGGGACAGGATCAAAGTAGGGAATGGACCAGGTGGGAGGTGAGACGGGTGGGAGGAAAATATAAGCAGTCTTTTACAATATATCTACTAGGGTAATGTTTTGCATAGCTATACATGTACAACACATACTGAATTGCTTATCTTCTCAGAGGGAGTGGGTGACAGGGGAGAAGGAATGGATCTGAAAATTGAAGTTTTAAAATTAAATTTTTCATAAGATGTCCAGGCAGTGGGGCTCAGAGATTCACCTTGCCCTAATGGCAAAGTCGAAGGGGGTATGGGAGAAGATATGGGAGAGAGCAGATTGGATGAGGGGATATATGGTGGGACTGCTATTCTGGGGTGGTGGGTAGGGAAAGAACGGGGAAAAATGTAACTCATAATCTGGTGGAAATGAATGATGTAAACCAGAAGTTAATAAAGCATTTGTTTAAAAAAAAAAAAGAGTTAACAGTCTACTGGAAGGCTAGAGGACAAACTGAATTTAAAAAGAGGAACAATTCTGACCAGGGGAATGACTAGATGAAAGCTGTGCTTGAAAAAAAATAAAATAAATCTGGTCATGTGTGGTGGGGTGGGGGGGTGGGGGTAATGATCACTTACTGTTTTGGTCACTTCTGGTTATTAGTTACCTCCTCTGGGGCAAAGTAAGGGAATAAGTCAGCACAGGACTCAGTCACCTGCAAGGGCCCCTTCCTGCCCTGAGTCTACAATCCCATGACAAGAGCCTGAACAAGGGTGGAGGCAGAGGGCTGAGAAATCCCAAGGACTTTAAAGCTGTTTTGATTTCTAGCCTGTGCCTAGATCCATAAATGTTTCCTCTCCTTTTTTTGTTCTCTGAGGCTTCTCTTTGGTTTTGTTCTGCTTTTTTCACAAGGTACAGCTTAATGACCACCCTGACTAAGGGATGATTCCCTGGCGCCCTGTTTGACAGAGGTGATAGGACCTGGCCCAGCCTGTTACAACTTCTCTTTTCCTCAGGTTCAGGTGAGAATATTTGAAGCCCGCCAGCTCCACGGGAACAACATTGATCCTGTGGTGAAGATATTAATTGGAAATCATGAGTATCGGACTCGGATCAAGAAAGGGAATAACCCCTTCTTCAATGAGGTTGGCCTTGAAGTAAGGGGAGAGGGGAAGGGAAGGACAGGGAGGATGGGGAATAACCAGCCTTGGGTAGCTGGAGTTTTCTTTTTCTGGAAATAACAATAGCCAGCAATGGATAAAAGCTCCATCCCAGACTGGACAAGAACCATGAGAACCAGCTATGGGCTCCTCAGGGAGATGATGGCCACTGGCATCCTCTGATTTTTTTCCAGATCTCCTGATGTTTCTAGGAAACTCAGTTTCCTTATCTGTAAAGTGAGGGTATTGGACTAGATGCTTCCTCAGGTCCCTTCCATTCTATTCTATACCCTTCTGTGAGCTGCTTTGTTGTTGGGCAGCTAGATAGAATGCCAGACCTGAAGTCAGGAAGACTTGAGTTCAAATTGGAGTGCAGACACTTACTAGCTGTGTGACCCTGGGCAAGTCACTTGACCCTTTTTGCTTCAGTTTCCTCATGTATAAAATGAATTGCAGAAGGAAATGGCAAACTACACCAGTATCTTTGCCAAGAAAACCATGTGTGGTCACAAAGGGTCAGATATGACTGAAACAACTCAACAACAACAACAATAGAAGTCCCAGGTCTTTAGCATAAAGTAATGGGTCATGAGACTGGATTATTGGCTGAAGTGGATGCTGCTATCACTAGAGGCTCCTGGCTAGGGATCAGGTAAGGAGGATAAGCACATTTTTCTGCATTTTAGGATTCTGATGCTGGTCCCTGCCTCCTTAGAGAAAACAACAGGGTGATATGTCACCACATTTCTGAAAAGCAATAAACTTATTTGTTCATACATTTGAACAACTAATGCAAGTTGAAAACTCACCAAAAAAACTTTTTTTAAAAGAAAAAAAATGAGAACTTCAAATCCTACATCTGATACTACTTATATGATCTTGAACAAGTAGCTTAAACTCCCTGTGGCTCAGTTTCCTCAACTATAAAATGAAGGGTTTGGGTTAGATGGCCTCTGAGGCTCCTTTCAGCTCTATATCTGTGATGATCCTATGATCCATGATTCTATGAATTTTAGAATTAACCATCCCCTCTCAAGTGCCTACCTTCCCCCTCTCCCTTCCCTGCTGTAGCAGCAACCACACTGGCATACCCAGGTTCTTAGATCTACTTTACTAGGAAAGCCTGTTCAAGGGGTCAACAATCTTTTTAAATTACATTCACTAGTTCAGGAGAAAAATCAGCACCCTGAACTTCAGAGAAAATTCAAACACAGAAAATAGAGAAAATAATAAGCAGAGAAATAAAGACCAACAGACAGGGCTTCAAACTGTCTGAGAAATTAACACAGATCAACAGACAGTCCAACTGTCTGACCAAGGCAATACATACATACTTACCAGAGAGGGAAGCACCAATATCTGGGTTTTTCAAAGCTGGAGGTCTCCTTAATGGCTACCCAGAGTATCATCTGGTCAAATCACAAGAACACTCTTCCAATGAGTGAGTCACTGTTGTAAGGTAACCCAAATCACATGCCACCTGATTTGGAGCCCACCCTTAAGCCACCATTAAGCCCCTTTATATTTGTCTTTGTCTTTATCCTAAATTCTGTAACTGCTTGTAATAGCTTAAAGGTATAGACCTGGGTAAGAGTCACCTAAGGCATAGTCCCCTGCTCCTTTATCTTTCCCTGAGTTAGTACTTCCCTAAATCAGTAAGCCTTGAAATAGAATTCATATAAGGGTTATGGTACAAGCCTGTATAGAGATCATGGGGCAAGTCTATCCCATGTAAGAGGTCACCCTGTTCTAGGATGCTGAACCAGCAAGGTCCTCCACCCAGAACACTGACCAAGCAGGGTCCCCCACACCCTTCACCCAGAACATGACCCCAACCTATTCCATGACCCCAGCCTGTTCAGGGAATTCCACTGTCCCTGTGCCTTCCACCCTGTACCCTCCACCCTGTTCTAGGAAGGACCCCTGTCATGTCATTATACCCTTGAGCCACGTTCCCTAAATTAGCTCTGAGCTATAGATCCAACCAATGGCTGTTTTTGGCTTCTGTATGTCATTGCTTATGCTAACTCCCCTCCCCAATTGTGGTTTTTGCCTTAATAAGCCTTGTCTGTACCCCAACTTAGGGCTGCCTGATTTGAGTGTATACTCCAGGCAGCCGAGAGCTTGATCAATAAACCCACACCCAAATTTACCCTGCATCCAGGCCTCAGCTCACTCTTATTCTCTTCACAACATCACAAAGCAAAATGCTACCTTCAGAGTATATATATACCCTTTTTAGAGCCAGAGGGCATCACAACCCTCCTGACTCAGTGCCTAATTAGAAATTAACAAAAGATGTGAAAGACTTCCTACAAGTAAGCCTCCCCTAAGCAAGCTTCCCTTAATGGGCTCCACCTGGGGCCTATGGGCAGGATGATTTTAAATCCCATTAACACTATACCTCCTTTCCCAATATACAATAACATCTCTTTATGTTTCAGAAATTCTTTCACAATTTCCAGCATCAGTATCCCACAGACCTCTTTGAAGAAATCATCTTAATCCAGGTAAGGAAGTCAACTAGTTTCTCTTAACCTCCTGCATCATGATCTTCTTTGATGGCTTGGAAATATATTTCCCATCATACCTCATTCCTGAATGAACTGTCCTCTCTCCCCTTTACTTTTCTGGGGGTCCTCCTCAGAGGCCAGTTTATCCAAGGGTATCTCTGACTTCATCAAGCAGCTAGGTAACACAACGGATAGAGAACTAGGCCTAGAATCAGGGAAACCTGAGTTGAAATTCAGCCTCAGACATTTACTAGATCTGTAACTAACTCTATAACCTTTGTTTGCCTTAGTTTCCTCAATGATAAAAAAGGAAGGATAATAATAGTATCTACCTTCCAGAGGATCAAATGAGATATTATATGTAAAGTACTTAGCATAGTGACTGCAAACAGTAGGTACTTAATAAAAGTTTGTTCCCTTCCTCCTTCATTCACCTGATAGCCTAGAGACTCTCATATACTGTGAACTATGGTCCAATGTTCTGATGCCTTGACACAGTTCCATGTTCCCTGGCCAAAGAGGACCTACTAATGTTGGGGATAAGGGAAGAAAGGAGAAAGCATCTATTAAACAACTATTATGTGTCAAGTGCTTTACAAATACCTCATTTTAGTCAACAAAATTCTACTGCTGCCTCATTAGGGCATAGAAGTCACTGATGCCTGGATTCTCCAAGGCACAAATCAAGCTCTGGCAACTCCTACCAAACTGGAAGGTTGTGAACCCAGTAATAGGCTCAATATGTCTGTTGTCTGAGGTTAGCCACTATTTAAAAAGCTTTCTTGTTTATGGCATCTCATGAAATCATGTCCAAAGTGTAGAGAGGCTGGAATCTGCATCAGTGAAAGAAGCATGCATGCTAATCAAATCATGGATTTTTCAAATAATTTGAAACATAAGTATGTATTTTATCAATTATATCTATGAGAGGCATCTTGGTATAACAGATGGGGAGCTGCCCTCAGAGTCAGAAAGACCTGGCTTCAGGTCTCACCTCTTCACAAATACTGGCTGTGTGACCCTGGGGAAGTCACTTGACCTCTCACTCGCCCAGGCAACCTTCTAAGATTATAAGTTGCAGAGTAGATGCTGATCTCCATTGGAGGAAGGAAGTTCCCTACACTAATGAATCCTAGTTATCTGGGCACCCCCTTTCCAAATGTGCTAAATACCCAGGTCTTTGCTATGCATTAGAGGAGTTGAAAAGAAATGACAAGTATTGATTGAACATCTATATATCTAGCTAGGTAGATACAGGTAGCTCTACCTATGCTAGGTAGAAGACAAAGCTTGCTCTCTAGGAGTTGGGCAACTTTCAGTGACAAAAGTCCCTCTACCAAAGTATATCAGCAAACAACTGTCCTGCAACTTGGAGTCTTTGAGGGCTGCCTGAGACTATAAGAGGTTACATGACCTGCCCATGGTCATCTGGGCTGTATGTGTCAGAATCAGGACTTTAAACCAGGTTTTCCAAGGCTCCACTGCTTAGGTATAGTGCCTGGCACAGAATAGATACTTAATAAATGCTTATTGTTCTATTGATCCATCAATTAATTCCTGACTCTGAGGTTAGCTTTCCATCCACTATGATTGTACTTCCCTAAATACTAATATAGGACAATATAATGAAGTGATAGATTGTGGGATACAAATTCCAAGTACCACAGGAATTCAAAGAAGGGAAAGATCATTGTGGAGGAAGGAGGGGATAGAGAAGCCTCCCTCAGAGGCATGTTGGAGTTTCCAATCAGTCTTGAAGTTGGGACTGCAGAGAGAGGAAGAAAGGATGTTTCCTGTTGTCTATGAAAAGACTACCACTACCCTCAGACCCTTCCTTTCTCCATATACAATAAGAGGTCCACTGGGGAGAGACCTAGACTAGAAGAAAAGACACTATAGAACTCCATTTCTGGTTGTTATTTACCTTGTGTCCTGAACCAGGAGGCTACTGTGGGTTGCTGCTCATCTCCACCCCCCCCACCCCATGCTTTTACAAAAAGGAGGACAACCCTTGCCTCAGCTTTGTCTCTGAGACAGGTATAAAATAAAATAAGACCATAAGTTTCCTATGTTCTAAACTGCTTAGATATGCTGTTTAAAACATAACTTCCCAGAATATTTCACTCTTTTCTCTGACTTTTCCCTCCCTCTTCTCTCCCCAGAACTGTCTTGGCATTAGACCTCTATGTTCCATAACTAATACTCCCCTCCTGACTGCAAAAGGAAGGGACCCAACCCCAATCCTCCAGAGACCCAAGGATAGAGTTAAAAATAGAACTCAGGAGCCCCTGCCCTGTTCACCCATCTCCCACATCCCACACCCTCCAAAAGGGCAAAAGAATTTACAAAGAATTTGAATCTTTCTGGAAACTTCCTCCACAGGTGGTGGACTCCCAGGCAAGGAGAGCCAATTCGGAGATTGGGACGTGCCAGGTGAGTGGCAACTGAGCTTCAAGATCACAGGGTCTTAACCTTCTTTAGCTGTGGCAGTCTGGTGACATCTGTGGACTCCTGAGAATAATGTTTTTAAATACATAAAATTTTTAAAGATTATGAAAGAAACCAATTTTATTGAAATACAGTTAGCAAATATTTTTTCACATTCATAGATTCCCCTCCCCCAGGTTAATGACCTCTTCTCTAGGGGGTGGAGGAGAAATTGAGGAAAATTATGATGAGCCTGTCTGCCCAAGGTTCTGGTACCTGAATTCCATACCTGTCCTATAATCCCTCTACATCCATTCACTCATTTGATATGTATTTATTAATCACTATGTTAGGCACTTTTAGGCAATGGGAATACAAAGACAAAAACCAAACTGTTTCTGCCCTCAAAGAGCCCATTTTTCTGAACTTTCCTGGCAAGCCCAGCTCAGGGGCCATCAATTACACTGATTTCAGGCAGCCTTCCTGACCCTGCTCACCATTCTTAACCAACTAACATCAGAATTCTTCCAAGCCTAGAAGGAGGTATCTAGTTCTGTTGCTATACCTTAGAAAATGATACACTTGAGCTAGAGAAAGTACTAATTCCTAACGCACTTCATCTGTTCCAGTGAACAGATGAAGAGAGGACATGATGCTGTGGTATGAGAACAGACTAAAAAGATTAGGAATCTTCAGTCAAGAAAGAAGAAGGCTAAGGGGGGAATGGGATGGAAGTCCATACAGTTATGAAGTGTTTACCATGCATTTCAAATCAAGACTAGTAAAACCAGAGTACATCCATTGAAGATCAGAAAAGGCAAATTTAGCATAATGAAAGGACAGTTTTCCTCCATACAGTAAGCCTAAAAAATCCATTCACTCCAAAAGATGGTAAGGATTAATTTATTAAGAGATAAACTGGCAGGTAACAAAGCCATAGCAAGCAACAAAGGTTGAAATAAACTCTCTTGAAAAAGTCACAGGCTACTGAAAAACTTTTGGAATGATATCCCAAGCAAGGCCACCTTCTCGATCCTAGTAGGATAAAGTTGGACCAAAATCCCAAATACCCAAATATAGAACATTCCAGGGTTGACATGAGCAATACCAGAGTGAATAAGGGAAATTTAGGATGTTTGGGGGTGCCTTCTCTAACCTTTGGGGTTCATGTAAAGGAAGACAAACCCTGGTTTCCTAATACATGTCTCTCTGTGTCTCTACAAGAGACAGAACCTAAGCCAGAAAGATAATGGCTCTGGACTACTTTGTGAAGTTATAGTATCCTAATATAATCTTTATCTGAGAAGGAAGTAAATTTTAATCCAGAATCCCTTTGCAAGTCTACCTTGACAACCTTCTTCCCCCATCCTCTGGTCCCTTTTCCTACATACCTGAGCCTCCAGTGATAAACAGATTCTTTCTGTAGTGGTAGTGGGAGAAATAACCTTATCTAGTTTAGGGCTCTACCTAGAGACTGGAGTCCCTAATTTGTGTCTTCTTCTTCTCTATTTAGATAGATATTGGGATCATCTACTACTCTCCAGGTAGGTGATGACTGCCATATATCTACTATTGATCTTAAACAAGTGAATCTAGGTGTCAAGATACCTAGAAATCAATCAGTTAGCCAGCAAGCATTTTTTAAAATTAAATTTTATGTTTATTTTTTGTTTACATCATTTATTTCCACAAGATTTTGAGTTACAAATTTTCTCCCCGTCTTTCCCCTACCCACCACCCCAGAACAGCAATCCTACTGTATACCCTCTCCCACAATCTGCTCTCTCCTATATCTTCCCCCATCCCCCCTCCAACTTTCCAGTAAGGCAAGATGGATCTCTATACCCCAGCAGCAAGCATTTATTAAGAACCTACTATGTGCCAGGCACTATGTTAAGGGCTGGGGTTACAAAGTCATAGAAGAAACAGTCTCTACCCTCCAGGAGCTTAGATTCCAATGAAGAAGAAAGACAATATGTACACATATATATATATATATATAATTCATACATGTTTAACTTGTTTAACAAATTTAACATGTTTAGACTAGGAAGAATTGTAGAGGGTTCTACATAACATTTCTAGCACCTTTTCTCCAAAAAGGGTTCCCACCTTAGATAAAAATCATGAACTATACAAATATCTCTGGTATGGGTCAGGGTTCAGGGTGAGATTTGGGGGTCAGGGTTCACTTGGAATTAGGTGGTAGGAGTTGAGTTCTACTGACATTGTAACTTTGAAGCTGAAGATAGGATTATATTTAAGGGTTGGAATTTTTTGGTCACTTCATCTTAGGTTTGGATTCTGTCCAGGTCAGTAATCACTACAGATGACCTTCAGTCCAGGAAACCAATATAATGTTTCCATTTCCTACAGGCCTTCCTTTGAGGGACCATCTTAGTAGAATGCTCTTGCCTGAGTGGACCACCATTAATGGTTTCCCCTTTTCCTCCAAGTTTTAGGAAGAGGTTAATACTATCACTTAATTAGAACAAGAAAGAAATTAGACCTACACCAATACATCCATACTGGTTGCCAAGGGAGAAGTGGGAGAGCCCTCAAACTGGTCACAAGGAGTATGTTCCTCTCTCCCCACACAGGGCACACCCTCATGAGGAAGTGGCTAGGCCTCTGCCATTCCAATAAACCCAACTTAGGGATCAGAGGATACCTGAAGGTCACCATCTCTATCCTCGGCGTTGGAGACCAAGCCCCGGTGAGGCTATGCACCCAAACAGGCCATGGCTACTTTTTACATGACACTTGTGGGTCCTTGGTCTGACTCATTCAGCCCTCCTCCATAGGCAGTAGCATGAGGGGCCTGGAGCTCCATGAGTGGGAAGTTAGAGAGCAATGTCTTCTAGCCTCAACCCAGGCCTCTGATGAGGCCCTGGTCTCCATCTGTTCAATGGTCTTTCCAGGTAGATTATGGACATCTGCATGAAACTGGCGAATTAGAGAAGAATCTCTTCATGTCAGCCAAAGTCCCAATCCAATTAGCTACTTTTTGGTTCTTTATCTACTGTGCTGAAGACCTGCACCTCAGTAAAGCCAGGGGCCCCTCAATACCTGCTTGATTCCCTACACGACTTCATCATATTACCATAGTCCTACATCCCAGCTATGACTTTGTCATTGACCCTTAGAATAAGAAAAGGTCAAGGGAGAACTTTCCCATGAATCACTTTGCTTAGATTCTTCAGTGACTTTTTCAGGCTCCCCTCTCCTAGGCCTTCCCTGGGATCATCCTTCCCTACTGTTTTCCCTGTTCATCCCATTCTGGGGGGAGGGATATCCCCAGGGAGGATAGTGCCTGCTTGGAAAATCCTAATGTATCATGTTGAAGAACATATAAGTTTTCTTACTACCCCATTTCCTGCTCCCCAGAAACTACTGTGGCCTCCAGGTTCTTTTCCCACAGTGTCAGGGAGAAAAAGAGCTTGATGAATCCAATGTTGGAGCTGGAAATAGCTGGGAAAATAGTAAGTAAGGAACAGGCTCCCAGGGGGAGGTGGCATCTGATAATAGTATGGTATAGTAGAAAAAGCAGTAGACAAGGAGTCAGGAGACCAAGGTTTTCTTAAACTCTCTGGGCCTCAGTTTCCTCATCTATAAAATGGGGGAGTTAGACTAAGATAGTGTCTAAAGCCCCTTTGAGTACTATGTTTGCTTATTTGTTTTTTAAAATAAGCTCTCACCCACTCAATTTTCCTAACTCTAGTTATATGCTCTTTGAAGTTATGGGCCCATTTTCATTGAGTTACATTCCAGGAATGTGCCAGAGCTTTCTTATACCAGAGCTGATTGTTAAATTTTCAGTGTGAGCCTTTACACCTTGGAAATCAACTAACTGTAAAAAAAAAAAATCAGGGATTGATGTATTCTTTTGTTAACTGTCTAGAATTAAGAAAGTGATGGAGAAATGTTAATAATTCAGATGAAATTTAAACCTGGTCTAGCACTTTTTTTCTCCCCGAGAGCCAGTTGTTAAACATTTATCAGTGCACCCCTGGACATGGCAGGAGAAAGGGAGTCTCAAGGAAAGATAAAAATCCCTCTCTTTCTTTTTTAGAGGGCAATTGGGGTTAAGTGACTTGCTCAAGGTTACATGGCTAGTAAGTGTTAAGTGTCTGAGGCTGGATTTGAGCTCAGGTCCTCCTGACTCCAGGGCCAGTGCTCTGTTCACTGTGCCACCTAGCCACCCAAACCCCTCTCTTTTAAAGAGGTTTGATTCATGATTGTATCCCTTCGCTGACTTGTGTGACTTTGGGCATATCATTTAACCTTCAGTTTTCTTGACTATAAAATTAGGGGTTGGACTAGATGGCCTCTGAGGTTTCTTCCAGCTCTAGATTTATTATTTTAAGATTGTTTTTCATTTTGTTTTTTTATCCCCAGCACCTAGCCTAATGCTTAGTATTTACTAAATATTTACTATTAATTAAGTAATTGAAATAAATAATTAGCAAAGGGCAGAGGTTCTGTGTGGCCTACGGACCTAGAATTAAAACTTCTAATCCTCTGTTTAGGTTCTGGATCCTATCAACTGTACACTCCAGGTGTAGAACTGAGGAGCCTAGATTATATGTAAACTCCCAAGGCTCCTTATCTTTAGACAGACTACCCCTACTCAATCTCAGGGGACTTCACCATATTCATTTTCCCTCAGTCTTGTTAGTAATAGAGAAAACTGCTTTAGTGTTAGACTAGCCAGGAGAATAGCCAGGACTACTCTCCCCATACCTATTAAGAAGTGGCATGATATAGTGAAGAGTTCTGGATTTGAAGTCATGAGACCTGAATTCCCATCCTGCCTCTCTTGCTTAAGACCTGTGTGAAATTAGGCAAGTCACTTAACCTCTCTGAATTGGATTGTTGTTCATTTGTTTCAAACTCTTTGTGACCCCATTTGAGATTTTCTTGGCAAAGATACTGGAGTAGTTTGCCATATCATTCTCCAACTAATTTTTCAGATAAGGAAACAGAGGCAAATAAGGTTAAGTGACTTGCTCAGGGTCACACAGCTAGTAAGTTTCTGAGGCCAGATTTGAACTCAAGAAGATAAGTCTTCTTGACTCCAGGCCCAGCACTCCATCTGCTTTACCATCTAGCTGCCCATTAGGGATAATCTAGGATCCTAACAGGGATACTTGAACCTAGCTTGACTTAAAGACAAATACATTAAGAGGCCTAGAAAAAGAAGGTTCCTTGAGCCAGTCAGTGGCAGGTTGGGAGGGGAAGTGAGGAAAAGGAGTAAACTCATAAGTAACCCATAGAAGGAAGATAAAATGCATAACAACTAACTATTACTGAATACCTACCTTCCAGCTCAAAACTAGCCCAAAGCTCCATACAGAGAAGCCCAGGTGGGATGAGACTCTGATCTTCTCTGTTCAGGTAAAGCATCTTTCTTCTCTTCCTCCTCTTTCACCCTCCAAACACACACAGGGAACCAGAAGAGATACTTAGCATCTGGCTCTTCCTTCTCATGGGTATCAGAGGGGGAAAAGGGGGCAATAAAAGCAGAGGCTGGGGGGAAGAAGGTGCTCTGACAGAAAGAATGGGAGAGTGAGACCTCACTGTCAAGAAGGAATTCTGGTCTTTTAGCAAATAACTGAAACCCCTTTAAACTTTCTCTTCTTAAAACCATTTTTGTTGGAAGTCCTTAAGACATTTTAAATACTCTGATGTCTTAAAACAAAATTATCTCAACATAAGTTTGCCTTAGTCACTCAAGGTCAACCTTATGACTATTAGTAGTTATGGTCCCACACAGTGATAACCCTCCAAGCAGAAGATGTGGCAGGCTGGTAGGCCCTAGACTCAGCTGACCCCATGATGCTTTGATTTGTGAGCTCTTGAGTCTGTTCTTTAGAATTTCTTAGTGTTCTTCCCTGTCAACTACCACTTCTTGCTTTTGTAAATGTTTTTAATTCTACATTTCATTAGCCTCACTCTAATTCACTACTTCCCATCTGCTGTGGACTGGAAAACTAGAAAATCAAACTTGTTGGAATGTCTCTAGAATAAGAACAAATGGTCCTAAGAAAGAGCTTGAAAGGCTCTTGTGTGATCTTTGTAACCTAATTTGGGGGCTCAGAGGCTTCATGTGCTTACTTCAGTCTAACTGAAATTTAGCAAATAATTTAAGCCTCTACTGTGTACAGACTGCTGTGTTAGCTACAAAGTTTAGCTAAGTCAGAGCCCCTGGGTCTCATTTAACTCAATATCATTGAGGGGTTGGAGAAAAGAAAACAAGGCAATGACTAGAACAGAGAAGGAATTCTTAGATAAGAAGAGAACCATGACATTTCAATAGAGAATATCTTTGAATGAGGACTGAGAAAAGGCCATTTTTTGGTGATAAGGTTACTGGTGATCTTGGAAAGGGGTTTAAAGGGTGGGATGAGTATGAAAGCCAGACTCCAGGAGTTGAGCATGGGGTTGGTGAAGAAACAGAGATAACAATCAGATTATCCCTTCTAGAGGAAGAGATAAAATAGCTTGAGAAGCTAGGAGGATTGGGGGAAGTTATTTTTAGAATAGGAAGACCTATGAATGTTTATAGGCAGAAGGGAAGAAGTCTGTGGTGCTATGTAAGCAGGAGGAAATGAAACCAAGAGTTTGAGGTAAGAAGGCACCCAAATTACAAATTGATGCTGATGTTTTATATACCATAAACAACATCAGTAGTTTTATATACCATAAACAACATCAGTAGTTGAACCACTGGGCCTTTGTAAGACCTAGCCTATGTCCTAGGACCACAGAATTACAGGATTGAAAGGGACCTCAGCAGCCATTTAATTGCACACATATCTGATAAAGAATTCTCTTTCTAACATACCCATGGCCCTTGAGCTTTTGAAGATCTTAGAAAGAAGAGGAACTCACTGCCTCCCAAGGCAGTCCATGGCACAAAGCTTCATGAGGTCAGGGACCATGTTATATCTAAACTATATCTCCCTTACTACCCAGTACAATACTCTGTATACAGTAGGTGCTTAATGTTTGAATCTAATTCATTTGAACTAAATACATTATTCTTAGTATTGGTTAATTCACCAAGGTACCCCAGGGGATTGGGAATTCTAGAAATCTGCACCTTACCCACCACTCCACCCACCTTCCCATTGCAGCTGCCCTTCATGACCAACCATATCAAGCTGAGAGTTCTTGACTGGTAAGTACCTGTAATATAGCCAAAATGGCCTACTTGCCATTCCCAGTACACAACATTCCATCTCCTACCTTGGTTCTTTTGCCATATCTGAAATACTCTTAGAATCACTTGTTTCCTTCAGGTCTCAGTTCACATGCCACGTCCCATGTGAGAGTAATCTTGATTCTTTCAGTTGGTAGTACTCCCTTCCTTTCCCTCCCACAAAAAAAAAGTGACTGGGTTTATTTTGTGTATTTTTTGAAATTTACTAATCTGTATTTGGTTCCTTCTCACCCATGTGAGAATGTGTGAATGTAAACTCCTTGAAGACAAACTTTTGTCTTTATCCCTAGCACAGCCTGGTACATAATAGTTACTTGTCAAATTGTGTTAAATGAATGAATGAATTTGAGACTAAAGTTCATCCAGGATGAAGTAATAGAGGTGAAGAGAGAAGAGCCTGTCAGAGCTCAGTTGGAGTTATGTTCATTCTCAGGGATAAAAGAGAACACAATGAGGTGATTGGGACAGCCAGTCTGAATATCACAAATCTCTCTTCAGTGGGAGCTCTCACTAAAGGTAACCAAGATAGACCTCTCTACTTTCCTAGCTCCCTGGGGATCATTCTCTCCCCCACCCTCCACCCAATCCAATGGCTCCTCCTCTCCCTTTGTTCTCAGGAGCATCCTCAGGCTTCCTGCCCTGCTTTGGCCCTAGCTACCTCATTCTTCATGGGGGAGAAAAAGCATTATCCTGGAACTTCCCTGATGAAGAACCTGTGAGTCCTTCATTTTGACCTCAGAACTATGGGAGGGGAGTGAGCATCATGCAGACCATCAGTTAGAAACACTGGGAGCTGCAGAAACATCCCAGTACATCTTCATCACCACCATCCCTGCATTAGAAGCTGTGTTATCTGCTGAAGCCCTAAGCCCCTACTGGAGTGTTAGATAGAGGGACAAAGACCCTGTCCTGTCACTACTAGGGTCCAGGATTCCCTTCTGGGGATGGGGAATCAATTATACTGTGCATTTCTTAAATCAGCCTTGGGTAAGAAATAATTGGGACTCTGAGTCCACACTAAAGGGGTTTTTGTTTCTTATTTTGTTTTTTTGTTTTTTTTAATAGCCTTCTATATTCTCTTCACACCTCACTTCCCTGTTTTGCCCCCTTTCTGTTCTAGTTCCCCCATCTGGACTCAATGGAGGAAGGATTAACTTATCGAGGTAGAGTCTTAATGGAATTAGTCTCTGGAATACAAGACATGAAAACAAAAGTTATTCTCCCTAGGAATCCTACTGCCTTTATAGAGGTAACTCTTGTCTCCTGCTTTGTAATGACTGCTCTCTATACCTAGAATGTTCTTCTATCTCTTAGACTTCCTAGCCTCCTTTAAAACTCAGATAAAGCACCACCTTCTGCAGGAGAAATTTCCAGATCTCCCCAGTTGCTAGTTCCTTGCTTCCCTCCCCCAACCCCAAGAAAAGCCTCTTGTAGAAGCTGGCCCTGGAGGTGAGCTTTGAGTCAATCCCTTTTGATACTAGGGATTCTAAGAGCTAGAGATACGGGAGTGCATTTCATTTATGGGAAAAGCTGTATAAATGGAGGGGCCTGAAAGTCATCCTGCAAAACAGCAAATAACCTAGTATGATCAAGACCATAGAGTATATTAACAGTATAAGTCTTGCAAGGTAGATTTGGGCTTAGTAAAGTGCTTTAATTGCCCAGGAGTTTGTATTTGATCCTGAATCAAGAGTGAACCACTGGAGCTTTCTTGAGAAAGGGACTGAGAGGTAAAGGGCAGGGGAAGGCAGCTGTGTGGAGGAGCAAGGAATGGACTGACCGGAGGGGAAGGAAACCAATTAGGATGCTATTTTGATCATTTAGGTGGGAGGTGAATATGAAATTGAATGAAAGATAAAAGAATCTATGTTTAATCCATTTGGCAAGAGGGAGCCATTGTGGGCTTTTGAGAAAGGGAAACACATGATGAAAACAATGTTTAGGCTGCCCTAAAGAGAGACCAGGATCTTTCCTGTGGGAGACCAACCACACCCCAGTAACTCTCCATGGGCATCGCATCCTGCCTTTCTGCTTCCCTTCTCCTTATGACCTTGTCCATTCCCTTGCTTATCTGATTGGGGAGGGTGTGTGTGTGTTTCATTAACCAGAGTGAACTGCACCGACAAAAGTATGGACTGTGTGTCATCTTCCTCTCCTCTACCATGATGCCTGCCTTTAAGGACCAGGTTCACTTTGAGATCACCATGGGCCACTATGGTAACAAAATGGACCTGAATTACAAGCCGCTGGCCTCTACCACCCTGTATAGACAAGCAGTATTTGATGGTAAGTAGCCAAGTCCCATTCTCTCTTGTTCCTTTGACTCATGACCTAAATGTTCCCCTCTTCTCCCTCCTTGGTCTCACTTGGCACCTTGGATATGCTTCCAACACTCCTTCCTAGCTCCTCCTCTCTACTCTACCTCTTTTCATTCCCATTTGTTCCCATCCATTTCCTGTACACCCCCTGCATCCATTCCTACCACTCTGAATGCTAAATGTGTCAACATCCTTCCCCCACTAACCCTGGGGCTAAAAAAACCCCAGGCATCTAATTCCTTTTTGACTCATGAATTCTCCAACATTTATTATTACCTTTTTAAAATAAATGTAGTGAGGGAGAGGATTCTGGGAAGATGGAAGAGTAGGTCAGAAAATTCAAGCTCTCAAGATATTCCCTCATAAAAGAGTTAAAATAGCACCTTAGGGTGAACAAAGTGTGGGTGGAGATAAATAAGAACAGGTACATAATCAGGGTCCTCCTGGGACAATTTGAGAAGATCAGAAAAAAAATCCCAGGATGAGGTTTGGTCGCTGTGAAGAGTAAACACCTCTAGGCTAGGTTCCATTTTAACAGAAAGCAGTAAGCCCTGGGCATCTGAACCCAGGAAGATGGAGGGAACCTCTGTTGACCAGGAACGTCAGATCCAGCTGTGCTGCTAAGCTTAGCAAGGTAAGAAGGAATCAGCACACACCCAGTGAGTGCAGGAGCAGTGGAGCATAAAGGCCCTGGCTGTGGGCACTTACAGGAGGTTAGAGGTTTGACTTTGGTTTCAGGCTAGAGGGGAGAACTGAAGATCTCGGGCAAGAGGTGCCATTCCCCACATTAGAAGTGACTGCAAGTAAATAAGCTATCACCACAAAAAAAAGGGAAGAGAGAAAGAATACAATTAGAGAAACCTATTATGAGAATAGAGATGATCAGGGTTCATCTTCAGAGCAGGAAATTGAAGTAAAGAAACCCCCAAAGAGTAATGTCAAATGGTCACTTGCCCAAAAAGAATTTATAGAAGACCTTAAAAAAGACTTTAAAAATCAAATGACAGAGATGAAGGGAAAACTAAAAAAGAAAATAAGAATAATCCAAGAAAAAAAGAAGGGTATGAAAGGAAAGTCAACCAACTAGAAAAGGGGATCCAGAATCTTTTTTTTTTTTTTAAAGCAATTGAGGTTAAGTAACTTGCTCAAGGTTACACGGCTAGTCATTATTTATGTGTGGGTGCTCATTTTCTGAGGCCGGATTTGATCTCAGGTCATCCCAACTCCGAGGCCGGTGCTCTTACTCACTGCACCACCTAGCCACCCCGTGGGGATCCAGAATCTTAAGGAAGAAAATGACACCTTGAAAATTAGAATTGGGCAAAGTGAAGCCAGTGAAATTATAAGAGATTGAGAAATGATTAAACAAAATATGAATAATGAAAAAATAGAAGAGAAAGTAAAACATTTTATAAGAGAAACAACAGATTTAGAGAATAGATTAAGAAGAGAAAATATAAAAATGATTGGACGAATTGAAAGTTATGATCAAAAGAAGAATCTTGATATAATAATACAAGAAATAATTAAAGAAAATTATCCTGAAGCATTAGAACAAGGGGGGAGGAGGGGGAAATAGAAAAAATTCATAGATCACCACTTAAAAGAGATAGTTCCAATATTTAAGTTTATGATATATTTTTGTTTATTTTCTCTAATCTATATTTGTGTTCTGGCATTTGAGTATAAAATAAAATTTTGGAGGGAAAAAATGTCATGTGTGGGGCATAGTTAGGCAGGACTGTAGAATGTAGAAAGGGGAGTAATGCATAATAAGACTACAAAGGTAGGACTTCAGCTGCTAAATAGAGGAACTTCTTTTTTTATTTTTTTTAATTTTTTTTATTTTTTAAAGCAATTGGGGTTAAGTAACTTGCTCAAGGTTACACGGCTAGTCATTGTTTATGCTTGGGTGCTCATTTTCTGAGGCCGGATCTGATCTCGGGTCATCCCAACTCCGAGGCCGGTGCTCTTACTCACTGCGCCACCTAGCCGCCCCTTTAGGGCAATTGGGGTTAAGTAACTTGCCCAAGGTTACACGGCTAGGTTTTTGTTTGTATGGATTAAGTGTCGGAGGCCGGGCTCCGAACTCAGGTCCTTCTGATTCCAGGGCTGGTGCTCTATTCACTGCGCCACCTAGCCGCCCCTGAGGAACTTCTTTTTTATCTTATTTTGTATTATATTTATATTTTATTATATATTTACATTTTATGTTATATTTCTATTTTATCTTAAAAACAATAGAAAGTCACTGGAGTACCTTGAGTAGGAGAGTGAAATGATCAGACCTTAGGAAAATTACTTGGATGGCTTTGTGAAGGACCTATTGGAATGGGAAGGGAAAGAATAAACTCCACCCACACTTTGTTCGCCCTAAGATGCTATTTTAACTCTTCTATGAGGGAATATCTTGAGAGCTAGGAATTTTCTGATCTATTCTGCCATCTTCCCAGAATCCTCTCCCTCACTACATTTATTTTAAAAAGGTAATAATATAGTACCTACTATGTGCTAGGCACTATGCTAAGCACTATATAAATAGTATTTTATTTGATCCTTACAACAAACCTGGGAGGTAGGTGCTATTATCCTCATTTTATGGTTGAGGAAGCTGAGGCAAATAGAAGTCAAATGACTTGCCCAGGGTCACACTGCCAATAAGTGCTTGAGGCTGAATTTGAACTCAGGTGTTCCTGATTCTGGGCCCCAATACTTGATCCATTGTACCACCTAGCTGCTGCCTGAGGAAAAACTGAATGCAGAAAGATCAAATCTGAGGTTATTGAAATAGTACAAGGGTAATGGGGTAGTAAAAGCCTGATGAGATAGGAATTGGGGATGCCACGTGAGTAAAGAGGGTTGAATTAAAGAGATATGTAGAGGTAATTTGTCAATTAATTGATATGTGCAATGAGGGAATATGAGAAGTCAAGAATAATAACAAGGTTGTAAACCTGGAAGACTGGAAGGATGAACATGTCCTCAATAAAGCTTATGGAATCTTGGGAGAGGAGTGGGTTTCTTGCAGGGAAAAGTGTTAAATTCTGTTTTGGATATGTTTGTTCTGGACATTTAATTTGAAATGCCTATGGAATATCCAGTGTGAAATGCCTAATAGACTGTTGATGACACTGGATCAGAGCTCAGGAGAAATTAGGGCCTTTTAGGTCTAGGAATAATCTGCACAAGAATGCTATTAAACCCTGGGAAGTGAGTGAGGTTACCAGCTGGAGACAGTAGTAAGCAAAGGGAAGGCAGCCCAGCACAGAGCCTTGGGTTATAGCCACTGTTTTAGGGAATGGCATATGGATGATGGAAAATGAAAAGGACTTGGATGAATGGGTGATAATAGCATTAGTGAAAATAGCAAAGTCATTGGGGTGGCACAGTGAGTAGAGCACCAGCCCTGGAGACAGGAGGATCTGGGTTCGGATCTAGCCTCAGATACTTAACACAAAAACTAGCTGCATGACCTTGGACAAGTCACTTAACCCCAATTGCCCTCCAAAAAGCACACACAAAAAAAAGCACTAGTCTATTTGGGGCGGCTAGGTGGCGCAGTGAGTAAGTGTGCCGGCCTCGGAGTTGGGATGACCCGAGATAGGATCCGGCCTCAGAAAATGAGCACCCACACATAAATAATGACTGGCCAGGTAATCTTGAGCAAGTTACTTAACCCCAATTGCTTAAAAAAAAAAAAAACATAGCAAAGTCACAAGGAGGAGTAGATTTGAGGGAAAAGATAAATGATTTTGGATGTGTTGAGCTTGAGGGGGCCATGAGACTGTTCTAAAAGCAGAGGAGAGGAAGAAGTTCATAGGTTTGTAGATTTAGAGCTCTATGGGACATTAGCAATTGTCCAATAACTGCCTCATTTTGCATATGATGAAGCTGAGGCCCCACAGAGGTCATTGATTTGTCCGAGTTCACATAGGCAGTGAGTAAAAGAAGCAGAATTTGACCACCACCCCACCACTGTCCTCAGGCTCCAGAGCCAGTGTTCTTTCCACTGACTTAGGACTGGAAGGTACCGTAGAGGTCTCTCCTCCAACTCCCTCATTTATAGAGGAGGAAACTGAGGCCCAGGGAGACCAAGTAATTTGCCCAAGCACACAGGTAATAACAGTAATAGTTAACATTTATATAATGCCTATTGTGTGCCAAGCACTTTACAAATATTATCTCATCTGACCCTCACAACAACCCTTGGAGGAAGGTGCTGCTTTTATCCGCATTTTACAACTGAGGACACTGAGGTAAACAGGCTAAGTGACTTGCTTGAGGTCATACAAACTATTATGTGTCTGGGGCTAGATTTAAACTGAGATCTTCCAGACTGTCACCAGGCTCAGTACTCTATCCATTGTACTACATAGCTACAAATAACAGGTCTAACATTTGAACTCAGTCCCTCTGACTGCAATCCAGACCCCTTTCTAGGCTACCACATTCTGAAGATCAAGAAAGAATTCTAGACTGGAGATAATAGATTTGGGAATTTTATGTGTATGTGTGTGTGTGTGTGTGTGTGTGTGTGTGTGTGTGTGTGTGTGTATGCACATATATATGTAAATATATATAGTTATATAATTATATGGTTATAGTTAGTTATAGAATTATATAGAGTTATAGAATTATATAGAGTTGTTATATAGTTAATAGTTATAGTTGTTATATAATTATATAGTTTTAGTTGTTATATAGTTAATTGTCATTATATAATTATATAGTTATAGTCATATGGTTGTAGTTAAATAGTTATAGTTGTTATGTAGTTATAGTTATAGAATGATATAGTTGTAGTTGTTATATAGTTAATAGTTATATAGTTTTTATTGTTAATATAGTTAATAGTTATAGTTGTTATATAGTTTTATATATAGTTATATAATTTAGTTATAGTTGTTATATAGTTAATAGTTATAGTTGTTACATAGTCATGGTTATATAATACAGTTGTATAATTATATATAGTTGTTATATAGTAGTTAGTTATATTTGTTATATAGTTATATACAGTTATAGTTACATATATATATACAGTTATATAATTATATAGTTCTTATATAGTTTTATGTATAGTAATATACTTATATAGTTATTTACATTTATATAGAGGTTGTAGTTGAAGTCATAGGAATTGACTTGAACCTACCTACAGGCCTCAAAAATCAGCAAGACTAGAGAGGTCAAAAGCCACAGGCCTTCTCTCTCCAGACTTTTACAATGCTTTAGTTCCTTATCTTTAGTCACCCTCTCTGCCTTCCTCACATGAGCTTGAGATTTCTACCAGGGTTTGCATTATCCTATACAGATTTTAGCATACTAATGTTAATGACTAGCTAGCATACCTCAGTAGCTAAGTGGTTCAGGAAATGGATTGCTGAGCTAAGAGTCAGGAAGGCCAGAGTTCAAATCCAGCCTCTGAATCTAGCTATATAACCCTGGGCAAGTCACTTAATCATTATTTGCTTCAGTTTCCTTATCTATAAAATGGGAATAATTATACCACCTACCTCACAGAGCTTCTGTGAGTCTCAAATGAGATAATAATTATAAAGCACTTAGCAGAATACCTGGCACATAGCAAGCATTGTATAACAGTTAGCTATTATCATTAACCTGAAAATGTGTTGAAATGTGTCAATCAGCCATGACAAAGATCAGTAATTTCTTAGGGTATTCTCCCCTCCGCTACAGAGCTCAACCTGCCTACAATCTAAATGAATTTTCCTTGAGTTGCATTTGTTGAATTTTAACTTACTAGATAAATCTTGGAGAATTGCCTTCTCAGTCTAACTCACCTGCTCCATGGTCACTTAGCTGGTATGTGCTAGAGGCAAGACTTGAACCTGTCTTCCTGATGCCAAGCTGCCTCTCTTATTTATTATTATTATTAAATATAATTGTCTTGTATTTATGTGGCTATTATTACTATTAGTAATAACATTAATAACTAACATTTATATAACATTTAAGGTTTGCAAAATGATATGTGTATATGCATATATATTATCTTATTTGAGCTGCTTTAATTAATAAATATCAAATAGTCCACAAATTCTGTGGTGAATCAGTGAAGGGGAACTGATGTTGAATTCCTCCATTTCTGTTTATCTGTTTTCTAGGTACTTCCTACCACTACCTGCCCTGGCATAATTCCATGCCAGTAGTGACTCTGACCTCCACCTGGGAGGATGTCAGTTACCGGATGAATTCCCTCAACATCCTACATGTGACCCGGGACCGGCTGGTAAGTGCCTAGGCTGAGAACATGGTGTGGGATGGAGGCAGGGAAGTCCATGAGAGATGCAATAAGAGAGCATAACCAAAAGAAACCAATCACTGGCCTCTCCCCCCTCAGAAGAAATAACCTTCCCTTTGTGACTAAAAGCTCTAGTGTAAGCGCCAATACAATATTTACAGCACCCATGATCACAATAAAGACCATGACTATAAGTATCCCATGATGTTTGATGGCAAAATATACCAGATTCTCTAGGTAGAAGATAGAACTGAAGCATTTAAAATTTAGACACATCAAATCCCAAAACTAAATCCTAAAACCAGTAAGCTGATTCCTCATAGTACCAAAGATATTCAGAAGCCATAATAATTCTGAGAGCCACATCATCCTTCAGCCTTCCCACAAACCAATACAAGATCAATATTTACTCACAAAACTCTCTATCTCCTTGCCTGAGCTCCTCTGTCCCCCACTGTCTGGCTACCTCTGAACACCAGCTTTCTGTGCACTGCTCTGCTTCCCTTCAAGCAAACTCCTCCCACCACAGGCTCCATGTGACTACATTCAGCCTATCAGGGGACAGTTTACTTTCAAAGCAGAGGAGGCCTTCAAACTCCCCCCTAGGTCTATTAAGGGGCAGGGAAGATCTTCAAACTCCCATTCCCATTACATTCGGCCCCAGGATCTTTCATGTCCCTTACATGGCAAAAGTACATTAACAATAAATGAGAGTTTAGGGATAACTGGTGGAAAAACTGTTGTCAACAGAACTTTGCAACAATAGAACAGAGATAATAGAAAAACTTTGCACATAAAACAATAGCTTAGGGTGGGGGCTTGGGCACCAGCACCCCATCCTTCCCCCCCTTGAATGAATGGGGTTTAAAATCTTGGGGTAAGGGGTGAAGGTCTCTTTTCCAAAGCTACTTCAAGCTGAAACTGGATGTACTGTTATCCTCGTCCCAAGAGATCCCATTCAAGAGTTCAGTTCTTTACCTGTCATCTGGACCTTGGTTGATGTCAGGTTCAGAAGTGGCACATCACAGTCATGGACAGGAGATGACATCTGGCTTAAGCAATCAGGCATCTGTAGGTGGAGGGTACCAATCCTATAGAAAACAAAGCTCGCAAACAAGTTTAACAGACAAAAAGTAAAAAAGAGACAAATATAGAGTCAGCTGTGCTTCTGGAGTCCATGGACCCACTATCATAACCTCATTCATGGTAGAATACATGAGCTAAGGGTACAGTTTGACAATCATTTTCTCCTGAATAAACAATAGCTATGGTACTGTCTCCCACATGCTATAATCTCTGCAGCCTTTAGAACATCATCTGGTTTCTGCTTTACTGATACTCTAGCTCCCAATTTTTTTTTTTTTTTCAAATTTTCCTCAGGACAATCCTGTGAAGTAGAGAGTGAAAGTTTTGTTTTGTTTTGTTTTTATTATCATTTCCATTTTATAGGTTAGGAGACTGAGGCTCAGAACTATTGTAATTCAGTTTCCTCAATTTTTACTTTTTGCTTTTTGGAGGGCAATTGAGGTTAAGTAACTTGCCCAAGGTCACACGACTAGGTTTTTGTTTGTGTGTATTATGTGTCTGAGGCCAGATCCGAACTCAGGTCCTTCTGACTCCAGGGCCAGTGTTCTACTTACTGCGCCACCTAGCCGCCCCTCTAACTCCCAATTTTATTCTATTAGTAGAACCAAATTCTTTAGTTCTTCTGATAGTTATTTCAGAAGGAGGGTCAGTTTTCACAAGTGGTATTGTTTCACAAGGAATAATAATCACTTGAACTATTCTATCATTTTTACAAAACTGTATGGGTTTTTCACCCAAATTTTTCAATGTTACAATAATTTCTCCTTGATAATTAGAATCTATTACTCTAGCCAATACATGTATACCTCGAGCTGCTAAACCTGATTTAGGTAATATCCTTCCAAAATGATTTTTAGGGATTCTCATACATATCTCAGTAGAGATGTTTCTTATCTCTTTTCTATCCAACAAAAAATCTTCTAAACAATGTAAATCCTATCCTGCTGAACCAGGTGTTCCTGGATATGGTGCTGGGACATCTTGCCTCACAGTCCAATACTCAATATTTGGGATCTTACGTGTCTGCTGTTTTCTAATTTGCAGATTTGGAGTCATCATTCTGGCTAAAGTCATACTTTCTCCCAATGGTCTATTTTTCAAATTACATAAAGCAGTGAACAAATTATCTTTCCAATGTTGATACAAATTATTAGAACTTAGCTTCCTTAACTGTTCTTTCAATAATCTATTCATTCTTTCAGTTAACCCAGATACTTGTAGATAATATGGAATATGATATATCCATTCCATTTGTTTAATATGCAATATCTCTTCATCTTATTACCTTTGAAATATGACCCATTATCACTTTGAATCTGTATTGGGGTTCTATAATATAGACTTATGAGATCCAGAGTTTTACAGGTGTTTTTCTGGGTTACATTCTTATAAGGACAAGCTACCAGTACAACTGAATAGGTGTCAATACAAGTACATATAAATTTGCATCCTTTTTCTTGGGGTAGGGGACCAATATAATCTTTGCCAGATCTGGGCTGGGACTTTTCCCCTTGCTATCTCCCCAGTTACTATCTGAGGAACAGTTCAATTCTTTTCCAATTGACATATATGACATTCTTCTGCTATCTGTTTTAACAATGAATGAGAGATACTAATACCTCGATCTTGTGCCCACTGGACCTCCTAAATGACCAGCTGTTTGGTGAGCCCATTTTGCCAATACCAGATCATCAGTTGTTGTCAAAGTCGGGACAATATGTTCAGCAGTGATCTTCACTAGTGGATCAGCATGAGCACTTGTTGCCAAATGTAGCACTAATGCAATATTTACAGCACCCATGATCACAATAAAGACCATGACTATAAGTACCATATAACGTTTGATGGCAAAATATACCAGATTCTCCAGGCAGAGGATAGAACTGAAGCATTTATTTAGATACCAGAAAACTAAATCCCCAAACCAGTCAACCGATTCCATCATAGCACCAAAGATATTCAGAAGCCATAATAATGCTGAGAGCCACATCATCCTTCAGCCTTCCCACAAACCAATACAAGATCAATATTTACTCACAAAACTATCTCCTTGCCTGAGCTCTTCTGTCCCCCACTGTCTGGCTAGCTCTGAACACCAGCTTCCTGTGCACTGCTCTGCTTCCCTTCAAGCAAACTCCTCCCACCACAGGCTCCATGTGACTACATTCAGCCTATCAGGGGGCAGAGAATATCTTCACAGCAGAGAAGCTTCCTATGGGCTCTGCTCTACCTTTCAGCAAATTCTCTCCATCACAGGCTCCATGTGATTACATTCAGCCTATTAGGGGGCAGAGTTTACTATTAAAGCAGGGGAGGTCTTCAAACTCCCCACTAGGTCTATTAAAGGGCAGGGAAGATCTTCAAATTCCCATTCCTATTACATCTAGTAAGAAACTTCTGAGCTCAGTTTGTTTGCTGACTTGCTGAGGAACAGAATGATAATAATGAAAATTTTTATGTGACATTTTAAGGGTTGCAAAACATGTTCTGTTCATTGCCTCATTTAATTCTTGCAACCACCTAGCAAGACGGGTATGATGATGAGCTTCATTTTACAAATGAGGAAACTAAGGCTCAGAAAGGTCAATGGACTTGCACAGGGTCACCGTCAATAAGTGTCAGAGATAAGATTTAAGTACAAGTCACCCTGACATCATTTAGCCCCCTATTCATTATACCACACTGCCTCCTACCAAATTTATCAGTCAATAAGCATTTATTAAATTCTTCTTGTGAGCCAGGCACAGTCCTAAATAAGCAGTGGATATACAAAAACAAAATTAAAACAGTGCCTGCCCCCAAGGAGCTTACATTCTAGTGGGGGAGGTGATAGGTCTACATATAGGTATATGCAGTACATTTACAAAGCAAAAACTAGGAAACCTCAAAAGGGAAGGTGGTAGCAGCTGAAGAGACCATGTAAGTCACCCTGCAGAAGTGGACACAAGTTTATTCTTGTTTTGTTTTGTTTTTTGCTTTTTGGAGGGAAATTGGGGTTAAGTAACTTGCCCAAGGTCACATGGCTAGGTTTTTGTTTGTGTGTGTTAAGTGTCTGAGGCCAGATCCGAACACAGGTCCTTCTGACTCCAGGGCTGGCGCTCTACTCACTGCGCCACCTAGCCGCCCCCACAAGTTTATTCTTGAGGGAAACGAGAATAGGAGGTACAGAAGTGAGCTGCATTCCTGCTGCCCAATTCAATTCAAAGAGCATTTATCAAGCACCTTGTTGTTGTTTAATCATGTCCAACTCTACATAACTTCATGGACTTTGTCTGTGGGTTTTCTTGGCAAAGATAACTGGGGTGGTTTGCTATTTCCTTCTCCAGTGTATACCCATTTTACAGATGAGGAACTGAGGCAAACAAGGTGAAGTGACTTGCACAGGGTCACACAGCTAGTAAATATCTGAGGCTGGATTTGAATTCAGGTCTTCCTGACTCCAGACCCTGTGCTCCATCGACTGCTCCACCTATCTGCCCCACTACTATGTGTTAAACACTGACCTAGGGGCCTTGAATACAAAGATAAAAAGAGGTAGTCTCTGACTTCAAAGAATTTACATTCTACATTTGCCTACCACCTATGCTGAGAAGTCAGAGTAGGAGAGAGATTGTATACATGCAAGGTTTGGGATATATAGTCTGTGAAGACCCTAACGTGGAGTCTTGAGGTCTCCACTGGGATTCCTAGGAATCTAAGTATTCCCAGACCCTGGCTGAGAATGTTTTGGATAAGCTAGCTCTATAGCTAGCTCAGTATCCAACCTGACTCCATTTCTTTCTCTCTGGGGCAGAAATGCAACCTGGAGGCCCTGAAGTCAATACAGAACACTAAGAACCCAGCCTTGCATAGACGGTGGAAGAAGTTGCTGCATGAGCTGATGGAAGATTGCAAGTAGGGAAGAAATGGGGGGGGTCTGGTGAGGGTATAGGAGTGGGGGGAAGAATGAACTGGAAATGTGGAGCTTTCGGGGCAGATCTAGAAGGCTGAGTTGGACTGGGCTATGAATAGGTTAGGGGCTAATGTAGTAGTGTGTTTGGGGACAAGAGGGATATTCCAGAGACAGCCTGAGTTTATGTTAATCAGGAGGCCAGACTCCAAGCCAATCAATCAACAAGCACTAATTAATTAATTAATTTTAATAGTGGTTACTTTTTCCCAATTGTATGTGAAGACAAATTTTAGCATTCGTTTTTACTAAATTTTGAGCTCTAGATTTTTCTCTCTCCCTCTTCCCCCCGCTCTTACTTTTAAAAATACATATATTTATTTATTTTTAGTTTTCAACATTCACTTTCATAAAATTTTGAGTTCTAAATTTTCCCCCCACTCTTCTTCCCCCATCCCCAAGATGGCATGTAGTCTGATATATGCTGTACATGTACGATCATATTAAACATATTTCCACATTAGTTATGTTGTGAAAGAAGAATCAGAACAAAAGGGAAAAACCACAAGAAAGAAAAAACAAAAAAAGAGAAAATAATTATCCTTCAATCTGCATTCAGACTCCATAGTTCTTCCTCAGAATGTAGATAACATTTTCCATTGAGTCTTTTGGAATTTCAACAGGTATTTATCAAGCCTTTATTATATATTAGACCCTGGGCTAAGCCCTGGGGATACAAACAGAGCCTACTCTGTTTGTAGAACTTTCATTCTAATGGGAGAGACAACATCTACATAAATAAGATACATACCTTAAAGCATCACCAGGAATGAGGTACAGACAGTGCAAAAACATGGAGATAGGAGAGAACTGTTGTATCTGAAGAACAAAATGTCAGCCAGTATGGATGGATTGTATGGAAGGGAGTAATATGAAAGAAGACTGGAAAGATAAGAATAGGAAAGAGTGTGATGACTTTTAAATGCTAAACCAAAGTTTATATTTTAACCTAGAGATCACAAGTAGCTACTAGAATTTATTGAGTAAGGGAGTGCCACACTCAGACCTGTCTTCAAGGAAGATTCCTTTGGCAGTTGTATGACATATGGATTGAAGGGGGAAAGACATTTGAGTTACAGAGTACAGAGAGGGGATGATTACAATAGTCAAAGCAAGAGGAGATAAAGGTGGTGACTTTATAAAAAAGCATCCTTGTAGAGAAAGGAATATTTGGCAACTGCCTGTTATATGGGATCAGTGAGAGTGAGGAATTAATGATGACACCAAGGCTGCAAGCCTGGGTGACTGAGAATGGTGGTGCCCTTGACAGTAAAAGGGAAGTTCAGGAGTTTCAGGGAAAAGGTCATGTGTTTTATTTTGGACATACTGAGTCTGAGATGTCTATGGATTACCCAGTCTGAAAAGTCCAGTAGGAAGCTGGTGATTTGGGACTAGAGCTCTGGAGAGAGATAAGGGTTAGATAAACAGAACTGAGAATTAGCTACATAGAGAGGATGGTTGAGCCTTGGAAGCTTGACTCCAGGAGCAAACAGAAAACACCCTGGCATTCAAAGCCTTTGTAACCTAATCCCGCCCCTGCCTTTCCAGTCTTCTTACACCTTAATCCCCAACATATCTCTGATATAGTGACAGACTATCCTCCTGGCTGACTTCACAGGCAAGGCATTCCATCTCTCACTCCAGACATTTTCTCTGGCCATCCCTCAAACCTGGAATGTTCTCCCTCAATTCCATTTACTGACCTTCCTGGCTTCCTTTAAGTCCCAACTAAAATCCTATCTTCTACAGGAAGTCTTTCCCAATTCCCCTTAGTTCTAGTGGTTTCATTCTGGCAATTATTTGCTATTTATCCTGTATAAGCTTGCTTTGTATATGTTTGTTTACATATTGTCTCCCTCATTAGACTGTAAGCTCCTTGAAGGTCAGGGACTCTCTTTTGCCTCTTTTTGTATTTCCAGGGCTTAGCACAGTGCCTGGCACATAGTAGGCAAATGTTTATTGATTGATTGATGAGACCACCAGCAAATGAAAGAATATAGAAGGACAGAACACATACAGTGTGACGTAAATGAAAGGGTGTGTGTGTGTGTGTGTGTGTGTGTGTGTGTGTGTGTGTGTGTGTGTGAGAGAGAGAGAGAGAGAGAGAGAGAGAGAGAGAAAGAGAGAAAGAGAGATGGACTCAGCAAAGGAAACTGAGAAGAAACAGCCAGGTAGGAGAACCAAGGAAAGCAATGTCACAAAAACCCAGAAAGGAGAGAGTGCCTAGGAGGAAGTGGTCAACAGTGTTCAAGGCTACAGAAATGGCAAGAGAGATGAGGACTGAGAAAAGGCCATCAGATGTGACAATTAAGAGATTAAGTTTGGAGACAGCATGTTTTAGTTGAATAATGAAACCAGAAACTAGGTTGTAGGAAGAGAATAAGAGAAGTGGAGGAATGTACCCAATGTTGACATCTTTTTAAATAAGTTCAGTCCAAAAGGGAAGAGAGAGATAGGACAGCAGCTAGCAGAGATATTGAGGTTTTTAAAAAGGATTGGGGGAGGATAAGCACTTTTGTAAACCACAGCAAAGGAACCAGTGAATATAGAGATTGAAGATCAGGGAGAGAACAGGGACGATAACAAGGAGCAGTAGGGCAGGGAAGGCAAGAAGAAATGGCAAGGGTAGAAGGATTGACTTTAAGGAGAAGGACCAGCTCTTCAGCAGACAAAAGAATGGAGCTTTGAGTGTGGCCCAGGGCAGGTAGGAGGCAGCTTGGTGGAAGTGACTTCACAGAGCCTGGGCTTACATCCTGGCTCTATCACTTCTTGATGTTATCTTTGGCTCATTTTCCTTACCTGTGAAATGAATGGGCTGAACTGGAGCGCTTCTAAAGTCTATAACTGATATTACATTCCTTGCCTTCTCAATGTGTAGAGAAGGAAATGAAGGGAGGGAAAGAATTTATAACTCAAATTAAAAAAAAAAAACATTTAAAATAAATAATAGATTTATTATAGGAAAAAAATAAAAGTAAAAAGACCTTGGAGACCAAAACAAGACATTTTAAAGTCCCTCCCAGGTATAGATTTATGATTCAGAGTGTTTTGAAAGTCAGGTTGTATGGTCCAGAAATACACTTTTAGATAAACTTCCAACTTTTGTGGAAGGAGCATGTTGCACAGAGGGGAAAGGGAAAGAATGGATAGATGTGGATGTCAACAGGCAATAGTACTAGCTTCTTCCTCCTCCTGTCCCTACTCCAGGTGGCCTTTGCCTAATGTGACAGACCAACCCCATGTCACAATCCTGGACCAGAATTTATGGGAACTTCGAAAATTAGTCCTTCAGGAATTGGCAGAGGAGGCCAAGAACTGTGAGCATGAACACAAGGAAATGCTGCCCACAGCTGAGAACTGGTTGTATCGGCTCAACGCTGTGCTCCCAGAGGTGGGGCTTCTGCTGTCCCCCTCTCCCATTCATTAGAGGGGGATGGAGAGGTTACCTGCAAGGCCCCTCAACACTTTCGGGCCCCTTTCTTTTCTCATGAGGTCTCATATAAGAGTCCTTAAGAAGAGGTAACATTGATTCATTCAACAAGCCATTTCACAAGATCAGGGATCATAGATGGAGCTAGAAGGGGTTTCTGAGGACATCCAATCCAAACCCTTCATTTTATATGAGGAAACTGAGATCCAGGGAAGGGAGATGATGTTTCCAATGTCCACAGAGAGTAAGTTGATGAACTGAAATTTGAACCCAGGTCCTTTGACTACAGAACTAATACTCTTTCCACTAATTGGTTTTTGTTTTTCCAATTAGAAAGCATTTTAAAAATTTATTAACCGGCCCTTTACTCCCTCCCTACACTGACCAAATTTTAAAAAGTAAACAAGACCCTTAACACATAGGACAAAACAGATTCCTACATTAGCCATGTCCAGAAATGTATGGCTGTCTCTATATTTCAAGTTCATCATCTCTCTACTAAGAGGCAGACGATATGTTTCATCTTCTCATAGACTTGTAGTTTATCACTACATTGGATCCGAGTTCTAACGTCTTTCAAAGTTGTTTTTCTCTTTAATGTTATCATTGTATTGAATTATTCTCTTAACTCTCACTGTTCTCTGAATCAGCTTATAAAGGTCCCTTCCTGGTTTCCTCTGAAATTG
The DNA here is from genome assembly GCA_011680675.1 of Gymnobelideus leadbeateri. NCBI lineage: Eukaryota > Metazoa > Chordata > Mammalia > Diprotodontia > Petauridae > Gymnobelideus > Gymnobelideus leadbeateri. Next base: position 372,899 of record WOXC01006868.1, on the reverse strand, counting down.
TCCATTTCATTATTTCATCGTAGACAATAATATCCTATTACATTCATATGCCTCAATTTTGTCTAGCCATTGCCCAGTGGAATTCCCTTAGTTTCCAACATTTGGCTACCCTAAAAAGAGCTGTTATAAATATTTTTGTACATGCACGTAGATCCTTTTCCCCTTTCTTTGATTTCCTTGGGGGTAAAGGCCTAGTGGTGGTATGGTATTCTTCATTAGTATTTACTATATGTCAGGCACTGTGCTAGGTGATGGGGATAAGACAACTCATGCTGAGGAAAAGGCAGTAAAACCTTGGCAAGTAGGAGGCTTAGTCCCCTCTGAGTGTCTTATACGTCTCCCATTCCCTCTCTGTCCATTTCTCTTCTTCCACCCCTTATCACTTTCCTACATCAGCCTCAGTCTAGCATCCCTGATGTGGTGATTTGGCTCCTATGCAAAGAGCAGCGTGTTGCTTATGCCCGGGTACCTGCCCACACCATCCTGTTCTCCCAGGCTGGGGCCCTCTACTGTGGCAAATTCTGCGGGAAGGCTCAGACCCTCTTCATGCAGGTGAGAAAGGCTTTGGCTTCTTCCCCCAGAGACCTGGGGTACAGAAGTATAAAGAATGGTAGGGCCCATGGGATAATAAAAATAATAATAATAATAATTTGCATTTATATAATACTTTAAGGTCTGCAAAGCACTTTACAAATATTATCTCATGTTATCCTAGCCCTGGGAGGTAGGTGATATTATTATCCCCATTTTATAAGAGAGGAAGTTAAAGTGAAGTGACTTGCCCACAGTCATGAAGCTAGGAAGTATCTAAGGCTAGATTTTAACTCAGGTCTTCCTGACTCCAGATCTAGCACTCAACCCACTGCTTCTGTTCATTACTATGATTCACTGACAGCACCCCTGAATGCTCTTGGCCCAGCTGGCCCCTGGAGGTGTATAGAAGTTGGGATGAGAGCAAATCTCATTGTGTGAGCCCCTCTCTCTGTGATTATTAAGTAGATAGGTGAATATTCTCAAAGGATCTGTGATTTCTTCAGTATGGAGAACTCCCTTCCACAGATCAGACAAGTCAATCTCTTAATCGATAAATCCTAGGGATGCTTGTGATGTGTCAAGTGTAATTGCTTTGTCCAAGATGACACAATAAATTTCAAGGGATTCAAAGATTAAATATTTAGAGCTAGAAAAGTCCTTAGAGTGATCAAGCCCTGTTCCTTTGTTTTACAGTTAAGGAAATTGAGGTCTAAAAAAGGGAAGTGACTTGTCCAGGGTCATATGTTCCAGAAGATGAGAGGATTATAGATTTTAAGCTGGAAAGGCCCTTGGAGGTCAAGTTCAACTCTCTCATTTTACAGATGAGGAAGCTTGAGGCCCAGAAAGGGGAAATGACTTACCTAAGATTTCACAGGTAGTAAATGGGAAAGGTAGAATTTTAACCCAGGACTCTCCCCACACCAAGCTATCTCATACCTTAATAAACACTGACATTTATATAGGCTTCACAGTTTGCAAAGTACTTTGTGTGCGTTATCTTTGAAGAAGCAGCAGGGTCTGAAGTCAGAGGACCTCCAGTGCCACCATGTGAATGACTTTGGTATATGACCTCACTGGGCCTCAGTTTCCTCATCTATAAAGATGGCTTTGAGGTCCCTGCAGCTCTACGTCAATACCAGTCTTTTGCTCTCATGTAGATGCTCACAACAATTGTTCCAGGTGGGAGAATCTGAATTCACATCTTCCCGATGCCCAAGGCCAGCAGCACTCTGTCCCCTACATTCTACTGCCTCCGTATACAGTCAAAATCAGATTAAAATAAATATTAATAATGCTACAAAATTACAAAGAACAAGCTTGGGCCCAGAGAGGAGAAAGGAAAAGACATTTTCCCCTTTTTTTGTGGAGGTGAAGGTGTGGAACACCCCATATATCACATTATATATATAATGTCTGTCTGTATATATGTATATGTGTGTATACATGTATACATAAATATTTTTAAAATTTTAATGTAAGGTATGAAACACACTACATACACACACAGTTTTAAATTTTTATTTCACTACAACACCAATATATCACTTAAATTTTTATTTTATTTTATTGGAACACTCCATACATTGCTTTAAAATTTTTTTTTCAATTTAATTTTTATTTTATTCTCTCTCTCACCCCACCAGTTTCCCCACCCATGGAGAAGGCAAGAAATACAATACTCATTCTACATATGAAGTTATATAAAACATACTTCCACCTTAGCCACTTTACAAGGGGAAAAAAAGCCAGAAAAATAAAGTGAAAAACATGCTTCAATCAGAGTTTGTCAATTCTCTTATTGCCATAGTTTTAGAGGTATTTTTTTAGAGGAGGCAGCTAGGTGGAAGAGTAGATAGAGCCCTGGACCTAAAGTCAGGAAGACCTGTTTCAAATCCAAACTCAGACATATATTAGCTCTGTAACTCTTGTCAAGTCTCTTAAACTGTCTTTCTCAGTTTCCCCATCTATAAAAACAGAAATAATAACAGCACCTACCTCCCAGGGATGTTGTAAGGATAAAACAGTATGATACTTACAAACTGCTTTACAAATCTTATTTATTTATTTATTGCTTTTTGGAGGCAAGAAGGTAGGGCAATGGGTGTTAAGTGGCTTGCCTAAGGTCACAAGGCTAGTTTTGTGTTAAGTGTCTGAGGCTGGATTTGAACTCAGGTCCTCCTGACTCCAGGGCCTATGTTCTATTCACTGCACCACCTAGCCACCCTTGCTTTACAAATCTTAAAGTGCTATATAAATGCTACTGATAGTTTTGCTGGGGTGGGGGGAGAGTTTCTCTTCCTCTTTAAAAAAATTTAAATAGGATTGCTTTCTGAGAAGGGTAAGGAGAAGGGATACAGAAAGAACACAAAAGTTATCAATAAAAATTTATTTTTTAAAAAAATGAACATTAAGATGGCGGGTGGAGCACACTTCCTAAGGTGGAAAGAAGTCACAAAAAGATAACAGTGCCCATGGAGAAGAACGTTTCTAGGCAATGAACCCCAATGTAAAAGAGGAGTGCTGGCTATAGGATTCTGTGTATATTCACTGGTCAGGGTTTGGAGATTTTTCCAAGCACAGGCAAGTAGAGTCACCACCTGCTTATCCTCCACCAGCTGCCTCCCTCACTGCCCATTTACCTGGTTCCCTACCCTATGCAAAGTTCAAGGCAAAGTAATTATGCCAAATGACCATACTCCAAGGAGAGCTCCGAAGGCCTTCTTGGATTCAACTGCCTTCAAGTTAACATCACTAAGTAGTAGTGGCTGGGACAAAGGTGGGTCAGGCTTAGGAGCCATTAGGGGACAAGAAAGCTAGACTCATTCCAGGTGTTACACCCTTGCTTCATTGCCTCAGTACTCAAAAGAACAAGAATCAAAGACCTTACTGGAGGCCCAAGAGCAGAAGGGAATAACGGCAGCCCAGCTCCGGGTGTGCATGTGGCTAGGCAATGTCTTGGACAGCAGTGATCTGGCAAAGACCGGCTATCATGATTTCATCTTCTATTCAAAGACAGTAAGGAGCCTAAATGGGACTTGTAGCCATAGGGTGATGGAGCTGGGAAAGGGGGAGGAGGTGGAGAAGTTGGGGGGAGAGAGAGAAAGAAGAATGTAAGAGAAGACTGAGAGGATGAGGTGCCCAAGAAAGGACTTGTTTTAACTCACAGAATTTTTTAATTGAAGGGGAAAGCTAGAGATCATTTTATAGATGAGGAAATGAAAGCCCACATCGAAGTCCCTTCCTCAGGAAATGAGTCATGAATAGGATGAGGCAGGAGGTCCCTGGAGAACTGAGGCCAAGGGAAGGAACTCCCTCCCTCAGACAAAGGGATAAAACATGGAAGAGGTATGGTGCAAAGCCATTTCTCCTCTTCTCCCTTTCCTATCCAATTTTCTTCTACACAGATTTTTTTAGGGGAGTGGATTTGACCTGTCAATTAATCTATAGAGGGAACTCTCCAGAAATGCTCTACAACTTAGAATCTTAGAGATTTAAAGACTCCAAGGCTGGCTCCCTATCTACTACAACAATGTCACCCTCTCCAGTTGACTCCTTGTAGCAGCAATCACACTGGCATACCCAGGATGGCTGCTAGCACAGGTTCTTATATCTGCTTTACTGGGAAAGACAGCTGTTTAAGGGATCAACAATTTTTTAAAATTACATTCACTAGTTCAGGGGAAAAGTCAGCACCCTGAACTTCAAAGAAAATACAAGCAGAGAAAATAAAGACCAAGAGACAGGGCTCTGACTGTCTGAATCAACTATACACTTTACATACATCCCTGGATCAAGAGAGCTTTTACATCTGAGCAGTCAGGGAGCTCTGAACACAGAATCTCAACCAGGGCATCACAAGATCCTTCTCACAAGTGAGTCCCCAAATACAGAAATACAAACTCAGAGTATACATACATATCGCAGAGCCAGAAGGCATCACAACACTCTTGATTCAGTGCCTAATTAGAAATGAGCAAAAGGTGTGAAAGCCTTCCTATAAGCAAGACTCCCCTAAGCAATCTTCCATTAATGAGTTCCACATGAGGCCTATTAATGGTCAGGGAAGATCTTACATCCCATTACTGTTACACTCCTGATAGTATACTTGAAAGTTCTACATTCTCACTGGTCCCTGCCCTTACCTCACTGCTTTAGGCCCTCACTACTCCCTGACCCCCACCATTACCAGCTCTCCTCACCAGGTCAGCACATTCATTTGCCTCCTGCCCTAGCTGTACCTACAAAGCATTCCATCTTCCTTTTCGTGAAATCCTCCCTTCCCTTTGATTCAAACTATATCTTTATAAAGTCACTTCCCCTGATACTCAGGACTCCTCTCTACTCAAAGGAATCCTTCTCTTGGCCTCACCATCTCCTTGAGTTTGCCTATTCCTCTCCTCCCTTTAAACCAGAAAAAGACCTTCCCTGCCTCACAACCTACCCTGGTCAGTTGCCTTGCAATCTGGCATATGTCCCCTGTCTCAAACTTCTTGATTCATCTAGGGCTCCTCCTAACCTAGGCTTTGGTTTTTGCCTGCCTTCACTCTGTAGCCAGGAGGGAGATTGGGTGGGTAAAGCCCCCAAATACATATAAAGTTCTTTATAAATCAAAAGTGTTCTGACAATGTCAATTATTATTGTTGTTGTTAAGGACGTGTTATAATGGTAAGAGTACTGTATTTTAAATCAGAGTATCTGGATTTGACCACTATAAGCTCTGCTTTTTGTTATCTGTTTGCCTTTGAGCAAGTTATTTTGTCTGTTTGGGCCCTGGTTTCCTCATATGTAAAATGGCTGGGGAGCAGGAAGGGGCACTGGACTAGATGGCTTCTGTAGTTCATCCATTTCAGCTCTAAGGATATCATTCTATGACCTCATCTCACATCTATTTATGTATGTGCCATATTGTCTCTCTCAGTATGAGAACCAAGCCATGTACCAGGGCAAGTGGGGACCAGAGGGACTAAAAAACTATCCCAGCTTCTCTGATGCCACTGGACACCAGACTCTCTCCAAGGAGAACTTCCAAGTGCCCAACGGATGGCGCTGGCAAGGAAGCTGGTTTATGGAACCCCAGACAAGGTGAAGCTGGCAGAGGATAGGACAGGGACAACAGTGAGAGTAAGATGGGATGAGTAGGGGCTGAGCCAATGTCCATGGATATATATCACTGACTTTACCCTATCCTGCCTCCTAATCCTGCCCGGGCTCTTATTCAGAGCCTTCTGTTACCCACTATGGGTGAGCAACTCTAGTGGAAGATGAAGAGAAATACCAGTATGTAATTAGCAATGGGGGGGAAGAATGGTCATGAGACAACCACCTTGCCATTAAGCTACGGATAGACCTGGCCTTGTCTAGTTAGGACACAAAGCTATAACCGGAAATTCTTTTACCTGGGGTAAAACCAGTGGTGGGGGTAGAAATGGGGGTGGCACTAAAGAGGATAGTTCAATGGGGACTGGGAGAGCCATAGAAATTGTGACTTTGGACAATCTCATCAGGAGAGTAAGGCTCATCCCTCTGCCCAGCTCTCAAAGGAACAGAGGGAATAGTTAGTCCCAGAGAAATGTTCAATGGTAACAGGTCCCCAAGGGGTAGCCCTGGACAGGGCAAGGTTTAATTTGTACAGCATAGGCTGGTGAAATATCATGAGGCTTTGGGGAGAAAGTACCTTGGGTCCCTCCTTAAATGTCTGAGAAAATTCAGTGAGGATATTGTATGGGGCTAAAAGACAGAAGAAGTCAAATAGGCTGGTGAGACAAGTATGAATATAGGTGTCTCTCCTGTCAATCTCTTCCCTTCAGATTCTTTCTAGACACAGTCATCAACCAAAATCAAATACTGGAGGAAGTGTATGAAAACCAGACCCGGAACATTTGGGGAAGTTGGGCTCCAGCTGCCATTCCAAACACTGATATGGTGAGTAAGAGTGATATCCTTAAAAAGGGATAGAATAACCAAAGCCATGCAGAAGATACAAATCAGGGATTACTCCAGTGTGGATGGAATAGAGTAAGGTATCTAGGAGTGTTGGAGATGGATGGAATATTGGATTGCCCTTCCCCTAAATTCCTCAGTTCACTCTCTCCTGATTCATCCCTTCTACAGATTGGACAGCCTGTACAGGCTAGGGAAAACATGAAGTGCCCAGAAGGCTGGTCCATCAAGGAAAACTGGAATGTGGAGTTAAACCGGGCAGTGGATAATGAAGGCAGGTCCTGTTATCTTTGGGAATGTCAGCCTCTGTCAGCTCCCAAACTATTGTTATTAAAACGTAAATGGCCTTAAAGTCTCTTCTAGCTTTACATCTATGAGCATATAAACCAGCCTAACAGTGAAGGATAGTGTCAGAGCCACAAAGAAAGTATGACCCACTGCATGATCCCACACCAATAAAACTTAGAATTTTGGGATACTAAGTCTATAAGACAGTGTGATGCAATAGAAAGAGCCACGGGTTTGGAATTTTTCTTAAATATTTATAGAAATTCTCTGAATTTAGTTGACTGAGAGTTAGGAAACCTGGTTTAAAATCCTAAACTTGTCCCTAACTACCTGTGGGAGTTGGGGCTATAAACTGAGTGGGCTGGAGGGGTAAGGGTCCTTTCCAGGACTGAAATTCTATATTCTATATAGATTGAAGCATATTTTTTAACTTTATTTTTCTTGAGGTTTTTTTGTGTATGTTTTCTTTCACAACATGACTATTATGGAAATGTTTTGCATCATTATACATGTATAACCTATATCTAATTGCTTGCCTTCTCAATGGGGAGTGGGGGATAGGGAAGGAGGAAGGGGGAGAATTTGGAACTCAAAAGTTTTAAAAACAAATTTTAAACATTTTTACATGTAGCTGGGGAAAAATAAAATACTAAATAAATTTTTAAAAAAGAGAAAAAGACAATTATATATTCTATTCTACTCTATTATTCCATTCTAGTCTCTTATTTTTTAAATTTTATTCTATCTTGGTCTGTTCTATTTTATTCTATCCTGTTCTGACAAGCTTTAGAACAAGTTTCCCCTACTACAATTAAAACTTAATTACTTTGCTTCATTCTGTTTTGATTCAATAAATATTTATTAGAGGCCTTCCATGAGCCAGGCCCTTGCTAGGCACTAGGAAGACAAAAGAGAAAACAATGAAAGAGTCCCTGTCCTCAGGTGTGTGGATGGATGATTGGGAGAGAACAATGAATACATAAAGAAATAGGTGCAAAGAAATTTCAGGGGAAGATAGAGCCCACAACACTGGAAAGGTCAAGAAAGTCTCCTATAGGGTGTGATACCTAAACTGAGCTTTGAAGGCCAAGATGGGGGTCCCAAGAAGCAGAAATGAGGAGGAAAAGTAATTTGTATTCTCCTGGCTATGCTTCTAAATACTTCACAGTTACTGTCATTTCTCCTTTTCTCCAGTTCAAAAAGTCATAGCACCATTAGTCTTTCAAAGATTCACAGAATGTTAGAACTGGAAGATTTAGAGCTCATCTTAGGCAACTCTCTCATTTTTAAGGTGCAAAAACTTATACCCCTAGTAGAATGTAAGCCCCTTGGAGGCAAGGACTAATTTTCATATGTTCACCTTGCCTTTGCATCCCTAGAACCTACCCAATACCTTTCTGCCCTCCCACACGTATGTGCATGGTGTATACACTCTCTCTCTCTCTCTCTCTCTCTTCAGATCTGATTATATCAGTATAGGGAACATCAAGTTTAGAAATTCCTCCCACAAATACCAATTAGATATTCTACACATGGTGTTGGACAGCTGCCAGAAGCACTGAGAGCTTTAGGGTCTGGCCAAAGAGCCAGTGTACCAATGTCATAGGCAGGAGTCAAGGGCTTCCTAACTCAGATGCCAGTCATCTACCCATCATTCCATGCTGCTTCTTGCCTTGCACATTGTGGGCACTTAACATGCTTACAGGTTTGTAAACTAAAGGTCCAGAAAACAGAAATGACTCTTCTGAGATCGCATTGTCAGTGGCAAACCTGGGGTTTAAACCCAAGTTTTCTCACTCCTAGTACTGGGTTCTTTCCAGTTGTACCTCCCAGGATCTATTTCTTGGTGCTTCCACCAATCTACTTGTCCTCCCCTAAACTTTCTTTATGTTTTCTATGCCTCACTAGAACTGGGCAGTCAAAAGGCTGATAGGTCCTGCTTCCTACAGGCTGGGAGTATGGTGTGGGGATTCCTCCCTCGGGTATCCCCAAAGCTTGGACTGCTGTGGAGAAGACCTATCATTCTTGGCGCCGCCGCAGATGGGTGAGACAGAGATACCAGAACACTGGAGAGCAGAGACATGAATTCAAGGTAGCTACCTCCTGGTAGGCAGTGTGGTCAAGAGAAAAAGACTGAGCCAAGACCCCACACCCCAAACTCTTTTCCATTTCACCAACTATGGGTTGAAATGCTGCTTCAAACTCTTCCTAGCTCTGTCACCTTGGACAAGTCCCTGAATCTCTCTGAGCCTATTTCCTCATTTGTAAAATGGTACCTTCTTCATAGGACTGTTGTAAAGACCATCTAAAGTAATATATGTAAAGCATTTTGCAAACCATAAAGTATTGTGTGTAAGACATTTTACCTTTCACTTCTGCTCACTGTATCCTCTCACCCTTTCCTCTTTTCTGCTTTCATATCTTTTCACTGCCGCTCAGACCACATTTCTACAACCCCATAGCCTTTCTGTGCTTTGGGTCATCTCTCCTAGAGGATGCCCTCTGGGCTTTGTTGGAACACCAGGGTTTAAAGCAAAGGAAAGAGGCTAAACTACTGTGTTAAGCCCCTCCAAGTCTCTCTGTGTAAAGCTTCCATACTGAGTCTCTTCTCCGTCTACTCACAGCAGTCACCTGTCCTATCTGGAGAAGAAGAAGGCTGGGAATATAGCTCCTTTGGCTCCAAATTTGACCCACATCCACAGCCGGGCAGCATGTTCCGCCGACGCTGCTGGCACCGTAGCATGGTACCCACTGCAGACATCAATATCTCTCCCATCTTCTTCCTGGAGAGATCCTTGGTAAAAGACAATGGAAATAATGTTCCTCCTTACTCCATTCCTTCTCTCTCCTATAGTTCTACCCCAAAGCAAAGCACAAATCAACCCCTGCCAAGTACAAAGGGGTTAAGGGTGGGAAATGGGCAACAATCAAAGGTACCCAAGATCCAGGGTACCCAATGTCAACCCCGGCTCCTAAGAGTCCAGGGATCTACCACCAAACCCTACCTTACTTTCAAGCAGGGTCTTTGGTCTATAACACAGCTTCACGGGATTAAGCCTGGGGAAAGAGTTCATTGTCTTTCATTCCCACGATCACCAGAGTGGGCCTTGCTTTTGAACCTGGTTCTGGGCAAGTAGGGATCCAAGGAGAGCCTGAGATATTTTGGTGAGAGGCCATCCTGGATGACAGGAAATAGAGAAGAAGAGGAAGAAACCAAAGGAGGAGGTTAAAAAGGAAGAGAAGCATCTCATGACTTCAAAAAAAGCTTTAACAGAGACACCCCAGCAACTCGGCTCTCTTTTCATCTACTGCATGATCTACAGTGAGCACCTTAGATGGGGGGCATGCCCAAGGGCACCAGAGGTCTAGCTTCTAAACAGAATAAAAGAACAGATTGTGGTTGAGGGCTAAGGAGACCTAGGAAAGGGGGACATATATGTGTGGCTTCTGTGTCTCCTCCAGAACCACAGTACTACCAGCTTTTCTGCTATATCTACCAAGCCAGAAACCTGATGTCTAATCATGTTCAAACCTTCTCAGGTAATCACCTTCTTCTCCCATGATCTCTCATCCCTCTAAGGAACCCAGAAATATAATGACAGTGGAGTTCTCTGGAGATCTGACTGTGGGCTGTGCCACTCCAATGGCTTTGCCCAAGAAATAGCCACCACTTCCATAAAGCAATTAGGACAACTTTCTATGAGGTCAAGGCCACCAAGCAGAGTCCCTGGAGGACAGAAAGTTGGACTAATAGAGGTTATAGATGCTTCCTAACTCCCCAACACTACCACTTAAAAAATGAACAAAAGGGCAAACTACTAGATAAATGACCATGTGCTCTCTGGGCTACATGAATCCCTCACCCTTCTATTTTTTATTCTCCCTCCTCCCCCATGCCTAGACTCTTCCATTCAGGTGGTCTTCTTGCACTATGGCCAGCGCACCCGGATACTAGAGACTTCCCTGGTCCCAACGTGGGACCAGACGTTGGTCTTTGACCACATTCTACTCTATGAGAAACCCCAAGATATAGAAGAAAACCCTCCCCTCGTATGCCTAGAGCTCTGGCAGCTGAATTCCTATGTACGTGGGCAGCCATGAGTTGAGTGGGGGCCTCCATTACTGTTCCTGCAACTCTTGCTTTGGGCATGGTTTATTCCTGTGCCCCAACTTGAGGTGGTGCTCATGGCACATGCTGTGCAGATCCCCATCCCAAAGACCAGAGCCCTCAGTGATGGCCTGTGATTTTCCCCTTTACTGTTACATATCTCAACCCATAAAATCCCAATACTCCAATCCATCTCAGCCAACTTTCTAAGGTCCAATTTTCCTGTACTCCAGGGCAAGGGGAGCTTATGGGGGAGGAGTATGTGTTCACCAGTTGTCTGTCTAGATCTCCAAAGGCGAACCCTACCTCTGCTAAGCTGGCATTCCATCAGCAAAGAGCCAGGGGTGGAAGAGGGAGAGATTCTGGCTGCTTTTGAACTTATCCTAGAGACAGAGGTACTAAGAGTGGCAATTCAGTTGTGAAGGGCCTCACATCCTCCAACCTCCCAATCCCTTCCACAGGGGAGACAAAGGGCAAGTTTACTGGGTGGGTATTGGGGGTACTGAGGGTGAGAAGTGAGGACTAGGTATCAGAACACTTTGGTTGTCTCCTTAACCCCATGAATGGAAAGGAATCACATGTGAAGTTCTCAGCCTTTGAGACTCTAGGGCCTCCTCAAAGAAGCTTCCAGGGACCCAAATAAGCCCTACTTGAGGTGGAGGGAAAACTGGTCTCAACTCCAATGAGTCCTTAATGTTTGTACTACACTCGGGATCATAGAATTGTAGCTAGAGAACTGGAAAGAAACCTTATAGGTCCTTCTCCTTCACTCTTCAGATGGTCAGTAACCAGAAATCTCCGTTCATGAGTATTCCCTGGAAGAATGGCTACTATACCCTCCCCAAAAACATCCAGCCCTCCTTGAAGAAAACTGCCATTGAGGTAAAAGGACTGGAAGAGTAGGAGATGGGTAGTCTTAAAAGCTGGTAACAGGAAAACCTGTGGGTGCCCAGGAAAAAGGCTCATGATTCAATCCTGGAAGAAGTGATAAGGGGGTTTGGATTTTCCTTTTCTTCAAACACTCCTTTTGGCCCTTATTCCTTGTCTCCACATTTCTTGGATCCCATTTGTCTGAAAGCAAGTACAAGAGCTGAAGTGGGGGAGAGGGAAGGGGAATGGAGACACTAATGCTATCTGAGAGGATGTGGTGGCACTTGGTTCCACTTGACCGTCAGAAGTTCAACAAGGTCTACCTTTTAAGGACCCACCAATCTGTGTACCTAGACACATGACAAGAGTGAAAAGAGTAACAACTTCGTTGGGATCACTTATCTTCCCATAATCTATGGTCATACCAAAGCAGCCTTCCCTCTGTTCCTCCTGTTTCTGGGTTTTTGCACTGGTCACCTCCCTGGCCTAGAATGTACTCCCTCACCACTACTTCACACCTTACTTCCTTCAAGATTCAGCTCAAGTACCACATTCTACACACAAAGCTTTTCCTAATCTCCCCAGCCATTAATTTTTTACAGATTTATTCTGAATATACTTCTGTATATAAAGGTCTTCTCCTCTAGAATGTAAGCTCCCACAAGGTAGGAACTGTTGTATTTGGGGGTTAGGAAGGGAGTGGTCTTTGTATCAGTAGTGGGCACTTAATGTTTGCTGATAGACTGGAAGCCCTGTACATGCAGGGACCATTTCCAATTCAGAGCCTTTGGCATTGTTACTTTGGTACACCAGTATTTTACAAGAGCACCGATTGGTTGAGAAGGAAAAGGGTGGAAGAGTTTAATTATTAATCAAGAATTTATTGAGCACTGCTAGTACCCAGCACTATGCTAGGTACTACAGAGGATAAAAGTGAAGTATATGACATACCTCCTGCCTCAAGGAGCTTGCAAATCAGGAGCAAAGTCCAAATTTAAACACGTGAAGTAGTCTGAATTTAGGCACATGAAATGGCTGGATGACAACACAAAAATGTTGACATCAGATTTGAAGAGTATAGGAGCCAATAAGGGTCTTAGGTCAGAGCAAGGAGACCCATAACAGAAGGCTTCAGGGAGGTGGTAGGGCTTGAGCTAGGCTGTGAAGGTCGAAATATGGTGGGTGTTCAATGGACCACTTCTGGCAGTATTTCCATGAGCCTTAATTAGGACTTAATCTGTGTCCATCTCTTCTCCTTTGGTACACATGATTAAAACACATCCCTTTGATGTAAAGTTTTAATCTCTACTTTTCCTCAGCTCAATTTATACGGTCTTCTGGTTAATATAAAGTTCCCAGAGCATAACAATACTCCTATAACAACATGGATCTGTTTCGTTACTCTGGTCTCCTAATACTACCCCCTTTCCTAGTTCTGTCCTATCCCTTCTTCCTCTGGCAGATCCTGGCTTGGGGGCTAAGAAATATACAAAAGGCAAACTCTCCCTGGCTACTGGTGGAATGTGGTGAGGAAACCCTGAAGACAGCTCAGATCAAAGATTATCACTCTAATCCCAACTTTCCCCAGGCTGCCCTCCTACTCACTCTGGTAAGGAAGGCAAAGGGAAGGGAGGTGTTCTTATCATAAAATGGGAGAGGAGGGAGGGAAAACTGATTCTAAAAGAAGTGAGGACAGAGGTATGAAGGAAGATGAGTGTAGGGATGATAAAAAGTCTTGGGAATGGGCACCAATCTTCCTTATCTGTTGCCTGGGTTCACAGTTCCTGCCTCAGGAGGAAGCATATGCCCCACCCCTAGTGCTGAAGGTGGTAGACCAGCAAAACTTTGGCATCCAGATGGTGGTAGGCCAGGCCATTGTCTACTGTTTGCGTCCATATTTCTGTGACCCCTGGGCTGAAGGCTATGTACCCCCACGCCTTCCTGGTACGAAACTTTCTAATTTTCTCTGATCTCCTTTTCCTCCTCCCTATATAACCCTTCCCATTACCCTAGCCTTCAATCTCTTCTCTGAAAGAAATTGGCTTATTTTGGGATATGTGCCCCTCTAGCTCTTCTCAACATCCCTTTTCTCTACTCTGACCTCTCCTTAGTTCCTTCCCATTTCAGAATAGATCCTTAGGATTAGAATCAAAGAATGTCAGAGATGAAAGGGATCTTTCCATACCTGAAAAGGATACTCTCTACAATATACCCAACTGCTGGCACCCAAGCTTTGCTTAAAGAACTATAATGAGGAGGAACCAACTATCTTCCCAAACAGCCCAATCTACTTTTGACCAGTTCTAATTGTTGGGAAGTTTTATCCTAGCATCAAGTCCACATTTACTTCTTTACTGCTCTACTTCTGCCTTCCGGTGCCAAGCAGAACAAGTCCAATCCTTTTTTCCCACGTGACACTCCTTTAAATATTTACAGACAGCAATCTTGCTGGCCTCACTTGGTAAGTCTTCTTGTTTCCAAGCTAAACATTCTTAATTCTACTTCTGCCCCATAGCTATACCCAAGAAGAAGAGAGATGTGAGTGAAGGCTGCATCACCCTACTCCCAAGTACTTCATCTTTCTCCCTTCCCATCAGGGAAGCAGTCTTAGTTCTTCTTTTCCCAGGAACCCAAAAGCCTTCCTTCCCAAAAGTAGGGGGGTATCATTTGAACAAAGTTTAACCACTTTCATATAACAGGGTATGGTCTAAGTAAGAAATCAGAGTTCTTGGGTCCTAATCCCAGACAATCCTTTAGACAAGTTGAGGCAAGTCCATTCTCCTTCAAGGCTTCACTTTCCTCGTGAGTACTGAAAACTGGGCTTTCACTGTCATTATTCCCCCTCCCAATTCCCTTTGGCTAAAAAGCCAAAGACTTTCCAAGTAAGGAGAGGAAAACCTTAGGAAGAGAAGGAAAAGGAAGTGAGGCAAGCCCTTGCCCCACCAGTCCCTTCCCCATTTCTTGAGACAGCATAGGATGGTGTCCAGGGGAATGGGGTTGGGAGTCAGGAAGACTTGTTCAAATTCTGCCTCAAATATCTAGTAGGTGACCAACTCTGGGCAAGTCATTTACTTCTCTAATCAGGCCTCAGTTTCCTTACCTATAAAATGAGAATAGCACCTCACAGGGGAGAAACTGAGAATGTATGTAAAGTACTTTGTAAACCTTAAAGTACAAAATAAATGTGAATTGTTGCAAGTTAGGGTGGGAGGTGTTTTATCTCACACCTCTCCTTTCCTCCTTTCTCCAGTTTTCTGATTACAAGGACAGAAGGTTCCTCAAGCCCAGACACAGTGAGGTGACATGAAGTTCCCATCCTTAGGAACCCCAATTAACCAGGGAACCCACCTTATGAGGGTGGGGACAGACTGATCCCAGGAAGCTAAATGTTGAGAGGTTCTAATTACCTCATCAAGAAAGGGGTGCTCTAGGACTGATCCTGCCATGGGTTGGTGTACTGGATGCCCCTGATAACAATGCCAGCTTTAGATCCCCTTGCCCTCGTAGGAAGAGCATATGCATGAAGTTGATTGGTGGAGCAAGATGTTCTGGGCATCAGGAGAGAGCCCTAAGAAATGGAACCACAAGAAAGACTACTATGCTCTGAAGGTGATCTTCCAGGGAGTCTTGTCCCAGTATTATTTCATTTATTATAGGTCATAGTCTAGGATAAAAGGTTTAGAGCTGGAAGAGACCTCAGAGGTTATCGAATCCAACTGCCTCATTTTACAGATGAGGAAACTAAGGATGGGGTGGGAGGAGTGTTACCTTCCCTAAGGTCACACAGGTCTTTACAGTGGTAGAATCAGGTTTTAAATTCAAGGCCTCCAAAATCCATCACTTTTCCCAATGCAACATTCTTTTTTCCTTTCCAGGAGAGGGAGAGAGAGAGAGAAAGAGGAGAGAGAATAGTAAATGTGTGTGTGTGTGTGTGTGTGTGTGTGTGTGTGTGTGTGTGTGTGTGTGTGTGTGTGTGTGTGTGTGTGTGTGTGTGTAGAGACAGACAGGCAGAATCATAAACAGAACAAGCTATACTGCTGCAAGACACAGGTTACCTCCCCCAGTCAGTGCTGATATCTTATCTCTATCTACTTACTTTAGCACCAATATTCACTCAAGGAATTTTGGCTCCTCACAAAGGAGATTCAGAGCTAGGAGGGATCTTAGAGGTCCTAGCAGTTTCTCTAAAGAACCATCAGAGAGGTGGAGTTTCCCTCAAGTTGATTGTACCTTTCTCCATGGTATCCCACTGGAGAAGAGGTCAGGGGGTTGAAGGACACCTCTGCCCCTTCCAGCAGGCACATCATGTATAAAAAGACCCTAAGCTTTAAAACAGAATTAGATAAGTGATCAGTCTCCCCATGCCTCCTTCTAAGCCTGCATTGGACAAGAGAATTCTTCAGCCTTTAGAGGGGCCCCTATGTGGAGTGATTTTCCCTGGGCCTATGTGAATCTCCCAAGCCCGGACAGAAGAAGGAACTAGCAACTATGTTATCCTTGGGAAATAAAGGAAGAATGGCACTCAGGAGGGGTGTCTCACCTCCCACTGTGCCTTCTAAATCTTTTTCTAACCCTTTACTCCCCAACACACACACACACACACACACACACACACACTCTCTCTCTCTCTCTCTTTCCCTCTTTCTCCCTCTCTTCACCAGATATATGACTGTGAGCTGGAAGCTATTCCAGACTTCCAAGGCCTACAGGACTTCTGCCAGACTTTCAACCTATACAATGGACAGAAGACTGAAGATAGCCCTGTTGTGGGGGAATTCAAGGTGAGGCTGAGCATCAGTCTATTTTGTGTCTACTGCCACTTAACCTTCCTCATTATTTTATTTCTACATTTTAGTTTTCCTGATCCCAGAAAGTGATTCATCTTTTCCCACAAAATGATAGTTTAACTTCTCTGAAGAAAACAGTAGGGTGGGCAGAGGGAAGGAACAGATGAAAAGTTGGTGAGAATGGGGACATATGGTTATTCAGACTGACCTAACCTGGACAGGTAGTGGATATGGAACACTGGACATGGAGTCAGAGGGCCCAGGTTCAAATGCCAACTTTGCCATTTGACTGTGACCTTCTCTGGACTTCAGATTCCTCTATAAAATGAGGTAGTTATTTATAATCCTCCAAAGAGGATGCTTGTATTCTCAGCTTATATAGACTATATAGACTATAGTCCTATACACTTCCGTACAAAGCTAGGTTCAAGTTTCTGGGGAAAATAAAAGGTTACAGGATTGGAATCAATATATTCCATTATTCCCATCAAACCATTACCTTTCACCATGTCCTTGCTTAATGACCTTGACTCAATCTACTACTACCTTCCCAGAATCATTCTTTCTGTCTCTTCATTATTTTCCACATGGCTGGAGAGCACTGCTCTTTGGGAGCCAATGAAGCTTAGGCAGAAGACAGCATCTCTTCACCGAGGAACTTCTAGGCTATCATACCACACCCTTTCCCCCACCAGGGCCTCTTCCGGATTTATCCACTTTCTGAGAATCCCAAACAACCCAGCCCTCCACGCCAGTTTCAGAATCTGTCTGAGAGAGAGAGTGGCCCACAGAAGTGCCTTGTCCGAGTGTATGTAATACGGGCCATCAACCTGCAACCTAAGGACAACAATGGTTTGGTAATACCCAGCATCTCACCTGGAGTCTCCTGGGGTTCTGCCCTCTTCACTGCCATCCCACCCAAGGACCTAGTTCTCCTACTGGTACTCCATCACAGTCCACCTGTAGACTACACACCTTCCTTTATGGATCTCATGATTCCAAATGACCCCAAGGTCCTTCAGCCCTCTATTCCTGGAGAGCTGAATCCAGTTTTTTCCCCCTCCTTCCCAATGTCTCTTTCTTGATATGACAAGTTCCTATTCTTCAGTGTTCCCTTGTTCCCCTAACCTGTTGATCAGCTCAACTTCATTTTTGTGCCTATGCCTCTGCACCACCAGTGTGACCCTTACGTGATCCTGAAACTGGGCAAGACAGTGCTGGGTAACCGGCACCATTACAAGCCCAACACCGTGGATCCCATCTTTGGCACGTAAGCTTTTCTCTCTTCCTCCAACTGATTCAATCTTCTTCTAATAATACTGAGGCATTTTAAGTCCTTTTCAGGCTGGAACCCTCAACCAAAGGCCAACCCAGACTGGTCTTTTTATCTCCCACAATGTCTTACACATAGCAGTAACTTAGTATTTGTTACTAACCCTAACCCTAAATAGGCTAATCAAGTTCAGCTCTTCCCTATTGTCAAAACTAGCCTTTCCCAGGAATTAGGGATTAGTCTGCCACTCCAAGTCAGTCTGAAAAAAACTATTTGGATCCTTATGTCTACAAGTGCAATGGCCACTGATTAAGGGGATAGTAATCAAGGTGATCTCATGTCCCATATATCAAGAATGTTTTCCAATGACAGCAAGATAAAGAGGATTTAGCACTGATATGCAGACTATCCTGTTAGTGACAAGATGCTGGCAAGGAATATGGGGAAAACTCATTTCTATTAGGAGCTCAGACACATGTTTAGCTGGGATAGTGGAGATGTAGTCTTATCTGGAAGTAGGGGACACACTAGATGACTACCACAGATATTTTCTTGTCCTGGGCCTTAAGACTTCAATAATCTTGAGTCTTCTTCACTCTCTCCCCCCACCCCCAGGATGTTTGAGATGAACTGCACCATTCCCCTGGAAAAAGACCTAGAAATCACTCTTTTTGATTTTGACTTAATTTTACCTGATGATAAGATTGGGTCCACAGTCATCGACCTGGAGAATCGGCTCCTGTCCAGCTTTGGCGCTCGTTGTGGGCTTCCCAAGTCCTACTGCCTGTGAGAGGGGGAGCCTGATCCCAGCATTCAAGGAAGGTTAAGGGAGGAATGACAAATTCCAGACAATAGAGATGCAGATGGTGACTCACCTGTACTTCATGGCACAATCTCTACTGGGTCCCATTCACTGGAGCCCTTGCATCTTGTGCTGGGCTGAGCTATTGGGATGTCTCTACTTGTTACTATCCAATCCCACAAAGCCCCATGAGGTTCTAATCCTAATATAACTTCTGATCCCTAAAACATTCCAACAGTTTGACTCCCACACTCATCTCCCCAGGTCAGGGCCCTTTCAGTGGAGGGACCAGCTAACCCCAAGTCACCTCCTGGAGCGTTATGCCCACAGGAAGGGGCTGCCCCCACCTGATTTTAGTACTGAGGACTGTATCACATTCAGTGGAAGGATCTACAAGCTACATAACTTTGGTGAGTTCCCCAACCCTATCTAACCCCTGAAGTCACCAGCACACAAGATGAACATAGATAGCCAAAAAAACAACCTGGGAAAAAACAATTCATGGAACTTAAAATTGTAAGGGCAAAGAAAGTTTCCCAATGCCCTTTATTTTGGTCCTTAAGGTCATTGCTCCCAGGGGGAATAACTTCTATAGTGTCTACATGGACTTGTACAGGGAGGGCAGACTATGTCAAGCCTAACTATTGTAATCTTTGTTCCACACTTCCTAGAACGACATACCCCTCCTATTAAGTACTTAGGTTCTCCAAAAGAGCGCCTGGCATTATACCTCTTGCAAGCTCAGGGACTGGTGCCTGAGCATGTGGAGACTCGAACTCTGTACTCAAACACCCAGCCAGGTATTGACCAGGTATGTGTTGGGGGTGGAGCTTGAATGTACAAAGCCTATTTTATGGAAGAGGAAAGGATTAAATACAGGCACCAAGTAGGGGAGGGCAGACACTTCTATTTGGTAATGTTCCACTGTGTGGGGCAACAATGATTCATGTATACACAAACATAAGCAAACGTGTTTGTATTCATGTACCTATAATCAGATGGGACTTCAGAGATACCTTTCTTCACAGTACCACTTTTTAGGAACTCAACTCCAAGGGGCTCTAAGACTTCTAAAAAGGCAGAGTCAGGTCATAGGAATAAGGCAAATACCAACTAGCAATGCTATCTCTGGTTCTAGGGGAAGGTGCAATTGTGGGTGGACATCTTTCCCCTACATCTTGGGCCTCCAGGGCCTGCAGTCAACATCAGTATTCGAAAGGCCAAAAGGTGAGAGTTACCTTTCCCTCTATACACACCTGGCCAGAATAGCCAGTTACATACTATATCACAAGCAAGTTGAAATTTCTTTTCCCTGCCCCTGATCCCACCACTGGACACTGAATTTAAATGTCACCCCTCCACCCCAAAAATTTCTCACCACTATTGGTGATGTGTGGATGATCCTCCACTAGACTCAGAAGGTAGTGTTCCACCTTGAAGCCAGGCCATCATAGGCTCTGCATGCTCTAATCTTGAGCCATGGAGAGAAACAGCCAGCCCCTCCCCATGGTCATGGGTCAATAGCCTGGTCTCACAATGGAGTGATCATAGGTATGAATTGCGCTGCATCATCTGGGAAACAAGAAATGTGGACCTACAAGACGTCAGTATAACTGGAGAGAGGATGAGTGATATCTACATCAAAGGGTGAGGGCATGGAGAGTGGGGAGGAGATGGGAAGAGGACCAAGAATTAAGCATGACTAAACATGTCCTAGACCCTCCAAGTTGGACCCCTCTCTCCTTAAGTTCCCTGGTTTCTATCATACTATCTAGATTTTCCCAATCCTGGAGATGGCACCCTGCCCTTTCATCCATACCCATGATTGAGTGGTACCCTTTTTACACTGGACCAACTTAGGGGGCCAATGGGCGCACAGGGGAGGAAGGGTTGAGTGTATGTGGACCTAGGATGGTGCATTTCGGTTATAGATGGCTGCATGACATGGAGGATGACATGCAAAAGACAGATATCCACTATCGATCACTTACTGGGTCTGGGAATTTCAATTGGAGGTTCATCTTCCCCTTTAACTACCTGCCCACAGAACAGGTCTGCGTTCTGAGCAAGAAGGTAAGGAATAAGGCTGTAGAAACTGCAACTCTTTCTGGGCTCTCATAACACATTCAGACAAGCAAGACATCTGCATCACCCAAACCTCTGTTATTCCTTGAAGACAAAGTCTAAACCATCCCTTTTTCTCCCTCTCTCAGCAGAGGACCATACCTCATTCTTGACTGATTAAACAAGCACCATTTGCCATGAGTTCCCTCCTCTTTCCCACTCCACACCTCGAACCCTCTTAATATCCTCTGCCTCTCTCCAATGTGCCCACTATACTATCTCTAGTCTCTAATGAACAGAAAGCCTTCTCCTTGCCAAGGCCTTGTAACCTTGATTCCATTCCTCCCCATCTTGTCCCATCTTGTCCTTGATAACATTCCTTTGAAAGGTTTCCCTATCTACTGGCTCTACCACTGCTTCCTACAAACACGCCCAGGTCTCCCCCACTCTTAAAAAAAAACAAAACCCTCACCCAACCCTACCAACTCTTCAAGCTATTGTCCTATATCTCCCTTTATTTTCACAGCCAAATTCCTAGAAATAGCTGACTTTTTTATTGTTAAATGAAAGTACCCTCCTCATTCCTTTGCAAATATGGCTTCTGACTTCATTATTCCACGGAAACCACTCTGTAGTTACCTAATATCTCTAAATAGCCAATTCCAATTACTTTTTCTCAGCTCTTATTATTTTTGACTTCTCTGTAATATCAGACAGTTAATCACGCTCCTTTCCTTACTTACATACGTATGTGTTGTCTTCCCCAAGAGAATATAAGTTCCTTAAGCACAGAGTCTGTTTCATTTTTGCATTCCTAGTACCTTGCACAGTGCCTGGCACATAGCAAATGCTTAATACATACTTGCTGACTAATTGAAACATTTTCAATTTACATGTAGGAATTCATTTGGAGTTTGGACCCCACGGTGGAGAAGGTCCCACCCAGACTTCTAATCCAGATTTGGGACAATGACAAGTTCCTTCCTGATGACTTTTTAGGTAAGGGACTGAGTTGGGGCCTTGGAACCCTAAGGGCAAAGAAGACACTTTTTTCCCCTCTGATGGCCTTTCTCTCTCATCTCAGGAATTCTAGAACTAGATCTATGTGAAATGCCAACCCCTGCCCTGAAGTCCCATGAATGCACCCTCAGCATAATGGAAAACAAGCCCAAGTGGCCATTTAAGTTCTTCCACAAGCACGTCTCCCTCTTCAGGCAGAAAACTATCTCTGGCTGGTGGCCGTGTCAGGTTCTGGATAATGGCAAATGGCGTTTGTCGGTAGGAGCCAGAGAGATTTGCTGTTCAATACACCGGGTGGGATATTAGGGCTATTGGGCTACACTCTGAGTATCTTGTTTGCAAGCAACAAGAGACAAATCCTTTCCCTTCCCCCTCTCTGGGTTGTAGGAGATCTCAGATTCCTGGTAACTGATCTCATTAAGTCCCTACCACTACCTATTGTGTTTCCAGGGCAAAGTGAAGATGACTCTGGAGGTGCTGACAAAGAAGGAGGCTGAAGAAAGACCAGCAGGGAGAGGCCGCTCTGAACCCAACCAATACCCTACACTTCATGCACCCATGTAAGTGTCACAAAAGGCAAAAGCTTCCAAATACCTTTGCTCTCCTCTTCATCCTTGAACTAATCTAAAAACCTAATACCATTGGGAGTCCTGGCAGGCCTACAGGGGAAAAGATAGAGCTTTTTCTCATCTCACAATAGCCTGGCTAGTTAACACCAAGGACAGAGACAATGATTTTGTGCTTTAAAAACCTCTTTACTCTGGGTTTGTTCTGCCTGAAATTTCTTTTTCCTTTTTCTCCCTCACCCCCACCCCTGGCTTATTACATATTTCCTGAATGGGGACACAGACGACCAGAAAGCTCATTCCTGTGGTTCCTATCACCTTTGCTCAGTATTCGTCACATCTGTTGGTATCACTACCGCCTGAAATTTACATTCACCCTTATAATGATGAGCATGTCGTTCCTGGTGCTAATCTTCATCTATTCTATTCCTGTAAGTCATGGGAAATAGGGAGGCAGAGAGGGAGAAAAAAAATTATAGGGTCTAAATCTCCCATCTATAATGGCTCCACAGGAACAATCCCTTAGTGACTGTCTTCCATAATCTGACCCTGTCCCCATTCTTTTCAGAGCTATTTAGCCATGAAGTTGATCAAACCTGAGTTTCGGATAGCTAGACCTCTACCTGGAGAGTTTGTCAAAAGTCTCAAAAGTACATTAACAATCACCCCCAGCGGCTCTTCTACTTATTCTCAGACTACAGACACAAGCTAACCACAAAAAATCCACCAACAACTTGGATATTTTTTCTGCTTTCCCAGCCCCATGAATGCAATTTACTCCCCTGTGGGACTTTGTCTATATCCCTCCTATCATTAAACCTTTATTGCTCTCATTGTTTTGAAGCCCTGAGATTTCTAGGGTTATTAAAAAGAAAATCAAATTAAAAAATTTTCCCATGTCACTACCTATGGGCCATAGACTAAAAAATGGAGGGCAAATAGCTCAAGTGGTCCATAACTGGCCACTTCGGCCAAGAAACAAACTCCCTTAAGTAGGACAGAGCTGTGGGAAGAATGAAGGGGAAATTCTCACCCCAAAAAAAAGTCTGGTGCCAGAGGATTTCATTATAAATTCAAATTGTTCGATGGTAAGAAGAGTGATAAAGTAGTAAATGCCAAGTAAAGAAGAGTGGCCACTGGCATTCTTTGCGCCTGTAACTCTTGCTCTTGACAGAATCTGAAGGGTTCAAGTCTGCTTGTGGGAAAGAAGAAAGGCCCACATATTCAGAATAGGTACACCAGAGCTGTTACTGCTGCCCCATTAAACCTGTACCCCACAGCATACTGCTTAATTCCCCAGCCAACACAGGAGCTGTGCCTACAGGAAGCCCACTTCTGGTAAACATGTGCACAGACGAAGGCCTGTGCCTTAGACAGTATTCCAGTTCAAAACAACCCACGTCTCTGCTCTGCCACATGTGCCTCCCTCCTCAAACCTCCAACCAGGCTAAAAAGTAACACAAAATGGCAAACTGGACACTTGGTTCCCCAGCTTGTAATACCCAGTCAAACTCTACCTTCTTAAAGGCCATGTATAATTAAAACTCTGGGCTAAAATTTGGATTCTAATCCCCATGGAGTAGGAATGCCTTTGAGTAGGGTAAGGTTTCTGCTATAGGAGAGAACCAATAACTTTGAGCAAATAGCTTTCCACTGCAAGAATTCCATCTGTAACCCAACAGGACAACAGTTCAGGCATACAGGGTTACTATGGATTACTGACATGAGAAACCTCCAAAACCAGTTAAGGCTAACCCTTCATACCAGGCTTGCCCAACCTGGAAGAAACCAGGGCAGAAGGGAGCTGAAACCAAAGATGCTCAAAAAGCTGCATAAACAGAACTACTCCCAAGCAGGAAGAAGACTAGTACATGTGGTCAAACTTCAGATTCAGTCCCACCTGAGGTTTTATTAATAGGCCTCTGCTCCCAAGCTGTAGGATGGTGGCTTCATTTACAACCAGGGCTACTAAGGAAACTCCAAGCAAAAAAGGGGTCAGTACTTACAGATGAATCCCAGGCCCTTTCCTGTCCTGAGATTACTTCTATATGGGACACATTCAATCTTAGGCTCAAACCTCCCCCAAGACCGAACCCCAAGTGGAAAGGCACTGAGGCACCATGTTATTCTTTATCCCTGTTAGTCACTCTGAGAACTTTCTTTGTGATAGACATACACAGAACAGCATGAAGGCTTCAGTCCCTTTTTAGATTAGACTTTGACCTACTAACCAAATTGGTCGTGTCAATGACAAGGAGGCAAATGACTCCCTAGCAGATAACCCTCCTCCTCTCAGGAGAGATGGAAGGGACTCAATATTCCTAGGAGCAGCTTTTGTTTCTCCCAATAATGAGGCCAAATAATCTTTCATAAAGATAGACTGGGCCTGGGCTGTGGGAGGAAGCCTTCATACTTTCTGAACACAAATGGCAAGATCCAACGAATCACCACAAACCCAAAACATGCAACTCAGCACTGGCAAGTCCCAGAGCAAGTGTCAGGAGAAACTAAGAGGAGCTGCTGGGCCCTTTTATACTCTTGGGAAAAAGTATCCTGAATTCCAGACAGTTCATTTACACAACGACCATTCCCCAACAAAAACATTCAAGGTATTACAGGTCGATGGCTGGGAGGCTCACTGCCAGACCACCAAGTAAACTGAAGAAAGACCCATAATCACAGAATAGGGGATGGAAGATTTTGAGGTAAAGCTGCACTGAAATAAAGGGAGAGAATATGCTCAACCTTCTGATCCTTAAGGAAATATCAATGAAAAGTCATGCTTTCTTGCAGCTCCAGACTTCCAGCCATCCATACAGGTTGAGGCAATGCAGTCTGCTTCTAGCTGGTAAAGAACTTCAGAGGAAGGAGAGAGGGGACATGGGGAGGAGAAGGGAGGGAGAGGGGAAGAATCATTTATTTCTAGGAAAACCTTACTGCAAAAAAGTCTAAGACATAATAAAGATCAGTGAATGAATGGCTGGAAGTACCAAAGAGTTATTGATTTCTAGGAAGAAATCTCAGTGCTTGGGGGTTTAGAAACTGCAGTACAACTCCCCTTTTGCTTTGGCCTTCAAGGTATCCTGTGCTATAAAATTTTGGCCTGTGATTTTGATTTCACAAAAAACCCCAAAGAGTACATTCTCCCCACCCTTCTTGGCTCCCAGCTGGTAGGACCTCAGGGAAAGGCACATCACAGCAGCACAGTCCCCATTATAAATGGGGTTCCTGTCTCAGAATTAGATGTTCCCACAGATTCCTATGGGAATGAGAGGCAGTGTCCCTGGGTTTGAAGCTCCAGTTACAAAACAAAGTCAAGGGCTCTGATGTCTGAGACGGGAGAAGTCCTCCTGGTGGGCTGCATGTTGGGGTCAGTGCTTCTCACCCAGTGCCTAAAGGTTATAGCCACAGTGGTGGCAGCCACGAGAGCTCAGTAGAAACGCTTTCGACTCTGGTCCTGCCATTTGTTGTAGACAATGATGCCGATGACAAGAGCAAACACAGCAGCCACCAGAGAGAAGAAGACAATAAGGAAGAGGGCCAGGCCACTTAAGGGCTCCATTGGGAGTGTCACTGAGGAATCACAAGCAAGAGAGAACTCAGTCAGAAACAGTATAGTGGGGACAACTCAGCCAAGTAGCAGTAAGGGCACTGAGCTATTACTCTTTATCTCTGAGTTTGTCCTAAGAATCCAAGGTCCAGGTTCTCCTCTTCTAGGCACTTCCATTTCCCCTCCTAGGAACAAAGATAACCACCCTAGCCCCCTCTCTATTGCCTAGAGTGGCACCATAAAGATGAACCAGATGGCTTATGAAGTACTAGAGTTTTCTTAGAAGGAAATCAGCCTTGGAATAATTGCAAAAAAAGGAGAAAAGCTGAAAACCTGCAGGTGCTACTGGGGTGGGAAGGAACCTGAGCCCTCCCATCTTCAGATCCCCATGTATTTCAACTGCTCTTCTCTCACCACATGACAATTTCCCTTGTTTCCTTACCCTCAGGCAGCTTCATATTGTCTACTGAGGGCAGAAATACATCTCGGTGCAGCTTCTCCTCTTCTGGAGTTCGCTCTACTGTCAGCTCAAAAAGTTTCAGGGAGATGATATCATGGTTATCTAGTGAAGGAAGAGCAAGAGGATCCAGGTCATTTCAAGGAAGATAAAAGAAACAAGACCATAGAAAGGCTCACAGAGGGGGCGACTAGGTAGCACAGCGAACAGAGCACTGGCCCTGGAGTCAGGAGGACTTAAGTTCAAATCCAGCCTCAGACACTTAACACAAAAAAACTAGCTGTGTGACCTTGGGCAAGTCACTTAACCCCAACTGCCCTCCAAAAAGCAAAATAAATAAATAAAAAGAGCATAAAAAAACCTTAAAAAAAAAAAAGGCTCACAGAAAATAAAATGGAAAATGCAGCAAAAATAAGAAAAGAAATAAGTAGCAGGGAAAAAAATTTGTAAGATGATTCTCTGATAAAGGTCTCATATTCAAGATCAAGCACCATTCTTGAAATATATAAATGGTTAAAGGATATGAATAGGTAATTTTCAAAGGAAGAAATCTAATGAAATAAAATAAATGCTCCAAATGAAATATGAAAAAATACTCCACTAATAATTTGTAAAATGCAAATTAAAAGCAATTCTTAGGTTCTACCTCATATCCATCCAATTAACAAAGATGACAAAAATGGAAAATGACAAATGCTGGAGGAGTTGTGGAAAAACCCATACTTTAATGAACTGTTGGTAGAGCTGCAAACTGGTACAGCTATTTTATAAAGTCATTTCCAAAAAGTCACTATAATGTGCACTGCTGAACCAGCAATACCATTACTAGGTCTATAACCCAGATATCAAGGAAAAGGACATATAGGTATAAAACCATTTAGAGAAGCTCTTTTTTGTAGAGGAAAACAACTGGAGACTAGGAGACTACCCACCTACTAAAAAATGACTGAACAAATTATGGTATAGGAATCTAATGAAATTCTACTGTGCCATATGAAAATATCAAAAGGGGCCTATTTCAGAGAATCCTGGAAAGATTCTAGGAACTGATGCAAAGGAAGTATTCAGAACAACAATATTGAGTATACTACCCTGATATTTCTACCAGCTATGAATAGCATCTGGTTGTCACCCAAACAGGCAGGGCCAGGTAAAGTATATTGAAAAGAGTACCACCAATAAGACTGCAACATTAACTCTAGCTATACAGTATCTTAACAAATAGCATCCTAAGCCAAAACTAAAGTTTTCAGAACTGAGAAAAACCAGACCTCAAACACTATTGTGTTTGAGCACCCATAGCCAGTAAGATGCCAACAGTGAGCAAAAGGTTTAAACCATAAGAGATCCACGGAGAGTCTACCGTTCTAGAATACTCCTAGAACATATGAATGTAGCCTGAATCAGTCATTGTCTAAAAAACTATAGAGGAGCGGCCCAAAAAATATTGGACCTTACTGTGCTGAACTGAGATTGGATTAAGGGCTAACTCAATCAACACTCAACAGCACTAACCCAAGCCTCTCAACTAGTCATAAACTTAACAATAATCAACTGAGCATTAAAGTAGAATAAGAAAGACTCCTCTGGCTTTTAAAACCATTCAGAACCTAGCCCTAACTTAATAGGATCCTAATGCATTACTATTCCCCATATTTAGATTCTACTATCATGAGAGAGGGAAAGAATTTGGAATTGAAAATAAAAATTAAATTAAAAAAAAAAAAGAAGAACCTATGCTCCACAGACATAGCCTTTGACAACCCAGAATCACCCTCAAGTCTTTAACAGATATCAAAGTATGACCTTGTTGAAGGTTATAAGAGGAGGATGTGCACATAAAAAAAATAAAACATGGAATATGGACTAAATGAAGGAGAAGGAGGAAGAAAAGGAGGAGGAATGAGAGGAGTAGGAGAAACTCAGAAATAACAGGAGAACCAGGAACCTTTTGTACCATAGAAACCAAAGGAAAAGATTTAAAGGAAAAATCTATACTGAAAATGAATACAAATATTAGATTCTTCATTTAGCTACAAAAAAGGAACACATGTAAAAGCCTGAAAAAGATAATTTTATGAAAAATAACAGGTGATTAGCTACAAGCACCGTAGAATAGTTAAGAAGGATGCATAGACTGAGAAAAGAGCACTGAAACTGGCACAAAGGTCATCAGTCATCTTTAAGACTTGTTAGGGGAGGAGAAACAGGACTTCCCTGCAGCTCAGGCTTCCACCTCCTCTAATACACGTAAAAAATGACTCTCCTCAAATTTTAGAGCTACAGAACCCACAAAGTGACAGAGAGAAACAAATCTCCTGCTGAAGGTAGCCCGGCAGGCCAGCAGGAAGGGGCTATCACACTGAGTGGGAGCCGAGCCCAGCCCAGCAGTGGCCAGAGCAGACTTCAGGAGAGTGAAGCACCAGCAACTGTGGCAATTTCCACATTTCTCAACCCATAAACACCAAAGAGAAAGTAAAAAGTCAGTGCAGAACTCTGTTGGAACAGGGATGGATGAAAAAGCACAGACTGGCCCCTGCCCCCAGGGAGAGAAGCAGCAGATGTATGGTGGCTGCCTAAGGAGCTCATGGCCTGCAGATTGTAGGGGGACCAAGCAACCATTCAGAGGGTAATCACACTTGCATTGACCTGCTTGGATCTGGATTGTGGTCTTGGGTGGAGGTCCTGGGATGTGTAGCCAGGTGCCAGAGCCCGTGGGGGCTGCAGCAAGGGCACCCTCCTAATTGCTCCAGCAGCTGTGAAAACCCTAAAAATTTGGAACAAAGCTCTCTCCATTCTGGAAGCAGAGTTCTACTATGGCAAAGAGTTCAAAAATCAAGTAACTGACTGGCAACATAAGAAAGCATAGGAAACATAATCCTACCATAGATTCCTTTTTCAGGGACAAAAAGGATCAAAGGATGGAATGGGAGGAAGACAACGAAGTCAGAACTCCTGCACCAAAAACTCCCAAGTAAAATATGAACTGTTTACAGGCCATGGAGGAACTGAGAAAGATTTTGAAAACCAAGTAAGAGAAATAGAAGATAAATTGGGAAAAGAAATGAGAATGATGCAAGAAAATCAAGAAAAGCAAGTCAACAGTCTGACTGAAGAAAATAACACCTTAAAAAATAGACTAACTCAAATGGCAAAAGAGGCCCAAAAAGCCAATGAGGAGAAGAATGTCTTAAAAAGCCGAATTTGCCAGATGGAAAAGGAATTTCAAAAATTCATTTAAGAGAATAATTCCTTCAAAATTAGATTGGTGCAAATAGAAGCTAATGACTTTATGAGAAATCAAGATACAGATCCAAACAAATGAAAGAATAGAAGGCAATGTGAAGTCTCTCACTGGAAAAACTACTGATCTTGAAAACAGATCCAGGAGAGATAATTTAAAAATTATTGGACTACCTGAAAGCCATGACCAAAGAAAGAGCCTAGACACCATCTTGCAAGAAATTATCAAGCAAAATTGCCCTGATATTCTAGAACCGGAGGGCAAAATAGAAATTGAAAGAATTCACTGAATGCCTCTTGAAAAAAGATTCCAGAGGGCGGAGCCAAGATGGCGGAGTAGAAACAGCACATCCAAGGCACTCTCCCCCCAGATCATGTCCAAACTATGTAAAAGGGGACTCTGAACAACTTCTAGAGCCCCAGCACCCACAGAACGACACAGAGAAGTTAACCT
The DNA here is from genome assembly GCA_011680675.1 of Gymnobelideus leadbeateri. Taxonomy (NCBI): domain Eukaryota; kingdom Metazoa; phylum Chordata; class Mammalia; order Diprotodontia; family Petauridae; genus Gymnobelideus; species Gymnobelideus leadbeateri. Next base: position 342,943 of record WOXC01006868.1, on the reverse strand, counting down.
CCCGCTGAGGACAGCCCAGCAGGACGCGGAGAGCCAAGCCCAGGTCCGCCTGAGCCGTGGTTTTAGCCTGAGGGCGGCCAGGCCAGCAGCTGGCAGGAGGGACCCCAGAACACCAGCAGCCGTGGCGATTCCAGAATTATCAACACAGACATGTCTAGGACAAAGTGAGAGGTTAGTGCCCTATGGACTTTGGGAGCAGTATTTGGGGAACGCGTCAGCTTCCTCCCCTGGGGGCTAGAAGCCACTGAGGAAACACGCCATTCTGCAGTTTCCAGTGGCAGCTCCAGCTCCTGGCCTGCGAACTGTAGGGAGATCCAGTGATCAGTCTTGGGGGGTAATCACTCTTGCTTTAACCTCCCTGGATCTGGATTGTGGTCTTGGGGGGAGGTCGTGGGGTGGATATCCAGCTTGCCAGAAACAGAAGTTGTCCCCCCACACGTTCAGGACGGAAGCTCCCCTGTCTGGTGGCAGAGTCATACTGTGGCAACAAGCCCAAAAGTCAAGTAATTAAGTGGCAACATGCCAAGGCAAAGGAAACAAATTAAACAGAAAAATGCAACATTAGACTCCTATTTGGGGGGCAAAGAGGATCGAAGCATAGAATAGGAGGAGGACTGTGAGGTCAGAAATCCTGCTCCAAAAGCCCCAAAGGAAAATATGAGCGGGTTACAGGCCATAGAGGACCTTAAGAAGGACTTTAAAAATCAAATAAGAGAAGTGGAGGAAAAATTGGGAAGAGAAATGAGAAGGATGCAGGAAAACTATGAAATGAGGGTCAACAGCCTGACTGAGGAAAATAACACCTTAAAAAATAGACTAACTCAAATGGCAAAGGAGGCCCAAAAGGGCAATGAGGAGAAGAATGCCTTAAAAAGCCGAATTTGCCAGATGGAAAAAGAATCTCAAAAGCTCACAGAGGAGATTCATTCCTTCAGAGTTAGACTGGAGCAAATGGAAGCTAGTGACTTTATGAGAAATCAAGATGCTATTAAGCAGATCCAAACAAATTAAAGAATAGAAGGCAATGTGAAATATCTCATGGGAAAAACCACTGACCTGGAAAATAGATCCAGGAGAGACAATTTAAAAATTATTGGACTACCTGAAAGCCATGATCAAAGAAAGAACCTAGAAATCACCCTTCAAGAAATTCTCAAGGAAAATTGCCCTGATGTTTTAGATCCAGAGGGCAAAATAGAGGTTGAAAGAATCCACAGATCACCTCCTGAAAAAGATCCCAAAAAGAAAACTCCCAGGAATATTATAGCCAGGTTCCAGAATCCCCAGATCAAGGAGAAAATACTACAAGCAGCCAGGAAGAAACAATTTCAATATTGTGGAAACACAATCAGAATAGCCCAGGACCTGGCAGCTTCTACACTGAGGAATCGAAGGGCATGGAATATGATATTCCAGAGGGCAAAAGAACTGGGAATGAACCCAAGGGTCACCTACCCAGCAAAACTGAGTATTTTGTTTCAGGGGAAAATATGGTCATTCAGTGGAATGGAGGACTTTCAAGCATTCTTGAGGAAAAAACCAGAGTTGAATAGAAAATTTGACATCCAGACACAAGAAGCAAGAGATGCCTGAGAAGGTAATCAGGGAAAAGAAATCAAAAGGAACTAATCAAAGTTGATTTACATTTTTACTATTTACTATTTACATTCCTACATGGAAAAACAATAACTGTGACTGATGAAACCCCTCTCAGTATGAAAATAATGGAAGAAGGGTATATGGTCATTTGAATACATATGTGAATGTGTGTATATATGTTTACAGTTATACATGGATAGAGGGCATAGGTTGAATTTGTTGGGAAGGGATGATGCTTAAGGGGTGAAATTGTGAGGTGAGAGAGGAAAGTGGCAGGAGGAGATGGGAAGAGACAGGGTGGGGTGGACTATCTCATGTAGAGGAAGCAAGGGAAAGTGGCTGCAGGGGAGGGGAAGAATAGGAAGGCAAAAAGGCAAAACCACATTCTCATTGAATTTGGTTCAGGGAGAGAATGATATACATACTAAATGGGATATCTCAACCTGCAGCAGGATAGGGGGAAGGGCGATGGGAGGAGGGATGACGGATGGGAGGGCATTCTTGTGGGGAGGGGAGGTTGGAAGTACCCACTATGGAAGAGGGATGGGATCAGGAGGGGAGTGGACCAGGTAGGGGGTGGGATGGGTGGGAGGGAATTATAAGCAGCCTTGTACAATATATCTACTATGGTAACGTTTTGCATAGCTAGACATGCACAACATATACTGAATTACTTATCTTCCCAGAGGGAATGGGTGACAAGGGAGGAAGGGAATGGATCTGAAATTCAAGGTCTTAAAATTAAATGTTTCAAATATATATAAATACTATTATTAGTACTCTTTTACTTGTAATTGGGAGATAAGATGTGCAGGCATTGGGGTACAGAGATTCACCTTGCTCTAGTGGAAAAGTCGAAGGGGGTATGGAAAAAGGTATGGGAGAGAGCAGATTGGAGGAAGCGATATCTTGTGGGACTGCTATTCTGGGATGGTGAGTAGGGGAAAAACGGGGGAAAAAAATTGTAACTCAAAATCTGGCAGAAATGAATGATGTAAAACAGAGGTTAATAAAGCATTTGTTTAATAAAAAATAAATAAATGGAAAAAAAAGAAAAAAGATTCCAAAAACAAAACTCCTAGGAATATTATAGCCAAATTCCAGAGTTCCCGGGTCAAGGAGAAAATACTGAAAGCAGTCAGGAAGAAACTATTTAAGTATTGTGGATACACAATCAGGATATCAGGATAACACAAGACCTAGCAGCTTCTATACTAAGGAACAGAAGGTCTTGGAATATGATATTCTGGAGGTCAAAGGACCTAAGATTAAAACCAAGAATCACCTACCCAGCAAAACTGAGTATAATGCTTCAGGGGAAAATATGATCATGCAGTGAAAGAGAGGATTTTCAAGCATTCTTAATGAAAAAACCAGAGCTGAACAGAAAATCTGACTTTCAAATACAAGAAGCAAGAGAAGTATAAGAAGGTAAACAGGGAAAAGAAATCATAAGGAACTTATAAAGTTAAAAAGTTGAACTATTTACATTTCTACATGGGAAAATAATTGTAACTCATAAGACTTTTTCCAGTATGAGGACAGTTGAAGGGAATGTATATGTATACATACATATATGTGTATTTATAAGATGGTGTAGGTGTGTATAAATATATATGTGAGGGTGTGCATATGTATATACATGTATACATAGACAGAGGGCACAGGATGAGTTGAATATGAAAGGATGATATCTAAAAAATAAAATTAAGAGGTGAGAAGGGAATATATTAGGAGAAAGAGAAAGGGAAAGAGAGATTTGGGTAAATTATCTCATATAAAAGAGGCAAGAGATAACTGTTACAATGGAGGGGAAGAGCAGGAAGGTAAAAGGGAATGGGACAACCTTACTCTCATTGAATTTGGCTTAGGGAGGGAGTAACATACACACTCAATTGGGTATCTTACCCTGTAGGAAGAGAGCGGGGATGATGGAGGGGAGGGCAGATTCGGGGAGAGGGTAGTTTGAAGCAAACACTTCTGAAAAGGGACAGGGTCAAAGGAGAAAATATAATAAGTAAGGGGTGGGATAGGATGAAGGGAAATATAGTTAGTCTTTTACAATATACCTACTATGGAAATGTTTTGCATAACTACACATGTACAACCTATATTGAATTGCTTATCTTCCCAGTGGCGGTGGGTGGGGAGGGAAGAAGGGAAAAAATCTGGAATTCGAAGTTTTAAAAACAAATGTATATAAATTTTTTTTTATACATACAACTGGGAAATAAGATATATAGGCTCCAGGGTATAGAAATCCACCTTGCCTTACTAGAAAGTTGAGGGGGGAAGGGGAGGGGGAAATGATATAAGAGAGAACAGATTAGGGAAAGGGGTATTCAGTAGGCTAGCTATTTTGGGGGGTAGGAAAAAGATGGGGAGAAAAGTTTGTAACTCAAAATCTTGTGGAAATGAATGTTGAAAACTAAAAATAAATAAATAAAATGGGAAGGGAAAAAAAAGACAGCAGTGTCAGTAGAATGGCAGAAACAAAAGCCAGACTAGACTACAGAGGTTAAAATGAAAACGAACAGATAGCAAGCAGAGATAGAAAGAGTGGACATATTCAAAGAGTACAGAGAAAGAGAGAAAGGAGAGAATAAACACTAACTAGAATGAAGAGTAAGATCAAGTGAGTCTTTTTTTGAGGAGACCTGGATACATTTGAAGGCAGAAGAAAGAAAGCCTTTGAGGAAGGAGATATTAAAAAGATAGTTGTAGGAGAGAAAGTATATTTTAATAAGGAAAGACAATTTTCTTTTACACAACCAACCTGATCTACCAAATACTCCTTTACCAGGAATAATGCAAACCAGGTCAAGGTTTCCAAAATGGACAACACTCACCCAGGACTTTAATGACCTGAGTCACCTAAAACTGAACTGGCCTCTGGATATAGCAAAGCAAGAGGGAGAATGATAGCTCTCTGTATTTGCCTTCCCAAATCATACACAAATTTGGACTACCCCTCTTAGAAATCTCAAGTGATCTGCTGTGAATAACTTAGCTATTCTCAGTAATATGATCCAAGACGATTCTGAAGGACTTATGAAGAAAGGTTCTGAAAGGTATGAAAAAAGATTCTCCAGAGACAGACATGGTAGCACCTGAATGCAGAGTGAAGATATTTCTTCACTTTCTTTATTTTTCTTAGGTTTTTTTGGTCTGTGTTTTCTTTCACAGTATGACTTAAAAGGAAATATGTTTTGCATGACTATACGTGTATAACCTATGTCAAATTGTTTGCCTTCTCAACGAGGAGGGAGGAAAAGGAGAGGGAGAATTTGGAACTCAAAATTTGGGAAAAAATGTTAAAATTGTTTTTACATGTAATTGAGGAAAAAAATAAAATATTAAAAATTTTTTTAAAATATCATCAAGGGCTGGGTATGCACATATGACCCAAATTTAGGTAGAAAAAAAGGCTTGTGATATACCTGAGAGATCCCCAGTGACAGAAGAGGTACCAAAGAAGTAGCCCCGAGGTAGGCGGACTCCAGGCACATCAATGCAGTCCCTCCATTCGTGTTTGCCATCAATGTCCAACATAATCTAGAAAAAGACAAAGGGATGAATTGAGGGCCCTGCTATGAAAAAAAAAAAAAAACCATAGAAAAAGAAGAGATATAGCCCACACTTACTTTCTCCAAAGCCAACCTTTCAGGGACGGGGACTCACCGTCAGGCGCCTCTTGACATAGCGGATCACCAGGAAAGTATCATGGTTGAGATTTCGAACCATGGCTGTGCAGCCACCCAATTCTGTGGGCCTCCCATCCCGCTCATGGTCATAGCTGAGGGAGCCATTGCTCACCATGGCTGAGACATATGGGAACACCCGCTGGAAAAACAATGGGGGAAAGAGAAGATCACGTTGGCAGAGATTTTTAAGGAATAAATGGAGGCATATGTACACATAAACACTCAAGAGCAATGGGAAATGCAGATACAAGCAGCAGCAGCCACACAACCTCGAAGCAAAGAGAAGGCATCATCATAATCAACTACCCCATTCCCATGCTTAGGTAGCCAATCAAGGTACAAACTCCTACTCTGAAAGGGAAAGGTCACCTGACTTGATGGCATGAACTTCAACTTGTCCCCAAAATGGGAAGGATTTGAACTGGTGACAGAGAGGCTCCAAATCCTCAATCCTACCAGGTTCCTCCATTGGAAAAACCACTTCAGCCAACATTGCTTTGAGAACTTTTCATGCTAACCTGGTGTGCCTTGTCCTTTTATTTGTACGGTTTGTCTTCCTGATTTGACTCTAAGCTCCTCAAGGGCAGGAATCACGCTTCATGTCTCTTGGTATCACCAATCACATCTGCTAGAGTGGGAGGTATTCAAAAGTGTCTGACAGCTGACTGATAAATTATTCATGGAAAATCTTTTCATTTAAGATAATTCCTTCCAACTTTAATACTAGAGAATACTAAAGAAGTTCAGATTTAGAGATAGTCTTGCTACTGTTAGTGTTGCCGAGTTATTACCCAGTTTGACAATATCTTATTAATGAAAACCTGTTTTCTCATTCCCTTTTAAATCTTATTCATAAATAATTCTACCCACATAATTCCCCCATAGAATGTTAAACACTGCCAGGTTCCTAACAAATGATGTGTATTCTCATTTATTCCACAGTCCCTGACCTGAAAAAAAGTTGAGAAGATGCTATTAGTTTAACACCTAAGTAATTCAACAAAGATTTCTATTAGCAATTCTTTGAATAGAGATGGTTGGATACTCACTCCAGAACAAGGCAAGTCTGGAGATGAAGAGAGACAGGGATGATGATGGTTACAAAAACATAAAACATGCTATATTTTATCTGGGAAGCATCCCAGCTGGAGCTTGATGTCAAAAGTAAACATGCAGGTTTGTGCCTCAAAACAAGGCCAAGAATTAGTGGTACCTGGGACACTAACACAAATATGATACAAGACCAAATGCTGAAGGGACATACATGGGGATGAGGGATGGGAATGGTGTGTCAAGAATTGAATACCTGAACTCCTGGAGAATATCTCCTCTTCTGGGCCTGGAGGGGTCCAGCAGTTATTACAAAAGAGAGGGCACAACAGGACAGGGTCAGAAAGAACTGGCCACTGAGGAAGCATGGCCAAGTTTTGGAGGATGAGTATTCTAACCTCAGACCTCCCCACCTCCCCACCCAATAGGACCAAGGGATTTACCAACACACGCAGGGAGTACAAGAAAATCTAGTCTCCCCCTCCTATCTTAGAGGATCAAAAAGTCTGAATCCTTTTCTGAGATTGGAGTGCTTCCACATTAAAGGAAGGGACTAAAGTTAGGTTGAATTCTTCTAACCCTGAAATGTTCTTTATTCTTTTCTTTGCCCTATTGTTTCAAACTCAGGATTCTAGCTCTTGTCTAGAACACAGGAACTTCATAAGAGTTTTTAAAAAACCTTATGTCAACAAATTAAGCCCAAAGCACTTTACCCGACTGAACCCCCTAATGGATACACACCTATGATTTTCTGTCCCACACTACTTGCACAAGGTTGAAAGGTAGCATAGCAGATTAAAAAAAACTATTAGTTACACAGGCACAGCTTTAATTATAAAAACTGTCATAATTTTGTGATTATTCATACAGAAGACACTGAACTAAAAACTCCAGCCTATTCCAGTGGGAACCATGAGGCTAGGAGTAAAACTGGAAGTATATAGACAAAGGCAGGACTGGATTACCTAAAGCTAGAGTATCTCATCACTATCTCATCCCCATAGCTGGGAGTCTCCAATGACCCTGAGTTACACATTACTTATGTCCAGGAACAACAGATGGGAGATCACACTATCCTTTACTACTGGCAAGGCTGATCTCTGGCTCTGGAAAGTGGATTGTGTGATTGTATGGTTGGGTCTAGTATACTCTAGCATTCTCATTACTTTATCTTAATCTTGTAATCATGTAGTTAGTATTAAGACTTCAAACACTACTTGATTCACTGAAACCAGCCAGGAGGTCTGACAAAAGGAATAAACCACTGAACCCCTACATGATACAATTTTGATTTGTTGCTCCATCCATCTTGATCTTAACTCTGTTAATAAGATATAGGGTCAAGCTATATGTAAGAGTTCATATATGTCACTTAATCTGTGCAGATAGACAACTTGTTCTGAAAAGACTAGCTGAGGGGCAGAGATATCAAACCTAAAGAGCTCAGAATCCCAATGAAGGGTGGTAGAGTATTTAAAAACTATAAAATGGAGATCTCAGGTAATTTAAACATGACATACGTATCTATAGGCCTGACTCTTTTGCCTACTTTGACACAGATAAAACCTGCTGAGACTGCATCACTCCAAAAACTCTTTAAATCAAACATACACTGGCATTCAGAAAAAGTCCAGAGTGAGATATATAAAGAAGTATAAAAACAAATATAAAGAAGTATAAAATATGGAAGCAGGAGCATTATTTCCCTAGGAACCCAGTCCTTTTAAGCAGAGATAATGATAAAAAAGGATAAAAGTCTGAAAGGGGATACTGATGGTAAAGAGTGAAAGGATCAAGGGAATTGTATAACTGAAATGCAACAGCACCACATCTGTTGACAGGCACATATGAGTACATATAGGTAAATGTGTACACATTCATGTATTTGTGTACATGTGACTGAGAATAATGGATGTGTGTATATGTGTGTGAGTATATAGATACAATAAAAGCACATATATAGGCACTTGTGATCATAGTTTTTCTTTTTCTACAAAGAAATTATTAGTCACTAGAAAAACCAAAGAGCAGAATTTAAGTGCACAGCAACATGGAGTATGCACTTAATAAATGCTTATTAATTTCTTGTGTGAACTTAATTTCTATATGAACTGAAGTATTTCTAATTTAGGACACTGTAATACTCTGAAGTTTCCCAGAACAAGTAAGCTAGATTTATTAGGAGGCTTGCTTACAATGTGATTTTTTTGTTTTAAGTAGTTTCTATAGAAATATCACCGCCTTTCCCCATGAGCCCCCATATATGCTAAAGAAGCAGAGAGCATTTCTGGAAATCAGCAGTGCATTTTTATAAGTGTAACAGAAATAATTCAGGTAAAAGCTAGTTAGCTCTATAGTTACAAATACTGTTATATATGGATACTAGTGGATTATTCATAATGCAACAATTCTTCTTTTAGAGAAGAATTCCACAGTCTACCAGGCCTAGATAATAGCTGGTAATGAATATACCTATGATATATGACATTGCTAATAACATAAAAATTAGAGGTAGTCTCAGTTTTATAATGGTGCAAAGGTAAAAAAATGAATGATTTACATTTGATTTACATTACTCTAAAATGATTTACAAAGAAAATCATTATGATGGAGTCCTTGACTCTGAATTCTTATGAAATGGAATGTTAATGACTACACATGTATAACCTATATTGAACTGCTTGCCTTCTCAATGGAGAGTGGAGGTTGGGGAGGGAGGAAGGGAGAGAATTTGGGACTCAGAAAGTTTTAAAAAGAAACGCTAAAAACTGATTCTATATGTAACTGGGGAAAAATAAAATACTAGTTTTTTTTTTAAAAGGAATGGAACGTACAGAATGTATAGATGGATGTACAGAAGAAAAAATTCATAAAGGAATTTTCTCATAGGTATGTCTCAGAGTAGGTGATTGTAAGATAACTAACAAAGGCATTATGGTTTTAAAGCTTAGCAAAACTTTTTAAAATTTCAAACTAATGTGATTTAGATTTTTTTTTAATTTAGAAAAAAATGGAGGTACCAAAAATGAAGCTAAAAGCAGTAAACTCAAGGGACAATAATATAACTGGGGCAAGTACTCTCTATTCAACAGCAATTTGGCAAAAATTAGGTTCACACTGAACAATTTTTGCCATACCACAATAAGCTCAAAATAGATATGTAACCTAAATATAAAAGGCCACATCATAAAAATAAGTAGAGAAGAATGAAAGGAAGGGAGAAATCCTTAACTAATCAAGAGATACAGGCGATCATGAATTTTGATTACCTGAAATTAAAAAGCTTTTGTGGGAACAAAGTCAATACAGGTAAAACAGTAGAAGCAGTTAACTGGGGGGAAAAATCTTTGCAATAAATATCTGATAAAGTTTTGATATCCCAGATATATAGAAAATTGACTCAAATCTATAAAAACAGAAGAATAGGAAGATGGTCCAGTGAGAAGCAATACAGCTCAGTTCTCTCACCCAAATACTCCAGCAATCATTAAGAAAGAACACCAGATGGGTCACCTGAGTAATAAGAGGAGGATTAGACATTTTCTCTGATCCCCATGACCTCACAAATTTCTTCAAAACAGAAATTATGCCCCCAAGAAAAAGCAACTTCAGCTGTCTCCATGGTCTGGGACACCCAGAATCCAAAAGGTTTTTTTTTTTTTTTGGCTTTTGGAGGGCAATTGGGGTTAAGTAAAGTAACTTGCCCAAGGTCACACGGCTAGGTTTTTATTTGTGTGTGCTTTAAGTGTCTGAGGCCGGATCCGAACTCAGGTCCTTCTGACTCCAGGGCCGGCACTCTACTCACTGTGCCACCTAGCCGCCCCCAAAAGATTTTTTTTAAAAACCCACTATGAACTGATGTTCACTCAGCACCCTTCCTCCACCTTCCATGCAGTGAGGCTGCTCTAGCAGACCCAAAGACCTGATGTAAGCTTACAACAAAATCTATCCACACACCTTGTCCTCCTCCCCGCTTCCAGAACATTAGAGGTCCCAGATCCCTATGTTGAGGTCACATAAGACCAGCACTACAAAGGTCTGAACTGCCAGTACCTGGGGAATAAATAAACCTCCTTAGCAATAATGTGGCAGCTCTCTGAACTGCTAGGGCAGACAACCCCTACCAAAGCACACAGAAGACTTATTATATAAATTCAATTACAAAGTGCTCTTTAAAGAAATAAAGAATAAATTAAATAGCTAGAAGAATATTCAGTGCTCATGACTAGGCCTTGCCAATATAATCAAAATGACAATATTACTAAAATTAATTTACACTTTATTGCTATACCAATCAAATTACTAAGGAAATACTTCATAGGACTTAGATAAATAACAAAATTCACTTGGAAATACAAAAGATCTAGGATGTCAAGGGAATGCTGAATGAAGTAGGTTTGAAGAGGGAATGGCACTTCCAGATCTCAAACTACTATAAAGCAGCAGTCATCAAAACTGTCTGGTATTGAAGGAAAATAGAGAGACAGATCAATTGAACAGCTTAGACATAGGAGAATCAGAAACAACAGAACTCAATCTAATATTTGATAAAGTAGAAAATATGAATTACTGAGGAAAAAACTCCTTATTTGATAAAAGCTGGTAGGAAAAAAAAAGGAAAGCAGGCTGGCAGAAAATGTGTGTACACCACACATCACAACACATTATAAAAAGAAACATGACCTTAATATTAAAGATCATACTATAAAAAAAATAAGTAGGAAAAAAAAGGGGCGGCTAGGTGGCACAGTGAGTACAGCATCGGCCCTGGAGTCAGAAGGACCTGAGTTCAGATCCGGCCTCACACACTTAACGGACACACAAACAATACCTAGCCAGGTGACCTTGGGCAAGTTACTTAACCCCAATTGCCCTCCAAAAAAAAAAAATTAGTAGAAGAAAAACAGATCATATGGAGAGATGTATTCTCTCTTTTGTTTTTGGAGGGGGGAAGAAGGGGCAATTGGGGTTAAGTGAGTTGCCCAGGGTTACATGGCTAGGAAGTGTTAAGTGTCTGAGGTCCAAAGCCAGTGCTCTGTCCCTGCACCACCTAGCCACCCCATAGAAGATACACTTATTACACTTAACCAAACAAGAGACAGAGGCAATTACAAAAGATAAAATAATTAACTTTGATTACTTGAAACAGAAAAGTTTCTACACAAACAAAATAAATACACTTACTATAAGAAGGAAAGTAGTTGAATGGGGAAAAATCTTTGTATCAAATTTCTCTGATGAGAGTTTGGTATCCAAGATATAGCAAGATATAGTAGATACACATAAGACTAACAGCCAAGAGATAAGTGGCCAAAGGATGTGAAGAAACAGTTCTCAAAAGAACAGTGAAGTATTCATAACCACATGAAAGAATGCTCCAGATCACTAACAACAGGACAAATGCACATCAACACAATCCTGAGGTTTTACCTCACAGGCTGCAAATTGGCAAAAAATGACCCAAAAAAGGGAAATAGTCAATGCTGGAGAGGTTGTGGGAAGACAGGTACCCTCTGTTAATGGAGCTTTGAAATAGTACAACCATTTTAGAAAACAATTTGGAATTATACAAATAAAGCAACTAAAAAGTCTATGCCCTTTAAACCACAGACTCCATTACTGGGTTTATAAGAAAATCATCGATAAGAAAAAAGTCTGTAGGGAGCCAATTTTGGGGAGCCCTGCTGTCCCACAGCAGGGCTGAGAAAGAGAGCCCTGTCATGCCCAGACAGGGCTGAGAAAGAATCACCGACCCAGAGGCTGCTAGTGTATGAAGGCTCTCTGAATGGTGAAAGTGAAGAGCCAACTTTATTACCCTGCCTCCAGGCTTTTATAGGACGCTTCTTAATTGCTTTCCCCAGCAGACATAGTGTACCTCTTTGTACATGGGTGTAAATGGGTGTAAATGCCTTACTTATCTTCAGGACCTAATCCTCATACCTGTATGCTTCCCAGGGGGATGGGGAACCTATCCAGGCCATCAGCAGGCCCAGAACACCTGAGAGAGAGTTTGTTTAGCTGTCAGGGTCCGAGTCCCGCTTGCCTGTGGTTCTCAACATAAGTCTCCATATAACTCCAAAATATTTGTAGCTGCACTTTTTGTGATAGCTAAAAATTGAAAAGTAAATACCCATCAATTGTGGAATGGCTAAACAAATTGCAGTAGATAAATTTATAATGGAATATTACAGTGCTACAATACACATGTGAGATGAATACTAAGAAGCATGAAAAATCTGTATGAAATGGCAGAGTGAAGTTAAGTAGAGCAAAGAAAATATACACACACTAAAAAAATAAAAAGTAAATGTAATAAAATTGTAAGGTTCAAGTAGGACTCAAAGAGAAAGAAATGAGAGGATACCTCCAAACCTACTCTTTCATGGAGGTAGGAGGTCAATAGGTATTATATATACACATATTTTCAGACTTTTTCTTTTCTTTTTTTTTTTCAATAGTTGCAATCAATTTATTAAAAGAGATGATTGGTTAGGCATCTGCAATGGTGACTTCAACTTCTACACCTGGTTCAATGCTGATAGAAGTGATCTGTTTAACAATTTCAGAAGGACTATGAAAATCAATAAGGCGTTTGTGGATTCTCATCTGGAACAGATCCCAAGTCTTTGAACCTTCACCGCAAGGAGTTTTTCTAGTTGTGATTTGAAGTGTCTTGGTGGGCATTCAAACAGGCCCCTTCACTTTCAGGTTCTTCTCTTTGGCTCCTCTGATGAGGTCAGCACACACTTTCTCGAGTGATTTCACATTGTGGCTGGTCAGGGTGATCCGGATCCAGTGAATGGCCACTTCGGGCTCCACAAGGGTCTTGCCGGTGTCTTTGAATGCCATGGCGGCAGGGTGGCTTCCTGACTGACTTATTCCTCGGTGAGAGCGAACAGCGGTGAGTCAGGAGGAGGAGAGGCAGAGACTGCCAACTCCAAGCAGCTGTGGCAGAGACACCTTCACCAAAGAGCCAGACTTTTTCAATGAATCAATCAGTTGTTTTTTTCTCTTTCTTAAATATTATATATTTTTTTGCTTTTTGGAGGGGGGAGGACAATTGGGGTTAAGTGACTTGCCCAAGGTCACACGGCTAGTTTTTTGTGTCAAGTGTCTGAGGCCAGATCAGAACCCAGGTCCTCCTGACTCCAGGGCTGGTGCTCTATTCACTGTGCCACCTAGCCACCCCAAAAATACTATTTCTTATATGGGATGGCTATGAGGAGGAAAAGGAAGGATACTTGGGGTAAATATGATGATATAAGAAAGAAAATATATCAATAAACACTTATTTAAGAAAAAAATAACACCAGATTGAATGGTAATAGAGAAATCAAATTTTAAAATTAGTGAGTATCTTTTTCTAGCCAAGGTCAACACAGACCACCACTGGAGAAGGAATACAGGCAGGAAGGCCCAAAGCCTTCCACCAAGGAAGGAGGGCTGCTACCTACAGCTGTGTACTTAGGGCAGCAAGCACTCCATTCTGAGACTGAACCTGCTGCAGAGATCAGACCCTGGATGCCTGAGTAGGGAGCACTCTGGACCCAGGGGTGACCTTTTGTGGTCACTCTGGTCCTTCAATACATAAAGTATTCCAGATAAGGATCACAGATCAGAGAGGAAGCCTACAACCCTGCCACTCTGACCCAACAGTACCTTCAAGCAACCTAATAAGGTCACAGGAGTAATAAATCATAGAGCCAAGATTCAAAGTCAAGTCTTCTGATGCCAAACCTAGATTTGTTTCCACTGTACCATGCTACCTTAATCACTAGGCCTGTATCACTAGAGAAATCTTCTCCCCTTCTAGACATATGTTTTTATGTTTTTCTTTTTTTTTTTTTTGGTTTGATCATCTTAAAAATAAAATTTAATTTCAAATTGTTAAAATTACATACATACAAATATATGTATATATATGCACATACTATATCTCTTAGAAATGAGACTATCAGAGAAATTTGTTATAAAGATCATCCCTCCTATTTCTTGCTTTTCTTCTAATTTTAACTGAATTGTTTTTATTTGTGCAAAACTTTTTAATTTTATGAAATCAAAATTGTTCATTTTTATCTCCTGTATCTCTTAGTCTTGGTTTGGTCATAAACTCTTCCCCTATCCATAGATCTGACAGGCAATTTCTTCTATGCTCCTTTGATTTCATTATGATGCTACCTTTTATGTCTATATCACATATATTGGAGCTTGCCTCAATATGTGGTGTAAATTTTGGTCTATACCTAGTTTCTGCCAGATTGCTTTCCCAGCAGTTTTTTGATTTTTGGTTTTTTTGGAGGGCAATTGGGGTTAAGTAACTTGCCCAAGGTCACACGGCTAGGTTTTTGTTTGTGTGTGCTTTAAGTGTCTGAGGCCGGATCCGAACTCAGGTCCTTCTGACTCCAGGGCCGGCGCTCTACTCACTGCACCAACTAGCCACCCCTAAAACAACACTTTTGAGTTCATTGAAACTTTAAGTAAACTTCCCATTTTCATGTGAGAAACTGCTGACCATCAGCTGAGGGCTTTGTGATTAAAAACAAAGAAGACTGGAACAAGTATGTAATCAGTATTTATACAACTCTTTATAACCCTGGTAATTTCTATGTGACCTATATGGCTAACAAATAATACCCTTCTGGCTTTCAGCTTTTCTCCCAAGCTCAGTGCCAGGTTCTGCTGCTTCAGTTGCATCCCTGAAACAAGATAGTGAAGGTTGGAGTCAATGGATTTGGCCATACTGGGCACCTGGTGACCAGGACTGCATTCACCTCAGGTGGAGTAGACATCATGGCCATCAATGACCCCTTCATTGACCTCAACTACATGGTTTATGTTTCATATGATTCTACCCATGGCAAGTTCAAAGGTACTCCCTTCAAGGTAATTCTCAAGGCTGAGAATGGGAAGCTGGCAATCAATGGAAAAGTCATTACCATCTTCTGGGTGGGGGAGGGGGAGGAAGGGAGGGGAATATCCCACCAATATTAAATGGGGAGATGCTGGAGCCAAGTATGTTGTAGAGTCCACTAGAGTCTTTACCACCATGGAAAAGACTGGGGCTCACTTGAAGGGTGGAGCCAAGTGGGTCATCATCTCTGCCCCTTCTGCTGATGCCCCAATGTTCATGATGGGAGTGAATCATAAGAAACATGATAATTCCCTTAAGATTGTCAGTAATACCTCCTGCATTACCAACTGCTTAGCCCCCTTGGCCAAGGTGATTCATGACAACTTTGGCATGGTAGAAGGACTCATGACTACAGTCCATGCCATTACTGCTACCCAGAAGACAGTAGATGGACCCTCTGGTAAGCTGTGGTATGATGGGAGTAGTACTTCCCAAAACATCATCCCTGCTTCCATTGGTGCTTGTAAGGCTGTAGGCAAGGTCATACCTTAGCTGAATAGGAAGCTCGCAGGCATGGCCTTCTGTGTTCCTATTCCCAATGTATCTGTTATGGATCTAACCTGCCACCTGGAAAAACCTGCCAAATATAATGATATTATGACAGTAGTGAAGCAAGCATCAGAAGGCCCCTCAGAGGACATCTTGGGCACACAGAGGACCATATTGTATCCTGCGACTTTAACAGCAACACCCACTACCTTTGATAGTGGCACTGGTGTTGTCCTCAACAACCATTCTGTCAAGTTCATTTCTTAGTATGACAATTGAGTATGGTTATAGCAACCATGTAGTAGATAGACCTCATGGTCTACATAGTCTCCAAGGAATAAAGTGGAAAGTCATGGACCTTCATTCTCAGGCAAAAAAAGGAGATCTACCACTGGGGAGCCTACATTTCTAACCTACATTCCCATACCAGGGACTCCATATCCCATTCACATCCTTGTCCCAAAGTATCCCAATAGTAGTGGGGAGAAACCTAAAATCCTGTATTGTGTACCATCAATAAAGGTACCACATTCAATGCAAAAAAAAAAAAATAATAATATCCTTCTCTCTCATAGAGAAATGAAGCTATGAAAGTTTGAGTGTCCCTATGCCAAAGGATTGCCTAAAACTCCAGGCATGTACTCACCTCTTATGTATTTTTTTCATGAGTTTTTGATCATCATTATCTTCTTTGTATTATAATTCCAAAATCAAAATGGAAATAGTTGATATTTACAAACTAGCATTTTAAAGTTTGCAAAATGACTTAGACACATTATCTCATTTGATCCTCACAATGCTGGGAGTAGGAATTATTATCCCCATTTTATCTTTAGGGTGGGAATCTACTTTTCTCAGACATACTTGTGAATTGGTAATAGATCAAAAAATCATAGATCTAACCCTAGAAGGGACTTTTCAGAGTTGCCCCTGTTCATCCCAGCTACCTACGCTAGCTAGGCAACTAGCAGGTGCAGTGGATAGAGTGCCAGGCCAAGAGTCAGAAAGACCTAGCTCTGTGATCCTGGGCAAGTCATTTAACCTCTATCTGACTCAGTTTCCTCATCCATAAAATGGGGATAATAATACCACCTACCTTCCAGGCTTATTGTGAGGATCAATTGAGATATTAACTGTAATGCGCTTAGCACAGTACCTAGCACATAGTAAGTACTATATAAATGTTAGCTATTATAATTAAGTGTCTAAGGCAGAATTCAAACCCAGATCTCTCCTGCCTCCACTATACCATGTTTCCTGGGAACAGGAAGAAAGGGAAGTCACATGTTCTCTCACAGAAGAGCCTCAATCAGTGACTTGTGCTATGGCAGTGATGGGGTACTTCCTACCCACCACCATTTTTCTGTGCCTCATTTTACTGTATGGCAAAGTCAGGGTCATGGGAAGTTCAATATGTACCCATCTATCGTCTGCTTGTGTCAGTGGATTACAGGTATGTACATCATACCATGAACAGAACACAAAAGGGTTTGTTTTTGGTTTTGTTTTGGGGGGGAAGAGATAGCCTTAA
The DNA here is from genome assembly GCA_011680675.1 of Gymnobelideus leadbeateri. Lineage (NCBI taxonomy): Eukaryota > Metazoa > Chordata > Mammalia > Diprotodontia > Petauridae > Gymnobelideus > Gymnobelideus leadbeateri. Next base: position 325,659 of record WOXC01006868.1, on the reverse strand, counting down.
TACCTTACAACCAGCTAATTAACCAATTAACTGTTACCGTAACAGTTTGATAAGCAGTATCCCAAGGAATGGATATAAAATCTAAGTTCAGATAGCAATGGTCTTCTCAACATAGGGAAGTTACATACAGTGGAAAAAACACAGGGTCTAGAGTCAAAGGACATGCCTTTAAATTCCTTCTCTGGTGATTATTACTTGTGTGATCTTGGGAAAGTCACTTAAACTCCCTGGACCTAAGTTTCCTCATCAGTTAACTAAGGGGTCTGAGGTCCCTTCTAGCTCTAGTCCTATGAACTTTTCACCAAATCATCAGTATGTCTAAAAAAGCAGTCTCAAAATCTCAAGGAGAGAGCTGCTCCTGCAAAATTAAAAACCAAATGAAGAAAAAGAACCTGAGAGTAGTACAAAACATTCCAAGGCCAACAAAAAAAAAGCCTAAGAAAGAAATAGCAACTGTGCCTCCTGGCCTGTTTGATATTGAAAATACTGATAGTAGGGGCGGCTAGGTGGCACAGTGAGTAAGAGCGCCGGCCTCGGAGCTGGGATGACCTGAGATCGAATCTGGCCTCAGAAAATGAGCACCCACACATAAATAATGACTAGCCGTGTAACCTTGAGCAAGTTACTTAACCCCAATTGCTTAAAAAAAAAAAAAAAAAGAAAATACTGATGATGATCATGAAAAAATTACTGTGACTCCACATGAACTCAGCATGGTCTTTAAAGAAATGGCAGTTTGGCTTGGGTCAACATCTTCAGACTTACCTTGCTCCCTGGACACCCCATTATAGTGAAAACGATCTACTTCTTACTACTCCCTGAGCTACAAATTACACCTCCCACTTCTGCATCTTTGTACAGGTTACCCCCATACTCAAAATACACATTCTTCCTATTCTGACTTGTTAGAATCCTTTTCCTCCTTAAGGTTCAACTCAGAACATTTCCTAGGGAAGCCTCTTCTCAAGTTGTTCCTATTCTTCCCCTTCTCAAATTATTGTGTATTTGCATGTATGTATGTGTGTGTACACACACACACACACACACACACACACACACACACACACACACACACACACACACACTCTCTCTCTCTCTCTCTCTCTCTCTCTCTCTCTCTCTCACTCATAAAATCTCGTATCTTCCTAGCAGAATGTAAGCTTCTTACAGGCAGGGACTTATTTCATTTTGTCTTTGTATCCCCAAAACCCAGGATAATCAGTAAATCACACTTACTGAATTTAATTGAACCTCTACGTCTTAGAATCTTTTTTCAAGGCTAACAACCCTCTCCTGACACACTGCTCCCAGAAATAGAGCACAAAGAGGCTACAACTTTAAAAACATAAGATAGTCCCATTGCTACGTAGCAGAATGAGTTTACCCACTAAGGCCTCCCTTTCCAATTTTTACAATGAGCTTTTACTTTACTCCCATCTCTGTCTTTCTTCTCACACAATCTTCTTATTTATGTAACCAGTAAAAGAAACCAAATTACATTATAATATTTCTTGCCCCCAGTGTCAGTCCCATAGAGCAGAAATGGGCAATTCTACTTTCTGCTGCTGAGGAACCCTGAAGAACACCAGTTTCTTCACATGATCATATTCTAAGGCAGAGAATTTCTGGGGTTCTAAAACCACTTTCCTATGTAGGCTTTCATATGGAAGATAGTAGTTGCTCCTTAGCTTGGAGGGTATGAAGATAAGGATAGCAGCAGAAGAAAAAAAGATCATTCATATTAGTTTATATATGTGTGCATGCAGGCACTCATGAACACAAACACAGACAAGTATGAAGCACAATAATTAGTGAGAGAAATATGAACAACAATTAATCAGGACTATGAAAAATAGTTCACATATGAAATGTGAACAACAGTTAATAACAGAGAAAAAGCCCCCATCTATAACCACTATTCTTTCTCCTTTACAAAAAACAATTTCTAAAGTTAAACAGACTAGGCAAATAAGGTAAATTACTCTCTATTCAATCACCTTCCCAAACATTTTTCCATCAACTTTCCTAGGGAACAGGAATTGTGAAATCAGTTGTACGTTTTGCCACTTGTTCTTACCTCTTGCTGTTTTTCCTCATTGGGATAGGTGTCAACAAATACTCCTAGTCCTACAAAGTTGTCCTTACTCCCAAAGACAGGCCCTAAAAGAATGAAAAGACAAAGATCAATCAAAACAAGGTTTTGAACATTCCAAAGACTTCTCACTCTCGAGTAGGAAGAGTTCAAGTGAGTCTCATGCCTTACTTGGAGGGGAAAGCCAGAGAATGCCATCCCAAACTCATTTAGCCCCACAGCAGCTCCCTGAGACACAATCCTGGCTGCCCAGAATGCCCAACTTCTCAGATTTCTGCTTCAGAAACACTCAAGGGAGAGTATTCCCCCCAAGATATGAAGGTGAATTCCCAAGTTCTAAATTTTGGGACAAAGCTTTTTAATTCTTAGAGGTTAGACCAACTTAAGCCTTCCATCTCCTTGAAGAGGAGTTACATGAGAAATAAGAGTTCAGACTAGACATTTTCTCTGATCTTTGCAACCTCTCAAAACTCTCTAAACAGAAATTATGCACCAAAGCTAAAGCAATTTCAGCTATTTCCATGGTCTAAGACACCCAGATTTGAAAAAGAGAAAAAAAACATTCCCCAAAACCTAAGAACAGCTTCTCACTGACCCTGAGCTTACTCAGTATTCTGCCCCTAGCTCTCATTCCACTAGTAGTGAAGCCTTACTAGCAGATCCAAGGAAAAGACATAGACTTACATCAAAACTCACCCCTGCATCTTATTTCCCCTCCCTTCCTCTTTCCAGTGCCATAGAGACCCTAGCCTCAGGTTGTAGAAATTTGTTCAAGCTTTGACAGCCATCCTGGCCGCAGCCCTTCAGGGGCTGCAACCTGGAAGCATCAGTGCTACAAAGCTCTGAACAACTGATGCCAGTGGAAGCAGGCTCTGAACCATGGTGCCAGAGAGAAAACTAAGAAATAGGGAGACCAGGAGAGGTCACCGGAACAGGACATGGCATATATGAGCAACTGTGTAGTACTCCACTAAACATGAAGGAAAAGGCATAGTATCCATCTGGGACTAGTTCTGACCATCCAAAAGTCAGCTAGAGCAGAAACCTAGGCTGGTGAACCATGAGTTGCACAGTGTGTTAATGTGGGAGAGGCTGAGACAATTTTAGATCCAGTCCCAAGGAAAACACAATCAAAGGGGAGGGAGTCAGGAAGTGAGTAATGACGAAAATAAGAGGGTGGGGTAGAGAATGAAGCGGGGAGGGGGAACATTTCAGGAAGAAAAAATTCTCAAAGACCTTGAATATAATAAGCAGTTAAATCTAGGAAAAACAGTAATGCTCTCCAGGTCTAGTAAAACAAGTCTAGGCATTTCTGAATACTGTAAAATGAAGGAGGATGATCCATCTCCTTGGAGATAGTAGCAACAGTGACTCTAGTTCCATAAGCAGAAATCTCTAATTCCCCCCTATGACTTAGTTCTGTTAAGATTCTTCAGGGTATGTGACTGTTAGGGTTGGGCTCATTTTCTGTGCTTTCAGCAGCCAACGTGTCAAGTGCCAAGTGGTAGAAAATATAAAACCTAGAGGCTATTAATAATGAACAAAAAGCCATTTGGAGATTAAGCCAAACCCATTTGTTTAGCCAAGATTTTAGACCCATTCTAAAGTTGAGACGTGTTGGCCATAAACACAGATGTCAAAGTAATTCACATCCTGCAAAGAAAGATCCCTTCTGTGTCTTCTACAAAGGTGCAAATCTTTCCACGTTCCACACAAAAAGACACTAGACAAAGGTACTGATACCTGGCTGCATCCGATCCTTTGTATACCAGATTGCAAAGCCGTCCCCATTCAGATTTTTCTTTCCTTGCCCGTGGATTTTGAAATGCACTTGCAGTTCCCAGTCTCTCAAATAGCAAGGCTACAAAAGAAAAAGTATAGGAGTCAACAGAAGGATAAGCTGCCAGGCCCTCAGTTCCCCAACATCAAGCTACACACTGGGAAAGTGAAAAAGTATTGTTAACACAATAACAACCAGATTTTTGAGAAACTATCACTTGAGATCTAAAACTTGCTAAATTTATGTGAAATCCTGTTGCCTATATATGTGTGTATGTACACACACACACACACACACACACACACACACACACACACACACACACACACAGAGGCAAGTTCTCTCAGGTTCTTTATATAACAGAAATGGGAAGCTCCCTTCACTCAAGAACCAAAGCTGTCCTAGAAAAAAGTACAATACTTATCATCCACTACCTCTACCTCAAGTATCTTCCACTTGACTGTTTCCCAAACAGCAACAGTAACAGGAAGTTGGGAGTTGGGAGCCAGAAAAGCCATGAGGTGCCAAGCTTGACTACTATATGGTGGAGTAGAAGCAGCAACAGATTTGGTGTCAAATCCTACTCTGCTAAAATTATTAGCTATGGAACCTTGGAAAAGTCACCTATATCCATTGACCTTCAGTTCTGTTATCTCTCAAATAAGAGAGTTTAACTAAATGATCTTTAAGGTCTCTTCCATCTCTAAACTAATGATCCTATAAAACTATGATCCAGGAAAGCATTTCTGGTTATACTGCCTGGTCACATTCATTCCTTACAGGCAAAACCTGCTGAATTAAGACAGAACCAACAGAGTGACTCAAGACTACCATAAATTATTGATCCAGTTGGCTTAGAACTGTCCTACAACACAACCCAAATTTATTCAGTCACCTAGCAAGTTAAGAGTCAGAGTTAGGACTCAAATCTAAGTCTCCTGACTCTTAGCTCAATATATACTTTCCTCTGCACCATGCCATGTGACCCTAGGTAGGTCATCCAACTTTGTGGGACTTTAACTTCCTCATCTGTCAAAGGAAAATTCAGCCTTCACCACCCTCACCCTCAACCATCAAGAAAAGACAGGGCTAGCTCTATAGATGAGTATGCAGATGGCACAGTAGAAAGAACATTAGATTTGGAATCAGAGGGCCTAGGTTCAAATCCAAGGTTTGTTGACTATGGGTCAAGTCACTAAAATCTCTCTTACCCTATTTCCTCATCTATGAAGAGGTTGGACTAAATGGCTTCTTAGGTCTAATCTGGCTCTATACTAGAGATCCTTTGAATGTTCATTTTTGGTCCAAAGTGACTCCATTAGTTTCTCTCTATTGAAAAACTCTAAAGAACCCACATCTTCCCCTTTCAACCTTCAGCTGAGAAACCTAAAGGTTCATTTATCATAAAAGAACAAAAAAAGCCAAATCAGGGAACACTTTGTCTTGTGAAACGGTTTCAGGAATAATTACCAGATAGTACAAACAACTCCAACCAGTTCTCGGTCCTTTGCCAAGCTGAGGAGTAAATCAAAGTTCCTAAAACTAGATGCAGATGTCAAAAGGCATGTCTCTGCCTATTACACCTTCCCTCCCCACTTCACCCACCCAAGGAGCATCAGAAGAGAATACTACTGAACAATTACTATAGGAACAGTCTCTGCTGCATAAACAGATAGAGATAAAGAGCTGAAAAATTTAGGAGAAAAAAATGTGGCTGTGAAGAAGCTATAACATATAAATAAGATTATAGATATTAAGGAAATGAGTATTTAATCAGGGTCTTCTTATTCCTAATTGTATATCATAACATAAAAGTATCTGTAGGCACCAGAATAAAAGTGTTCTCAATTGTAAGGTTTGCTTAAAGTAGTAATAAAATTATTTTCTTACAGAGTCTCAAAGAGAAGTTTGACTTGGATACCCAGGTTCTGAATAGAAATAATTTATTTTAGAGGAAAACAGAAAAGACAGATCAACCAGGTTCATCCCAGAAGATCTCAAAACACAGGTACCTTCTTACAATGCACTAAGTCAGTTTTCATTTTCATTTCAGATTTGTATAACAAAGAGTACACTGCAATATAGGCAAGGGTTAAACTATAAAAAACAGATGTCTAAACCCAGGTCAAGATAGGCTGGTAAGTACAGAATCCCATCTCTTATAAAAGGCCTCCACCCTGCTTATTATCAGTCTTCTATAACTTCTACCCACTGGTCTTGGGTCTTAGGTCTCAGGAGCAAAGCAGAAAACTTCTGCAAATACCTTAAACTGATCTTTATACAGCATAGTTTTGAGTCCCCTCATCACTTTGTTCACCTTTCTTTGGACATGCTGCAATTTGTCAACATCCTTCCTAAAATGTGGCACCCAGCACAGAATATTACAATATGCCTGATGTGGTTTGAGTAGAATACAATGAAACTCTTATAATCACCCTTATTCTAGACATGCAATTTTTACTAATGCAATCTAAAATTGCATTTGTTTTTTTGGATAGTCATATAATAATATTAATTATATCAGGTCTGCAGTCAACTAAAAACCCCTAAATCTTTTTCACCTAAACTGATGTCCAGGAACAGATCCCAATTCATGCTGTTGGCTTTCTGAGCTGAAGTTTTGTCTTTTGTTTTGTTTTTCACAGTTTACAGGTATGGAAGCTGAGATCCTCGTATTTAGAGGAGCTTGCCCAGAGGCACATACCTGCCTAAAGGAATAACCAGGACTAGAAGCCAGGGCTCCTTTTCCACTTGGTCATCCTAATATCCAGCCTTCTTAAAATTAATTTAAGGATTAAGATGAAGAATTCAGAAAAACACAGGAGAATATTTATGAGGAATGATGAAAAGTAGAGCCAAAAGAATATACACAATAACCAAAACAAAGTGAACAACAACTGAAACCATGGAGAGTTACCATTTGTTAACTCGTTTTTGATGTGCTCTATCATCAGAACAGGCAGACTGTTCTCAAACTGGACAATATTAATGCCATATGGTCAGTTAAAGGACATGACAAAAATACCAATAAAAACTTATTTTTAAAAGATAATGACCTATATACTTTCTATTAACAATTAATAAACTATTTTGAGGGAATATACTTTGCTGGGAGGTTGTTTGGACGTGTTGGAATATATTGTGCCAAAACAAAATATATCAATAAATTTTTTAAGATCATATCAAAGGACTACTGACATTTTGCCATTTGGCAAGCCATAAAACCCCCAAGAGATCATACATATATGATCATATGAATATCAATGTCTAATATTACTATAGCAAATATAATTTTTCCATAGTCTTTAGCATCTATTGTTGTTTTTATCCTAACAAGTCTATGATGCTAGAACAAGTTATCATTAACCCAATCTGACAGATGAGAAAACTGCAGCATAGAGAAATAACTTGCCTAATATCAACAGTGATTCAGTGATAAAACTGGAACTAGAACCCAGGTCTCCTGACTCCCAGACTTACCACATTGTCACTGGCTATATCTAAGAATGAGATTGGGAAAAAAAATGATTCAATATTACCAAAATTTAAATTAATGGAACAGTTCTTGGATAAATGAAATCCCTCACCCCTTTGTCACTTTCCACAGGATTGGTCCAAATAAAATTAATAGGGAGATTTGCAACAGCTCTACTTTGCTGAAGATCATCAGCAGCCTCAGTGTTTGTAACACAGACATGAAAAAGCAAGCTCAGGTTCACAGGGGCTCGAGAAAAAGTCTAGGGAGATACTAAAAATGATGCAGAGAAACAATACAGTCCTAACGGAGTTGAAAGGATATTAGAAACTAATAGCCTCATCTTATACTTGTATGAAATCAGGCCCACACTAGGAATACGGCATGCACCTCTGAAGGAAGACAAAATGAAGTGAGAAAAGTTCCAGAGTGAAAACAATAAAATTATACTTTTCAGTCAGTATAATGGAGACCCCTAAAAGCACCAAAACAGTAATTTTAACACAAATTGAAGTCATGTACTACTTTTTTTGGCTATGTACTACTTTAGCAAATAAGTATGTAGAACCTGTTACTCTAACAGGTTTTACAAGTTCAAAATATAAATGAGAAGGATTTAAATAATATCACCAATGACGTGTCCATACTGGACTATTTGGGAAAAATTAAGAATATTTATAGTATTCCTCCAGGCACATAAGGGTGTATGTCACACAAAGCAACTACCATCCTCTCCCAGAAAAGGACAATTGGAACTACTGTCAGAAATAAAAGACTGGGCTGCATGGACTATAGGGCTGAGTCAGTATGACTTTCTAAACTTCCTGGATAGCCTACTTGATCACCAACAGAGTAGGGAGACAGATTCTTACCACCCGGTTCCACAGGGCTCCCTGTTTGCTCTGCATATCTGGGGTAAGGCGGATATACTGGGTCATCACCATGGCATTCCCCATCAGGGTCCACAGTGAAGAACTGCTAGTACCCACACCTATAGGGAGAAAAGTAGAAGAATTCTCACAAATCAACAATGCTTTGTTTTCTATTATATCAACTGCATGCCTCCTCCTGTCTTAAGCAGCTATCTTCTCACTACCTTACCTTTGCATCTCACTGATACATTTAAAAATTTTTCTCCTGTGCAGCACCATAGTATCTTTTCCAGACATGGATTTCAAAGAACTTTAGAAATAATAGTTTATTCATCTATTTCTCCATCTACCCATCCATCACTCATCAAAGGTCAGAATCATTCTTTCCATTTACATATGAAAAACTAGGGTATCATAAGAGGAAAAAAATGTGCCCACTATCAAAAAAGCTAGGTAGAGAAGTGGATAGAGATGTTGGACTTTGGAGTCAGAAAGACATAAAATCAAATTCTGTCTCAAACACAATAGCTGTTCGACCCTGAACAAGTCATTGAAGCTCTCTAGACCTAATCTAAAAAATGGGGATAATAGTTCCTACCTCAGGATTAAGAGGACCAAAAGAGATGTAAATAATGAGCTTGGTTAACCTTAAAGCACTGTATAAATGCTTTGTATTATTGTATTTGTATTATTAATACAATTACACCGAGATACAATAGAAAATAAAGGCAGACAACTTGCGCCTCACTCCTCCTAGAACCATATCATATATTTTCCAAGCTGTCAGTTGTGTATACACACACAGAGGTATATACATTTGGTTGGTTGCTGTCCTTCCTTCTAGACCTTTGGTCCTTCTAAAGGACCAAAAATGGTATCACTATGTTTGGGTCAATGTACAGTGTGTCCAAAAGAGGCTGATCAGACCAATACAAGCTAGGAAGCTACCATAGGTAGCATAAAGAGAGAGAGAGAGAGAGAATATATGTGTGTGTGTGTGTGTGTGTGTGTGTATAAATGCTTAATTACTTTCTTTTACACTCTCTACATTCCAATCAATCTGAACTACTTGTTATTCCCCAAACTTGGCATTCCAGCTCTCGTCCTGACTTTTAGAATACTTAGCTTCCCTTAAGTTTTGACTCAAGTCACAAATTTTAGCAAAGGCTTTGCTAATCTCCCTAGGGACTGGTGCTCTCTCCCTCTTCAGATTATTTTGTCTTTACTTATATGTCTAAATATTGTGTCCACTGAGTACAATGCAGCCTCCTTGAGGGACTGCTTTTCATTTTTATCTCTGTTTAGAAAATGCCTAACAGCAGTTTTTAAATTTTTTTGTTTCAAAACTCTTTTTACCCTTTTAAAAATTGAAAACCCCAAAGAGCTTTTGTTTAGGTGGGTTATATAAATAAATAACTTAGTATTATTATGAAAATATTTTTGACCTTTTGTACCCTTTGAAAGGGCCCCAGGGACGTGCTGGGGCCCACAGACCACAATTTGGGATCCATCAGTATTGCTGGAATAAGACTAAACCTGTGATTTCACTGGTTCAGGGATTTTCTGGTGGGAAAATGCCCACCCCCTACAAAGGTAGGCAACTGTGCTACAACTAAGGTTTAGGGATTTGCTTGGGTTGCACGGAGAGCTTAAATGATTTGCCCAGATTTACACAGCCAATATATGTCAGATGTGAGACTTGAACCCTGGTCTTTGTGACTAAAAAGTCAGCTCTCTATCTGCTATGCCAAGCTACCTCTTATGCCTAGCACCAACAAGGTACTTAATAAATGTTTGAAGAATTAATGAATCGCCCAATTTCAGAGTTGCATCTTTGTAACCATTAAGTCCAATCCACACCTGAAAAAAAGAATCCTACCACAAAACACTTAACAAGTAGTCATCTAGTCTTTTTTTTTTTGCTTCTTGATGGGGGGAAGGCAGGACAATTGGGGTTAAGTGACTTGCCCAAGGTCACACGGCTAGTAAGTATTAAGTGTCTAAGGCCGGATTTGAACTCAGGTCCTCCTAATTCCAGGACCGGTGCACCAAACCACCTCGGTGCCCCCATCTAGTCTTTTTTTGAAGACTTCCAATGAGGTTTATATGTCTAAGCTCCTTATCCCCCAACTCCCAATTTATAAACTCTTTAAAGCTAGAGACTGAATGTCATGCATTTTTATATCTCTCTGTGTGCCTTACACTTAGTATATAACTAAACAAATGTTTGCTATATGAATGAAACTCTCCTTCCCCTCATAATAATCAAAGACTTTTTGTTTTTCAGGCAGTGATAATAGAATCACAGATCTGGAGTGGGAAGGAACCTCAGGAGCTATCTAATCCAATCCCCTTGTTTTACAGATAAGGAAATTGAGGCCCAGGGAAACTGTAACTTGCCCAAGTTCTATTACATCATATTTTCTAGTTATTTGTGGTTAGTGACAGGTTTCTTCTTTCAGCCAAACATTCTCATCTGGCTTCCCTTCTCATCAACAGTATTCCCTTTATAAATATTAAGATAATATAGAATCACAGATTTAGAGCCATAAGGGAGCTTAGAAGACAATCAGGGGTTCTTGGCCCAGGTTCCAAGATCTGTGAATTGCATGAGAAAATTATATATGTATGTATATCTATGTCTATAGCCATATAGATATACACATATCCATACACACATATTTTTTCACCAACCTCTAAACAGAGCACCATTTCCTTTAATTATGAATTTTTTAAAAATTATGCTGAGAAGAGATCCATAAGGCTACACCTGACATGGTCCTGGGTCCAAGATACCAAAACAACAACAAAAAAAAAGATTTCAAGAAGCCTTGATCTAAAGCAACCTTTTCACTTCAGAGGTAAACTGAATTAGTAGTAAGGTGGTACAGACAGTAAGTAAAAGCCAAAAATAAGAACTCAGGTACTCTTACTCTAAACAGAACATTGTTTAGCTGGCTGCTAAAGCCAACTGCTAAAGGTCTGAAACAGAATAAAGTTAAAATCAACAAAATATTTATTTAATGTTTCCTGTGCACAAAAAAATTTGCTAGATACTGGGCATACAAAGATGAAAAAGGTAGCTCTTCCCCTGAAGCATTTTTCATAATCTCAAGAGTAGAAAAGATAAAAGACCACTGATAATGAACTAGAAGGCAATTTAGGGCCACCTAGTCCAATCACTCAATTTACTACTGAGGAAACTGAGGCCTAGAAAGGCTATATAATTATAAAAGGCAGAACCAAGATCCAAACCCCTATCTTCTAACTCTTCGCTTATTCTTTTCTCTAGAATCACATCATCTCCCTACACACAAGTATTACCCAAGACGGTAGCAAAGGAGTAAGGCAAAAAAAAAATATTCTGGGAAAGTAGGGGGAGGGGGTGATCACTCTATTTATTTTTTGCTTTTTTGGAGGGGGGAAGGCAGAGCAATTGGGGTTAAGTGACTTCCCCAAGGTCACACATGTTAAGTGTCTAAGGTTGGATTTGAACTCCAGGGCCAGTGCTCTATTCACTGTGCTACCTAGCCATCCCTCACTTTATTTTTTGATCAACAAGTTTTTTTCTCTCTCTTTCCCATACCACCCTTTAAATGGAAAAACAAAAATAAAAGCAAAACCTTTGCTATAAATATGCAGTCAGGAAAAAAAAAAATCCCACATTTTCCATGTCCAAAATGTACATCTCACTCTGTATCTTGAATTCATCACTATTGTGTTAGGAGGTAACACAGATTTAGAATCATGGTTGGTCACTGTATTGATCAGAGACCTTAAGTCTTTCAGTGTTTTCTGGCTTTATAATACTGTTGTTGACAATTGTATACATGGTTCTGGTTCTTCTCACTTCACTCTGCATACCTTCATATAAGACTTTCTGGGTTTCTCTGAACCTTACAGAGGAACAGTATTCCACTACATTCACATACCATAATTTTTGTTCAACCTTTCTCCAACTGATGAGTATCCCCTTAGTTTCCAGCTTTTTGCCACTACAAAAAGAGCTGCTAAAAATATTTTATGTACATATGGGTCCTTTTTTTCTTTCTTTGATCTCTGTGGAGTATAGATCTAATAGAGGTCTCACCTAGTTAAAGGGTAGGCATAATTTAGGGCCGTTTTGCTCACAGTTCCAAATTGCCTTCCGAGAATGACAGGACCAACTCATTGCTCCAACAACAGTGCACTAATGTACCTGTTTTCCAATCTTAGTCGTTTTCCCTCTTCTGCCATCTTTGCTGATCTCATGAGTAAGAGGTAGAACCTGAGTTATTCTAATTTGCATTTCTCTATTGGCAATTTGGAGCATTTTTTCCAGATAGTTGTTTACAGCTTGGATGTCTTTGAAAGAACTGCCTACTCAGATCCTTTGAATGGGAAAGTTTCTAACTAACCTATTTATTCAGTCATTAAAAATGAATCAAGTCCTTGGGCCCACAGGTCTGGGGTTAAAAGGGACCCCAGAGGTCATCTGCTATAACCGCCTCCTTCTAAAGAGGAAAAATAAGGCCCCGTGGGGCTCGGTGCCTTGGCCAAGGTCACGAAGGGAGTTAAGTGGCAGAGCTGGGACTGGAATCAAAGTCTTCTGACTCGGCATCCAGGGACGCCCTGTCGCAGATATCTCCCCGGGCACCTTCTCTTTGCCTCTGCAGCTGGTTCTGCCCGCCAGCTCTGGCTACGGACCCCGCAGAGCCCAGGGCTCCTGGCCCAGGTTAGGCACTCAAGAGACCCGGGCCAAGCTGAATGGACCTGGCTGCCTCTGCTCGGCCGCTGGGCGGTCACTCCCGGTCAGGACCAGGCAAGAGTAGCCCGCCCCCTTCACAGAGCTCCCCTGACCTCTTGGCCCCGCCGCCCGAGCCTCCCGCCGCGCGGCCCCGACCCCCTCACCCTGGTAGGGCTTGGACAGCGAGTGCTCCCGTTTCAGGTACTCATCGGTCTGGTCTGCCACGGCCGGCCCCAGCCCCGGCCCGGATCCCAGCAAAACGAATAGGAGCAAAGTGCCGAAGCCCGCCCGGACAGGCCGAGCCCCCGACCCCTGCCCTCGCCACCTCCACCGCCACCGCCAACCCGAGGCTCCGGGAACTACCGCCATCTTCCTCGCCGCCACCGCCTAGCCCAACACCCGCCCTCTCTCACGCCCCATTGGCCCGAAGGGTCAGCCGCCCCGCATACCATTGGTTGTCAATGTGTCCCCGCCAGCACAGGTGAGCATCTCGCTGATTGGGTACTTTGGGCATCAGTTGCCCTGCCAACCCAAGGGCGGGGCATGGTAGTACAAACAGTGCGCTAAATTTGCATTTTCTTGGGCCCGCAAAGTATTCTGGGAAATGAAGTCTTTTATTTGAAGCCCATAGTCATTCATTTCAGTTAAAGAGATAGCAGTGTTTATTTTCCTCCACCCCCAACCTTCTCCCCACCCCAACATCCAATCTCAAAGGCCTTATGAAGTATACTTCAGAAGTGCTTTTACCCTATTTGCGAGGGATGGGAGGGAGCTGGAGTGAAAAGGATCTTTCTTTTCTTGTTACTGCTAGTAACCTGTAACTGGAAATTTAGAACAAGGCATTGGCTTTTTATTGTTTATCCTTTTTTCAGTCTTGTCTGACTTCCTGACCCCATTTGGGGTTTTCTTGGCAGAGATATTGGAGCGGTTTACCATTTCCTTCTCCAGATCATTTTATAGATGAGGAAACTGAGGCAAACAGGGTTAAGTGACTTACCTAGGGTCACACAGTAAGTATCTGAGGTCAGATTTGAACTCAGGAAGATTTATCTTCCTGACTCCAAACCTGACACTCTATTCACTTCACCACCTAGCTGCAAAGAAACTGGCTTATCATTTTTTGGTTTTTTAGAACTAACTTTTATACCATTCACTACCTTATAAAATATGTTCCTGTGTGTATATATAGGCCTATAATTTCATTCTTGCAAGGAACTCATGCTAAGAAAATTCTTTCCACTTCAAACTATAGGCTAGTGAATTTAATGTCAATTCCTGACAAAATTGTAGACTGTAGTTTTGTCAACATCTAGGGAAAAAGGCAGTGTTTACAAAGAACTGGCATGATTTCACCCAGAACAGATTAGACCTCTTTTCCACCCTAGTTCAGACCCTCACTATGTCTTGTTTGGACTCTTTGACTCCTGATTGTCCTTGCTGCTTCTCTCCAACAGCCAAATGATGTTAGAGGGCTGACCCTGTCACTGTTACTTTTCTGCTCCAGCTCCAGCAGCTTCCTATGGCCTCTAGGATAAAATACAGATTCTCCTATTTAGCATTAAAACCCCTTCACAACATGGCCCCGACCTACCTCTCCAACCTTATTATATATAACACTAGTTCACATACTCTAAGATCCAGTCAAACTGACTTGTTTTTTGTCACTTACATATGACGTTCAGTTTCTAGTCTCCAGTCTTTGTATAGGCTATTTTCCATGCCCAGAAGTCACTCCTTTCCTGAGTCCACTGCTTAGAATCCTTAGCTTTCCTAACTTTCTTCAAAGTTCAACTTAATTGCTCCATACTACAAGAGGCCTTTCCTGATCTCCCTCAGCTGCTGGTGCCTCTTCCTCCAAATTACCTTGAGTGTATGTATGTATGTATATGTGTGTGTGTATCTATAAATACATATTTAGATGTATATATTTACATGCTTAGGTGTGTGTATACATATATGCATATATTTACATACTTAAATGTATAGATGTTGCTTCCCCTAATAGACCATGTACTCCTCCAAGGCAGGGAACTGTTTTGATTATATCTTTGAATTTCTAGTGTCTAGCACAGTACTATTAAGTAGGTGCTTAATAAAAAATTATTAATTGACTAAATTTTTTATTCTCAGTATTTTGGCTGTCATGCCAGACTAATCTCATTCTCTTTTTTTGACTAAGTTACTAGATTAGGAGAATGCTATAAATTCTAGATTTAGAATTTATGGATCTATAAATCTAGATCTAGATCTAGATTTCATTAAAGTATCTCAGGCTATTCTAAGGGAAAAGGTGGTGTGATGTGGATTGATAGTAGTCCAATTTGACGGATTCAGAACTGGCTGAATGACTGAATTCATAGAGTAGTGAATAGTACAGTATTAGTTTGTAAGGAGTCTCCCTCGGAGAGCCCCTGGGATCAGTGATAGACATTTGCAGTGTCAGACATCTTTATTAATTACTCAGATAAAGATAAAAATGGCATACTTATCAAATTTGTAGATGGTAAAAAGCTTAGGGTTACAACTAACACACTGGATATCAAGGAGGATCCAAAAAGATCTTATCAAATTGTGGGTCAAATTGAAAAAAAAAATTTAATAGTGATAAATTGTAAGGGTTACAAGTAGGTTTAAAAAATTGACTTCCAAAGTACAAGATGGAATAAGGGGGCCATGGTTAGACAGCAGTGTGTCTAAACAAGATCTGGAGATTTTAGTAAACTACAATCTCAATGAGTCTATGGTATAGTGTGACTGTCAAAAAAAAAAAAGCTAATGCAATCTTAGGAAACACTAAGAGAGTTCTAGGATCCCAAGACAAGGATGGTGATGATCCCACTGTACTGTACTTGGGTCAGACTACATCAGGAACTATATTCAACTCTGTACACCAGAGTTTAAGAAAGATACTAAGAAAAGGTAGAGAGAAGTAGCTACATAACACAGTGAATAGAGTCCTGGAGTTTGGAATCAGGAGGACCCGAGTTCAAATTTGGCCTAAGACACTTGACACTTACTAGCTGTGTGACTTTGGGCAAGTCACTTAACCGAGTTGCCTTGCCTTTCCCCCTCCAAAAAAGAAAGAAAGAAAGGTAGAGAGCATCCAGAGACAGGCAGTCAGGACCTGGGTCATCACAATAGTTCCTAGGAGTTCAATTATCATCCATATGCAGATGATTTCCAAATCTATATATCCAGTGCTAACCTCTTTCCAGAACTTGTTTCAAATTATTACCTTTTGGATCTCAGGAGATCAAACTTGTTCTATTTGACCCGGAAGGACAAAACTGAAAGTAAAAGTTGAAAAGAGGAAAATTTAGGCTAAATGACAGGAAAGAACTTTTTTTTTAAAATTAAGTCTATCCCAAAATGGGGGCAGCTAGGTGGTACAGAGAATAAAATGCCAGGTCTGGAGGCAGGGAGACATCTTGTCCTGAGTTTAAATTTGGCCTCAGATGCTTATTAACTGTGTGACTCTAGACACTAAAAAGTGACCAAACAACAAACAAAAATCCCAAAGTGGAATGTAGTGTCTCTGGAAATACTGAGTTTCCTCTCATTGCAGGTTTTTCAAGCAAAAGCTAAATGATCACTTGCCAAATATGCTGTAATGGGCATTCTTCATCAGGTATGACCTAAAATGCCACTAAGGTTCTTTCTGACTCTGAATTTGGTTCTCTCTCAACATATCTTGATTGATGAACTTGTCCACCTCCCTCCTTTCATCATCAAAAGTACTATGTTGTTGGTTAGTCATTTCAGTCATGTCCAACTCTTTGTGACTCCATTTGGAGTTTTCTTGGCAAAGATACTGGTGTGGTTCGCCATTTCCTTCCTTAGTTCATTTTATAGAAGGAGGAAACTGAAGCAAACGGGGTTAAGTGACTTGTCTGGGGTCAATATAGTTAGTAGGTGTCTAGCCCAGATTTGAACTCAGGAAGATGAGTCTTCCTCACCCCAGGCCTGGCATTCTGTCCACCGTGCCACATGACTTCCAATATCTTCTTGCTTTGGAAGGCACTGAATTTGACAAGGATTTATTTCTAAAAGACTACAGATTTCACCAGGATGAACCATAGGGCAACCAAATGTAACAGCAAGCACCCTAGCATACCCAGGGTGGCTGCCAACACAGGTTCTTAGATCTGCTTTTCTAAATAAAAGCAACTCAAAACGGATTAACAATCTTGCTTTAATCAAACATATGCCATTTACCTAGTTCAGGGGGAAAAGGTCAGCACCCTGAACTTCAGAGAATACAAACAAGTTACAAGCAGACAACAAATACAGAGAAACGTCAGCAGACAGGTTTCCAACTGTCTGACCATTACATCCATACCTAGTCAGTTACCAGGGAGGGAAACACCAACATTTGGGTTTTCAAAGGGGGGCTCAACAGCTGTCCAAAGTCTCGTCTGGTCAAATCACAAAACTCTTCTCGAAGTGAGCCCCAAAACAAAACCTCACATCAGGTATATATAGCCTTCTCCTGGAACAGAGAATGTCACAGCCCTTTTGACCAAGCAGGAAGCAACAAGGTGTAGGCATTCCTGAAAAACAAGCCTCCCACCACAGGCTCCATGTGACAACATTCAGCCTATTAGGGGGCAGAGTATATTTTCAAATCAAAGAAGGTTCTCAGCGTCACTTAAGCCTATCAAAGGGCCTAGGGGCAGGAAAGATCTTAAATTCCCATTCCCATAACACCATAGAATCCCAGAATATTAGAATTATCAGGATTCTTTGAGATCCTCTAGTTCAATTCCCTCCTTTTACAGCTGAGGCAACCAAAAACCTTTCTTAAGACTATAGAAAGGCAGTGTGTCACTGTAGTAATAATCCAGTGAGGGAGTGTAACCTGAGTTGTCCACTAGATGGTACTCTCCTTAAGTCAGTAGCTCCTTCAATTTATTTCTAACCTTTAGACATATCCAACACCTACAACCTATCCTGCTTTCTCTGGATGCTGCTGGCTAACTTCAGAATTTAGTTAAGAAATGATAGGCAATATTGCTCAAAGTGTTTTTTTAAAAAAGAAATCTGTGATTGGTACATGACTGTAGTCTTTAAGAGCAACAATTCTCAAACTTTTTGATCTCAACACCCCTTTATACTCTTAGGGTCCCCCAAAGAACTTATGTGTCTTATATCTATCAGTATTTGCTATATTATAAGTTGAAATGTCTCATTATTATTATAAAAATAGTTTTGACCTCACAGATCCCCCTGAAATGGTCTCAGGGGCCTCAGTGGGGTATTTAGACCACATTTTGAGTACTACTGCTCTTGTGCTCCTACCCTATTTCTGGAATCTCTTATTCTCAGGAAATAATCCCTTCTTATTCATACAACCTCTTTTGACTACAGTTTTGTTTGCTTTTTAACATATAAACCAAAAAAAATAGGGAAAGTATATACACTCCTACATGGGGTAATCCACCTCTTACCATGTTCCTAAAATATTCTTGTTAGCCCACCAAGATCTTTGAGATACCAATAGGACAGGACAGAACTCCAGAGTGTGCTGGTAAATGTTTAATTATTGACTGGGGGTGGGTGGGGTGAGGAAATGTGCCCAGGATATACTTTTAAACTTAATTTGCATTATTAGCATTTTCTCCATCATTTTCTTAAGTCTAGATAATCAACTAAACAATAAATCAAAGCCCTTATTTGTAGAGTTTGCCAATTTCCAAACTGGAAATGCTTACACCAAAAATTTAACAACTGGCTTTCCGGAGTCAGTTCAAACCAAACTCACTGCTGTCTATACCCCATAGGTCATAGAAAAGATTAAAAAGATTAAAGGAAAAGGTTATCATAAAAAATGCTATTACAGGGTCAGGAACTATAAACAAGATAAAGCAGTGAAAACATGGTATAAGATAGATGATAGAGAGGGAAGGGAAGGAAATGAATATTTATGGAGCACTTAATATATGTCAGGCACTATGCTAAGCCTTTTTTACAAATAAATATTTTCTTATCTGATCCTCACAAAAACCCTGCAAGGTACGAGCTGTTATTATCCTCATTTTGCAGTTGAGGAAACTAAGGCAAATAAAGATTAATTGATTTGGTTAGGGTCACACAGCTAATAAGTATCTGAGGTCAGGTACAATTTCCACTATGTCACCAACTGGGACTGAGAGAAAGCAAGGTGGGATGACAGACGGGGAGAGAAGGAGGAGACAGGCAGACCAAGAGAAAGAGAGAGGGGGAGAAAAAGAAGAGACAGAGACAGAGAGACAGAGACAGAGACAGAGAGACAGAAAAACATTTGTTAAGCCTTTACTATATATGAGCCACTTTGTTAAGCAGTAGGAATACTCTACAGTCATGAAAGATAGTCTTTGCCCTGAATGACCTTACATTCTAATGGAGGAAGAAAACATATAAAGAGGAACCTTCCCTCCTGTTTCAGCCTAAGAAAATTTCAATAGCTGCCACTCCCAACCACTCCACTCTGGCCTCCCACTGCACTGATCTATGATTAGCTTGGGTTCTGGGTGCTATGCTGGTTATTGTCTTGGCTTCTCTTCCTTTTCTGGTTCTGGTGATTAGCAGATTGAATCTAAGGCCATGATAGCTAATAGTCCCAATCCCATTGCAATGTCCCCATTGCAATGACTGCTGATCTCCATGCCCTACTTAGTGACTGGAATGGTCTGAAACTCCAGGAGGACTCCAGACCTGTATGCCTCTGTACAGATCTTGTCATTTCCCTTGTTCTCACATGACTTCTTTTCCATTTTAAGAGTATACTTGGTGAAGTTTTACTTCCTCATCCTTACTTTCTATTAAAGAATGTTGGGATAGCTTGACTTCTCATAACGTCTCACAGATTCTGTTCTCCCTTTGTGAACAAACTTCTAGAATCCTGACTGCCAACAAGATGAAAAGAAGATATAGAAACACCACCTATGTAGGAATTTAATAAATATATTGTTGAGTAAATGTTTTGAAGCCAATTGCCCTAAAATATTAGAGTTCTTCTAAAAAAAGTTCTCTAGGGGCGGCTAGGTGGCGCAGTGAGTAGAGCGTCGGCCCTGGAGTCAGAAGGACCTGAGTTTGGTTCCGGCCTCAGACACTTAATGCACACACAAACAAAAACCTAGCCGTGTGACCTTGGGCAAGTTGCTTAACCCCAATTGCCCACCAAAAAGCAAAAAAAAAAAAATATATTCTCTAAGAAAAACACAGAACTATTCATTCTACTCAAACCTAATGGAAAACTAGTTAGACTCAGTAATATGCTGGAGCCATTCTGGTGATCATGGTTAACATTTCTGTATGAGCATTTACACCTTGGAGACAGGGAAACACTACAAATCAGTAGGGAGGCAATTAGGTGGTTCAGTGAATAGAGAGTTCAGATGTGGCCTCAGATATTTACTAGCTGTGTGACCCTGGACAAGTCACTTAATTCTGCTTCAGTTCCTTCATCTATAAAATGATCTAGTGTCATTCCAGATCATTTCAGGGTCTTTGCCAAGAAAACCCTAAATGGGGTCACGAAAATTTGGAGATGACTAAAACATCTAAACAAAAATAACAAATCCACTCTACTACAGCAAGAGCTGGTATTTTATTGTCTTGTTTCATTATATAGTATTAATTTTATAAATATAATATTTTAAATGTTTATGACTGGTTGTTTTAATAAATAGTTAAAGGGGTGGTTTGTTTGGGGTTTTGTAAGTACAGTTGTAAGGAAAAGCATGGTAGATGAGACTCTTCAACTGAGGTAACCACAACTATGGGAAGCCAAGCTATTTAGGCCATTAGGTCATAAATAAACAAAGGACAATCATCCACCTGGTGGCAACTTACTTTAATTGCTGCTCAAGGGACTAATAGTTAATAAACAGCTCCAGAAGTACTATCCTGGGTAACACAAACCTATAAAGTGAAATGAAACACCACAGAGACATTTATAACATCTCTTATATTCATCACTTCTTTTTCTTTTCCATTGGATCCAACCTGGACTTTTATACCACCACCACCCCCTTTTGAGGGGAGAAGGCAAGGCAATTGAGGTTAAGTGACTTGCCCGAGGTCATCCAGCTAGTAAATATCAAGTGTCTGAGGCTGGATTTGAACTCAGGTCCTCCTGACTCCAGGGTCGGTGCTCTATTCACTGTACCACCTAACTGCCCCTACTTTTATGCCTTTACCTGGATCAGTAGGCTGGTTTTTTAACCTTCCATTATCTCTCAATTCTTTGAGAAGCATTTATTAAGCATCTACTAATTTCCAAGCATTGTGTTAAACATTGGAAATACAAAGAAAGACAAAGAACAGACTTTACTCTTCAGTCAGTCATAGTCTAATGGGAGAGACAATGTGCAAACAGCAAGATATACACAAGATATATACAGGAAATCTGGAAATAATCACAGAGGGTAGGGACTAGCATTAAAGAGGAAGGGGAAAGGCTTCTTATAGAAGGTAAGACTTTAGCTGATATTTGGAGGAAGCCAGGAAAGCTAAGAAGTAGAGATGAGGAAGAAGAGAGTTCCAGGCATGAGGGACAGCCAATGAAAATGATGAGTAAAGGGGCAGCTAGGTGGTGCAGTGAATAGAGCCTCCTGCCCTTGGAGTCAGGAGGACCTGAGTTCAAATTCGGCCTCAGACACTTGATACTTACTAGCTGGTTGACCTTGGGAAAATCACTTAACCTCAACTGTCTTGCCTTCCCCCCTCCAAAAAAAAAAAATGAGTCAGGAGATGGAGTATTCTGCGCCAAGAACATCAAGAAATCCTTGGAGGGGAATAAAGTATAAGAAGGCATGAAAGGTAGGAAGAGTTCAGGTTGCAAAGGGCTTAAAAAGCCAAACAGAAGATTTTTATATTTGATACTGTTGTCTTCAGTTTCTGATTCTATTTGCAGCTGAACTCCTTGAGATCTTCTGTAACAGATTTTCCTGCCTCCTTTCCTCTCACTCTTCTTGGGTCTTTGAAGTCTGGCTTCTGGCCTCATCATCCAACCCAAACTACTCTCTCCAAAGTTGCCACTGATCTCTTAATTGCTAGATTAGCTTTTTCATTGCCAAATAGCCTTTTCCCAATTCTCCTTTTCTCAGCCTCTCTGCAGTCTTTGATACTGTTGACTTCCCTCTTTTCTTTGAAAGTTTGAAGGTATTTTTCTTTCTAGGTTTCCAGGACATTGCTACTCACTGCTTCTCCTCCTGCCTGTCCTCCTCTCTCTCCTTAGCTGGATCTTCATCCAGGTCATATCAGCTCATCAGGGAGATCTCCAAAACTCTGTCCTCACCCTCTTCTCTTCTCCCCTATGCTATTTCACTTGGTGTTCTCATCAGCTCCCTTGGATTCAATTATCATCTTGATTCAGATGATTTTCAAATATATTTATCCAAACCTAACTCTTCTGATGACCTCCAGTTCACATATCCAACTGCCTGTTATAATCTCAAACTGAATATTCTGTAGATTTCTTTTTTTGGAGGCAGTCGGGGTTAAGTGACTTGCCCAGGGTCACACAGCTACTACATGTCTGAGGCTGAATTTGAACTCAGGTCCTCCCAAATCCAGGGATGGTGCAATATTCTGTAGACAAATTCAATATGTCCAAATCTGAAATCATTATCTTCTTCCCACCTCCCCAAACCTTCCATTTTTCCAACTTGCCCATTACTGTTGCAGGTGCTACCATCCTCCTAGTTACTCAATTCACAAGTTAGGAATGTTGTGAATGAATGAATCCTCAACTTTTCATTCTCTCTGAACCCCTCCCCTCTTTGTCCAATCAGTTGTCAAGTCCTGTAGTTTCCACCTTTATAACATCTCTCCTATATACTTTCTTCTCCCTTCTGACACTTGCAACTGTCATGGAGAAGTTCCTTATTACCTTAGTCCTGGTCTATTGCAATATAACCTGCTAGTTGGTCTCCCTACCTCTCCCCACTCCAGTCTCTCCCCACTCCATTCTATCCACTACTCAGTTATGGAACTAATCTTCTTAGAGCAATGACCTGACCATATCTGTCAACCTTCTCTCATTCAGTCAATGCAGAGCCTCACCATACTACCTCCAGAATCAAATATAAAATCCCCTGGTTTTGTTTTATCTGCTTTTTAGATAATTAAGTTAAGTGACTTGCCCTGGGTCACATAACTAGGATCAGAGGCTGGATTTAAACTCAGGCCCTCCTGACTCCAGGGTGTATGCCCTATCCACCTTCTGTTTGGTTCTTAAAGTTCTTTGTAACAGAACCTTCCTACATTTTCAGTCTTCTTAAATGTTACTTTCTTCCGAATCTGGTCTACTTGCTGTTTCTTGCTTTTGATGCTCCATCCAGGCATTTTCCCTGTCTGTCAGTCATGCCTGGAATGCTCTCCCTCCTCATCTCTACCTTCTGGCTTCCTTTAAGACTCAGCTAAAATCCCACCTTCTTCAAGAAGCTTTTCCTTGTCCCTCATAGTGATAGTTCCTTCCTTCTGCTGATTATCTCCAATTTATCCTGTCTATACCTTGTTTTTATGTAGTTGTTTGCATATTATCTCCCCCATTAGACTGTGAACTTCTTAAGAGCAGGGATAATTCAAGTGGCTTGCTTTATTTATTTACTGGTTTTTTCTTTCATTCATTTAATTTGTTTTTGCCTTTCTTTGTATCCCTAGTGCTTAATACAATGCCTTGTACAGAGTAGATTCTTTTAAATTTTTTTATTATTTTTAATAATTTGTATTTTATAATTTTTATACTATATGACATATACTGTAATATATTAGGATATATATTTGGTTATATTTATATTAAATATATTCATACTTTTTATTCTTTTTCCACTTACATGTAAAGACAATTTTTAAACATTCATTTAAAATTTTTTTGAATTCCAAATTTTCTCCCTCCCTTCTTCTCCCCCCCTCCCTAAAAAGGTAAGAATTTAAAATAGGTTATATACATGCTATCATGTAAAACATATTTCCATATTAGTCCTGTTTTGAAAGAAAAAACAGACCAGGAGGGGAAAAAAACATGGAAAAGGTAAAGAAAGTGAAAATAGCATGCTTCCACCTGCATTCAGACTCTGGAGCACACCATAGATTCTTAATAAATGCTAACTGATTGATCCTGGAGGTATTAGGGAGACTAGAATTTATTGAATAGAGAACATGGACAGACCTGTGCTCTCCAATCCAACCTTTACACAAGTGCCAAATTGTATTCCAATACAACAGTGTATTTGTGATGTGATTGATGTGGGTATTCCCTTTGTAGAAGTATTAAAAATCTCCTTTTTGGTTCATCTGACCTAAATCATATTTCTGGGGTCAAAATACTCTTTCCATATATTTCCCTGTTTGAAAGGGTGTAGAAGGCCAAGGGGAGGGGGGGAGGAAAGACCTTCTTATAGAAAAGGATTAAGGGTAGAAACCTTTGCAGCATCTCTTAAATATGCCCTCTTCTCCCCTCTGGAATCACTATCACTCTAGAGCTGGACAGCCCTCATCATGTAATGCCTTGATTATTGCAACAGCCCACTACTGGGAGTGCTTGGTCTAAGTCTCTCTCCATTCCAATCCATTCTCCATTCAGCCACTAAAGAGATTTTCCTAAAATGCAGGTTCGATCATGTTGCCCTTCTCCATCCCCTCCTCCCAACCACTGGCTCCCTATTGCTTCCAGGAGCAAATACAAAATTCTGTTGGGCATTTAAAGCTCTTCATAACCTGACCCCCTCCTACCTTTACACCCCAACATGTACTATATGATCCAGCGACACTGGCCTCCTGGCTGGTAACCTGCACAAGAAACTCCATATCTTTGTTCCAGGCATTCTCTCTGATAAGCCCCCATGCCTAGAATTCCCTACCTCATTCACTCCCACTACTGACCTCCCTGACTTCCTTTAAATTCCAACTAAAATTCTAATACCTTTTACAATGAGTTTTTCCTAACTCCTCTTAATTCCAGTGCTTCCCATCTTATAATTATTCCCTAATTACCCTGTATATAACTTATTTTGTCTATATTTGTTTGTGTTTTGTCTCCCTTGTTAAATTGTGAACTCTTTGAGGACAGAGACTGTCTTTTGCCTCTTTTTTAATTCACAGCTTTTAGTACAAGACGTGGCTCAATAAATATTGGTCGATTGATTGAAATCACATCTTTAACTAGGAATAACTCTATTTTCCCTATGGTCCTGGGTTTCTCTATCCCCAGAAGAGATCAGGCTTCAATTCTCAGAGTGACTCTGCCCTCTTCTCCATTCAGAAAGGATTAAGATATTGATTGGAGGAAGGAAACCCTTTGATTACTCTGGAAGATTATTCCTCCTCCTTCAGGGAATGAACCAGGAGGCATCACTTTAATGATATAGTAGGGATTATTGTTCTGGAATGCCAGCCCCAAACTCTATTTTCAATATATTATAACTCTTTTTCTGGTTCAAGATTCCTTATAAATGTTACCTCAAAACCTCTTAGGTGACAGACATTTCCAAAGGCCCTCATCAAAGAAGGTCCTGTGCTCTATGAGTAAAGCAGAACTGAAGGATCCCAAAAGAAATTCAGGACGTGCAGATTTGGAGAATCCACCTTAAATATTCACATGCATTATTTGTATCCAACCCGTGGTAGAACCATTTGAGCTTGTATGGTCTGATCAGCCACAGTTAGATACACCTTGACTCTAACGAAGTGATGTCATTTGGATCCTCTTTGAGAATGAAGGACAACAACCAAACCACTATGATGCAGCACCTCATCACCTCTCAACTAGACTATTACAGTAGCCTTTGGTTGATTTCCCTGCCACAAGTCTCTCCCCACTCCATTTTCTAGTCAGCTGTCAAAGCGATCTTACTAAAGAACAGATAAATGATAGTATCACCCCTCCCACTTAATAAATTCCAGTGTGGCTCCCTAACACCTCCAGGATAAAATCTTGTTTAGTGTTCCAAGTTATTCCTAACCTGCCACCTCCCTACTTTTCTAAGTCTTTTTACACTTTATACCCTGTCCCATTACATACTCTGAACCAGTGACATTGGCATCTCCTTGCTGTTCTTACAGTACATGAGAGGGAGTAATATGTCATCATACTGGACAGAGAGATTGGAATCTGATAAGAAAGAAACTCCTCTCCTGACTCTGGCACCTTCATTGGCTATTGTGCCTAGCCTGAAATGTTCACCCTCTTCATCTCTGCCTCTTAACTTCCCTGGCTTCCTTCAAGTCCCAACTAAAATCCCACCTTCTACAGGAAGTGTTTCCTGGCCTCTTAATTCTACTATCCTAATTCTACTGCCTTCCTTCTGCTGATTATTTCCATCTTATCCTGCATATAGCTTGTTTGTACATAGTTGTTCTCAAGTTGCCCTCCCCCTTTAAGACTATAAGCTCCTTCAGGAGTCAGCATCTGTCACATAGGATGAGCTTAATAAATGTTTATTGACTGACTGGCCGACAGATAGGTTCTCTGGGCCTCATTTTCCTGACCAGAAAAAGAATTGGTCTAGAGATAATCTCTAAAGCTCCCTCCACTTCTATTTCTTACAACTCTACCTGGAGGCTTCCTTCCTCTTCAAGAACTGATTAGTCTCTCTCCTTCCCTTCCAGTACTATCTGTTTTTCTCTTCTCATTTACTCTAGGAGGACCCTTGCCCTTCAGAGACTATATTGGTTTTACATCTTTTCTCCTAACTAGTTCTCACTACTTTTTGAGTCGAGGATTTCACTATGGTCTCATGAAGGGCTCTTCCAACTCTACAAGTGATTGTCTTTCCCCTTTACATCCCTAATTCTACCCTCATCCATCAACTAGACAGGAACCTAGAGATTATCTGCTTCAAAACTCCAAGTGAGGCCCAGAGAGGTTTCACTAAAGTGGTCCAAAGCCACAAATCCATAGCAACTAGAGTCCCCATCTAACAATGTCATGTCTTGCTATTTCCATTATGCTATACTTCCTTTTTAATCCTTTCTCTATAAAAAATGGCTCTACAGGAAGAGAATCATCTTTCAAGTAAAGCTCTGGTCAGATAACAGGAGAAATGGTACAGTTTCAGAAAGAAGGCTGATTAGGAGTCAAAGGACTTGGATCCAGATCCTGCCTCTGTCACTTACTACCTGTGTGTGACCTCAGGGACTCAGAGAAGTCTCTTCACTTTTCCAGGACTCAATTTCCTCATCCTTAAAATAAGGGGGGAGTTGAATATGGTCATGATAAGTAAACCAGGGACAGTCAAAACAGAAAAAAAGAAAATTATAAGCATAACTATTGATGCAAAAAAAATTTAAATAAAACATTAAAAAGGAAACTACAGACACATATCACAAAGATTATATACTATGACCAGGCTGTATTTAGACCAGAAATGCAGGGCTGGTACAATATTAGGAAAACTATAAATACAGTCAACCAAATTAATAACAAAAATGAGGGGTAGAACTAGATGAATTCTAAGGGTCCAGGTCTAAATTCACACATAGTGAATGGAGCACTAAGCCTAGAGTCAGAAAGACCTGAATTCAAATACAGTCCCAGACATTCCCTGGCTATGTAACCCTAGGCAAGTCTCTTAATTTCTGTCTACCTCAGTTTTCTCAACTGTAAAATGGGAATAATAATGGCTCCTAACTTACAGAGTTGTGATGGGGATCAAATGAGATAATATCTGTAAAGTGCTTAGCACAGTGCCTGATACATATGGAGTTCTTAATACATGTTTCTTTCCTTTCTTCCCCTTTTCCTTCCCCTAAGAAGCTTCAGTGGCTCCCTAGTGCCTTTGGGCTAAAATAGAAACTTCATAATCAGCTTCCAATCTCTCTGTCCAGTGTGATGACATATTACTCCCTCTCATGTACTGTAAGTTCTGATGAAATTGGCCTATTTGTAGTTCCCCATACTGTACATTCCATCTCCCATCATCATAACTTTGCACAGGCTGTTCTCCATGCCTGGAATGCTCTCCCTCCTCTTGAAATGCATAGCTCCCTTCAAGACTCAGCTCATGTCACCTCCCACAAGAGGCCTTTCCTGCTTCTCCACCCCTTTGTGGCTTGTAATAAACAATAAACTTTGTATATATTTTGTAAATGTAGCAGGGATTGAAGTCCACCCCATGAAGCATATGTGGGATGGGTCTGTAGGTGCCTTTGCATAGAGTAAGCATTGACTCCCCAGCTACTTTAGGGAATATACATGCTCAGTGCTGAAAAATTTGGTACTTTGCAATGACTCAGCAATCCCTTGGTCCCAGAGGGAATGAGAATGCATCAATATAGGACTAGTCACTGAACTAGGAAAATGATTGCCTTCAGTAGATATGGGAGATGAGAGAGAGTAAGAAGTTGTGACCCCTAGGTTGTGAGCTTGGTTAACTAGTAAGATGGTGGCACCCTTCCCAGTAAGAGGAAAGTTAGGAAGAAAGGAAGGTTTGGGATGGAGCAGAAGATAATGAATTCCATTTGGACATGTTGCATTTAAGATGTCTATGAGCCATCGATCCTATTTGAGATGTTTGATAAGCAGTTGGTGATGCAAGACTGGAGGTCAGGAGAGAGGTTAGATTTGAACAAATAGATCTGAGAGTCATCTATGTAGAAATGAGAGCTGAAGCCATGAGAGCTGATGAGATCACCAAGTGAAATAGTATAGAGGGAGAGGAGAAGAGAGCTCAGGACAGAGCTATGTAAGGAAAACTTGTAGAGAAGGCATCAACAGTAGGGTGATTGACAGCATCAAGAGTTGAAGAAAGGTCCAGAAGAGTAAGGATTGAGAAAGGGCCATTCAATTTGGCAATTAGGAGATGACTGAAAACTTTAGAAAGAGTAGTTTTAATTCAATGATGAATTAAGAAGCCAGACTGCTGGAGCACCAGCACTAGAGTCAGGAAAACCTGCATTCAAATCTGGCCTCAGACACTTACTGTGTGTGACCCTGGTTAAATCACTTAACCCCAAATGCAAAGGAAGAAAGAAAGGAAGGAAGGAAGGAACAAAGAAAGAAAGGAAGGAAAGAAGGAAGGAAGAAAGAGAGAAAGGAAGGAAGGAAGAAGGAAAGGAAAGAAAGAATAAAAAAGAAAGGAAGGAAGGAAAAAGAAAGAAGGAAAGGAAGGAAAGAATAAAAAAAAGAAAGGAAGGAAGGAAGAAAGAAGAAGCCAGACTGTGTGTGGAGAATTAAAAAGGGAGTAACAGAAAAGAAAGTGAAGGCCTGTTGTAAAAGGTCTTCTCAAGAAGTTTTGCCACAAAAGGGAGGTGGGATATGGGATGATAGCTATTGGAAATGGATGGATTAAATGAGGATTTTTTGAGACCAGGGGAGACCTGGGAATATTTGCAGGTGGTCGGGAAGCAGCTAGTAGACTAGAAGAGATTGAAGATCAGGGAGATAATGGGGTGATAGAGGTAACAATCTGCTGGAGAAGGCAGGCTAGAATGGGATTGTTTGGGCAGGTAGATGCATTCACTTTGGGCAGGAGAGGGGTTGCCACTTCTTGTGAGATAAGTGGAATTACTCTCAGGAAGCATCTGGGTGGTATAAGATGAGGAGAGGACAAGAGAGAACTCAGCAAATAGACTCAGTTTTTTTTTTTTCTTTGAAACATAAGGCCAGTTCTCAGCTGAGAGGACAGAAAGAAGACAGGGAAGATTTGAGGAGGGATTAAAAAGGTTTGGGAAAGTTGATGTGGTAACTGGGATACTGAATTGATTAAGGAGGGTGTAAAAGGATTGCCTTATAGCGGTGGTTCTTGTTCATCCTTCCTTTTGGAAGAGGAATGACTTGAGAGGGGGATGTCTTGACTTGCAAATGAATTGGATTTGAGTGAGGCCAAGTTGTGCAAAGTCATCAGCCTTGTAGCAGTAAGGGCTCAGCCGAGGTGGTGTAACATAAAATTGCAGTGGACCCAAGTAGAATGATTTTGTGATTTCTCTGGCTTCAGCCTTCCTTTGGCAGCAGTCTATCAGAAAAGGCAGCAGGCGACAGAAGTAATACAAGACTGAGGTATGTTGGGGTGAGATCTTAGATAGGACAGAGGGCAAGGGACTCAAGAGAAGAAGACAGTGTAAAGGTGATGGACCAAGAGGTAAAGATGGGGAAGAGTACAGCCTATGCAGGGACGATGGCCAGGGAAATAACTGAGGGAGAGAGCTATTGAAGGTAATGGTGAGGATAAAGAATAGGATTTAGAATTGCAAAACAGAGGGAGAAGTAAAATGACAACAGATTGTGATGACATAAAGGATTTTCAGAGTCCATAAACATGAAAGTGGCATATTTATGGGTAATGGCAAGAGCAAGGTTATGGCCTCTGTGTAGCTCAGGTAGGTGGAGGAGGAGATCATGGGAAATGAGTAAATGGAGAAATTGGAAGGTGCTTCCTGAAGCTTCTACAATCTTTCTAGGTGAAGATGACCTCCCATGGCAGGGTGAGCCCAAACCCTAGGCTGGCTTGCCAGAAAACTGTGGCACAGGCCCTCATCACTTCAGAACTAGACTCTTGCAACAGTCTTTCGTCAGTCTCCCTGCCACAAAGTTCTCTTTACTCCATCCATTACTCAGCTGTCAAAGTGATCTTACTAAAAGCATAGGTCATTGATCATGTCACCACACACACACACACTAAGCCCCAGTGGCTCCCTTATCACCTCCAGGATCAAATATAAAATTCAGTTCAATGATGAACTAAGAAGGCAAACTGCAGAGAATTAAGAAGAGAGGGAGAGAAAAAAGAAGTAAAGGTAGTTATCATAGATCATCTCAAGGAATTTAGCCACAAAAGAGAAGAGAGATATGGGATAATAGCCATTGGGAATGGATCGATCATGTGAGGAGTTTTTGAGGATAAGAGAGACCTGGGCATGTTCATAGGCACTAGGGAGGCAGCCAGCAGGCCAGGAGAGATCGACAGTCAGAGAGAGAGTGGAGCAACAGAGGCAGCAATCTGCTGGAGAAGACAGGATAGAATAGGACCACTTGGTTATGTAGATGGGTTCACCTTGAAGTAGTTGCTCAGACAGTGAAGAACCAAAGGAAAGGTAAACTATTTAATAATCCTGCTAACTGTCTCACATTTTAATGTTATAAATGTCAATCTCACAGGATATTAAAATAGCAGTTAGGCTGCAGTATCAGCCTTTAAAGTCTTTGTCAATGTACATTTTTGAGTCATTTGAGTGTCCTTTCTGCTTCCCTTTGGGGAGATCCTAGACATGAGTTAAATCTAAACTTTAAGTGATTTTTTCTGGGTTTCTTGGGTGGGGAGGGCATAAAGAGCCAGAGAGCGCAAGAAAGAGCCTGACCCTCTCTTTAGAGGCCAGGTTCCCCTAGGATTGAAACTTGAAACAAGATATTAGGTCTGTATGACTGAGGTCAAAATTTGGACACCTTATTGGGATCGGGTATCCCCATCCCTCTTGGGCTAGTAATGATCTGTTGTTACCTATATGCATGTACATGTTTGTATGTATACATATATGTACATATACTATACACACGTATACATATGTGTACATTTAGAAATATTTCTCTATTCCCCACATCTATTTGCATGCATCTATGAACATACATGTATCAAATGTGTTTACATATATATACACCATGTATGTGTACATGCATATATAACATAAATAAAATATATGCATCTATGTATCTGTGTACATGTTGTTTTTCCCCAGTAAAGTGTAAGCTCTTTGAGGTCAGGAACTGATTTAATTTTTGTGCTTCTCTCCCCAGTTAGCTGGCACATAGTAAATACTTAATAAGTGTTTATGAAATTGTTTTGTTGAAGTTGCTCTGAGGATAATTGGCGTTTACAGAGTGGAACTGAAGATCATTCTAGCTCAAAGGAGTAAATTCCTGAGAGGATGTATCTTTTCCCCTACAATAAGGTTAGGGTTTTCATTTTTTTTTTAACTGAAGTCTCTGACAAGAACATGACTTCTCTAACACCTGAGACTTACTGCAGTTGCTCCTCCATATTAATTAATTACAGCATTGATGATATCAGTCATCACTCCTGGAACCTTGGAAGAGAGACCCCCCCAAATCCCTGGAATGACTGGAATTGGAATTTGAGCCAAAGAACCATTCTCTTTAACTCTATTCTTTTTTTTTTTTTTGCTTTTTTTTGGAGGGCAGTTGGGGTTAAGTAACTTGCCCAAGGTCACATGGCTAGGTTTTTGTTTGTGTGTGCGTTAAGTGTCTGAGGTTGGATCCGAACTCAGGTCCTTCTGACTCCAGGGCCAACGCTCTACTTACTGCGCCACCTAGCTGCCCCATCTTTAACTCTATTCTTATGCTCACACACACACACACACACACACACACACACACACACACACACACTCACTCTCTCTCTCTCTCTCTCTCTCTCTCTCTCTCTCTCTCTCTCAGATGACCTCAAGCAGGTCATTCTCCTCCTTTGACCCTTGAAATCATAACCAGCCCTTCCTCCCTCTGACAACTTAATGACAAGGGTGAAATCTGTAAATGCTGAAGATTACATCCTCTCAACCAGTAAACATGTCACATTACTGATCATGGTCTCATCCTTCTATCCACCAAATACATCCCAAGAATTCTACCCAGCCCTCAGGGCTATAAGGCTAATGGTATTTCTATGGGGACTGTGTCCAACTGGACATCAGATGCATGACCTTAATCCCAGATGTCTACAAATATATGGGGAGATACTTCCCAGACAACCCCTCCGAGGCTTGGAGTGCCCAAAGGCTTCAAAGGAACTGAGAAACCACCATGGAATAGCAGATGGAATAATCACATCTCAGACATAAAATAAGAAACAGCATGATATAAAATGGTGAATGCTAGAAAGGGCTCCGTATGTCTCTTCTGGGGTCTGTTACCAGCTTCCTGTATGCGTTTGGGTCTTTCTCTTCATGGGTATCACTTTCTTCATCTGTAATCAGACAACCTCTAACATCTCTTCCAGAGTGAATATCATACAATTCTTATTATAATTATTTGTTAGCTGACATGTACATGAAATGCTGAGGTCTGCAAAGTACTTTATGAATGCTGTCTCACTTGATCTTCATAATAACCCTATGAAATAAGTACTATCATTAATATTATCTTTTTTTTTCCTAGATGAGGAAAAAAGATAGTGACTTGTCTGGGATCACAGAGCTTGTAAGTATCTGTGGCATGACCTATGACCCAGGTCTTCCTGAATGTCCAACATTCCATACAGGATACTATTTTTTCTTTGAGATTGGCATATGTATGGTCCCTGATAATTTAACACTCAGCTAATTTCATGAGAGATGTTTATGGATTCTTAATTCCAGAAAATGGAATGGTGGTCTTGGTGGTCTAGGATATTTAGTTTTCTCTTGGGATACAATCTCCTGACAGTTAATAGGAGATTTCACATACCCCCATAAAGATATTACCAAATTCGGCCTTGAAGGAGTTAACTGATCATAAAATAATTTGATCACAGCTTTATAGATTGGTGTTTTATTTGTGTGACTGGGGTAAAAAAGGGGAGCCCTTAATGAATTTAAGTACCCCAACCCACTTGACAAGAAACCTGAAACTTGGTTAAAAGGGCATCTCTTATGGAAAGAGATATGTACCATAGCTCTTTGCAGAGGGGATAGAAGGAACTATGCTGATTGGTCCCCGTGTTTGGCATTGCCTCCAAGTTGATTTGTGAATAGCCTACAATTGTTTGCTTTCTCAATGGATAGGGGAGAGGCTAGAAGGAGGGAAAGAATTTGAAATTCAAAATTTTTCAATGAATATTAAAAAAAAGTTAAATTAAATTTTAAAAAAGACTTGGAAAATGACGGTCAGGGGAAACAGATTGCCATCAAAGGAGCTATCCTTTCCCTGATAAGAGGAAGGTGTGATACAACTCGGCCATTTTCTCTTCTAAAGTATTCTAGCCCCAAGGAACAGAAAATGGCAATTTATGAAAGAAGCATGGAGTTGGCAGCCTGTAGTTGCCCAGGTGTGCCTAAAAGGGGAGTTCCTGAACCTCAATTCCTTGCTGCTTTCTGCTTCTTTATTTTATTTTTTGAGCATAAGTCAGAGACTAGAGATCTTGAGAAAGGATGTTTTCAATCTTGGACATTACTTCATGGATAATCCTGAGTTCCAGTATTCCTGAGTTTGGGAGCCTCTCAGAGGGAGAAGATCTCCCAAATTGTGCTTAGAGAATTTTTCTGCTAGGGGTGGGGAACCTACAGCCTCCAGGCCACATGTGGCCTTCTAGGTCCTTGGGTACAGCCTTTTGACTGAGTCCAAGTTTTATAGAACACATCCTTTTATGAACAGAATTTATTCTGTGAAGTCTGGATTCAAAGGGTCACACTTGAGGACCTAGAGGGCCATGTGTGACCTTGAGGCTGCAGGTTCCCCACCCCTGGACTAGAGCCATGGCACAAGGGGCCAGAAAATTCATGAGCCTTGCCAAACCACCATGATATTGCAATGAATTGTTCAAAAGGTGTAGGTCTAAGATGAATAAGGACTGTTCATCAGTCACACAAAGCCTATTTACTTTCCGGATTGGAGGAAGTCTAATATGCTATTTGAGTGTGCTCTGCATCTTAAGCATTTTCTGTGGTGGAAGAAATAAAGACTATACAATATATAATCCCTATACTGTACAGAATACCAATGCAGGGGTAGGAAACCTGCTGCCTAAGTTTAGGAAAAGCTAGACATGAGCAATAACTCACTTTTATTTGAATTTTACTTGATTTATTTTATTTTTTAAACTGTATTTCCATTTTATTCATGCATGTGGACATTGAGCCAAAGAAAGAACTGACCATTTGTTGATAGGAGCCCAGGATCAAACCAGGTCCCTGTGAGCCCAGAGATCTTGGGGGCAGATCTGTGCCTAGGATTGATGAGTAGGCATAGACAATATTTGTTTGGTTTGATCTGTATTCTATCACAAAAAAACCATAGGTGGCCCTGTTTTATTATCATCAGCTTTGTGTTTGTTTTGATGTTGGTAACTATTTGTGATTTAATTTCTTCTTCTGGGCAGGTCAAACCTAACCGAGAGGAAAACTTCAGAAATAGATCCTCCAAGGTGTTCTCTCTTGACTTCCTCTCCTGCTCTCCCTTTTCCACCCCAGGAGAAGAGATATTAGATAAATCCTAATAACTGACATTTATGAAGCACTTCAAGTTTTCTGAAGCACTTTTATGCCCATGGTCATGCAACTTATAAATGTTTTCATTCATAAGTTACTTATTCTCATTCCAACCCAGGTTCTGATCTGGAACAGCATGCTTTTTCTTAAACCTCATTGCCTCTTGAGTCTGCAACCCCCAAATTAAGCCAATGTTTAATCCTAGTCTTTTGGGCACCCCATGCTATTGTACTTGTCTTTGTCTATTTCCTAGAATTACATCCCATTACATTATTTACTGTGGATCAGACCAACTCATGTTGACAGAGAGTGGACTCAGAGCAATATCTGAGTCTTCCCTTCATCATTGGGTCAGGCAAGCCAGGAAGTCTGGAGGGTGAGATGGGATGGCAAAGAACACCATGGTCATGGAGGGGAAGGAAGAAAAGATCATTTATCTAGTAGGCAGATGTATTCCAGACTATTTTCCCTCCTTAGGATCAGAATGGTCAGAGCTTAACTATGGGAAGAATCTCAAATTAGGGACACATGAGGTGAAGTGGGAAAGAGGTTTAGGTGCTAAGCCAGAGAGGCCTCAGGCAGCTAGTAGTAAGAGCTAAAGAATTTATGAATGGAAAGACCTTTAGATGGAGTAATCAGGATAATACTTGAGTTGGCACATACACTTCAATGAATTTCAAAATGTCATAGAGCTAGAGGTGGAAGGGGTGACTGAGGCCATCTAACACAACATAGTCGATTTACATGTGGGAAAACTGAAGGCCAAGGAGGTTAAGTGACTTGCCCAAGGTTATACAGGTAGTGAGGGCAGCTGGGTGGCACAGTGGATAGAGCACCTGGCCTGGAGTCAGGGAAGAGCCGAGTTCAAATCCAGTCTCAGACACTTACTAGCTGTGTGACTCTGGGCAAGTCACTTAACCCTGTTTGCCTTAGTTTCTTCATCTGTAAAAATGAGCTGGAGAAGGAAATGGCAACTGTAAGTGCTGCCACTGATCTCTTAAGTAAACCCATTATATTTCTAGTTCTGTTAGGAACTAGACTACTGTAGGAGAAGAACACCATGGAGCAGCCTCAGACACCACTCTAGGTGTTCAGCTGACTGGAGCATAAGATAGAGTTCTAGTGCCAAACCCAGGAAGGCTTCAGACACCAGGCCTAAGGTAAAGTCATATACATGTCCTACAAAAGCTCCAGTGATTAGTGTTAACTTCCTAAACTGTTCTTGCTGTTGACTCTTTGTGACCCCATTTGGGATTTTCTTGGCAGAGATACTAGATTGGTTGCCATTTCTTTCTCCAGCTCATTTTACAAATGAGGAACTGAGGCAAACAGGATTAAGTGACTTGGCCAGGGTCACACAGATCAGTCTGAGGCCCGATTGGAACTCAGGAAAAGAAGTCTTTCTGACTCCAGGCCCAGAACTCTTTCCATTATAACACCTAGCCACCCTCTCCTTAAAGTACCTTGTATTTATTTTATATTTGTTCTAAATATATCTAGATATGTACATATTGTCTTCCTTGAATGAAAGTAAGCTCCTTGAGGGCAGAAACTGTTCAATTATTTTTCTTTTTATGCCCAGCACCTGGCACATTATGGGTGCTTAATAAAAACTTGTTGAGAAGTAGAGGGGTATGCCACGTTCCCCACCAACCTGGGATATACCTAAAGAACAGGTACCAACCAAACTTGAGGTCTGTTTGGTTTCTGGGGATGCAGACTTCCATCCCAAATCCAAGTTGTACCAATTAACAAGCATGCAATACAGATTTCTAAGACTTATTTATGAAATGCCTATTGTGTGCCAGCCACTAGGGGAAATAAATACAAAAGTGAAAAAGTTCCTGCCCTTAAGGAATTTATATTCTATCCAAGAGAATACAAGAAGATACAACAAAATAAGCAGTAATTAAAGTGTGGGGTGTGGGTGTGGGTGTGGGTGTGGGTGTGTGTGGGTGTATGGGGTGTGTGGAGCATGGGGGATACTTTGGTGTTTGCAAAGGGACCAATTCTGCCCTTTAGACTTTACAGGACCCTAACCAAATATTACTTTCCAAGTTTTATGACTTAAAAAGTCACATAAACTGCATTTTTTCTTCCTTTCATCACCAAAATCCTAGAAAGAATCATTTACATTCAATATCTCTACCTACCACCTTATCCCCCATTCAGCATTTCAACCCTTTGCAATATGATTTCTTCTCTTAGCATTCCATGGAAACTCTGGCTCCAAGGATTTCTTGGCTGCTAGGTCCTCTGGCCTTTTCTTGCACCTCCTTCTCCACTTCTCTCTAGTTTTTGATACAGATGCATCCTTGCTCCTGTCTTGCTTTTGTGGCACTGGCTTCTCCTGATTCTCTTCATGCCTGATTGACTACTCCTTTCTAGTCCCCTTTATAGGATAATCATCCATCTCCCACTCCCTAAGTCAGAATATCCCCTAAGACACTGAAAGCAGGGGCAGCTAGGTTGAGCAGTGAATGGAGCATGGCCCTGGAGTCAGGAGGACCTGAGTTCAAATCCCCTCAGACACTTAACACTTACTAGGCCTCAGACACTTAACACTTACTATCCCTGTGACCTTGGGCAAGTCATTTAACCCCAATTGCCCTGCCTTTCCCCCTCAGAATAAAAAAAAAAAAAAAAGACATTGAACTCAGAGCTCTTCTCTCTTGATGATCTCATTTGCTGTTGTTGTTTCAGGTCTTAACTCTAAACTGATGATTTCCATATCTACATATCTGACATCAATGTTGTTCTTGTGCTCCAGTACTGCATTTTCAGCTTTACATAGGACATGTTCACCTTGGATGTCCTGTAGGTATCTCAAACTCAATATGTCTGAGACTACTCATCTTCTTAAAGCCCTCCCCTTATCCAAACTTCCTTCTCTCTACTAAAGGTGCATCATCATTCCAGTTATTCATGTTTATAAACTTAGAGTCAACCCTGCCCCTTGTCTCTCCCTTGCCCCCAATATTCAACCATTAAATAGATCCATTCTATCTCTGCCACCTTCTTGGTTCAGGCTCTCAGCACCTCTCACCTGGATTATTGCAATGGGAGACCTCTAAAGTGGTCTCACTGCTGCCGTAGAATCTCAGTGGGGGAAGGGATCTCAGAATCATCTTGTCCCCTGTTTGGGAGGAAGGACCTCTGGTGAGAGGAAGACACTACTTCCCCAGCCAACCTATGCTAGTTTTGGATAACTCTGTTAGGAATTTTTCCTTACATCAACCCTAAATCTACCTCTATAACTTCTGACCTAGTCATTGATCCTAGTCATTATGCCTTCTGTGGCCTAGCAGAAATCTAGTCCCTCTTCCAAATAATGATCTTTTAAATAACTGAAAACACCTCTTATATCTCACCAAAGTCTTCTCTTTTCTAGGCCAAATATCCCTATTACCTTCTACTGACCCTATATAGCATGCTTTCAGGTCTCTTCAATATCCTTCCATGGGTCAGTAAACTACTGTCCAACAGCCTAATTTGGCCTGTCCCCTGTTTTTGTATAGCCAGATATCTTAGATCAACTTTTACATTTTTAAATACAATATAATCTATATTAAAAATGTAAAAACCACTCTTAGCTGCAGCCATGTAAAAGTTTGCTGATCCCTGCTCTGTCACTGTCTTTCCTAAAATGTAGAATTGAACTTTTTACTTCTCAGGTGGTCTGACCAGGGCAGAGAGCAGCATCCACTCAGATACGCCTCCCACATCCCTCTGAAAAGTCTTCTGAAGGCAAAGATCTGACAACGACATTTGGCCGCTTAATAACCTTCAGTGACGCCCTTTTACCTCTAGGTAAAATATGAACTCCTCAGTCCTCAACTTCCAGTCCCCCGAAACTGCAATAGCCCATGACTCATGGCCATACAACATGCACTGGGCTTTGTTTTAGTGAGAAGCACGGCATTAAAAGCCCTGCACAATTTACCAAATATAGTCTAGTCTGCTCTCCTCCCCTGGGTTCAGTTCTGAATCCAGCTACAGTGTCATCATGGACTGCTGATTACCCAAAAGGAGGTGTATGGTGAGTATGAGTAGGCTGTAGGATAAAAAAAATGCTCAGGAGATGCCGAATAAAAAGGTATGGCAGTACAGAGAGTAATGGATAACCTGAATGTGACGTCAGGAGGGCAACCAGGTGTCACAGTGGATAGGGCACCTGGCACAGAGTCAGGAAGACCTGAATTCAAATTAAACTTCAGACCCTTGCTGACTGTGTGACCCTGGGCAAGTCTCTCACCCCTGTTTGCCTCAATTTCCTCCTCTGTAAAATGAGCTGGAGAAGGAAATTGCAAAACCACTCTTGAGTCTTTGCTAAGAAAACCCCAAATGGGGTCAGGAAGAGTTGGACATGACTGAACATCAGGAGACCTAGAGGAAGGCCCCAGCTTATTGGATGGATGCACTGTGTAATATTTACTGGGAGATATGAGCAAGAGCCACATAGGATGAAAAAGTGTATTCTGAATCGGGCTGCAATCTATACTTCTGGAGGAAGTATCTACATCATGGAGCCACTGAAGTATCTAAATATCCTTAGTCTGGCATCTGAGGCCCTCCACAGAGTGCTATCTACCTGTGCTTCTAGCCTTATTTCATACTACTCCACTTCATGAATTAAATATTCTAGTCAGATGAGACTATTAGGTCCCCAAACTTGACACTCCCATTTCCCATTTTAGTACATTCCTTCCTTATCCTCCCCTATTGAGATCCCTTTCTTTCTTTAAAGGATTTGTTGTCCCTACTATGGTCACCACCTAGTTAAAAAGAAACTGTAGACCCTGTGTCTACATGTACATGTCCTACATAAGCTCCAATACCTCTAGGAGAATGGAAGTTCTTTGTGGGCAGAGACTATTGTAGTCTTTGTTTTTGTATTCCTGGTGCCAAGCATAGTGGCTTGTATGTGGCAAGTACTTAATAAACTTGTGAAATGTAATGGAGACAAGGTTCCAATATCTGTTCCTTTATCACTGACTGCCAGATAGAAAGTGTCAACAGTATATACCAGGCCCTATGATCATTTTCTCTGGGACTCCTATAATGCATATTATCTTTGGCATTCATCTAGAAATTATTCTATTGTATTGTTATTTATCTTTTAAAATTTATATATAGTTTCTCTTCAAACTCTAAAACTGTAGAGGGAATGATGGTCTGACTATCTAAGTCTTAGCCTAAGAGTTCTTAGTTGTTATTGATGAATCCTTTCAGTTGTGACTGACTCTTTGTGACCCCATTTTGGGGTTTTCTTGGCAAAGATACTGGAGTGCTTTGCCATTTCCTTCTCCGGTTCCAGCTCACAGATGAGGAATGGAGGCAAACAGGGTTAAGTGATTTGCCTAGGGCCACATAGCTAGTAAGTGTCTGAGGCCAGATTTGAACTCAGGAAGATGAGTCTTCCTGATTCCAAGCCCAGTGCTATATCCACTGTACCACCTAGATGCCTTTGGTACATAGTAGGCACTTAATAAATGATTATTTTTGACTGACCAGTATTTCCAACTCATTCACATCGCTGGATGCCGTGAGACTTTTGTCTATATTCCACCCCTTACCCTATCCCCAGTTTGGACATTTAGTATGCTAGAAGCAAATTTTCTTGTCCTAGGGAATGTGCCAAGGAATACTGAGGGTTCACCATTGACTTTACCACTTACTTGCTATGTGACTCAAGGCAAGTCACTAAACCTCTGAATTTCAGCTTTCCCTTTTATAAAATGTGGTATTGAATTAGTTTCCTCCTAGCTTTGGCCTTCTATGATTTTTTTGTTTGCTTTTTGGAGGGCAATTGGGGCTAAGTGACTTACCTAAAGTCACATGGCTAGTAAGTCTGTCAAGTGTCTGAGGTCAGATTTGAATTCAGGTCCTTCTGACTCCACGGCTAGCGCTCTATTCACTGTGCCACCTACCTTCCCCTCTTTTATGATTTTTCAAACTCTTATTTTCCAAATTCCTCAAGAATGGGCCTTCAATAAATGTTTGTTAATGGTGAGATAGGATACACCCATTTATTTGTTTCCCTTTGGAGACAGATGTTGTTATACTGAGCTTTAGTAGGAACTGAATTTTCTTTATCAGATCCCACATAGCCCTGTCGTGATGAGGGGACAGGAATTAATTTATCTTCTGCCTGCGAATGACAACTTTTTTTTTAACCTAAGGATCTGAAAAAAATCCTCTTCTCTCTTTGTTCCTACAAACAATGCTGATATCTGGGAGCTTCTCAGGATAGTACATGTTTGGAAAGGGCAAATATATATTTAACCAAACTGTCAATAATCATGGGAATCAGAGAACTTCTAAGTATAGTGAGAGAGGAAAAGAACAGAGTATTTGTATAAGGTCTGCTCAGAATAGCTCAGAATGGGTGGGCTTGGAGGACTTTCTCTTAGGGTTGAGCCTGGCCCTTTGAAATAGGATTTAATCCCAGAATATAGTACTTCAGATGCCCTTGTGGGGCCCAGGGTTAGGGCCTGTTTTATGGGAAGGGAATGACTACTTTGAGGGTCAGAGGTTGTACCTGTCTACTCCAGCTGTTTCCTTCATATTTCTCCCTCAATCAGGGTCTGCTCTGTGAGCATTCCTCAAGTTAGATTTCATCTTCTTGCTCAACAGAATGAGAACTGGGGCAAGTGTTGTCAAACAGACTTTCTCAGGTCAGGCTCTGCCTCTAAGGACAAGCACTACTGTTGTCCTATTTTCTGGGCCATCCAATAATGCCCTACCAGATGCATATGTGGGCATGAAACCCAGGAGGCCCAGCTCCCAGTCCATTTATTGTTCTTCTAGCCTTTTCCTCCTCCCTAATTTTAATTTCTAATTAGATAAGCAAAACAAACAGAAGTGCCAGCATTTTGGGGGTGGAATAGGGGAGATAGAATAGATTTTGTGCCTATAGAGGCTGGAAAAATCCTCTGGTATGGGGGCCCTTAAGACAAAGAGTCTGAGTTCCTCCCTGAAATTAGTACATTTATGTGTATTGGAGCTCCTCTGGACAGATTTTGTCAGAGCAGATCTACTTTTAATTCACACTTCAAGTGCCTAGTAGTCAATAAATAATTATACAGTGACTGTAAGGGAATAGGTTCAGTCTGGGCAGTTAAGAGAAGTGACTTTTCTGCTCTAAACCCCCACTCTCATCCTTCATCCCATCTGCCCACTCACTGCAATGTGTCGCAGCTCTTCAGCTGCCCCATGGAATTTGGGGAGAGGGAGAGAGAGAAGAAGAAGAAAAGGAGGAGGAGAAGAAGGAGGAGGAAGAAGGAGAGGGAGCAAGAGGGGGAGAGAGGGAGAGAGAGACAGAGACAGAGACAGACAGAGACAGAGAGACAGAGACAGAGAGACAGAGACAGAGAGATTAGGGTGCTGGCAATGGCAGCCCACACTCCTTTCCTCAAAGCACTGGGAATAGTATGAATAGCTTGTATTGATGAAACACTTTGCAAATTACAAAGTACTTTATGCCCAAGTAATCCAGGAATGAAATCCCCATTGCACAGAAGAATGTGATCTGACTCCTTAAGGGCAGGGAACCTTTCTTTGTAATCCCAGCTTTAGCACTGGGCCTTGTAAATGCTTAATAAATATTGGTTGGCTGTCTGAGTTCACATGGAGGTTTGGCCATTTAGCACCTTGCACCTGTGTGACCTCAAGCAAATCCCTTAAACTCTCTACACCCCGGTTTCCTCAGCGGGTAGAATGGGAGTGGTCAGTGATTTGGACAAGATGGCCTCTAAGGCCTCTTCTGGCTCTAGGTCTGATTCCATGTTTCTAATGGTAACACACCCATGGTGGAAGCTCCTCCTGATCCTGGATTAGCCCAGTGAAATAAATTTAGTTTTCCTAATTTTGACACTAACCAAGGTGACCAACTCCAGTTTTGCTACTCCAAAGAATGGCTGGTCTCACTGATGTGGTCCATTCCTCTACCCAAACAGGTGACCAACCCATTCATACTTCTTGATTCAGTGAGATTTGTACATATTCTCCCCTAAGCTAGACCAAGTGAGGCCTTCCTGGAGTTTTCTTGACATGGGGAGGAAAAAGTGGAAAATGAAAGCCTTTTATCAATTATTCCTTAAATGTATTTATCTTTTGATGGACATAAGCAACATAAAAGTGAACTATTAACCTTGAAAGAAAGGGGGGCAAGCTACAATTGTGTGGAAATTTGACCAGTCCTAGAGAGGAGCTGCAAGGGAACCTTGATAAGTGGGATACTTGAGGTAACTTTAGTCTCCCTGACTCCTGGCCCTTTCTAGAAGGACTTGTTTATATTAATATTGCAGGCATTCATTATGTTGGAGAGGAAAATACATTGGAATTTTGGGTAGGCTGAGAAAAAAAAGCCTAATCTCTAAGAGGGTAGTGACCAGGCATTACCAAATTTTTTATCTACCCCAGCTCCTAACTCAGTTCTCTATTCACAGCAGATACTTAATAGATATTTGTTGAATGTAATGAAAAGAATGAGGAAACTCAAAAGAAAACATTGCAAGGTTATGGAAAGAGTGCTGGACTAAATGTCAGGAGGCCTGAAATTTAATCTGTCTTTTCTTCTTTCTCTTAGCTGTAAAAGAAGGACTTTATAGGTCTTCTAGTTCACTCCTCTATTCCTCCTAGAGAGGTAAAGTGGATTGTCCACAGTCACTCAGGAGGTAAGTAACAGCTAGGATTTGAAGGCAGCTGCTCTCCAGGTTCAGCATTCTTTCCTCTCAATAGGGCTGTTGAGTTTGGGCACATGCAGGCATGCACTGGAAGTAGAAAAGTCCTTAGACTTTTGCCTCACTTTACAGATGAGGAAACTGAGGCTTAGCAAGAAGTAGTATAGAATCATAGCTTAAGAGGTATCCTTTTTGGGATCTAGGTGAGGTGTTGTAGAGTCAGAGGACCTGATTTCAAGTCCTCCTGCTCCTCTGGCATACTTGTATAACCCTGGGCTTCAGTTTCCTCATTTGTCAGTTAACTAGAATTTATTAAGTACCTACTTACTACTTACTATGTGCCAGGTACTGTGTTAAGAACCATGGACTTAAAAACAGCAAAAAAACAAAAACAAAAACAAAAACAAAAACAAAAAACGTCCCTGATTTCAAAGCTCTCATAATCTAATGGGGAAGACAACAGTAAATGTTGCTGTTCAATCATTTTCAGTCAGGTGTGACTCTTTGTGACCCCATTTGGGGTTTTCTTGACTAAGATACGAGAGTGGTTTGCCATTTCCTTCTCCAGCTTATTTTACAGATAAGGAAATTGAGGCAAATAGGGTTAAGTGACTTGCCCAGGGTCACACAGCTAATAAGTGTCTGAGTTGAGATTTGAACTCAGGAACAGACAAATAACTATCCACAAACAAGACACAGACAATACACTGGAGATAAAAAACCCAGGGAAGGCACTAGAATTAAAGGGGACTGGAAAAGGCATCCCTGTAGAGGGTGAGATTTTAGCTGGGACTTGGAGGAAGTCAGGAGAGTCAGGAGACAGAGATGGAGGAGGGAGAGAAATCCATCACCAGTGAAAATGTCCCTAGTGGGGGGACATGACAGTGTCTAGTTCCCTGACACTGGAAGTCCATGACACTGGATTGAAGACTATGTTGGGGGGCTGGAGGTGGTGAGGGGGGAGGTTATGAAGTATAAGGTCTGGAAGAGGGGGCAGCTTATGAAGACTGAACACCAAACAGGATTTTATATTTGATCTTGGAGATAACGGAGCCAAGGGAGTTTTTTGCGTTTGTTTTCTTTGGGGGGGGGAGGTTGTGTGTGACCTGGTCAGACCTGTGTTTTAGGACGCTCAATTGAGCAGCCAAGTGGGGGATGGGGTGGAAGGGGAGAGACTTGAGGCAGCGAAACTAGCCAGCAGGCTCTCACAAAGGTCCGGGA
Source organism: Gymnobelideus leadbeateri (assembly GCA_011680675.1). Taxonomy (NCBI): domain Eukaryota; kingdom Metazoa; phylum Chordata; class Mammalia; order Diprotodontia; family Petauridae; genus Gymnobelideus; species Gymnobelideus leadbeateri. The sequence continues at coordinate 280,693 of WOXC01006868.1, read as the reverse complement.
TTGGACCTCATGACTTCCTAAGATCTCCCAATTCCTTCTTGGGATGGAAGGATTCTATGTACCAAATTAAAGGACGGGGAGGGCGGGCGCCAATCTGTCCTAGGTTCAAATCCTCTTTTTGTCACTTACACCCTGCGTGACCTTGGGCGCTTCTCTCTGGGCCTTCCTCCCTTTCTTTATCTGTACAACAAGGAGGCTGGACCAGATGACCTTCAATGTCCCTTTCACCTCTCAGCTTCAAAAATCGATGCCTGCCCAGTCCAGTTCCACCTTAAAAGCCCATACCCCCTTAAACCAGGGCAATAGGTGCCGGCTTCTCCGAAGGGAGGGAAGAGAAGGAGGAAGGAGGAAGGGGTTTAAGTGGGCGGCGACATGCAAACGAAGTGGGCGTGGTTGCCCGGCGGAGGGGGCGTGGGGCCGGGTGTGTGTCTGTGGCCCGGGGGGAGGGCGGGCCGCTGGTGTGACGTCAGGCCCGCGTCCCGGGCAGTTGGCTCGGCGGCAGCGGAGCAGCAGGAGTGGCGGCGCTGAGCGGGGCCGCGCGGCGGGGGGCTGGGGGCCCTGGGGCGCGGCGGCGGCGGCAGGAGCAACATGGCGCCGGGCAGCGGGGGCGGGGGCCTGGGTCCGGGCCCGGCGGGAGGACGGACCCGAGGGCGCCTCCTCCTGGCGGCGCTGGGACTGGTGCTATGGGTCCGGGGTACCTGGGGCCAGGACGAGCCCAAAATCTTGGGCATGAGGCTGATAGGCTGCAACAAGAGGTGCGGGACCAACCCCGAGGGCATCCTCTTCGTCTCCGAGGGCAGCCAGGTGAGGCTGAGGCTGTATGGCCTCAACCTGGACTCCTTAAGCCATAGCCAAATCACCTTCACCGAACTGGAGACCATGCAGGATGTCCACCGATCCAACTTCTGCGTCGGGATCACCAAGGACCTGATGGTCAGCCAAATGGTCAACCTGAGCAGAGACAACTCGAACGCGTTGCTGATCCTGGAAACCAAGTACCTCAGGAGGAGTGAGGATTCGAGGCTTTATGGCCTGTGCACCTGGAGTGGGGGAAGATGGCAAAGGTGGCTTGGGGAGGACTCCTTGGTTTTCCTCATGGAGGAAGAGCATAGGTTCCTGCCCCTGTGGCTGCACATTGTAATCGTTGTGGTGCTGCTGGTGCTCTCTGGCATCTTTTCTGGCCTCAATCTGGGTCTCATGGCCTTGGATCCTATGGAGCTGAGGATCATACAGAATTGTGGCAAGGAGAAAGAGAGAAGCTATGCCCGAAAGATTGAGCCCATTCGAAGGAAGGGCAACTACCTTCTCTGTTCACTGCTTCTGGGCAATGTTCTGGTCAACACTTCCCTCACAATCCTTCTGGATAACCTCCTTGGATCTGGAGTAGTAGCTGTGGCCTCCTCCACTATTGGCATTGTCATCTTTGGAGAGATTGTACCCCAGGCACTATGTTCCAGGCATGGCCTGGCTGTGGGGGCCAACACAATCGGTGTCACTAAGTTGTTTATGCTACTCACCTTTCCCTTAAGTTTTCCCATCAGCAAGATTTTGGATTATGTTCTTGGTCAGGAGATTGGTACAGTCTACAACAGGGAAAAGCTGATGGAAATGCTGAAGGTGACTGAGCCATACAATGATTTGGTGAAGGAGGAGCTCAATATGATCCAGGGTGCCCTGGAACTAAGGACCAAAACGGTGGAGAATATCATGACCCAGCTCCACGACTGTTTCATGATCAGAAGCGACGCTATCCTGGACTTTAACACTATGTCAGAGATTATGGAAAGTGGGTATACTCGCATCCCAGTGTTTGAGGAGGAACAGTCCAATATTGTAGATATCCTCTATGTCAAGGATCTGGCCTTTGTGGACCCTGATGACTGCACTCCTTTGAAAACCATCACCCGTTTCTACAACCATCCAGTTCACTTTGTCTTCCATGACACCAAACTGGATGCTATGCTAGAGGAGTTCAAGAAGGGTAAGGCCTAGTGGTCTGTTAAGTCTATTTGTGGAGTCTTGTTAAGCCTTCTGTGACAGATTTTGTTTGTATATAGCCTGTGCTCTCTTCTCCATCACCTCCTGTTACTCTGAGAGACTGCTTATGGGTTGAACAAAAGCATTTAGGAGAATCTAACCCTTGTTTCATTACTTTCAGGTGGTGGAATGGGGAGAGTTCCAAATAACATTTTGAGGGCTTTAAAAAATTCAATGGAATGCAGGCAGATTATTCAGTGTTTGCAATAGTAGTGTCATAGCTTCCTAGGCCAAAGACATCAGCCTCTCTTCATTGGTCTTTTAGGTATATTTAATGGGCTTTCTCTTGCTCTGTACTTTTCCGACTCATCAGTTCTTGGCTACCTCTCAAGAGGCTGACTAGAAAGGCAGTAGGAGAGTTTTACTCATCAGTCCCAAACCTAATGTACACACATCACCTTCCTTCCATCAAAGCTTTTATAAGCAGGCTCAAGCCACACTGTCAAGAAGTCATTTATGAACTAGAACATGTCCTAGGGTTTCAGCAGCAAGGGGGCTGAAAGGGAAGAAAACTGGCATTTTTTGAAGAGTTGAAAACAGGATTTTCACCTGAATCAGGCAGGCTTTTTCTGAGGCTTCCTTTTGCAAACCACAGTTGTCTCTCGTTCCAGGTCTCATTTTTGATAGTTTAGAGACACCTCCTTTTGGACCCTTCCTTTTCTAGTTGAGGTAGCTATAGGGAGATTGAATTGCACCCGTTATCCTTGGAATGACTTCTGAACCTTAGTTTGGGACTGGGAGGGAGGTAAGTTATTTCTGGAACATGGAGTGGAGTCAAGTTGGGGAACTGACTGGATTGCTTGTGTTGGGCTAAAAAGGGGAATAGCAGGAGCTGAAGATGACAGGGAAATCTTAAGCTGGAGTGGTGGGTAGTACTCTAGATTATTTTGTTCTGTTTCTGAAGGGTGATACCCCTCCATCCCCTGCTCCCCACAGTGATTTATCAGTTTGGCTCTAAACTGGTTAAGTGATTCCCCACCCTCCACCGCCTGGTCTGTCAGTCTACAAACTTTTATTAAGTGATTACTATTTACCAAACCCTCTGTAATGCCTCTGGATTCAAAGATAGTGCTGAACAGTCCCTGCCCTCAAGGAGCTTACATTCTAAAGGAGACCACTGATATATAATAATGTCCTTAGTCTCCCAGTTTCCTAGCATTGAGAATGCATTTCAGTCTTGGGGGACAGCCAAGAAAAAAGCATGGAGTGGGTAGGGAGATAGAATGTTTTGATTTTTTTTCCAGGAACAGGGAGGAGACCAGTAACACTAGATCTTAGAGTATGTGGAGGAGATGGAAGTGTAAGAAGACTAGAAAGGTAGGAAAGGGTTCAGGTTATGAAGAACTTTAAGAGCTAGGATGCATTTTAGGTGGCACTTGAGTCTAGCTAACTAGGTCTTTCTGACTCCAAGGATGTTCTTTTATAGAGTTAGATTAAACCTACATATTGGGATAGAGGTGCCATAGTACAGTGGAAAGAGCATTGGGTTTGGAGGCAAGAGGATTTAAGTTCCAATTTTGTCCACTTCATTTCCATGGACTTCTATAAAATGAGAGGACTGGACTAGATGAGGGGTGGGCAAGCTTTTTTATATGGCCTATGAACCATTTTTACATTTTGAAATAAAGTTTCAAGTAAAGTTATTGCATTTAAAAATATAAAAACTATTCTCAGCTCACAGGCCAAGGGCTAGATCTGGTCCTTGGGCTATAGTTTGCCAAGCCCTGGACTAGATGACCTCTGTGAATCTTTTATTTGTAATCCATAATCCTACGATAGTTTTGGCAGTTTAAAAGATGAGGAACTACAAAGAAACTGGCTAGGACCCACCCACTGTAAAATGAGGCATTACCTTCCTAGAGGACTTCTCATTGGGAAGTAGAAGGTGGGGTGGTGGTGGTGGTGAAATTCATCAGAAAGAAACCAGCCTGTGCTCTGGTGCTTCAATTCACTAATAGCCTGAGGAGGGACTTTGGGGGGAAGGGGGCACATAAGCTTGATACCTCAGTCTTGCTCAGGTTCCCAAGCTTATCAGGATTTAGAACTGACCTAGTACAGTTTTATGTAGATGAAATGGCTGGAGAGATCAACTAACTTCCCTGGTGTCCCATAGCTAGTAGGTAACAGTCAGGATTAGAACCCAGGTCTTCAGTAGTCCAGTGTTACTACAATTAAATCACCAGTCAGTCAACAAGCCCCAAGATACCTTTTTTGTGATAATAACCTCCCCACCTCAGACCCAACCAAATGTCATGTCAGGCCAGTGACCTTAAAATTTTGGGGATGGTATGTGGTTTTCTTGCCTTTTCTACTGATTTATTTTTTCAACTGGACCCATGATTTCATTGGTATACAAACTCTGAGCAAGGAAAATTCTTAAGGATACAGTTTAGGACTTTTCTGGACCCACTTTCCATAATCTCTGACATAGTGTTAAAGTCCAGGATAGTGTCGCTTCTGATCATGAAACAATCCATGTTAGAGGGCTGCCTGACCAAGGTTATGTAGCCATTATGTATCTGAGCTAGGACCTGAGCCCAAGGTTTTCCTTACACTAAGAAGCCTGTGCTATAATGCACCTATGTCCCACAGTCTCATAGGATTAAACTTTCTCTAAATTGTTTCCTAGAAAATGATCCTGAGTATTCCTTTTCCCCATGCCTGTCCCTCATTCATTAAATTCCAGGACCACTTAAGAGTCATTCACAAAACATTCTTTTTACCTCTTTACATTCTAGATGAAGATTTAACCAGATTTACTGGCTCTTGTCATAGCCTCTCTGGCCTCTAGATTCTAGAGGTACTGAATTTGTATACTTAATTCAAGCCCAGTTTGGTTAGTGAGAAAAACAGCAAATAGCTTTAAACTCTAACCTCCTAAGGAAAATCGTATAACTTTTCTAGCCACTGTTCTCCTCCCTCCCCCTTCCCCCTCAGGGAAATAATCTCAGTAGCTATAAAGCCAAAAATAAACTAGATTTGGGCACTCCAGAGCACTCACTGTCTTTCCCCATCCCTCCTTCCTTAGGATCTACAGCCCTGAAGGGAGATGGTAGCATAGTACCATAGTACAAAGAATGACCAGATCATAGATCTGAAGCTGAAAGATCTTAGAGGTTATCTAGTCCAACCTCCAGGTCTTCCAGTTGAGGAAACTGAGACCCAGACTCAATAAATAACTTGCCTATAGTCACAGGGGAGTAAGTCCTTTTACTCCAGCCTCCTTTCCACTGTACCAAGCACTAGAAAGGCCATCTCTATCTCAGTAAAACATGATGCTGTCATGTACATAGAGAAGGCAAGCACCTTCGCTTCAGAAACTCTTCTAGCCTTCTGGAACTCTTTCAACACTGAGGATATTGAGGGAACTAGGCTTTTTTCCTCAGCAGCCAAAATAAGGGATAGGAATCCTATATAGAACAAAGTGGCCCTGAGATGGGAAGACTGAAGGGACCAAAAGGGAGGATGTAGCCACAGGGAAAGGCTGTAACATCAAAGTTGGGAGGTCTCTCCAAGTATTCTGGAAATTTATTGTGCTGAAGAAGCTTATAGCAGATTTTTGATATAACTGCCAGGAGCTAAAAATACCTAGCCAGTCTGTAAGAGAAGAGAAACTATTAGGAAGAAATATAGAGAGATGTTTAGGCCCAGGGATGGGCCAGCAGGACACAGGCTTTGGTCCTTGGATTTGTCTTCTTTGTGCCTTGGTTTCTCTTAACTGGGGTAAAAAAAGCCCCAGCAAACAAAAGTTTTTTAAGGCTTTACCAATTAGTAATTAAGGGGTTGAGGTGTAACTTGGGAGAGTAAAGTGTGGATTTTGAGTTGTGGCCTAGAAACTGTTTTGAACAGGCTGGAAGAGCCTCCATTCTCCCAGTCATTCGGCAAACATTTGTGTGCCTGGCACTGTACTACATGCTAGGAATACAGACAGAAATTAAGCATTCCCTTCCCTTACAGTCTACTGGGGGGAACAACATGTACACATAAATATGAAATAAATGGAAAGCCAGTCTGTGGGGGAGGCACTAGAAGCAGGGAAGAATAGAAAAGGCCTTGGGTAGGCGATGGCACTTGGACTGAGTTTTGAAGGAAACTAGGGATTGTATAAGAGGCCTGTGATAGGTGAGGAAGTGAATTCCAGGCAGGCATGGGGGACCACCTCTGCAGACTCTGGGACAGAAGCAGTCACCATCAGCAAACATGTATTAAGTGCAAGACTGTCGATTTCACCTTTGCAACATCTCTCAAATATGTTCCCTTCTCTCCTCTGGCGCTATCACCATTCTAGTACAGGCCCTCATCTCACACCTAGATTATTGTAATAGCCTGTTTGTGAGTCTGCCTTCCTCAAGTCTCTCTCCACTCCAACCCATCCTCCAACTAGCCACCAAAGTGGTTTTCCTAAAGTACAGGTGCAGCCATATCAATCCCCTCCCCCCTCCATAAACTCCAGTAGCTCCCTGTTGTTTTCAGTATCAAATACAAAATGCTCTTTGTATCATTCAAAGCCCTTCATAATCTATCCTCACCTGTTTTTTCTAGTCTTCTTACTCCTTACTCCCTGCCATGTACTCTGTGATCCAGTGATGCCAGCCTCCTGGCTATTCCACAAACAAGATACTCCATCTCCCGGCTCTGAGCACTGGGCATAGTTTCTGGCTGTGGCGGCCTCCTCCCCACCCCAAATGCTTTGCCTCCTCACCCTCATCTACTGGCTTCCTTGCTTCCTTTTAAGTCTCAAAAAAATTCCGTCTTCTGCAGGACACCTTTTCTGATCACTGTTAATTCTAGCACCTTCGAGCCTTCCCTCTTTTGGTTCTTATTTAGCCTGAATATAGCTTGTTTGTATATACTTGCTTACTTTTTGCGCCACCCCTCCCCCCATTAAATTGTGAGCTTCTTGAGGGCAAAGGCTCTATTTTGCCTCTTTCTGTATCCCCAGTACTTAGCACATTGACTGATTGACTGACCCCCAAGAAGCTTAAAAGAGGACCTAGCTAATCTTTCTTTCTGGAGCCTAGCTGAGTTCAGCAGTCACCAGTTCCTGGTCTTGCCTACAGTGTTGTAGATTAGGAAGATTTAACTGCCACATCCCTAATTGTGGATACCTGGTCCTGGCCCCTGAGGGCACCCCAGTGGAATGAACCTCCACCTCTTGAGGGAGGTTTTGAAGGAAATGTCTAAAGCTCTAGATTCCCTTTAAAATCCACATTCCAGCTTTTAGCAAAGGCTATTCCACCCCTCTAACAATTTACTACTGCCCCTCCCTGACATTAAGGCCGTCTTTTGACCTTTCTTATCTGCCTCCGCCCACCTATCTAGTCGAGTGTAGTGTATAAACTTTATGTCTGCTGCCCTGCTGTGCATTTGGCTCACTATGTGACCTTGGACTTGTCTTTGCTCCTCAAGCTCAGCCTCCCCTTCTAGTAAAAGTCAGAGTAGATCGAATGGAAAAAAATGCCTACAAATATTATAAATACATACTGTTATCTCTTCATTAGCCACTTTCACCTTAGTTTTCCCATTTGCTTTGGATCTTGTCCCCTGACTTTTCATCCACTAGCTAGCCTTTTCTGTATAGATATTTTGTCCAGACCTATACCAGAGCAGCCATACAACTCCCTAACATTCTTCAGTGGTCTGTGATTTGGTCTCTAGGAGAAGTTGCTTTGAAGCAGATCTGAGAAGGTGATAGGACTTACCCCCTCTTGGATAATTCTCCTGGAACACAGGGCACAGGCTGAAGCTCTGAGCAGCCAACATGTGTCCAGTGAGTGTCCTCTTTTTTAGCATCATGGCTATGGGACAGGGCTTGGGGTGGGTTGGGGTTGGGTAGCCAGATAGGCACTTTGTAGTATGAAAGTAATACATCAGCCTCCCCTGATAATTGGGAATCAGAAACAATTTACTTTATTAGCACGTCCAGGGAAAGGAAGAACAGTTAGCAGACATGTGAATCTTTAGTATGACATTTTGGTCTTAATCTATTATTTAAGAAAAGGATTTTGTCCTAGATTATAGACCTTTAGGAATTGTTTTTTTTCTTTTTATGTTTTACAAAGATATTTGAACTTTATGAGTTTTATGCTTTTACATCAGGAAACTAAGCACAATTTTTTTCAGCTAATAAATAATACTTCTGATTAAGGTAAAAGGCCTTATATAATTACCTTTGAAATGAAAAGTGGGCCCTCAAGCATTATGATGCAGTGGGAAGGATGCTGAATTTGAAGTCAGAGAGGCTGGAATCAAATCTCAGCTTTGTCTCTTATTCCCTATTGGGATCTTGGTCATACTGCTTCATCTCTGGGCTTGTAGGTTTTTAAGGTTCTTTCCAGCACTGAATCTGCTAAACAACAAAAATTTTGCTAATTATTCTTTTCTAGGAATATTAGAGGGGTGTGTATGTGTTTCACACAAGTCATAACAGCAGTGGGTTTTGAACTCAGTTTAATCTGACTTGAGGTCTTATACCTTCCTGAGTGCTTTAAGTGCCTTTCATATTTGAAGATGATACTGTTTATTGTAGCTGACATCAGTACATGAAGCTGTGAAAGGGAGCTGAGGAGCCATCCGACGCCCAGCTGGGTTCGGGCACTCCCTCTGACCCATCCTAGCTGTGGGATTGTGGGACTTCCCTGGCAACTTTTGAAGACTAGCTAGAAACTACCGAGCTGCTGATCTGTATTGGTAAAAGGAGTTCCTACATGGGGATATGTACTAGAAATGCCTAGTACTAGTTGTTGTAGCAGCAGCAGCACTAATAATTATCACTCTGCTAAATGCAGGGAACACAAAAAGAGACAAATGATAGTCTCTGCCCCCAAGGATTTTACAATCTAATGAGGGAGACAACATGCAAACAAATATAGATGAAGCAAGCTTTAAATAAGATAAATAGGAACTATTTGACAGAAGGAAACCATTAGAATTAAGGGGAGTTGGGAAAGGCTTTTCTGTAGGAGATGGGTTTTTTTGTTTGTTTGTTTCTTTGGTTCAATTGGGTCTGACTGTGACCCCATTTAGGGTTTTCTTGGCAAAGATAATGGAGTGGCCTACCATTTCCTTCTCTAGCTCATTTTGCAGAGGAGGAAAGTGAGGCAAACAGGGTGAAGTGACTTGCCCAGAGTCACACCGTTAGTAACTGTCTGAGGTAAGAATTGAACTCAGGAAGAGGAATCTTCCTGACTCCAAGCCTGGCACTCTTAACTATTCTGAAATTCAGTTGGGACTTAAAGGAAGCCAGGGAAGTCACTAAGTGGCATTGGGGGAGAACATTCCAGGTATGTGGGACATCCGGAAAGAATGCTTGGAGCTCAGAGGTGGAATGGAACTGGAACCCTCGAGGAAACCAGTGTGGCACTCTATCAAAGAGATGCGTTGGAGAGTAAGATGTAAGAAGACTGGAAAGGCCTGAGGAGACTAGGTTTAGGCAAGGCTTTGCTAGTCAAATGGAGCATTTTTTATTTGATCTTAGAAGTGATCGGGAGGTACTGAAGTTTATTGAGTTGGGGGATGACCTAGTTAGACTGGCACTTTAAGAAAGTCACTTTGATGGCTGAATGGTGGATAGGTTGGAGATAAAGCCTCTTATTCATATTAGGTTTATTGTTTCCTGGGGAACTTCTATAGGTAGGGGTAGAGGTGGGAGCAAAATCACTGTGTATTTGATGTTTAGAGCCTTCTCCTTTTCCCTCAAACATACAGACATTTGACATTTTCTTCTGGCTAAGTCAGATTATATGGATATCAAGAAGAGAGGTCAAGGGGGGCAGGTAGGTGTCGAAATGAATAGAGCACCAGCCCTGGAGTTGGGAGGACCTGAGTTCAAATCCAGCCTCAGACACAGCACCAGAAAACTACCCGTGTGACCTTGGGCAAGTCACAACCCCAATTGCCCTGCAAAAAAAAGAAGTCAAGAGGTAGATAAATAGCCTTAGGGATATGCATATAGATGAAGGAAGTACCAACAGATCAGGAAAATGGGAGATTTCGATATGGATAAGACATTTATTGGGAGCACACATGCCATGGTGAATAAGAGTTCACTTTGACTTTGAGCCAGTCCCTTAGTCTCTCAGGGTTCTGGGGAACATCCTAAGACTGGGAGACAAAAGGTACTTTTGACTGGAAGAGGGCATTTCTCATTCTGAGAGAAGGAGAAATCAAAGAACTAGTCACTGTCCTTATGTGTAAGGCACTGAACTCAGCACTGGGAATACAAAGAAACAAAGTCACATCTGTCCTCAAGGAGCTTAGATTCTGCCGAGACAAGTATAAGAGTAAACACAAGATTATCTGGAAAACAGAGAGAATCCTTATAGTCATGGGATGGGTTAAGAAAGCTTCAGGTTGCTGAACCTTGGAAGATAAGGATTGAGAGAATTCTAGCTGAAGAGGGGAGTACATTCTGGGTTTGGGGAATTGTTTATGCTGAGAGTCACTCGGAGGAGGTAAAATCTAAAATTTCAAATCTCATCTGGTAGTTCAACTGAACTGGAATGAATAATGTGAAATAAAGCCAGAAGAGGAGCTTAGAGCCATTTGTGAATGACCTTCAAAGCCAATCTTCAGACATCTTTAACCTAAAGGTGGTGGGATGCCCCTGAAGGTTTTTGAGCAGAGGGGTTACAGATCTGTGTTTTAGCCATATTCCTTTGGCTCCTGTAAAATGTATTAGAGGGGAAAGCCCATTAGGAAGCTATTGTAAGAGTCTCGAGGTGAGTTAATAAAGGGTGGTGGCTATATGAGTAGTGATAGGGAAGTTGATATGAGATATTGTGGAGCTAAATGAGCAGGACTCACCAGTTGATTGACTTTGGTGGGGATAAGAGAGAGGGAAGGACCTGTGGGAAGATTTATGGGCCAGTTGAACCTCAGGATTTGTTTGCTTTAGAGGGAAGGTGTTGGGCTTTTTTACTCATAGCTGTATAGTTGGCAGCCACCTTCTACTAGGCTGCCTCTCAGGCACTATCCAGGAGGCCAGGCCCTTCAGTTCAGTATTTACTCTAGGCAGGGCTGTGCTGATTCTCCTTCAGGAGCTTTTTTTTTTTTTTTTTGGATGGGGGGAAGGTAGGGTAATTGGGGTTAAGTGACTTGCCCAAGGTCACATGATTGGTAAGTGTCTGAGGCCAGATTTGAGCCCTCCTGACTCCAGGGATGATACAGTACTCACTGTACCAGCTAACCTCCTCCTCTCCTTTTTTTTTAGGAGAGTGAGAATCCTCACCATCACCATTTTCAGCTGTGTACTTATTTGTGAGATTCTTCACATTTGCCTCATAAAACTTGATAGACACTCATATCATGCCTTAGTTTTTCCTTATTTAATGCCCAAATGTGCCATGACCATCTCATTTGCAAAATAAGTTATGGTTAGAGTACTCCCATTTTTTAAAGGGACTATGCTATGGTTATCAGCATGACCTAGTTAGTAGAGCACTGGGCTAGAGTCACATCTCAATCCATCATGGCCCCTCAATGATCTTGGGGGATTGATTTTACATTGGTTCTCTAGACTCCTTCACTGAGAAATAGACTCTTTTTCCAGCCTCCCAGGTTGTAGGGAGTTTAGGGAACTGTAGAACTCTATGCATTCATCCCTCAGAGAGGCAGTACACACTTTCTGTGGTTTATTACCATAGCCTATCCCAGCCAAGAAGTGGGGCCAAAAAGTGTTGAAATTTACAGCCAGGTATACTATTTTGCTGGAGATTCAGTTAGTCTTATGACAGCTCTTATAGGTTCAGGAGTCCCCCTGGTTTACAATCAGACCATGACCTGGGCAGGCAGCTTACTTGTCAGACTGGTTTCCCAATTCCCCTGGAAAGCCTTTGGCCAGCCTTGAGCCTGCTTGTGACTGCCCAGGCACCTGGTGAGTGCCAGGTCCTTGAACATTGTCTGGGAGAGAAGATGCTGAGTGGAATAGAAAGTTCTGAGAGCCTCATGTTTTTTCTGCATACTGGGAGACTAGCAGTAACAGCCCTAGCCCCCAACCCTTCCTCAGCTGCCTTGGAAAATTCTAGAAGAATATTTCAGACTGAGACGAAGATTTCTTTACAAATCAGACTTGTGATTTCACATAAGGGACTCCCTGTGAGAAAACTCACCCTACCAGGGCATATTCACAATTATTCACAATTGGTAGAATTTATAGTATCAGAAAGTTGCATTGAAAGGTAAAGTGATTTGTCCAAGGCCATTAGGTATATGTCAGGCAGGACTTGAACCCAGGCCCTTCTGACTTCAAGGTTGGCTGTTGATCCATTCCTTATGAAATTATGAAATACTGGGAGATTAAATGGACTTTGTACCCTCTAAGGAAAGACTAGTGGTTGATGATAGTGCCTCCTTTGCCTCTATGGCCTTCTTCTTTCCCTATTCTTTTATGTTTTTTCCTCATTAAATCTATACCTCTCATCAGACACTTGTCACAAGTGAGCAACTCCACATCAACAACACAGACTGTTAGCTGGGGCCAAAAAATGATGAGCGTCCAACCTGAGCACAAAACCTCTCACCAGAGGATTGTTCCCTGATTTTAGTAATTGAACTGAAATTTAGCAAACTGCATTAGTAATTCACTGATTTTATCTTTCTGAAATGTCCCATGGCTTGTTATTTATCACTTTGACTAGAATAGGGAAAGGGACCTGGACTGAATTTCTTTGCCTTTAAGAAGAATAGAATAATAGAAAATAACACCTTAAGAAATAGACTAGGGGTGGCTAGGTGGCACAGTGAGTAGAGCGTTGGTCCTGGAGTCAGAAGGACCTGAGTTCGGATCCAGCCGCAGACACTTAACACACACACAGACAAAAACCTAGCTGTGTGACCTTGGGCAAGTTACTTAACCCCAATTGCCCTCCAAAAAGGCCAAAAAAAAGAAGAAGAAGAAATAGACTAACTCAAATGGCAAAAGAGGCTCAAAAAGCCAATGAGGAGAAGAATGCCTTAAAAAGAATAGAACTTAATACAAAAACTAACCATGTGACCGTAGGCAAGTCACTTAACCCCAATTGCCCTCCAAAAAGCAAAAAAAAAAAGAAGAAGAAGAATAGAATGGTGATAACATCTTTCCTTTGCTTCAGAAATGACCAATTTCCTATGTAGGCTAAGATTAGAATTAGGAAGGTGGTGTTGTCCTTTTTCTAAGAGGACCAGTGACATCACGGGTGATATCTTTAGATTTGAGTTGGGGCAGAGTTGGACAAGATCATCAGACTGGCTGTCTCTTCCAGGCAGGATTTAATGGCAAGACAAGGCAGGATAACTGGTGAAGGTCCGGGATGCAGATGCTCTTGGAACAAACTCTTCTCATCTGCTCATTTCACCCCTAACTCACTGATGGCTTTGAGGCCTGTTGGTCACCCTCAGCCTGGCTTAGTCTGTGTGCCCAGAGTGTGGCCACTGTATGTGCTGGAGCTCCTTAGAGCCACATGTGAGAGTTGGGTGAAAAAGTGGACGAGCAGCCCTGGAAAGGCCTTGGTGAGTCCTCCCACCACAGGTGGGTGCTAGACCTTGAACACCCCATGCAGCCCTTGGAAGGTCCCAGTGTTTGCATACATGCTCAGGTACTTAGCTGTGTGACCATCAGCAAACCACTTAACCTCTCTGAGCCCATTTCCTCATCTATAAAATGGGACTGTTACTTGTACCAGCTATTTCATCTCCAGGAAGGTCTTACTTGGCTGCTTGGTTACAGTAAGGTTACTTGGTACTGAAAAGCTGTGCCAGTAGAACATGACCTCTGTAGAAAGAGTTCTTATACAGGGTCAGGGTTTGACAGTTTGAGTTTGCAGAGTTTGATGAGTAGGCCTGGAGTGGATACAAGGTGATTATTTTGTTTGGCCACAGTGGCATTTGAAGACCATGTTTTAGAGGGGTTGCTATCTGTGTTATTAGAGGCAGCATCAGTATTGAATTGATGGAGTAGTTTATAGAAGACAAGTGTGAGGTCTTGCTGTTCTTACTGTTAAATCAGGGGAGTGCCACAGACACAATATCTGGAAGCCAGCAAAGCCTTTGGTCTTATGATACCTTTCCCAGATGGGATGATAAAGCCTGGCTTGCCTTTTAGTATTGTTGGCAGGATTTTCCACTGGTTACTGTACAGCTTTGCCCTGTAGCTACCTGTTATCTAATGGCAACAAGTATCAGCTTGGAAAATCTGTGGTCTTGTCCCTCAGGTCACCATCACTGATTTGGCTGATGATACATATAGAAGGCAAAGTTAAATTTTCAGATAACACAAAGCTGGGAGAGATAGCTAATATAATAGATGATAGAAGCAAGATTCATGGTAATAGATTGGACTATGATCTATAAATCCATGATCATTTATGATCCTAGTGAGATGAAATTTAGTGGGCTTAAATGTCTGTGGCATTTAGCTTCAAAGATCAATTCTACAAGTACAGGAAGGGACAGCAGTTAATGTGAAAAAGGTTTGGGGTTGTTAGTTACTGTAAGCATAATAGGAGCTGTTGACAGACAGAAACTGTGATTTCATTAATGAGGATACTTTTTTCACCAGTGCAGATTGCAACTCCTTTATAATTTAATAGCTTATCTTTAAGAATTGCCTTCGAAGCCCAGTCTGTAGTCTCTGTTTCCCTGGGTGGCTGAGGCTGGCAGATCTTTTGAGCTCAGTTCTGAGCCATAGTGGGCTATACTGATTGGGTGCCTGCACTAAGTTTGGCACTAATATAGGGAGCACCCCCCCCAATGGGGGTGCCATCAGGCTGTGTGTATGGGGGCAAACCAGTCCAGGTCAGAAACATAGGTCAGAGTGGGCTTGGACCAGTAAATATTGCCTTCTCTTCCAGCCTAGGCAAGAAAGGGAGACCCAGTCTTTAAAAAAAAAGTTGCTTTTGCTGAAAAAATTCATCACTGATACCAAACTAGTAATGAACCATTGCATAGGCACGTTGGTCCTTGGATCAGCAGATATCTAGCTCTGCTGACCTAGCTGTCAAGAACCCATTGTCACTTTCCTGTTTTGATGAGTCAGGCATTGGAAGAACAATGTTGTATAACGATAAAGATGGGGTAAGATGTAATATAGTAATAAAAAGGTAAATACTGTACTAACCAGCATTATATTACATTGGAGTATTGTGTTCGTTCAGGGCACCGCCCTAAACACTCTGAAGGCTGTTCAGAGCTAGGATGGTGAGGGACCAGGAAACCATGTTCTTGGGGTAAAAAATACTGAAGGAACTGAGGGTATTTAGTATGGAAAAGAGAATGCCAATGAGTGCTGGGCCACAGGGCTGTTTAACTTGCTCCCTCTCGGGGCACTGTGCGTTGGTCATAGTAAGTTCATAGACTCCATAGACAGCCCTAGAAGGGCCTTTAGGGTTCATGTAGTCTAGCTCTGCCTCTTCCCATTCTTTGGAGAAGTCCAAGACCGTTCAGGTTGTAAATAGTATAACCACCTGCAGAGAGACTCCAAGAATTCTCGTTTGAGCCTTTCCAGAGAACCCCCAGCTCAGAATTTTCCATTTATCTTAAGTTTTTGTAGAGCAGTTTGTTTAGATGTCCCCTTCCCCATTTCCTCCATCACATTCTATTCTGTGTTGTATCTATCCATGTATATGTCTTCATCCCCACAAGAATGTAAGTTCCTTAAATGCAGGGACTGTCTCACTTGTATTCTTAACACCTAGTTCAGTTCCTTGCATGTGATAGGCACTTAATATGTTTGTTAAATTTAATACACTTAATACATATTTGTATCATAAAGACTGAATGATAGCAACCTTGAAATATTTCACACCAAGCAAGAAAGCCAGAGGAAGGCACCTTAGAGTTCATCTCCTCAACCTGCTTATTCTGTACAGAAGAAAACACCCTCAGAGCCATTACTTTGAAGTAGACTTGTTCTGCATTGCTTCAGCTTCCTGTGTTTTTTTTTTTATCATTACATAGGGAATGATCATGTTGGTCTGTGCACTATAGGCGTTCACGGTGAAGCCAGAACCAAAAGGTACTTGGTGTGAGATTAGATGGGGAATCTGTTAGGGATTTCTGCAAGTTGTGGGAGATTGATCAGTGGCTTTCAAGAATGTTTCTGACTCTTATAATGTGAGAAAAGACTTAAAGATGCTAAAAGATTAAGTGCCCAAACCCAAGTGGAAAATGGTGACTGAACTTTCTTAGGGAAGCCACAAAAAACAAAAAATGGTAGTACTGGCTATATTCACAGTTAAGTAGAGTATCACAAACCCAGGGAACAGCTTATGATAAGTAAGTGATATCTAGGCCCATGGCTGTGGGCCCTGACACCTGTTTACCTCACTTTCTCCTTTGGAGGGAAATGCTATTCTAAGGTAATAGAAAAAAAAACAATAGCATCTTTTTCACCATTCCCCTCTGTGTACTTTGATATTTGATGGATCACATTGATTTTTTTCTCTAATATAGGAGAAAGTGCTGAATTTTGAATCAGAGGACCCTGGGGTCAAATCCTAGCCCTTCCCCTTGTATTACTTATGTGACCCCATAGAAGTTTCCACATTCCTCTATTTCCTTATATCTGTAAAATAAGGGGGTTGGACTAAATGGCCTTTGCAGTGCCTTCCAGGTCTGAATTGATCATACTCATCCTCTATGAGTACTCTTTCTAGTAACATAGCAGCCATTCAGGCCTGCCGGGTTTGTGCTAGTCTTCTTCCTCCTCATAAATCCACCACAAGGAGTCCACCCAAACTGCCGGGCCGTTCCTGGAGATGTTTGGGCAGTGTGTGGATACCTGTGGTGCATACTGGTTGTCCACAGGTTTTTCCTCACTCTCCCTACATGACTCCTCATTCAGTTTCTCCTTCTGCATAAAATAACAAAAGTTCATTTTACTTAGGACATAAATAGCAACTTTGCTCAACCAACCTCTACTTTCAGATTTTGCTCACCTCCTGTATTGCAAAAGGAAGAGGTTGCTTATAGCAATATCCATTTTGCAGCTGAGGAAGCTAACCAGAATTAGATTAAAATTCAAGTGTTAGAAACTGCAAACTCCAAATGATTATAAATTAGCCTGCATAATTTTTTTTCTGTTGATCACAAGTAAATATCTGAGTGTCTACTTTCCTTATGTTGCTATATATGCTTTAGGAGTTTAGGAGATTACATTCTTTCCAGAAACCAACAGAGATTTGGGGTTGTAGTTGTAAATTCTTCAGGCAGTACTTTCTTGGGAACTCTCCCCTGATTTTTCCTTTTCTACTTTCCTGGTAGGTAGCTGGGAGTTGGGCCAGACACCCCATTGAGGAACAGGCAGAAGCAGAGGCTTGTCTCACAGTAGTAGCTTAATGTAGCAGCCCCCTCTCCCCCAGCCATTTGAACACACTTTCTTCCCTACTTGATCCCAGAATGGCAGTCTCCTTGTTTTCTTGGGAGGGTGGGGATGAGGAGAGGGAAGAGAGCTGGAGGGTGCGGCTCAGTCTTGCTTCAGTGCTGGGAATGGTTTGAAACCTAGGGCAAAAGAACTCTGTATCCTAAGGGTTTCCTCCAGAGGAGTTAGTCTGGTTTTCCTTTCCCCTAAGGGTTTATTTATGGGTTATAAGAAAAAAATGAAAGAAGATCAGGCAGGCTTCTGGAGAGCCCCAGGCTCTGGCTAAATTTCAATTAAAATAGTTCCCCACTGCACATACTATAAACCTTGTCAGTCAGCTTTCCCCTAGAATCCATGCCCTTTTCTGAGGTTCACCTCTTGGGCTCAGGATGTTTTTGGGAGGAGTGTCCCTACCCCCAATCCCAGCATCTGTCTGAGTTTCCTTGGAAAGACTAACATTTAGAATCAGGCTGTGCTCCCATCCCTGTGTTCTCCCCAGATAGTCCAAAGTCTTATGACCTTGTATTACTTAAGATTCTCATTAATAGAAAATGTTTAGGATGCACCCAAAGAAACTCATTGTTTCCCAGGGATTTTTGCTGTCTTTTGCTGCCTAAAGCAGTCATCTTCACTAAAGTCTCTCATACTTATAGTTGCTATACATCCTTTCAAAAAAAGAAAATTTACTTTGAACAAGATTCTGTAGGGAGACAATGGTCATTGTCTGACCATGCAAGCTAATTGTTAGTTTAGGAAATGTAGTCCCATTTGTCCTTCTGAGTCCTTATCTGGGATTCCTGTTGGAAAAAAAAAGGCCCCCATATTAATAGACATGGCATATGGACCTGATCACATCTGGATTTTCCCCTTGGCTTTATTTCCTTTGGAAATATTTAATTTTGGAAATATTAAATACTAGTCGTAACTCCTTTTGTGCCTGTAGTTAGTTAACTAACTTTCTGTGGAACTTTAACAGCCTTTGAGGGTGGTAATAGTAATAGCAATTTACATTTGTATAGCATTGTAAGGTTTATACAGCTTTTTGTGGCTACCACCTGGAGTAGGAAGGAGGGTGGTGCAAATGCTATTAATATCCTAACAGAAATTTGAGATTTTGAAAGTTCTAGTGACTTGTCCAAGGTCACCCAGCCAATAAGTGTCCCCGGTGGCCTAGGAGTCCAGGCCACCAGGTCCAGATCCATTACACACACTGGCTGAAATAAAAGGAAACATTTCATTACCTTGTGAAATTCAACGCAATTTAACGAATATTTTCTAAGCATCTGGGCTAGCCCTGTGCTAGAGATGCAATGACAAGAATAAAATGGTGTGTACATCAGAGAGCTTTCTTGTGTACATCAGAGAGCTTTCTGGAAGAAGACAGTGCGTACAAGTTAGGGACAGAATGGGACAAGGAAGAAAGCCAGGGGTTCTAGGGGTAAAAGTCTGAAGAGAGATAGAGAGCCAACAACTGGGAAAATCAGTAAAGGTTTCACAAAGAAGCCAGCCGGGAAGGGAATTCTAGGTTGGAGATGGGTATGTATTCCAACCAATGGGGCTTCTGCCCAGTGCTCAGAAGTGGCCAGTTGTATGAAGACAGAAGGGGAACAGCCTGGTCGTGGTGTGGTCACTGAAGGGCCTGGAAGCAGTGAGGGAGCCAGGCTTGTGAGTGAACTGCTCTGATATGTGCCTCAGAAAGGTGATGCTGGACAGATTGGAAAGTGCCTGGCATCTAGTAGGTGCTTAGTAGATGCCTTATTGAGAGGGAGAAACTGGAGGCTGGGAGTACAATTAGGCCAAAAGACTTAGATTTTTCTTAGTTTTCCTCTCTGTATTTGTGTGTTTCTGTTTCTGTGTTGTGCAGCATGTTGTTCTTCATTTTCTTGTGGAGAGGCTGCATCTGAGTATGTTTTTGTCTTTCCTTTCTTATCCCTTTCTATGTCTCTCTCTCCTCTGGAATTTTTTTTTCCTTAACTGGTTATAACATAGAACCAAATACAGATTGTTTTATGGAAGATAATTTTTAAAAGATAATATTCAATTTTTTTCAATTACATGTAAAGACAAATTTTTTTACATTTATTTATAAAAAAAATTGAATGGTTTGCCATTTCCTTCTCCGGTTCATTGTACAGATAAGGAAACTGATGATGTGGTTAGGGTTAGGGGTGCTTGAGACCCCAAAATACCAACACGCCAGGTCCTGCCAAATGAATTCAACTCAATTCTTCTCTCAGCCAAAGAAAAGCAAAGTTTATTAAAAGTTTGCTTGTATTGGACACAGAGTAAGTCTGTGCTAAAAGATTCTATGGCACTCTCACCACATGGTGTGAGATGGGGTCTTATACACACACACACACACACACACACACACACACACATATATATATATACACACACACACACATATATATATATATACACATACATATATATGTGGGAGGAATCTAGGGGTGGTCTAGAGGAGGAGTTTGGGGAGGGTCTTCAGGAGAAGTCAGTTGAGATCATTAAGTGATTAAGGGTGGGAAGTTGCTGGAGTCTTCCTAAAGACTACAGACAATGATGGGCTAGGCCAGTTCAAAGGTGGATTGATATTTTGATAGGCTCAAGGGTGGGAAGTAGATGGAGACAGTGGAGGGCTAGGCTCATAACTTGAGGTTTAGGCCCAGCCACAACCTAAGGATTATGGCCTCATCCAATGGGATGATTTAATCAGAGTTCAAGGGGGCTTCCCAGGGCCTGTACCTCATCAGCTGGGTTAAGTGACTTGCCCAAGGTCACACAGCTAGTAAGTATCCAGGGCCAGAATTGAATTCAGTAAGATGAGTCTTCCTCACTCCAGGCCTGGCATTTGATCCACTACACCACCTAGCTGCCTAAGCCAGCTTGGATCTTTAATTGACAAATAAAAATAAAATAGCCCATCTTTGCTCTAGTCAGTGAGTTACTTCATTCTGCAGCCCCCTCCTTGGCTCTTAAGGAGCTGAGGGGCAATCTCCTGTTAAAAGAGTCTTTCTGTCCTGAAACAACCTGCTTCTTCTTGATGTTTCCTCCAGATCCCTGGTTGGGGGTGGGAGAGGTCTGCCCCTAGGTTTCCTTGCTGCCTGGCACACTTCTGGAGGGGCTGGTAACTATTTGGTTCTCTTGCTGGGTAAAGTGGCCTGAGCTCTCCCCAGCCTTTGATTAGAGCTCTCAGGGTCCCCAATAGACACTGTGTGCCCACTTGGAGGATATGAGCTTGGAGCTGCCCTTGGAGTCTGCTGTAATCACTCCAGCAAAAGGATCCAGAGATCAGCCTTTGTGTTTTTCTTGTGTTGGGAATCCTGCATATCCAGGTAAAGTCAAGCCCCAAAGGGGTTTTCCTGAACTTTGGGGGAAGGTGGAGCTGAGGAAGAGGAGTGACTTTGGGTTTATGTCTCAGTCACCAAACCTTTATTAAACGTTCCAATCACTTGTTCTCTTTTCCTGTGGGGCTACTGCCCTGGGTTCTTGATGGTTGCTTCTTTCCCTTAGCAACGGAGCCCTGTCCAGAAAGCTGAGCAGAATATGGATTGCACTTTGTTTGCAGACTTTCATATAAAAATCAACCTGAGGAGCTGCCCGGAAGAGCCAGGGAGTGGCAGGAAAGTAGAGAAACTGAGCAGTGAAAAGGAGGAGAGCAAAGGTTGTCCTTGGGGCCCCCTACACCATCTAGGCTGCTCTGGTCTCCTGGTGGAGAACCCGCCCTCAGGCTCTCTAACGGAGATGGGCCTCCAGGCCTCGCCCTCCCCAGCCTGCCTGTCCTTCTGCTGGTTGAGGTCAGCACCTATTAATAGCCTGGAGTTAGCCAGTTTAATCCTCCCCTTGGGCTGGAGAGAAGGTAGAGAAAAGGAGGGGAAAGTCCTGGGAAAGTAGAAGGAGCACTCTCTCTCTGCTTGAGCTTAGATTCCAGAATTGTTGCCATGTCTTCATACATAGGGACTAATAACCTTTAGTTTATCATTTCTTGTGGGATTTGGAATTAAAGCACTCAGATTTGGTCCAGCCCCTCCAGGGATTGGTTTGGAATCATTGATAAGGGCACGGGATGTGCTGGGTGTGCTCAGGCACAACATAACATCTTCAAAAAATGGGTATTTTGTGTGTCATTTTAAAGTTTTTATTTTTAAAGTTTAGTTAATTTTAAAAATCAATTTTAGTTTTTAATGTTTCTTTAAGTTTGACAAAAATAATCTTTATGATTAATCATTCAACAAATGTTTAACTTTAATAAAAATTTAGAAAATACAATTTCCTGAGTGCACACCCTAATGAAACATGCCAGGAGTTGGAATCATTTCCTCTTTTTCCTAACCCCTTACTGAAGTAACCTGAATTCTCTGAAGAGAATGACCTAGCTAGGCAGGGGCAAAGTCAGAAATTGAACAAAGGAATCTGAGATGCTAATGGTGAAGAAAGGTCTAGTCTAGTGGTGTTGGTACCATTGAAATTTGTGAATTCTTTTTCATACTGGTCTCCAGGACCAGGCAGGGATGTTCTGGGGAAATGAGAGCATTTGTAATGTAGGCATTGAGACACCTCCTTCCATACCGAGGAGAGATGGATGGAAGTGGGTAGAACTATCCCAAAGATGTTGTGGACTTTGAAACTCAATATCTGACCATTTCTTCTCTACCTTTTGACTATTTGTAGAGGATTTTATGGGAAATTGGGCTGGGACTTTAGCTAGCCAGGAAATAGGGGCCATTAGGAATGGTTCTCTACACCTTCTCCTCCCAAAGTGCCTAGGGTAAAGGTTGCAGAATCTTATTTTATGGGTTAAGAGGGAAGCGAGGATATCTCAAACTATCATCAGACCAGTTCAGGTTAACCTACTATTTTGTCCCCCATTCTTTACCCTTATAATTCCTGCCATTCTAGCAAGAAATGGAAGAATAGCAGGCTGGGTCACTGCAAGAAGTGGGCACTTGGTTGGGGGTGAGGAGGGCCCAGAGAAGAGGAGCAGACTGGGCTTGGACATTGGACTGACCTGGCAGAGTTCAAGCCTCGGATGCTTAACACCCTTGGGTGACCTTGGAAAAGTGATTTCACCCTCCTGGGTCTCTGTTTGCTCAGCTGCAGAATGAGGGGATTGGACCACCTGACTTCTGAGCTCCTTTCCAGCTAGTAGTAGGAAAACTGCAGAACAATCATAAAGTCTTTGGTTTCTTCCTCTTCCACTTTGCCCCCTCTTTGGTTTCTGAAGTTTTTCACTTCTTCAAAGGTATTTGGATTGGGAGGGCTGAAGGCTGCTGGGCTGCTGGGGAGAACTGGGCTTCAATCTCATCTCTGCTTCTTGTGACCTGTGTTGTATGGCCTGGGGCTAGTCCCTTCACTGTTCCTAAGTTGGATAAATGATTTCTAGCTTCCACC
The DNA here is from genome assembly GCA_011680675.1 of Gymnobelideus leadbeateri. NCBI lineage: Eukaryota > Metazoa > Chordata > Mammalia > Diprotodontia > Petauridae > Gymnobelideus > Gymnobelideus leadbeateri. The sequence goes on along the minus strand of WOXC01006868.1, from coordinate 257,931 downwards.
TCTTTAGCCTGAGATCCTGTGAATACTTTGCCCGGGGACCTTGTTGGGGAGGGGTATTCTCCCAGCTCTGTGGGATTGCCTGTCACAGAGTAAATGTTTCATCAGTATTTGTCGGATTGAAAATGTAGGAGTTAATACTCAGGGGCTGGCTTCATCTCTCTCTCCCGACCCATTACTGGTTACCAGTCTGCTCTTAAAAGTGTTCAGAGAAAGCTCGCTTTACTTGTTGAAAAGAAGATGGAAAAAGAGTGCAAGTTGTAGAAAATATTTTTAAAGAAAGGTAATAATTGGTTTTCCAGTACTATGATAAACACATACAAAAGACTGCTAATGACAATGGACTAAATTATCATTCTTATTAGAATTTAACAAGTATGTTTCGTGTTAATGTATCAAAAACATCAAAGTCCTGAGTAATGCCATATATTTCATACTTTTGATGAATAACATCTACCAGTGTCATAGTAAGTACAAATTCTAAATTCTTTTTTTTTTTTTTTAAAGCAACTGGGGTTAAGTAACTTGCTCAAGGTTACACGGCCAGTCATTATTCCATGTGTGGGTGCTCATTTTCTCAGGCCAGACCAATCCCGTGTCATCCCAACTCCCAGCCAGCACTCTTACTCACTGTGCCACCTAGCCACCCCCAAATTTAAATTCTTATAGTTCGATTTAGCATGGTTTTATTTTATCACTTTTTCTCCCCCATAATGAGTATTATCAGACCAGATGTTTGTAATAGAATGTAGAGATAATTGTTCTGTAGCAGAAAGAGGACTAGCCAGGTCCAGATTGCTTGGGCTTTCTCTGCACCTAGGCCTTTGGACCTTAGAGGCAATGTGGTGATATAAGCAGTGAGTATAAGTATGGTGAATCGGAAGTCAGGAAGACGTGTGTTCAAATCACACCTCTCAAACTTGTCTGCTGCGTGACTCTGGGAAAATGACCTTACTTCCCTGAGCTTCGGTTTGTTGTTGTTGAGTGGTTTCAGTTGTGTCTGACTCTCCCTGACTCCATTTGGGATTTTTTGTTTGTCTGTTTATTTTTTGTTTTTTGTTTTTTTTCTTTTTGGAGGGCAGTTGGGGTTAAGTAACTTGCCCAAGTTGGGGTTAAGTAACTTGGCTAGGTTTTTTTTGTTGTTGTTCATGTGTGTTAAGTGTCTGAGGCTGGATCCGAACTCAGGTCCTTCTGACTCCAGGGCCAGCGCTCTACTCACTGCGCCACCTAGCTGCCTCTTTTTTTTTTTTTTGCAAAGATACTGAAGTGGTTTGCCATTTCCTTCTCCAGCTCATTTTACAGATGGAGAAAACTGAGGCAAACAGGGCGAAATGACTAACCCAGGGTCACACAGCTAGTAAGGGTCTGAGGCCAGAGTTTAACTCAGGTCCTCCAGACTCTAGAGCTAGGGCTCTATCCACTGCATGATATAGCTTCCTCACCTGCAAAATGGGACTAATAATGCCTGTGGTACCCACATCACAGTTATGAGGCTTACATGAAATAATGTGTATGAAGATCATGGCAAGACTGGCATGCTGATATCAGAGATTACTATTGCTGTTATTAACACAAGGAGGTCGAATTACATGGCTTATTTCCCTTCAGTTCGAATGTTCTCTGATACTGAGTGTAATGAGATCTGATGGTGTGAAGCAGGCCTAAGAGAGTTCTGTACCTGTGTGTGGGTGTGAGCTGATGTGTGTGCTCCCTTTTGGACTTAACGCATTGATACATTACCCAGGTGTTTTGGAACTTAAATGTGAGATTTGGCTTTCTTGTGAAAAGGGAGGTCAGTGTACAAGAGAGTGAATCCAGCCAAATTGCAGAGTCCCCCAGAGGATATACACGGTCAGAGATTTAGAGCTGGCAGGGTCCTCTGAGGCCTTCTAGGCCAACCACTTTCATTGATAGCTGAGGAAACTGAAGCTGAGAGAGATGGAGGAACTTGTTCACATAGCCAGTAAGTATCATAGGGACGATTCGAATCCAGGTCTTCCTGACTCTGGTTCAGCACTCCATCCAGTATACCACACGGACCAAAGAGAAGGCAGGATGGCTGAGGACAGCAAAATGATCCCACAAAAGGAATTAGCTCATTTCAACTGCATAAGGTATAATTATTGTCATTAAATCTGAAATCATAGCTTTAGCCAGAGAGACCCAACTCAACTTTTAAATTGTTTGTTTGTCCTGATGTGTGTCTCCCGAAGAGTCTATGGGGTGGATTTGTGGGGATTGAGGGTTTTGTGGGTGGGATGAAGTATTCTAAGATTATTGAGGCCCTGGGATCAAGTCTCTCCATGATAAGAAGGAGCATTCCCTCCCCTAAAGAGACTCTAAGTTGAAAGCCCCCTTCCTGAGGGAAAAGAGTGAGTTTGAGAAGGGGGAAACTGTCACCAAAGTCAAAACCAGAAACAAAAGGGGAGATTTGGTGTTGTTATAGAAGAAAGAACAAGCCGACTGAGAGTCTGGAAGTCTGGGTCTCAATCACATAACTGCCTTGTAGGACCTTGGGCAAATCATTTCATTTCTCTGGGTACAGTTTCTTCATGTATAAAATTACTAGATGTCTTCTCAGATCCCTCCCAGTTGTAAAATATGCATGATAAAAGAAAATAAAACTGAGCTGTACTGGGCTCCACAGATAGAGCTATCCATTGGAGTGAGGGACTCCTCACACCTGAAGCTGCCCCCCACCCCACCCCAGGTCCCCACCATCTTCACTTTCATTTGATTGGCTCAATTTAGCTGATTTTAAGAGAAATTGTCTGTTCTACTCTGTTCTCTATCTTATCTACCTTCTCAGGCCCTGAATTTCTCTGCCCACCAGGCTACCCTTTACTTGCTTAGAGTTTTCCTTATTTGTCACTTTTTGTTTGGGGGTCCTTCCCTTATTAGCAGGAGCTAATGATAATGGCAGATTGATAAAGACAATAATTGAGAGAATGGTCCCCCCCTCACCCCCTGCCTTTTTGAAAATTAAATTTTAGTGGGGTTTTTTTTTCAGTTAATATTTGTTTTCTCTCTCCATCCCACACTCACCATTAAAAGAAATATCCTTGGAACAAATATGCACAGTCGAGCAAAACAAAATTTCATCTTGCCTTAGTCCAAAAACTGTATATCTCATTCTGTACCCTAAGTCTATCACCTTTCTTTCAGGAGACTGCTTCACCAACAGTCTTCTGGAATCATCATTGGTTATTTATTTGATCAGAATTCATGTGACTTTGTTGTTATGTTTGTTTTTACAGAGTAATTATATAAATTGATCTGTTGGTTCTGCTCATTTCACCGAATTAGTTCATCAAGCCTTCCTGGGTTTCTCCAAAACCACCCTCACCATCGTTGCTTATGGCACAATAGTATTCTGTTACATTCAAATACCCTGATTTGTTAGGGACCTCCTTAGTTTTCTAATTTCTTAGTTTCCTTAGTTTTCTGTTCTTTGCAGCAAGACCCTCATTGTAGCAAACGTTTATTAAACACCTCTCATCTTTAAGGCATTGGGAATACAAAGACAAAACAAATATAACAGTCTTCGTTGTCAGGGGCTTACATTTTGTTGTAGAGGACATGTATCAGCCAGTCATCAAGTATTAAATGTGTGAGTATATTCAGAGTAAATAAGAAAGAAATGCAGGGTACTTATTGAGGGAGGAGAAGAGATGGGGAGATCAGGAAAGTTAAATTAGAAGATGGTGTTTGAGTTGCATGTTGAAAGAACAGAGGGGTTCACTGAGGCAGAGGGAAGAAACTAGTGTGTGTGGGGTATGGCTGGGGCAGACATAAAGAGGTGGGTGATGGAAGGCTGTGTATCAGAAAGAAAAGAGTCCAGACTGCTTGGATTCTAGTGTGTGAGATGTAGAGTAACAGTATAATGAAACAGAACAGAACATTAGGGCCAAATTGCCCAGGGCTTTAAAAACCAAAGAGAATATGGTCAGATATGGGGGTAAGCAGTGATTTTGGCCTCCGTGTGGAGGGTGGCTTGGAGAAGGAAGAGACTGGAAGCAGGGAGAGCGACTGGGAAGCTTTTTTAATGGTGCAGGTGAGAGAGGATGTGGACCTGAACTAAAAAAAATGCCTGTGTGAGTGTAGAGAAGGGATCTGACATGAGATGTTGTACAAATAGAAACAGCTATTGTCTGTGAAACGGATGAGAGGGAATAGTGAATATGTTCCAGGAGAATGGAAGAATGGTGGTGCTCTAGACAGACAGAGTTGGGTAGAGAAGAGGATGGCCTTAGGGAAATGATAGTGAGGTTGTTCTAATATAGGGGAGGTGGGAGAGGGGAGGGGAGTCTGGTTGGGCTTTATTGACCTGGGAAACTTGGGAAGGTTCATAATGAGCATAATTAGATTCCTGTCATCAAATCATCTTCACCCTAGACTTGACACTGGGATCCTCCTGATGTCAGGGCAATTAAAGAAAGCCTCCAGCTTTTTAGCTGGACCCCCTTGGCGAACTTAGGACGCAGACATTCTTACTGAATGGGCTGGCATGGATGGGTTGTGACTAGCATACACATCAGTGAATCACAGATCCATTTGAATTGAGTATTTGCTGGTAATTGGGTGCTGAGTTTGTTGTTGCTGTTTTAAGATTTACGAACATAGTATTTTGCCAGATACACTCAGCAAGAGGTAGGTAACAGCATGGTACTGACATGCTCTTCACAGGTCCTTTTGTCTTTGTGATGTTTCCATATGTCTGTACATGTGTGGGGTTTACACGGTCCCATTTGTGGATTAGGCCAATCCTTATCATCTGTTTTCCCTCCCCAGTGTTTTGGGACAGTCAGAGAAATGAACTTTCACTGCCCTGTGGATGAAGGTCTAAGGAGTGAGAAATCCTTCAAAGACAAGCCTCTGCCTGCTCTCAGAGGCCCAAGCTGGGAAGCTGAGCAGCTTCCCACAGCTCTGGTCATTTGTGGGCTTTTCTAGTTCATACTGTCCTCTTTTTGTGTGAAGTGGATAGCCCCTTCCCTAATTGTAGCCCTTGAATGTCTAATCACAGCCTGGGCTAATTTGTTAATAGCTTTGGGAACTAAGAAAATGTGCCTTGAGCTATCTCATGAACCATAGATATGCAGCTGTGTATGTGCCATGGGAAAATTATATTTGTGGAAAAATGAACTCAGGGATATTTGGAACTGTGCGTCACCCTTGTACCCTGTTTGTGGGCATATAGTCCAATAGAATGAAAACTCCTAGAGGTGACATATATCACCAGCACCCAGAATAGTGCCAGGTATATAGTTAGTTGGTGCTTAATAAATTCCTGTTGAATGAATGAGTGAATGTCTGCATATTATATATACATACAGGTACACAGGGCATATCTAAGCTTAAATAAGGTCTTTGGCATAGTGCCTACCTTGCTTTGGTGGTTCTCAGTATACTCAGCACAGTAGAATAAAACATATATTAGTCTGAATCTCCTTCATACATCCAAACCCCTTGACCCTTTGTAGACCTACTTCCTATAAAATGTAGCTCCCTAGTGGAATGTCAGCTCCTGGAGGGTGCAAACTGTTTCACTTTGGCATTTGTATTCCTAGTGCCTAGTATAGTATCTGGTAGTATGTAAGTAGGCACCAAATAACTGCTTGTTGATCATTTAATTAAATGATTCATCAGGACAGAAACTTTTCTTCTAGGCGACTATATCTGTTCTGGCTAAGCCTACATGATCTTCTGTACAAATAAATGCTCCTTCAAAGGAGATTTTAGTACTTTTGGAGGGAAACCTGTGGCCCAACTGGTAGGTTTAACCTTTGGTTCCTATTTTGTTCTCCTCTGATTCATTGTCTTGTTCCCTAGGGAAGTCACATCTGGCCATTGTGCAAAAGGTGAACAGCGAGGGTGAGGGTGACCCTTTTTATGAAGTCCTGGGATTGGTGACTCTGGAGGATGTCATTGAGGAGATCATCAAATCGGAGATCCTGGATGAGTCTGATATGTATAGTAAGGCTCACCTTTTTCACCCACCTCATAGCAGATCATCAAAAGTTCTTCCCCTGTAGTCCTGACCAAGGGCATGGCAGCAAGGGCACAATCCCTCCAAGAAGGCTCAGAGTCCCTGCCAATAGCCTCATGTTCAACTAGCTGAAGGCATTATTATGTTTCCTCCTGTTTTCACATGTCAGCCACAACCTTGGGACTATAAATTGACCCAGAGTTCATTATGCTTGGGTTGAGAAGGTCAGGACATGGGAGAAACAAATTCCTTCCTATTTGGGGCAGTTCAGGTTGATGAGACCATCAGGCCAAACTGAACCCAAACCCCTTCTCTTGCAGCTGACAACCGGAGCCGAAAACGGGTAAGCAATCAAAAGAACAAGCATGATTTCTCAGCTTTCAAGGATCCTGACAATGAGATGAGAGTGAAAATCTCACCCCAGCTACTTCTGGCTGCTCACCGATTCCTGGCGACTGGTAAGCCCATAACGAAGGAATGGCGGGGGGGGGGGGGGGGGGGGGATTAATTTGTGAAATAGAATGTAACGTTTCCTAGGATATCAGAGATGGTGATTTAAAAAAAACCCAAACATTTAGCCTCTAGCCAGTTCTATGGAGTAGCACAAGAGTATGTGAAGGGTTGAGGATAGTATATCTGCCTTTGGAGAGGATAAAGCTTGATCTTCCCCTGGGAAGGAGGTAAAGGTGGCATCAGGCAGAGGATCTGTGTAGGTCCTTTGGTGACACATGACTTTTGGTAGTTCTATACAAGGACATGTAAAAGGGAAGAGGAGGCATCGATATATGTTCTCATACTCATGACAGAGTAACAAAGTCATGTTTGCAATACTTTTGCTACCTGTGACCAGGCCCATGGTCCTCACTTAAATTTTGGAATTCCTCGTTTTGCTTCCCTCAGCACTTCTTCCATCTTGTAGTTCCCTCAGAACAGAGCTGACAAAATAGACATTTCCTGACTTCTTACCCTTATCTCCCAGAGACCTTGAGGGCCTGTGGCATACCTTTCTTCCCTCCTGCTTCTGTTTCTCTCGCATCCCTCTTCCCAGTTCCATTCCCCCACCTCAAAACTGATTCTCTCATCATTCCTTCTATGGTAGTTTTCCTGTCAGAGCCTTCTCTGATAGGGATGTAAACAAATAGTGAGGCCAGTTCCAGTATTGGAACTTATTAAGTGCCCTTCTTTCCAAATGTAGTCACAAAGAAACTGTTAACTAGATGCCTCATTCTGAAGGTTTATATATATAAATAGCTGTCAGGGGAAGGGGATCCACATCCCTATGACAGCATCATCTCCTGTCTTCCATAGAATTGCCCCTATTCGGTCCCTCAATGATATCTGAGAAGATCCTCCTTCGCATGCTAAAGTACCCAGATGTCATTCAAGAGCTGAAGTTTGATGAACGCCATAAACTTAGTACCCGGCATTACCTATATGTTCGAAACAAGTCTGCTGACTACTTCATCCTCATATTACAGGTAAGCTGGTCCCATTCCCTCCTGCCTTCTCTCCTCGCTCTCCTGCCTGACCCCGCCTCTGGCTGTGTACAGAAGTCCCTATCACAACAACATCTTATGTGCTCCTTCACCTTCTGAGCTTTGTCATTCTGATCACAGTGTCCTTAAGAGGCCCCTCTTTATCCCACTGTCTCTTTTCCTTAAGAAAGCTACCTATTCCCAATCCTTGTCCTTTTAAGGTTCTAAAAATAGTCTTTTTCATCTCAGCTAGATGGAACCAAATTACCCCGACTTCTGTCTGCCTTTCCTCTTTCTCTCGTCTTGTTTTCCTCTTTCCTTTGTTTGTAGCCCTCATACCCATGTTCTTTCAGGGAAAGGTGGAAGTCGAAGCTGGGAAGGAGAACATGAAGTTTGAGACAGGGGCATTCTCCTACTACGGGATCATGGCACTTAGCACTCCTAACACAGGTGAGTTGATAATTGTAGTTGGCACCCAACTTGGGTCTAACATGGGAATATCAAAGCTAAGCAATTACAAGTTTTTATGTGAGAAAAATATGAGAGTTGGCCCTGCTCTCAAGGAGTATTCCTTCTAATAGTCTCAGAGACAAAAAGAACATATGAAACAATGTCATGGAATACATGGTGGCATATAATTAAATGCTAAGCTGAGTGGTATAAACCATAAGAAGTGATACGAATTCAGAGGAAAAAGAAGACCTTGGAAGTCTAGAGTTGGCAAGAAAACTTTCATAAAGTAGGTGGGCCTCTGGATAATGGGCATGATAGTCACAATTGGGAAGGTTGGATAGGCAGAGAGGGGCCAGAATGGGATAGGGAAGCCAGAAAATGGGGTTTAGCTTAGTCTTGATGTACTAAGAAGGAATTAGGGAGCCACTGATGGTTTTTGAATAGAAAAAGTGGCATAAGAAAGGTGGTGTTTAAAAAGATTGATTTAACATCAATATGCAAGATGAATGAGGAGGTAGGATAGGCTCACCAACTCAGGAAGTTAATCTTTTTTGGAATGACACAGATATAATGATTGATTGATTGATCGATCGATCGGAATTGAGAGGGAGGCAGCTAAGGAAACTCCAAGGTTTCAAGCCTGGTTGTCTAGGAAAGTGGGTATGACAGAGAAAGAGGGATTGGGAGAAGAAGTCTGTGAAGGGGGCTCAGGGTAGACAAGAAGATGAGTGAGTACTGATTTCCAGTTGGCTTGGGTATTTTATTCTAATGGTATGAAGAAACTCAGGAGAAGAAATCAGGCATATTCATAGTGGAAAACAAAGCTAAGGATTTAGAAAGGCTCAATGACAGCATAGATGCATTGGGTCAAGGATTAAGAAGGGACTAGACATTTGAGAAAAGGATCCTATTGAGCCCGTTTCTATGGTTTATCACACAAAAACACCCCCTGCTGGTGGATGCCGCACACTGCAATATTTTCAGGACTTTTTTTGTCAATCAACAGGCATCTATTAAATGCCTACATATATGACTGTCTTTGTGCTGAGGGAGGAGGGAGGTAATAAAGAGGGACAAAGACAGCAATTAAGCAGTCATTGTCCTCAGGGAGTTTACATGTCATGTGACTGAGTTCTTTCTGCTCCCTTTTTTGGGGATAAACCTCCTTCTGGAGACCTTCCTTTAGCCACACACCTTCCATCTCCTGCTGCTTGTGTCCCCCGAGAGAAGGCTGCTAGGGGCTATCAGAGTGACTTCCATCTGTGTCATCACACGACAACTTTTACTTCCTTCTGTCTGCCCCACATGAAAGAACCCTTGGTGCAAAAAGGTGCGTAGGCCTTCCACTTCCTCCTGTGCCCATTCCTTGAGTGGAGACAGAGAGGAAAATCCATGGGGACTGGGCGCTTTCATTTCTTGCTGCGCAGGTTCACCCTCCATCTCTTGCCAAGCAGTTGCCTGCTGAATCTCTAGACTTCAGAGAGGAGAGGAGTAGTGAAAGAAGGCCTCCCATCTGACCAGCTGCCTTTCATCTTGTGTTCCATTTATCTCCAGCCCCATTGCCATCCTCCTCTGAAAAGAGGAGTGCCACTTTCTCCTCAGTGATGAACATTCTTATACCAGCTCTTACCCTACGAATTTCAGTTATTCTGAATCCCTGTAGATCATCATCTAACACCCCCTCCCCCCACCACCTCATCTATCATCTGCTTCCTTATTGCCGTCCTTCTCAGCCTTCCCATTCCAAAGGTCCAACCAGATGCCATCCTTCCACTGTGCCTTCTCTAATGCCTGTTCCACAGACAACAAACTTCCCTTCATCCTAAATATTTTAATGTCTTATTCCTTCCATCTTCTAGTTATTACTGAAACCTGGCTCCTCCCTGATAACACAGCCTCCCTGGCCACTCCTTCACTCTTTCCCCTCAACCCACTGGTTGAGGTGGAGAGTTGGATTACTCCTAGCTCCCTGTTGCCATGTCCAGGTTCTCTCCCTGCCTCTGTCACTTAGTAACTCCTTTTCCTTTGAGGTCCATGCTTTTCATATCTACCACCCAGTTAAAATCCTGTTGTCTACAGTTGTCTCCAGACTCCCAGGTTACTCCCCTTACTTCCTCTGTGAGTTTGATATCTGACTCACAGTTTTTCTCTGCTCCCCAACTGTTGCACTCATACTAGGAGACTTCAGCATACATAGCAACTCTCCTGCAAACACCCTAACCACTCAGTTCCTCAACTGATTCACTTCCTGTGACCTACTCTTCCATTTCAACTCAGTCGCACAAAGATGCCGTTAGCCATAAAAGAACCATCTCCATGTTCAAGAATTCTGAAGTCCCCTTATCTGCCCACAATCTGCAGGCTTTTCACCTTTTCCTGTTTTCCCTTACCTGCACACTGTGACCTTTAAGCCTTTAACCCCTCAGTTCTCTCTCAGACCATCACCCTACATTAGCTACTCCCTCCTCTTTTCCCCATCCTGACCCCTTGGCGAACCAATTCCACTCTAAATTGTTCTCTTGAATCCCTAGCCTACTTATCAGAATGCCAGTTGTACCCTGACAAGCCTCGGCCTTGGATCACTTCCATCATTTGTTGCTCCCACACACATTCTTCTGAATGAAGGTAGAGAAAAATGACACAACAGTTCTAACTGGATCCACTAGAAATTTATATGACATAACTTCATCTGGACCCTCACTGCTGCTGGGTAGTCCTACCATGCCTCCATTATCAACTCACTGTCCCCCTCTCCAAAGCAGCTCTTCTAAACATATTCATCCCTCCTCAAACCTTCCGTGGTTTCCCCTCCCTCCTACTCCACCCTCTTAGCTGAGAATACTGCCTTGTATTTTACAGAAAAAAATGAGGCCATTCACTGAATGCTCCCTCTTCTCTCCTCTTCCTCATCTCATATCACTTAGATGCCCTCTCCTACTCTCTCCTTTACCTGTCTCACATGGAGAGGTGGCCTCACTCTTTACTAAGGCTGACCCTTCTACCTACATAAGCGATTCCATTCCTTTCTGTCTCCAGTATCGCCCCTTGTCATCCCCATTCTGTCACTTATTTCCAATCTCTCTCTGTCTACTAGCTTCTTCTCTGCTGCCTACAAACATGTCCATGTCTCCCTCATCCTCTAAAAATGCTCACTTGGTCCTTCCATCCCTGCTAACTATTGTTCTGTATCTCTTCTGCCTTTTGTGGCAAAAGGTCTTGAAAAGACTATCTACACTAGATGCTCTTCTTAACCCCTTACAATCTCGTTTCTGACCTCATCATTCCACCCAACTGCTCTCTCTAAAGTTACCGGTGATCTCTTAGTGGCCAAATCCAGTGCCCTTTTCTCAGTCCTCATTCTTGACCTCTATGCAGTCTTTGACACTTTTGATCATTGTCTTCTTGATGTTTTCTCTAGATGTTCATGGACCCTGCTCTGCTCTGGTTCCCCTCCTGCCTATATGACTGCTTCTTCTCAGTCTCCTTTGCTGGATCCTCTTCCAGATAGTGGGCTCTGACCATAGGGGTCTCTTGGGGTTCTCTCCTGAGCCCTCTTCCTTTCTCTTCTCCCTCTATACTACTTCACTTGATGATCTCATCAACTCCCCTAGATTTAAGTACTATCTCTATGCTGGTGACTCTCATATCTGTCTCTCCTGCACCAACCTCTCTACTGACTTCCAGTCTTGTAACTCCAGCTGCCTTTCAGTCATCCTGAACTGGATGTCCAGTAGCACCTTAAACTCCATATATCCAAAACAGAATTCATTCTCTTTCCCCCGAACTCTCTCTCCCTGCGTCCTTCCCTGTTACTGTGGGGTGCAGCACCATCTTCCTATTCTCTTAAGCTAGCATTATCCTCTGCTCCTTACTGTCTTTTACCTCCTATATCCAATCTGTTGCCAAGGCCTCTTGATTTTACCTTTATACCATCTCTGGCACATGCCCGTTTCTCCTCTGACATTGCAGCCACTCTAGTGCAGGCCCTCATCCCCTCATGCCTGGATTATCTGCAATAACCTGCTGATGGGTCTGTCTACTTCAAGCCTCTCTCCCCTACAGTCCATCCTTCATTCAGTCACTAAAGTGATTTTTCTTTCTTTCTTTTTTTGCTTTTTGGAGGGCAATTGGGGTTAAGTGACTTGCCCAAGGTCACATGGCTAGTTTTTGTGTTAAATGTCTGAGGCCCGATTTAAACTCAGGTCCTCCTGACTCCAGGGACAGTGCTATATTCACTGCACCACCTAGCCGCCCCCTAAGTGATTTTTCTAAAGCACAGGTCTGAGTGTGTCACCCCACTCCACCATCCTTAATAAATTCCATTGTGATTCCTTATCCCCTCCAGGACTCTCTGGCATGCAAAGCTCTTCATAACCTAGTCCCTCCTACTTTTCTTGTCTTTTTAGACCTTACTCCCTGCCATGTACTCTTTTCCGGTGGCATTCTTTTCCTAGTGGTTCTATGAACAACACTTCATCTTTAGGCTTCAGACATTTCCTCTGCCTTTCCACTGTACCTGGAATGCCCCCCCATTCCTCATCTCTGCCTCATTCCTCATCTCAGGCTTCCCTGGCTTCCTTTATCATCTTCATCAAGGGGCCTTTCCCAGACCCTATCCTCTCTTAATTATTCCATATGTATCCTGTATGTAGCTTGTTTGCATGATTTTTATTTTCTCCATCTTTAGAATGTAACTTCCTTGAGGGCAGAGACCGTCTTTTGCCTCTTTTTGTATCTCTGTTGCTTAGCAATAGTAGATGCTTAAATGTTTATTTACTGATTAATAAACTATAGGCGATGGGTTCTCCCAGGAGAGATTAGGGAATTGAAGAAAATCAACTTCACTAATAAAGGATGGTGAAGGAAAGCTTGGCTGACAACACAATTTGTCTGAAAGAGGTCTGGAGTTATTCATGGACCTCAAACTAAGCATGAGTCAGCATGGTAGTCCAAAAAGTTAATATGATCTTGGATTAATTTCAGAGGCATAGTGTCCAGCACACAGGAGGGGGAAGTCTCCCTGGACTCTTCTCTTGTCAGACTGCACCTGAAGTATTGTACTCAGTTCCCTAGCTTTGCCAGTACTCTAGAGGACCATCTCCTCAGCATCCTCATCTATGAAATGATTCTACATCATGGGCTTTGAACGTAGTGTTCGTTGACCTTTTTGGCCCATAGGCCAGTGTCTTCAATTCAGTTTGGACATCCACCTGCCAGGCAGAACTCTGATTTCCCTGCTTTCAGCTCAGTTAATACCTCTTAAAAATGCATGACTAAAGGAGTCCTTCCTCTTCTCCCCATCTTATCAATCACTTCCTCACTAGACAGTGAAGTGGTTTACTGGATGAAGGGGCCCAGAGTCAGGAAAGTCTGAGTTCAAATGCCACCAGATTCTTACTAGCTGTATGACCCTGGCAAAGTCATTTAATCTTTGTCTGTCTCAGTTTCCTCAACTGTAAAATAAGGCTAATAATAGCACCTACCTCCCGGGTTTGTTGTGAGGATTGAACTGGGTAATATTTGTAAAACACTTAGCACAGTGGCACATGGTAGGTGCTTAAAGTTTGTTTCCTTCCTTCCTACCTGGATTCACACTGCTCCTAGTAATTCCCCGGAGAGATTTTTAATAATATATTTTGTTTTTTTCCATCACCTACCTCTTAAAATGTCCCCTCATCACACAAAGCCATCCATTGTAGCAAAGAATTAAAAACAAAAAGAAAAAAAGTATTTCAGCAAGTTGAACCAACACAGTCCTTCACCTCTGCAAAAATAAAAGGAGATGCCATTTCTTATCTCTTAAGTACCAGACTTGTTACCATAATCATACAGTTTAATTGTTTCTGTTTTTTCCATTTCTGTTGTTTTCATTGTATCTATTCTTTTTCTGGTTTTACTTACTTCACTTTGCATCAGTTTATATAAATTTTCATATAGTTTTCTTTATTTCCATTGTTTCTTACAGAACAATAGTATTTCATTCCATTTATGTAGCACAATGTGCTTAGCTATTCCCCAATCTTTGGGAACCTATGTGATTTCTATTTTTTGCTTCTACAAAAAAATGCTGCTATAAGTATTTTGGTGTCTTTAGGGCCTTTCTTTTGATCTTTGACATCTTTGGGGTTATACAACTAGCACTGTGATCTCTGGGTCAAAGGGTCATTTAATCACTCCTTTAGTATAATTCCAAGTAGCTTTTCAGAATGTTTGGACTAATTCACAGCTTCACCAATAGTGTCTTAGTATGCTTGTATTTCCAAACCCCCTCAAATTTCTGTTATTCCTGTATTTTGTTATTGGATTGGAGAAGTATTTCATAGGTTTATTAGTACTTTTTAATTCTTAGAATTGTGTCCATATTCTTTGATTGCTTGTCCATTGGGCAATGGCTCATGATCTTATATATTTGTGTTAATTCTCTATATATCTTGCATAGCACATGTGTATGAGATGCAAATATTTTTCTCAATAGATAGCTTTTCTTGGGGCAGCTAGGTAGCACAGTGAATAGAGCACTGGCCCTGGAGTCAGGAGGACCTGAGTTCAAATATGTCCTCAGACACTTAACACTTACTAGCTGTGTGACCTTGGGTAAGTCACTTAACCCCAATTGCCCTGCCTCCCCCCCAAAAAAGAAAAAGACAAAAAAAAATAGCTTTTCCTGCCTATCTTATTTACATTGATTTTGTTTGTGGCAAAGATTTCATGTAATCAAAATTATCTGGTTTATCTTTTTTTTGCTTTTTGGAGGGCAATTGGGGTTGAGTAACTTGCCCAAGATCACATGGCTAGTTTTTTTTGTTTGTTTGTTTGTTTTTGTGTGTGTGTGTTAAGTGTCTGAGGCTGGATCCGAACTCAGGTCCTTCTGACTCTAGGGCTGGCGCTTTACTCACTGCACCACCTAGCCACCCTATCTGGTTTATCTTTTGTGATTACCTCTATGTCTTGTTTTTATAAGAATTCTCTCCCAGCCATAACCATGAAAGGTAACCAACATGGTTAGCATCATTTTAAAAAAAAAACACACACTTTATTGGTGCTTTTTGTCTTCATATCACAATCATTTCCTACCTCATCTTCCAAACTGAGCCCTCTCTTATAACAAAGAAAGCAAAAATATCCTGTACAGAGACTGTAGTTGACATTATATATGACAATCTTATTTCTCCATCTCTGCTGTAAAAAAGGAGGTGGGCTTCATTACCTGTTGTCTGGGATCTTCATCATTATTGCTTAACTGTTTCATGCTGATGGTTTTTGGTTAAAGAGTGTTGCCCTCTTTCTGTTGACCCTGACTGACCTGTCCAAGCCACCCCAGGCAGACATGCCAACTGTGCCTTCCCTCCCTTTATTGGTTCTGTTTTCTGGCTTCGTCCTTTCTAGGGAAGGAAGGGGCCATAGCCTCCCTCTTTACTAAGCTGCTGGAGTTTGTGTAGGCTTGCTTTTGTTTGCTTCTAATGGAGATGGAGAACAGCTGGTTGGTATCGTCTTTAGGATAATGATGTAGACATTTGGATAAATTTCTTAATCACCTCATTAACCTTTTCTGAAATTAATACCTGCCTTCCAATTCCCTTAAAGGTCTGCTTTTCCATAATATTTGGTTGTCCTTCCTAGGATCCCTTCCAGTTTATCCACATCATTCTTAAAACATTGAATCTAGAATTGGAAACAATCCCTCAGGGCCCAGAGCTTTGTGATCATAAACTGGTCACTTCACCTACTGGATCTTTTAAAAAAAAAATACAACAAATAATAATCAGCAAATTGCTGAATTATATTCACCTTGAGGTTCACAGAATGACAAAATGATAGAATAGGAAGGGACCTCAGTCTATCTAGTTCAACTGAAATGGAAAAAATATCTCAGAAGACTGTGTTACCTCTGCTGGAAGACCTCCACTGGTGCCTTTCTAAGAAGTCCATTCCCCTTTTGGATTGGTTGTCATCATAAAGAACTTCATGACATAATCCTAGATCTGCCTAATGGCAAATTCTGGCTCTTGCTCTTAGGTCCACCTTCAAGCTGAACAGAATACATCGTACACCTTCAGATATCCATGACTTTTTCAGCTGAACTTCTTGTGACACACTCAAAGCCTTTCCTCACCGTTCTGGTTGTATTTTTCTGGGCAGTCTTTGGCTTGTCATTGTCTTTTGTAAAAAAAAAGACATCTGTTATTAAACACAGTATCTCAGATTTAGTCTGACAGGGGCAGATTGCCAACTCTTTTTTTATTCCTGGAATGTTTCCAGAGGCATAAGAAAACAGCATTAGGCCTAGGGTCAGGAAGCCCCGAATTCAAATCCATCCTCAGATACAAGCTGTATAGAACTTTGGGCAGGTCATCTAACCTCTGTCTCAGTTTCCTTAGCTGTAAAAAGGGGATAATAATAGCACAGGGTCCTTATAAGGATTAAATGAGATAATATTTATTTGTCAAATGGCCAGCACATAGCAGGTGCTTAATAAATGTTTATTCTCTCCCTCCCTCCCATGCCCCCCCCATTTAATGGAGATAAGAATCACATCAGGTTTTGTTATTTGAGCTTAGAGCCCAGTAAAGAAAGCCCTTAAAATCTTTCTCAGAGAAACAGCCATCTAGCCTTGCCTCAAGATCTTGTTCTTGTGAGGTTGATGTTTTTAAATTCAGGTGTGAGATTTGACATTCAGCTTCACTCCCATTTTTTTAAGCTACCTGTCTGCTGGCTTAGTTATTTATGTGGTCCATGCAGATGCCATTAATGCCTCTCCCTGTAGTGTACATATGTTACTTCCTATTTGATTCTATTAAACTTCCCTCTTATCTTTAACTGACCATTTTTGCTCAGTTGTAATTTTAAATCCAGTTGCTGTCTTTTGAACTGTTAATAAGATTTTGCTAAGCAAATGCATCAAACAAATCATTAGCTTAAGAAATGAGTAATACTTTTGGTATTCAGAACCTGGGATGACTTTAACAAGTTGTTAAGTGAACACTGTTTGTGAGTAGGATCTTCTTTTGTATATGGAACAGAAGTGTCCTCCAGACCTAATTGACCTAATTTTATAATGAGAATCAGAATCTGTGTGTCTTGTATTAGATGTGTTATTTTCAAGGGTGGCTAGGTGGCGCAGTGAATAGAGCACTGGTCCTGGAGTCAGGAGGACCTGAGTTCAAATGTGGCGTCAGACACTTAACACAAAAACTAGCCATGTGGCCTTGGGCTAGTCACTTAACCTCAATTGCCCTACCCTTCCCCCTCCAAAAAGCAAAAAAATAAAATAAAATATATATATATATATATATATATATATATATATATATACACACACACATATATATATATATATATATGCTATTTTTCCCCACATTTATAAAGTCTGTGATTTGGTTACAGTCATGTTGGTTTGACCCAGTAATTTGTGCTTGTCTAAATATTTCCAAAGTGATTTACTCTAGTATCTTTATATGACTGGGACAGAATGCTCTCTCTTCTAATTCCCCTTCACAACCTTAAAAGAAGGTCAGTCACAGTGTCAGTTTCTTTATTTAATGCATGCTTATCTATTTGCAAAATCAAAATTTTCAAATGTGATATTTTCAAAATTCACAGCTAATGCTTTTTCCAACAACTTCTTCCAGTTCTTAAGTAGCTGTGGATGCATATCATTTAGGTCTAGGTTTTCAAAATAATAAAAAATGTTCCTTCCCATTGATATATGACTTATTATCTCGATGTGTGGTGGCCTTGGGTCAGTTATTCAGTTTTAGCATATAAGGCTGTAATGTATCTTAGAGATCATCAAGTCCAACTCTGTCACTTTACAGACAGGGAAACTGAGGCTCAGAAAGATGGGATGATTTGCTTTAGGCTACTCTGTGAGTCAGTGGTCTTCTGACTTGAGGATTCTTTTCACCACCATCCACTTATCCTGAGTTTTAGTTTGCTTACCTAGAGGTGAGGATTATAATATTTGTACTATATAACTCACAGGGATTTTAGGAGAAAAAGGATTTGTAAATCCCAGCAGCCCTCTATGACTATGAGCCTATATTAACTTCCCATCGCAGGTTAGACATCTAAAGTACAGAATGGGTTTCTGCTGCCCTCTAATGCCCAAGACTGGAGCAGTTTATGGCAAAGAGGGAAATTGGCATAGATTTGATTCAAGTTAACTAATATGGAAATATGTTTTACATCATTGCACATGTATGACCTATATCAAATTGATTACTGTCTCAGGCAGGGTGTAAGAAAGGGAAGGAGGGAGAAAATTTGAAACTCAAAATTTTGAAAAATGAATGTTATAACTTTTTGTAACTGGAAAAAATTTATTAAAAAAAGATTTGATGTAAGGAGAAACTTGCGAACAGAGCTGTCTAAAGGGTAGATTGTGGTACCTTCAAAGACAATGGATAACTCCCTAATTGGAGGGTTTTGGGTAAAGTCTGGATGACCAATTATCAAGTGTATTGTGTTAAAGATTCCTTTTCCAGAATCAGTTAGATTAGATGACTGTTGAAGATACTTCCATCTCTGAAATTCCCTGATCTCTAATTCTACCTTCCTACCTTTCTTCCTCATTATTCAATCCATAGAATCACAGAGTCTTAGAACTGGACCTTAGAAATTTACTTAGTCCAATAGCCTTTGTTTTTTTTTTCTCTGTAGATGAAGAAACTAGCCTTAGAATAATGAAATAACTTCTAGATCATATAGCTAACTAGTGGAAGAGCTAGTACAAACAAGAATTTAGGTTTTTTACCTCAGGCCAATGCTCTTCCCACTACAATATTTTCTCTAATTTTTAGATAGGGAAACTGGACAAGGAGAAGATGAGCCATTTGAGTCATCTTGTGATCTAGGAACAGAACCTGGAACATCATATCCTGACCTAGCAGGACTGACTAAGGATCTTGCTTCCTAGAAAGTATGAGAGTAGAGACAGTCTTGCACCGAATTATATAGAAGGCATAATGTTAGTCTTCTTGAAATGGTTAAGTGATTGCTATCTATGTCCAAAGTGTAGGTTTTTCTTCCTCCTAGAAAAGAGGGCCAAGGGCTCAAAGAATGGTTTTCTGTTCTCTAATTTATCAGGAAGAATGGAATGTTCCTTTAAAAAAAAATGGGAGAAAAGTTTGTCTTAAAGAAGAAAAAGTGAAGGGACAGAGAGGGAATCCTAGCTTATGCCAGGAGACTGGAAGATGTTAGTGACACAAGGATCATAAGATCGATCATAGGTTTTCAACTGGAAAGGACCTTCGAGGTCATATAGTCTCAACTGCACTTATAGCTAAGAAATATCTATGAGCCTCCTCCCAAAAAGAAATCAGCTCAATCCTTTGTGGAGAAAGCAGCTCCTTCCTTGTCCTCTAACAAGTGATGTTGTGAATCCACACGTTCTGTCAGATAAGAGGTTATCCAGAAAACTAAAAATAACAAAAGAAAGGTCCACTGGTATTTATCCAGGCCTTGATGGAGAACTTCCCTAGGACTCATCAGACCTGATGACTACACTTCTAGTGTTTCCTAGGGGCACAAGACTACCAGAAAGAATCTAATAAACATTGCTAAGGAGTATAAAATGACAGGAAAAGGATTGAAGACCTTAAGAGTACAGATGGTGTTTTTATCATATCTGGCAGTTGAAGTCAAGGACTTCAGAAGATAAAGGCAGATTTGAGAACTGAGCAGCTGTTTAAGAAGGTGGTATCTGAGAACAAGATGTGAATTTCTGGAGCACGGTTTAAAATATAGAGATAATGGGTTCTTGGACAGAGATAGAATGTACTTAACAAGGGCTAGTAAAGATATGTTTGCCTAGATCCTAAAAAATCTAATCAAAAGAGTTTATAAACCAAAAAGGAAATGGAGGAGAAAATTGCATATGTATAATTACCAGACTGGATACTAGAGCCACATTACTACCCTCTAACGCCCAAGAGTGGGGCAGCTTAGGGCAAAAAGGAAACTGACTTAGATTTTATATAAGAAAACACTGACTAACAGAGCTGTATAAAAGGGTAATACATTGCCTTAGAAGATAGGGAATCACCCCTTTATTGGAGGGTTTTAGGTAAAGGCTGGATGACCAATTATCAGGTGTCTTATATTAAGGATTCCTGGAAAAGAGGGCCAAGTGACTTCTATGCTAGGATATCAGGAAGGATATCAGGAAGAATGAAATGTTCCTTATATCAGTAAAGCTATCCAGAAATCCTCAGGAAACAAAATGCAAGAAAAGAGTTGGCAATAAAACCAATAGCTTCAGATATTTATATAAAGATGAACAAAGGATAGATGACAAACAAGGTGAACCAGAGATCCTAATACAAAAAAATTATTTAGTAGGATAGGGACTCCGACTGGAATTTGGCCCTGGAAGAGGGGTGTGTGTGTGTGTGTGTGTGTGTGTGTGTGTGTGTGTGTGTGTGTGTGTGTGTGATTCTCTGATTGGAAAGGAAAAAGCTAGGTGAAATTAATTAATGAAGCATTTATTATATGTAAAGTATTTTGCTGAGCACTTGAGTCTAGGAATAGAAAAATAGTACTGTCTGCTCTCAAGGAGTTCATATTCTGATGAGCTACAATTCCTATAGAAAGAGCCCATGGTCCCTTAGGATTCAGGGGCAAAGCAGGTAGTAAGTTTGCTTCTTTAATGTCATTTCCATTGGAAAATGACATCAGTTCCTCATGCTGAGCCATCTGAAAGTGCACACATTTAGGGTTAAGGTTAACAGAAACTCTCTTTTCCAGGTTTTCAGTAGATGGCTGTCACATAAAGAGGGTTGTGGCCAGGCATTTTCTCTCCAGGTGGTTTCCCAGGGTGACAGCTGTAGGGCTGAGCTAGAAACATTGCTATTCCAAAGGCCCTTGGGTTCAAGGTCCTGGTCTGTTTCCATTAGGATCTTACTAGAAATGGTGGTCCAAGTGTTGGTGGTGATTTGACCTGCCTGGTACATGCTGCCATCTGTCCCTCAGGATGCCTTACTGCTTCAACTGGGCTGGCTTGCTTGACATGTGAGTGGCAGAAGAGCCATCTCCCTGAATGATGGCTGTGGGGGCTTGACTTGGAAGTAGAACTGGCAGTCACAGGTGCTGCCATTCCCAAGGGCTTTTGTGCCTTCTTGTCTTTTAGCAGCAGTTGGTCAGAAGTTGTTGCTGGTGGTGATGAGGAAGATAGGCTCTATCTTCTCTCAATGATGTCTGCAGGGCCTGGAATAGAAGTGGGCCTGGTGTATTCCCAGAAGGATCCTGAGCTGTCATCATCAGGATCTGAAGGGAGATGGTAGTCAAGGTGGTAGTAATATAGAGTAGTATTCTATATTAAAAAGATACACTTACATAAATAAATCTAGGAATCAAAGGGGGAAAGCTCAATAGAGAGCATTTGGATGAAGATCAGGGAAAGCCGAGCAGAAGTGATATTATTAAAGCATTTATCCTACAGTCTATCTAGACAGCAGAAGGAAAGCTGATGAGGAATCAATGTTACAGATCACAAACCTGTCCTGGTGGCATGATATAGTAGTGATGGGGGTCTTCAGTTATCTGGACGTCTGCTGGAACTCTCTTCTGCCAAAAGCTGAGCCACTGATAATTTCTTGACTTGCCTTAATGATACTTTCATCCTTCAAAAGGTGGAGATACCAACAAAGGAAACTTCTTTTCTGGACCTGATTCAGACCAACAAGAAAGAACTGGTTTCTTGGTTGGAAATGATGGGAGCCTTGGGGGTAAGTGACTACTCTATCTTAAGAGTTTGTGATACAGAAGAAGAGAAAAGTTGGGCAGTCTGACATGAACTCTAGAATTTGGAAGAGTGGATTACAAAGCTCCCAGAGATAGCTTAATTCCCTCCACCTAAAATTCTACAGGGAAAGTCAGTTCAGGAAGGATGGAAAATGCTCAAGAATGAAATTCTGAAGACACAGAAAAAAACAGTTCTAATATGGAAGAAAAGGAATTGTTGGTCTAAAAGAGACTGGTATAGATGCAGAGGAATTCATCAACCAACTTAGATGTATAAGATGAAACCAAAAACTGGCAATCAAGGTAATCAAGGACGAATCCAAAAGCCTACTGTGATCCTATTAGTGCTAAAATACAAAATGAGCTGAGATTGTTAAAGAAATCTGAAACTTAGCAGAATTTTTTTTCCTTTTTGAAGGGGGAGGGCAGGGCAATTGGGGTTAAGTGACTTGCCCAAGGTCACATGGCTAGTAAGTGTTATGTGTCTGAGGCTGGATTTGAACTCAAATCCTCCTGACTCAAAGGCCAGTACTCTAATTCATTGCTCTACCTAGCTGCCCCAGAAAATTTTTTTTTTTAAGTTATAGAGTATTGGAGAAAAGTGGTAAATCAAAGAAGGGATAGGACAGCTTTTTAGAGGAGATGACTGCAAGCAGAGCTGCTCAGGTATGATTTTGCTTGTATAGTTTCTGACAAGGAGAAAGATCTTAAGACAGGAGAGGACAGAAGTAAAATGGCTCATGGGGAGTTGATAGCCATGATAAGTAAGAAAATAGAAAGGACACAGCTGCCCTTAGTGAGTTTGAGCCGTCTAGTCCATATCTGGAAGTATATCCTTGGGTCTTGAAAGAACTAACATATGTGCTCATTGAGCCATTGCCTATGATATTTTCAGAGATCACCAAGGGCAGTAATCTTGGAAAATTAAGAACTGATCATGACAGACTAACCTCATTTTCTTTGTCTTTCTTTCTTTCTTTTTTTGCTTTTTGGAGGGCAATTGGGGTTAAGTAACTTGCCCAAGATCACACAGCTAGGTTTTTGTTTGTGTGTGCGTTAAGTGTCTGAGGCCGGATCCGAACTCAGGTCCTCCTGACTTCAGGGCTGGCGCTCTACTCACTGCATCACCCAGCCGCCCCTTCTTTTTCTTTTTTAACAGGTATTATATTGCTATAGATGTAGCTTACCTAGAAAACCTAGAAAACATTTGACAAAGCCATTCATGGAATTCTGTGGACAAAGAAAAGTAGCATGGGCTAGGAAATAGTACAATTTGGTGGATTCAGGACAGGCTAAATGGCCATATCCAAAAAGCATTCATTAATGCTTGGATGGCAACTTGGAGAGAGATCCATGTAGAGTGATGGCACCCCAGGGATCTGCACCGTCTAACTTTCTTTTTTTAGTGACTGGATGAAAGCATGTATAGTGACATGCTTATCAAATTTGCAGGTCATAAGGTTGCTCACAGCACCTGATGAGTCTTGTGCACTGTGCTAGGATACAGAACAGAAATGAAATAGTCCCTGCCCTCAAGGAGTTTATCTTCTTAGGGAGAGACAAAATGTAGAAATGTGTCTCTACAAAGTAAATGGAGATGTGTTATGGTGTAGCAGCTAGAGAGCTATCCCTCAACCCAGGAAGATCCAGCTTCAAGTAAAAACTGTTGGTTACTCTTGGCCAGGCATTCAGCTTCTCAGTAGTGCTCACATTCGTTGGTAAAAGGAGTTTCCTCACCTAAGAGTTCCCTATACCAGTGAAAACACAGCTAGTTCCTATACAGAATGAATACAAGGTAAGGGGAGGTGGAGATGGATGCAAGAATAGCTAGAGGCAGGGAACAGAAAAGGCCTCATGTAGGAAATGTTTAAAGTAAGCTTTCAAAGGAACTACAATTTCTACTTATCAGATTTGCAGATGATACAAAGACTTGAAGCAGCACGTAACAGAGGACATAGTCAGGTTCAAAAGTAATCTCAAACATCCTCAGGTCACTTTTTTATTCTGGCTCTATTCCCATCCCCTAAGCTAGTCAGGTACACAGAGTTTCCATCTTGAGCTAACTAGAGAATTTAGGTTGAAAACTGTTAATATCAAAACGATTATGCAAAGAATGCTTTTGTTGAAGATGTGGTCTATTTTAGAAAATGATCTGTAAGAAGCCTGTTCCCTTTTCATACTTTCATCAAGGATTCCTTCAATATGTGCCTGGACCAATGAGATGAGAAAGTAGTTATATTTGTTGATACCACAAATAATTGTATTCTTTTGTTAATCTTCTCTTTGAGAATTGATTAATCCCTGAGGGCTTTCAGAATTGTGTCCCTTCTAGCATGGATTTATTTGGTGTTAAATTGGTTAGCTAGCTATTCATCTTAACTTCATTTCTTAAATTCCATTTCTACTTCCTTATATACTGCAACAGATCCTGAAGTTCAGATGTGGTGGTTCTGCTGTTTCTGATGTTTACAGAAATGTTTGCAAATCTCTTGTTTTGTTTTTATGTGTTGTCTTCATTCCCTTTTCATCTGTACATGCTCTTGAAGATAATGTAGCTTAGTTGTGTCCTCTGCCAAACTTTGTGCAGTCCTGCTTTCCCTTTTACTGCTTTTTCCCGTTTTGTGAGATGATATGGCCTATAATCTCCTGCAGTGTTTTTTTTTTTTTTTGGTTTTTTTTTTGCTTTTTGGAGGGCAATTGGGGGTTAAGTAACTTGCCCAAGGTCACACAGCTAGGTTTTTGTTTGTGTTTGCCTTAAGTGTCTGAGGCCAGATCCGAACTCAGGTCCTTCTGACTCCAGGGCCGGCGCTCTACTTACTGCACCACCTAGCTGCCCCCTCCTGCAGTGTTTTATAAATAAATTTGTAACTAGACCAGAGTTATCCTTGGCTGTTGTATCTCTGCTTGACAAAGAGATAATAATGCCCACTGAGTGTCTGAGCCATTTTGACCTTGCTGTAGAAACTTTTCTATACCATTTCAGCCTCTGATAGGAATGGCAACAATCGAGTAACTGTCTTTACTTTTATCCACTTCCTCTCTTCCATACTCCCCAGCTTATTTTAATAGGTCAGGTTGGTGTAATTGCACACGGTGTTTTTTCATTTTTGCCATTGTAAATTGGTATTAATTTTGACCTTTCTGGTCTGACTAGTCATGAATAACTGATTTGGAAATGAGTCCCACATCTGTGAACAATCACTTCTTTTCTGTTAAGATAAGCCACTTTGAATGCAAGAAATTCCCTATGGTTATAATTTTTTGATTGCAGAAAAGTTTAATTTGGTAGTGGAAAACATGGTTATAAAGGACCTCCATTAGGGTTTCACCTCTCAATATATTAAAATCATACATGGTTTCATGATAGTGGCAACCATAGAAGAAATTTTGTTTAGTGGTCTTCTGATTACAAATAAACATTACTTAAGACATAAAACAGAGAAGCGTGCCTGAGAAAAGTGCTCACTAATGTTATGGTAATGGAAGATTGTGCAGACTCTGAGTAGAAGAGAGATTCTTGAGATGTGGTTAGGTGTTCCATTTACTCATATTTGCAAATGATACTGTACTGGTTGCCTTAAGCCACAGAAAACTTTGGGATTTCTTCTATGAAATTCATAGCTTTTGAAATTAACCTAGTGATCTATTTAATAAAGACCAAGTTAGTAAAGAGCCCATATTGCTCAGTTAATTACATATAGTCGGCTATATAATCTTTGAATCAGTCCATCTGTTCCTGCTTTGTGGATAGGCCTTGCCAGCTGTCAGTGAACTGGGTCAAGGAGTCACAAGAAAGAGAGTGATGCTGATTGCATTGGGAAATTGCACAGCTCCTCTAGTGATAATACCAACCTGCTCCTAAACAAAAGTCATCTTCTAAGCAGCAATGTCTTTCTGGTTCTATTATATGACTACAAATCATGGAATATCATGTCCCTTTAGAAAGAGTCAAATTGAAATGATCCAGGGGGATCTCTTTTGGTGGTGGGATTACCCACATGGATTAGAGTTTTACGGGAGAATCAAAAAGTGGGCTTCTGTAGTCCAGTTTTGAATTTGTTAGTTTCACAAATCTTGTCATGCCATGTAATACAATACTAGAGAAATAAATGAGGTTCATGTTTTTAAGTCTTGTACCTGTCAGATTTCATAGTTAATTAAGACTTACAGAAATGGTCATAGAATTTCAGAGTTGGAAGGGACCGCTGAGGCCTTCTAGTCTGGCCTGTACTTGAATGAGAACCCCATTCCCATATAATTCCCCCAACAAGGGGTCATCTAGACTATGCTTGCTTCTAAGGAGAACCTCTTACTTCTTGAGGCAGTTCCACAGTGGCAGAACTCTTGATTGTTAGGAAAGTTTTCCTCATTACATTAAACCTAAATTGGTCCCTCTGTGATTTCCACCCATTCCTTCTATTTTAGCCCTGGGGACCATGAACTCAACAATTAATGACAGGGATCCAGCACTCACATTCACCAATTCTGTCAGCACCCTGGAATGTAGTCCATTTGGACTTTGGGCCAGCTAGGTGCTTTCGTGGCCTATTTTGGATTCCACCTCATTAATTATTTTCGTTCTGTCCTTTCAAACATTACTGTCCTGTTCAGATAAAACAAAAGCAAGAGAATAGTTGAGTAGTGGAGCCTCTCATCATCATCAGTTGCTATTCAGTTCAACAATATTTGTTAAATATCCTACTATACACCAGGCATTGTACTAGACACGAAGAATGCAAAGACTTAAGATGAAATAGCCCCTCCCCTCAAGTTGCTTATTTATTATCATTAACCCATCTACTCCAAGTGGTATCCTATCCTTTCTTTGATCCTCTCTTTTTCTCCCAATACAGGTTTTTTAAAGTACATTTTGTTTTCCTTGACATTTACCTACAGGCTTAGATTATACTGAATTTCAGTACACCCGGTGCTGTTGTTATAGGACCATACCATACTGTTGTATGCCTCCTGTATTACCTTCCTTTACTTCCATCTTATATTACAAAGCTTTTGCAATTTTGAATTGGTTGAAGAGTTTCCACATCAATCTCTTTCTCTTATCCTTCTTATGAGGTATTTGATGCAAAGATTGTTTTTTTTTTCTATTTGACAGTTTTCTAATTCTAGTTGCATTGGTTTTGTTCATGCAAAAGCTTTTCAATATATCATATAATCAAAAGTATTTTTTGTGGTTGTTTCAGTCCCTTGTTTGATTATGTACTCTACTCCAGTCATAGCTGTGAAACACTTATTTTGTTTTGTTTTTTTTTTAAGTTCTATCTCCTACAAATAACCGAACATCTTTACTATTCTTATTGTGTTATGGATGTTTATCTATCTAATTTGATACTTAGATGTAAGCAGTTATTTTCCTCTTCTTTAGTTTAAAACCCTCTTTTAAAAAAATTAATTTACTTTTAGCTTTCAACATTTGCTTTTTTAAATTTTTTTTTTTTTGCTTTTTGGAGGGCAATTGGGGTTAAGTAACTTGCCCAAAGTCACACGGCTAGGCTTTTGTTTGTCTGTATTAAGTGTCTGAGGCCAGATCCGAACTCGGGTCCTTCTGATTCCAGGGCTGGCACTCTACTCACTTCGCCACCTAGCTGCGCACCCCCCCCCACATTTGCTTTTTTAAGATTTTGAGCTCTAAATTTCCCCCTCTCCATTTCCCCCTCCCAAAGACAGCACGCAATTTGGTATAGGCTATATATGTTTGATCATATTAAACATATTTCCACATTAGTCATGTTTTGAAAGAAGAATTAGAACAAAAGGGGGAAACTAAGAAAGGGGAAAACACAAAAAAGAAAAAAAATAGTATGCTTCAATCTGCATATAGAAAGAACTCTATAGTTCTTTCTCTGAATGTGGATAGCATTTTCTCTTGTGAGACTTTTGGAATTGTCTTAGATCGTTGTATTGCTTCAAATAGCTAAGTCTGACAAAGTCAGTCATTGTACAATGGTGCTGTTACTGTATACAGTGTTCTCCTGGTTCTACTCACTTCACTCAGCATCAGTTCATGCAAGGCTTTCCACATTTTTTTGAAATCAGCCTGTTCACCATTTCTTATGGAACAATACTATTTCATTACATTCATATCCCACAACTTGTCCAAGCATTCCCTAATTTATGGCTATCTCCTCAATTTCCAATTCTTGGCCACTACAAAAAGAATATTTTGTACATGTGGGTCCTTTTCCATTTTTTATGATCTCTTTGGGATACAGACCTAGAAGTGGTATTGCTAGATCAAAGGGGATATGCACAGTTTTATAGCCCTTTGAGCATATTTCCAAATTGTTCTCTAGAATGATTGGATCAATTCACAACTCCATCAACAATGCATTGGTGTTCCAGTTTTCCCACATCTTCTCCAACATTTATCATTTTCCTGTTTTGTCATTTAAGCCAATTTGATAGGTGTACCTCAGAGTTGTTAAAACCCTCTTGATTATATTTTCAAGACTCCAGCTGATTTGTATCAGTTCATACTAAGTATTCTTTTTTCTTTTCTTTTCTTTTCTTTTCTTTTCTTTTCTTTTCTTTTCTTTTTTTTTCTTTTTTTCTTTTTTCTTTTTGGAGGGCAATTGGGGTTAAGTAACTTGCCCAAGGTTACACGGCTAGGTTTTGTGTGTGTGTGTGTGTTAAGTGTCTGAGGCCAGATCCGAACTCAGGTCCTTCTGACTCCAGGGCCAGCGCTCTACTCACTGAGCCACATAGCCACCCCTAACTAAATATTCTTTTGACTTTGTTTTTTTTAAAAAGCTAGCTGGACATATTTCTTTCTTTTTTTTTTTTTTTAAGCAATTGGGGTTAAGCAACTTGCTCAAGGTTACACGGCTAGTCATTTGATTTATGCGTGGGTGCTCATTTTCTGAGGCCGGATCTGATCTCGGGTCATCCCAACTCCGAGGCCGGCGCTCTTACTCACTGCGCCACCTAGCCGCCCCTTAAATATTCTTATATACAATTATCTCCAGTATTTTAAGCTATGGTCCAGAAATCTAAATCCTGTTTTTCATCTTTGTTTTTATAAGAATAAATTTTATTGGGGCAGCTAGGTGGCGAAGTGAATAGAGCACCAGCCCTGGAGTCACGAGGACCTGAGTTCAAATCCCACCAAAGATACTTAACACAAAACTAGCCGTGTGACCTTGGGCAAGTTACTTAACCCCAATTGCCCTGCCTCCCCCTCCAAAAAGGAAAAAAAAGAATAAATTTTATTTTGTTTTAACACTCCAGATAGACATAAATTAAGCACTTAAATAAAAATAAGACCTGTTTCCCTCCCCAAAAACTAGTTAAACAGGTTTTTGCACTTGACACTACTTTTCACCTTTATACTTTACAATTTTTTTTTTTAAAGCAATTGGGGTTAAGTAACTTGCTCAAGGTTACACGGCTAGTCATTATTTATGCGTGGGTGCTCATTTTCTGAGGCCGGATCTGATCTCGGGTCATCCTAACTCCGAGGCCGGCGCTCTTACTCACTGCGCCACCTAGCCGCCCCTTTAGGGCAATTGGGGTTAAGTAACTTGCCCAAGGTTACACGGCTAGGTTTTTGTTTGTGTGGATTAAGTGTCGGAGGCCGGCTCTGAACTCAGGTCCTTCTGACTCCAGGGCCGGCGCTCTATTCACTGCGCCACCTAGCCGCCCCAATTTACAATTTTTTTAAAGAAAAGAGGGGCAGCTAGGTGGTGCAGTGAGTAGAGCGCCAGCCCTGGAGTCAGAAGGACCTGAGTTCGGATCCGGCCTCAGACACTTAACACACACAAACAAAAACCCAGCCTTGTAACCATGGGCAAGTTACTTAACCCCAATTGCCCTCCAAAAAGCAAAAAAAAAAAAAGAAAGGAAGGCTATGTGCTAAACTTTCACAAGGTAGTACCAAAATTGTCCAATGTGAGTGAGTTGTTTTGTTGCCTTTTAATATTGTCTTCATTTGCATAGTTGTAATTAGTGTGCATATTATTGGCTTTTTTTTCATCTTTCCTAGTTATTATGTATCCCTTAAGAAATAATGTCTTTTCATATTTCTTAGAATTCTTCAAAATTCTAATTCCTTAAGAATTCCACAAATTCTTCTGTGTGGTCAAATACCATAATTTATTTGTCCTTTTCATAATTGTTGGCCATATAGTTTCCAGGTCTCAGATACCATCCCCTTAACCAACTCTTCATTTTCCAAAATCTGTCTTTCTCTTTAGATGCACACAACTTCAGTTGACAGCAGCTAAAATACAAACTGTGCCCCTATGGTCTTGAGTTTCTTCCAGAACTTGATAATCCAAAATGATGCATTCTAAGTTACTTATGTCAATGTGATTTTTTACCAGGTGAATCACCATAAATGTATGGGAGTTATCAGGTTTGATAAGTGTTGGAAAGTTCTCTTACCTCCCAGAAACATGCCCAGAAAGATAACAGACCTCTCTGCTATTAATAACACTTGTATAGATAGCTGCCCTCATCATAGATTATAATGTAATAGCAAAGAGAAGAAATTTTCACATCTATTTCAGGGAACATAGGATAGAGTTAATGAGAAAAGAACAAAAAGGATGGTTGTATAGGACCTCTTTGAGATTAGATAATATGAATTTTATAATAGGCTCATTGGGCACGGTTGCGAAACTTTGTTCAACTTGGTTTTGTAGCTTTCCACTAAGGACAGAGAAGGATGATGATGGGAATAACCCAAGGTGTGGTTTGGTAATGTATGGTAGCTGATAAGACAAGGGGTACCAGGACAGAGTAGTATATAATTGAGTATTTCCACTAATCTCCAATTAAATGGTCCTGAACTGTTAGTTGTAATTAATACTCCTTTTTTCCCATTGATTTTTCCAGACTTTCCCTTTTTTTCCACAACTCAGCCACTTCTTTTCTGAGGTTCACTCTAAGTCATCCAATCCCAATCTACATAGCAATCATATACTGACTCTCAGGTCATTCTTTTTTAAGTTCATTTCCTGGCTCAGAGTTTTCTTCTTCATCCCAAATTCTGTCCTGATATTAGGAGACTACAACATAAATATTGCTAGTTCCTTGAATTCCTAGTTCTTTAATCTCTTTACCTCCCATTACCTACTTCTGGAATCCTCACAGCCACGCAGAGATAGTCTCAGCTTTGATGTCAACCAAGAGCGTTCGACTTCCATGATCAAGAATTATGTAATGATTCTGTCTAACCATAACTTTACATTCTTCCATGTCTCCCTGTGTTACATTCTGTTACCTCCATAGACATAGTTGTTGTGGGATAGGAATGTCTCCTTCTCTATCTCTTCTTTTGTTGACTCCAGTCTCAAACCATCAGTACTCTTCAAAACCATTATTCCCCTGCTCTTGTTCTTCTTTCCTCTCTTCTCAGTCTTGACCCCATAGTTAACCAATTCAACATTATACTACTATTCTCTACTCTTGGATCACCTGCTCCCTTGTCCTAATGTTCATCATCATGCCTTGACAAATCCTAGACAGAATTGGATATACTACAAATGATTGTTAGCTAACCTGACTGTGCCCCTATTTGATTATCTATCACAAAAGTCTCCAAACATTTTTGATCACACATCCTTGGTCAGCAAAAAAATGTTTGAATATTCACTCCCAATACATATCTTTATGAAATTTATATGTGTTCAATTGTACTACTCAGTTAGGTGGTACACTGCTGGGCCTGGAGTAAGGGGGACCTGAGTTCAAATTTGACCTCAGATCCTTACTAACTGGATGATCTTGGGCAAGTCACTTAACCCTTTTTGCCTCAGTTCCTTCTCTGTAAAGTGAGTTGAAGGAGGAAATGGCAAACCGTTCCAGTATTTTTGCCAAGAAAACTGAACAACAACAATTATACAAATAGATTGTATATATTATAAAATTTATGCAAAATAGGAATTTCTTAAAGGAAGCAGCATTGATTATTTATAAAATAATGTTTTGTTAATGAGATGAAGATTGTCAACCAGATAAAAAACTGACCTCTAATCTATGGGTGGCCAAAGCTAAACACAGTAGGCTAGAGATGGGAGAGTCAGAAATTAAACAAATTTAATTTCAGAGTGAGGGAAATGGCAAGCAAGCAAGGAGGCAGACTAGATACATATGCCGGGCCCTCCCCTGATGGGGGTGACCAGCTCTAGTTTTGCCAAATCTCAACACTTATACCAATGGTTGTGCAGTGATTGTAGCCCTGACAATGAGGGCTAACAGCAACAATGAGCTGAGTTTGATTCATAGCAGGGCTTCATGACCAGAACACAGGTACTTGTCCAAGCTCAGAGAACACTGAATGCTGGTCAAAGCAATATAATAATTATGTGATTTTGCCAGAGGGTGAGCGCAAGGATTGTTGTTATGCCAAGCCCAGGGGACAGCTTGCTTTCTGGACCTCAGCTCTGGAAAACAGCGTGTCTCCTAATATTTTGACAAGACTTACACTATCAATAAAATTACTATTCATACCTGGTAAAGGGAAGATAATATTTTTAGTGAGATCAATGTGATTGAATGTACATCATTATGTTTATGTTATGTGTATGTTCTGAGGGACAGAGTAAACTTGTAAATAATAATTGTTTGTTAGTTATCAACCATTCAGTTAATTAGATTGAAATAGCTAGTCAAGCAGGCGAATTTAAATTTTGAAAATTCCTTCCTTCCCACTATAAAGGGAATCTGAGCAGTCAAAGTTCTTTCTGGCTTAAAAAATCACTGACTGCTGCCCTGGAGTATACAGCCATCTGAGAGAGTGACTGATGGTTCTAAGGTAAACTGCCAAGCAGTATGTGCATACACTGCGAATTTGGAAAGTGAAGTTTTCCCAAAAGGCTTGCCAAGCTGCTGTGTATGGGGGCATGCCCTGGGTCTTGGTTATAACTATCCTGAGCCAGTGTTATGCATTGAGAATCAGGAGCTGGGAGGCTGAGAGTTTACAGAAGAAAGGAAGAGAGTTGGTTCAGGCCAACACCATGAAGGGACAGAATAAGGGAAGGTTGGACTATAATGGGTGAAAGGGAAGGTAGGATCATGCTTGAGACATGTCTGTGAGTTGGTTAACATTAAAAGGATAAGAGGCAGTGGCCCATCTTTTGATTGGGTGGGGCTACACAGTCCTTTGGAAACCACTGCTCAATCAGACTCTCCATAGTTATTGCTCCAAACCTATGCCTCCACCAGCTCCCTCTCCCCTGACATCCTCTCAGTATTAGTTATTGTTGTTCAGTCATTTCAATCATGTCACATTCTATATCTGACCCTGCCTCATACTTAACTAAAAAAACAGAGGCTATTACCACAAGCTTCCTGGTCTCCCCTACCCTATATGTCAAAGCCTTTTGACATTGTGAAAGAAAATTATCTGCATTTGGGGCACAAAGCTGCCAGAAACACTTTATTTTAACTTAAATTATCATACCCTGATCCAGGTATCTTCTGCTTAGAGAGGAGATTCCAAGAATGAGCAGTTTCCCTTTGACTTTGAAAATCTCTAACAAAAGCTATTTTTCAATTGACTTTTTTTTAATAGCCTCAAATAATAGAATTCAGAAGTCAAGATTAAGCAAGGATTCAGAGTTTAAGCAATTAACAGTCTTTCATCAAACAACCGTAGTCACTTAACTTTTGGCCTAAATACTGTGGGTGGCGTCATGACCCACAGTTTAAGAAGTGTTGAAGGGAGGGGCGGCTAGGTGGCGCAGTGAGTAGAGCGCCGGCCCTGTAGTCCGAAGGACCTCAGACACTTAACGCACACACAAACAAACAAAAAACCTAGCTGCCGGGGCAGCTAGGTGGCGCAGTGAGTAAGAGCACTGGCCTCAGAGTTGGGATGACACGAGATCGAAACCGGCCTCAGAAAATGAGCACCCACATATAAAATAATGACTAGACTCGTAACCTTGAGCAAGTTACTTAACCTCAATTGCTTTAAAAAAAAAAAAAAAAGCAAAAAAAAACCTAGCTGTGTGAC
This sequence comes from Gymnobelideus leadbeateri, assembly GCA_011680675.1. NCBI lineage: Eukaryota > Metazoa > Chordata > Mammalia > Diprotodontia > Petauridae > Gymnobelideus > Gymnobelideus leadbeateri. The sequence goes on along the minus strand of WOXC01006868.1, from coordinate 224,306 downwards.
CTTGGGCAAGTTACTTAACCCTAATTGCCCTCCAAAAAGCAAAAAAAAAAAAGTGTTGAAGGGGTCTCCAGTGGAAAAAGTTTAAGAAACCCTGATAGAAAATGATTTTCAGAAAACAATTCTGTCTTTGAGCACTTTCTGTAAACATTCTCCATTTTTTAGTTGGTCACAGGTGACTTTTAGAGATACGTGTCTCATTAACTGAAGTAATCAAAGACTTCTTCCTTCCTTGAGTCTGCTTGTTACCACTGGGTACTGCTTTTAATTGGATTAATCAAGAACCTCTTGCCCTAATTCTGTTCTCTGGGGGATTAGATTTTTCCCTGAATATATACCCAGTTTCCTCAAAGAAAGAAGTTTTCTCCTTAGGAGGAGGAAGGGGAGGAATGTATAGGGCTTAGTATGGAGCTCTATTTCAGAATTGAGAGTTAAGGAAAGACTGACATCTAGGTATAACCCAGGACTTTAGATGAAAGTATTGTCTTCATGTTCTTTAGTAATTATTATGTGCAGCCTAAAGAGGGAAAGGGTGAGGGAGTGTCAGTGTGCTTCCAGACCATCATCCCCCATTCTCTGCTCCTCACTGGCACTTCTCACCAAGATCAACACCTGATGGATTGTCCCCAGAATCATCCACGCTCTCTAATATGCTATCTCCCTAACTACTGGTCTTTCTGCTGCCTACTAACATGATTAGGTCTGTCACCTTCTTAAAAATCAAAACAAAACCAAAAAAGAAACCACACCTTGCTTGATAGCTACCATCCTTTCTTTTCCTTTGTCTTTCCTCCCTTTCATAGTCAAATTCCTAGAAACAGCTGTCTCTACTAATTTCTAGTTCTTCTCTTACTAAATTTTCAATCCTTTTCAGTCTTTCTTCTTTCCTATTACCTAGTCACTCAACTAAAATCATTCTTTCCAAAGTTGCCAGTGAGTTCTCATTTGACAAATCCAATGACCTTCCTCGTTTTTCTTGGCCTCTCATTTGAAACTATTTAGCACCCATTTTCTGAATCCTCTCTCTTCCTTTGCCATATTGCTTTCTCTTGGTTCTCCTATCTTGGATCTCCTGTCTGACCCTCCTTCTTAGTCTCCTTTGCTGAATCATGATTTGCATTGTTTCCCTAGCCTTTGGTGAATCCCAAGGCTCTTATCTTTCATTGGACTCTCCTTGGTGACATCATCAGCTCCCATGACTTTAATCATCCGTCTCTATGCAGATGGCTCCCAGCTCTGTTTTTCTAGCCTAAGTCTCTCCCCCAGATTCCAGCCTTATGTCAAAACTGGATCAATCAGCAAGCATTGATTAATTGTTAGCTTTGTGCCAAGCACTGTCCTAGGCATTGGGGTTACAGCTACAGTGAGTGAAACAATCTCTGCTCCTAAGGAGCTTAAATCCAAACAGGGGAGAAAGCAAATGCATGAATAAACGTAGAAAAAGAGAAGTCTTTGAAACAGGTGAAGAAGGTAAACATTCTAGATATGAGGGGCAGCAAATGCAAAGGCAAAAAAATGGGGGATGGAGTGTGATGGGTGAAGAACACAAAGAAAGCCAGTTTGGATAAGTAGCCAAGTGCAAGATGGGGAGTGCTATGTGACGAGACTGGAAAGATAAGTTGGTGCCAGGTTGTATAGGGCTTTAATATTCAAATAGAAATTTATGTTTGATCCCAGAGGCAATAGGGAGACACTGACATGGATGGAACAGGGGAATAACATGATCAGATCTGCTTTTAAGGAGAATCCCTTTGGCAGCTATGTGTAGGACAGACTGGAATGGGGTGAGGTTTGGGGGCAGGGAGGCCAGTTAGGAAGCCATTCCAATAATTTAGGCAAAAAGTGATGAGGACTTAGTAGTAGTTGTGTGAGGTAGAGAAGAGAGATCAGATGTGAGATGTGGTAGAGGTTGAGATGCTATAGAGATAATATCAATAAGATTTGGCAACTGATTGTGTGGGATGAAGAAGAAGGAGTACGTGAGGCATTAATTTTTTTTAAATTTTCACATTAGTCACGTTGCAAAGAAGTATTAGGACCAACGGGAGGAACCATGAGAAAGAAGAAAAAGCAACAAAAGTGAAAAGAGAGCAAATAGTGTGCTTTGATCTGCATCCAGACTCCATAGTCATGGATGGCACTTTCCACCAGGAGTCTTGGAATTGGCTTAAATCCTTGCGTTGCTGAGAAGAGCTAAGTCTGTCACAGTTGATCATCGCACAATGTAGCTGTTACTGTGTACAATGTTTTACTGGTTCTGCACGTTTCACTCAGCATCAGTTCATGTATTTTTCCAGGTTTTTCTGAAGATTGCCTGCTCCTCATTTCGTATAGCACATTAGTATCCCATTACATTCATATACCACAACTTGTTCAGTCATTCCCCAATTGATGGGTATTCCCTCAATTTCCAATTCTCTGCCACCACAAAAAGAGCTACTATAAATATTTTTGTCCATGTGGGTCCTTTTCCCATTTTTATGATCTCTTTGGGATACAATACCACCTAGAAGTGGTATTGCTGGGTCAAAGGGTATGCGCAGTTTTATAGCCCTTTGGGCATAATTCCAAACTGCTCTCCACAATGACTAGATCAGATCACAACTCCTCCAACAATTCATTAGTGTCCCAATTTTCCCACATCTTCTCCAATATTTATCATTTTCCTCTTCTGTCATATTAGCCAATCTGATAGTTGTAACATGGTGTGAGGCATTAATTTTTGTCAGGATTGTGAACCTGGGAGGCTGGAAGAATAGTGGTACCTTTGACACTTTGTTGTTACATAGGTATCTGAGACTGAAAAGGTCCAAATCAGAACTCATTGTCTTTTCCCTAAAACTGAGCCCTCTCCAAAATTTCCCAGTTTCTGCCAAGGATACCCTATTCTTCCAGTCATTGAGCTTTGCAACTAGCAGGTCATTATTGATTACACACTCTCATTTACACCCTATAAAATCTATCACTTGCCAGTCTTATTGTACTTCTACAGCATCTATTGTATCCACACCCTTCTTTCCATTCACATGATCGCTCCCCCAAGAGAGGCCCTCAGTCTTTCTCTCCTGCACTACTACAGTAGCCTTGGAATTGCCTCAAGTAACTCCTTTCCTGCCTACACTCCACACAACTGCCAAAGCAATGGTTTTTAAATCACAGGATTGTGTAGCTCACTGTGAAGCAAGGAAAGGAATACCAAAACAAATATGATAGACTTAGATGGATGGCACATAGTGATCCTGGGTTAAGGCTCCACAGCACATGGGTGGAGTAAGGGAGTCCAGAGCAAAGGACAATGACATTGCATAGTTTAAATGGTTTTTAAATATAAGGTCAAGACTAAAGGAGAATAAGGCCAGAGCATCAGTGATAGACTGGGAGAACAGGAGCAGTGGAAAGACCATAGGTTCCTTGAGAACAGAGAATTATTTTAGGAGGGGTGAAGTAGAGAGAGAAATGAAAATATGGGAAATGTTGACCAAGGAATAGAATTTCAGAGTTTAAAATGATGGAGATGGCATAGTTAAGGGAAATACTGAAATTTAAGTTATGCCTGTCTTTGAGTGACTGAAGTCAAGTAAAGGTTTATGTGCTTGGTGCTGAAGGGTATGATGAACTTGAAGGTGTTGGAGAGGCTATTTATCAGTGTGCATATTGCTAAATCTGTCAGTGTTAAGCCAGGGGAAAATTAGGAGTCATGTGTTGAGCACCTTGAGAGAGGAGGAAGGGTGACAACAAGGATCTGGCTAGGGTGACATACACTGATGGAATGAACTTCAAAGAAGCAGCTGCTAAGAGGTGATACTTGAGATGAAGATTATAGGATCACATATGTAGAGAGAGGGGCTACTGAGTATTAACCACCTCATTTTACAGAGAATGTAACTGAAGCACAGAGAGGTTAAGTGATTTACCTAGAGTCACCCAGCTCATAAGAACTTCCTGATTCCCAAGAACAGTGCCTTACCTCCCCATGCTCCTTCAGGATGTAGGCCTGGTATCTCTGGGGCCACGAGAGCACTCCAACGGGGGGAGAAAGCCAGGGATGTATTTCAGATGTCTGATGCCTTTCAGAAAAGGACAGGTGTCCCTGATCTCAAGGTAGAAAACATATGAAAGGAAGATGCCTAGGAGGATGGTGAATTCCAAAGGAGGCCATGGGAGTTATAACAGAAGAGATTAGTTTCTGAGTAAGAGAAATAATAGAGAATGAATTGTTCTGTCATTTCAGCCCTGTCTGCCATGACCCCATTTGGGGTTTTCTTGGCAAAGATACTAGAGTGGTTTATCATTTCCTTCCCCAGCTCATTTTACAGATGAAGAAACTGAGGCAAACAGGGTTAAGTGACTTGCCCAGGGTCACACAAATAGTTAAGAGTCTGAGACTAGATTTGAACTCAGGCTTTCCTGACTCCAGGCCTAGAACTCTATCCATTGTGCCACCTAGCTGCTACTAGAGAATGAATAAAGGGATAGGACCTGGGAAAGGGGTAGAACTAAGCTGGAGGGATAAAGGAGTAGGAATAGTTAGTAGGGAAAGCAGTTTTTATTTTTTCATACAGTGACTAGAAAGCTAAAAGTTCTGGTGTTTTCTCTCTAGATAACCATAGAAAAAAAATCATACCTTAACTACTAGACTAGGGGATAGAACACTGAACTTGGCATCAGAAAGAACTAGGTTTACATTCATCTCTGTCACTAACTTGGATCAGGCAGTTAACCTTTGAACCTCAGTTTCCTGATTTGTAAAATGGGAATAATAATACTTAGTTAAAACACTCAAATGAAATAATGTATATAAAGCACTTTGCAAACTTGAAAGCCAGCATTTTGTAAATGCCAGTAATTGTTACTATGAGCTGGGCTCTACAGACATAGAGATTGAATTAACCAGTTCAATCAGGTTTAGGTTAATTAGTTAATGCTATTCATCTCCCATTATGTACTATAATATATATAAAACAAAGGCCTGTCCTTTTAAGAGCATTCTAGTGAAACACAGTGAGCAAAAATAAACCATGTCTCTATATAAAATGATATAATATTATTTTTCTTCCTTATCTATGTTCCAAATACCAAAGATCCAGATAGGTTTTGACCCTGTTACTGCCACTTGTTAGTTGTATGATTTTGGTTAAGCCGCTCAACCTTTATGCATCTCATTTTCCCCATATGTCAAATGAGGGGGTTAGACCAGACGATTTCTAAAACCTCTTCATCCATAACTTAACACTGTGTTTTGCTCTGGGGAGACAGTGGTTTCCCCCAGCAATCTAGTAGCTGAGACCCCACAAATCTGAGATGTCTATTTCCCCCTCATAGATTATACCAGTATCAGTATGGACTGATGGTCAGAAAGACACCTAGCTGGACCATGTTGCTGAAGTAATTTGTTTATTCCTCTGGATTCTTTCATTGTGACTCTCCAGATGAACTGAGGATTTACCCTTAGAGACCAGTTTTTGTTTTCTGGCCTTAGAGCTTTGTGCTCAAAGAAAAGTAGGCTTTCTGTAACTTATCATTAGAGGCCAGGGTGCATACCATGGAATCCACAGATAAACCAGTACACCTTGGGGATGTTCTGCAGAGGTAGACCTTCCAGATACTTTCAGTCTGGTTTGGAAAACTCTGATCTGTTCGTTTTGGGAAGATGAATGTATGTGGTAATTATGAGAGAGCTTTGGCAATGAGTTCCACAGACACTGAAGAGTTGAGTTTCTTGAGGTAGGCAAAGTTAACATTGCTCTCTTGCCTGTTAAGAGTAAGATTGGAAGGTAAGGGAAGTTCTTTGTCTTGATGCTTCTAACTCTGCTTACAGACCGTTCTATGTCCTACCCAAGTAGCCTCAGCCATTCACCGTCCCTCAACTATCAAGATCACACAGATAGCTTGATTCCTGCAATGGCCCCCACCTCTAGCAACATCTCAAACCAGTACATCTCAGACTTCAGTGTCCGGGCTCTCACAGATCTGCAGTATGTTAAGGTAAGAACCATGCCCATCCCAGCACCCATGTACATCCTTCCCCTGCCCAATTAGATCTGGCTATGTGTATTTCTGTCTTTCTTAGAAACAAGTATCTTGCCTGATTCTAGTTTCAAGGTGTTATCTTCTTCCTTGATTCTGCTCCCTGCTCTCTTTTTGGTTTTAAATGACTGTACTTCCTTCTTGACTAGTCTAACTATAAGCTGAGATCTCTGCTTTCATGACTGTGACTCTTTCCCCTCACAGATTACACGGCAACAGTACCAGAATGGGTTGATGGCCACAAGAATGGAGAGTAGCTCCCAGACTCCTGTAGACAACCTCACTTCTGAAGCCTTATCAGAGAAGATGGAGCTACAGATAACTAATGAAACGACAAGTCTTCTCAATGAGCGAAATTCTCTCCTGAACAAGACTGCCCACAACTCCCATGAGAGCCCCATGTGACAGGGGGGCCCGGGGCCCCCTGCCAATCCCTTGGGGGCCTCCCTAGTGGGCCCACATCCACAGAGGGAGCAGAGCAGACAGGGGAGCATGGCCCTGGCCACCCCCTTGATAACCTGTCTGGCTCTCCAAGCAGATGTTCCCTAGCCTGTCATAGGCAGGGAGGAGACTTTGCCCTTCCACAGGGAGCCTTAGTGGAGTTTCCAGGGAATAGTAGTTGCCTGGAATTTCTATAGGATTGCCTGGATAGTACTGCCCAGGGGCAGATCCCGGGAACAGTTGGGAAGAGGCAGGAATTTTTTTTTAAACTGAGAGAATTTCTAAAGAAAGCTCATTGCTGCTCTTTCTAAACTTCATTTTGGGGAGAGGGTGGGATGGGGTTGGGATAATGGGGTTAGGAGTTTTTATTAAATTTTTTAAAAAGAAAATTTGGGGTATTGCCTCGTATGAGGTTTCTTCCCCAGGAAGCAATAGCCATAATCCCTTCCCTTTAGCCTTGAGCTTCTGGCTTATTTTTCCTAATTCAGGGATCTCCAGACCCCAGCTGCTTCCTCCCCAAGCCTTCCTGATGGATCACATCCTAGAGGCTTGCTAGAGGAAGGGGATCATACCCTATGCATGAGGCAAGGAACCTAAGATCTTTAGACAGAATTACCTAGGCATGTGACTGAAGGATTATTCCTGAAGACTGGGGAAGATTAGTGTTTCTGAATGGTCAGCATTCAGCACCTGACAGCCCTTGATCAAGGATGTAATAAATGGAGGTATGGAGGGGAGCTTCTGCAAAGCCAGGGGCCAGAATCTTCCTGAATCCAGAGCTCCTTGAACTGTGCAGAATGGTTCTTATGGTATATTTGGTGGACTGGGCCATAACTCTTTCATTCCTTTAGATAACATGGTTCCCTCTGCACTTACCCCTTGCTCCAACCCCCTTGTGATGAGAACTGAAAGTGTTAGGGTCCAGAGTTATTAACATCAGCCCCTGCTCTTTCTTGAACCAAAGTCCTGGCCCAAATGGAAGGAACATCCAAACTGAAGGAGGCCTCTCTGGGAATAACCCTTTCAGGAGTGAGACTGTTCAGGGCATTTGTGTTGCTGATAATGGAGTTCTTTGGAAGCCAAGTCAAAGACAGAATCCTGACCTAGGAGGAGCCATCCCAAATTCCAATATCTTCTATTTTCAACCCAGGTTTATCTTTCTACCAGGGCAAATATCCCCTGCCTCCCCTCCCAAGGGTTGGAGATGAGAACTGTGAGGTAGATGAGGTCCCCTTGTCCTTTACACTGCAGCACAAGGCAGGATGCTCTTCCTCCACTGACAGCTTCTACATTTCCTTCAGGGAGGGAATTGTTCCATCTACAAAACTCTCTGCCCTGTCTGGACAGTCTTGCTCTAAGACAGTTATCCTGAATTCTGTGGATGTCATTAATGGTACTGTAGCCCTGGAAGCTCAGGTCTTTCCCAGAAGCTCTCTGTAGGTCTCCTCTTTTTGGCCCTATACTAGAACATTAGATCTCCTTCTCGAGGATGCATTGGGACCAAGTTGCTCATTGCCTGTTGTTCAGGAGGAAAGAAGAGCTGGGACCCAAGAACCATGTGGAGAGTAGAAATGGTTTCTTTGAGGTGTTATTTATTTATTTATTCCTTTTCCCAACCAACAGAGTCCTGTCCTCAGGTGCTCTGTTCTCCAAATGCCTAAAGAATCCCATCTCTTGGGACCAAGAACTATCTTGTGTTATGGATCCTTGCCCTTTTTTTTGGTCATCTGAAAACAAAGAGGGCATGGTTTTCCCTAGTTTGCATTGTTCACTCCTCTCCTGCTACAGTCATGGCCTCCGTGGATTGTCAGTCACAAGGCCCTTCGTGGGGAAATCCCACCTTCATCCTCTAGGGGCATCTGTGCCTGTCCTCAGTCTGGAGGTGACACGGCTTGAATTCTTGTGAGACCTGTTAAGAGTGCAAGGAAATCCAATGGTATAGCCAGGGTAAGCAAAATTCATCGGTCTGAACCAAATGGATGTGTGTTGAATAAAACGAGGCAGATCACACACACTTCCACACCTACCTCTTTTTAAACATATGGTTACTGCCAGCAGATGCTCCCTTCTCCCAACTTCTGGACAATATATTCCTGCTGATGGTCAGGCAGCATTCCCAAATGTTTCTGGTCCAAAACCTTTCTCCTTCCAGTGGAGGAAGGAGAAACTTTCCAACTTCCCATGACCTGGCCTCACCTCCTTTATGTGCTTTATTCCTGGGCCTGAATTACATACTGGAATTGTCCTATCTCTGCTTCTTCCCACAAACCGAAAACGACCTTCATAGCATTCAAATGCAATAGACAGGTCATATCCAACATTGCAAATAACTCCTATTTATTTTGTGCGAGATTTTAATTTGTATATTTTTGTGATTTTTTTTTTTTTGGCCATTGTTATAAGTTTGACTCTCGGGGAGTTTTGCTGTTTCATTTTGAGTCTGTGTCTTTTGTCACAAAGCTGATAATATTTGCTAAATGAGATATGGAATTTATTTTTGATTGGTAATAAAAATGAAATGTGTATAAATCTCAGTGAGTTTGAAATCCTTCTGAACTGCCTGAAAGTTCAGGGGACAAACAAGCTCAGAAGAGCAAACAGATTATTTTAGTAATTCTATTCCCAGTGGCAGGACAGGTATACTGGATCTCTTGAGTAATTAAGTATTAACACAATGTTTGGAAATAGGAGTGTAATCACAATGGAGAAGAGAGAGATAATATAGTATCACTGGCATGGACTTGGAGTCAGAAGATCTGATTTCAAGTCCCCATTCTGCTATATCCTAGCTGTGACCTCAGATAAGTCACCTCCCCACTCAGGGCTTCAGTTTCCTCAGCTGTAAGATGAATGGGTTGTACTAGACCATATTGGGGGCAGCTAGGTAGTACAGTGAATAGAGTGCCGGGCTTGGGGTCAGGAAGACTAATTCTCCTGAGTTCAAATTTGGCCTCAGACTCTTACTAGCTATGTGATGTTGGGCAAGTCACTTAACTCTGTTTGCCTCCATTTCCTCATCTGTAAAATGACCTGGAGGAGGAAATGGCAAACCACTCCAGTATCTTTGCCAAGAAAACCCCAGATAGGGTCACAGTGAGTCAGACAAAACTGAACAACAACAGAAGGTCTCTAAGGGCAATTCTAACATTCCACCAACTTTTTTTACAGTCTGGTCTTCTGGCATAGGAGTTTACAAAACAGAAGATGCTGGCCCATGAAACTAAGCTCAAGGCGGCTTGGTTCTGGATTTGGAGTTAGAGGACCTAGGTTTTAGCTCTGGGCCTGTCTTTTACTCTGCTTGGTCTTGGCTACATCGTTTTCCATCTTTGGTTTTCAATTCTCTCACCTATAAAATGTGGAGGCTTGGCCTTCCAGCTCTAAGTATGATTCCATGACCACATCTCTTTGGATAAGGACTTATGGTAGAAGGAAAGAAACCTTGTATCTGGAGTCAGGTGAAAGACCTGGTTTTCAGTCCTACTTTAGACACTTACTTTACAAGTTTTCTATCTCTGAGGTAAATCACTTCTTCTGGTCCTCAGTTTCCTCATCTATACAAATGAGGATATTAATGCCTATAGTGCCTTAGGCTATAAATGGCCACTGTTAAGATGCTTCTAAGCAGGGGTGGAGACTATAATTAAGGAAATCCTGAAGGAAACGTGGGCTACTGTCCAGGCCCTAGGGATTGGTTAATGTCTGGCTTAGTGCTGGTGTCATAAAAAGAGGACAAAGAGGCAAGTCTGGAAGGGGGTGTAAGGGGAAGAAGTTAGTGATGTGTACCTGGTGCATTACGAACACTAAAAAAAAATGCTGGATTTTTTAAAGTCTTTGGGTAATGACATAGTTTAAGTGTTTCCCAAGTTTGTTAATTCCTAGTAATATTAGATAATCTTAAATCAATGTATAGGTATTAATTATTAATATTCATTAAGTACCTAATATTCTTTTATAGCTCCTCTTCTAAGAAGAAAATGACTTCTCTAACAATAAGGAACTGCTTCCTGGCCCACAGTGTCCTTTGCCCACTCCCTTCTTCATTACGAGGTCCATATATTATGGTCTGGACCAAGTTCAGTCCTGGGAGCTCAGCCTCTAATGAGAGTGTGGCTATACTCCCTTTTCTCGAACTCTTTAGATCAAATCTTAATCCTAGCATTCCAGAATGATTTAGCTTAGGTTTTGGGCTCATGTCTGATGTTTCTCCAAAAAGGGGCAATAGAAAGATATTCAATGTGTATCACAATCGAAGATGCAGGTATGCCTACATACAAGACAAAACACAAAAAGACAGCTCACATTGATGGAGCAATTTAGAACAATGTTTTGCAATAAGCTGTTATTAGTAGACTGCAGGTCTGGCTTCGTATTAGACATTTTACATTTCACCGGAGCCCTCGATTGTCCAAACAACTCCCAGTATAACGTCTGGTAAAATGGAGCCAATGGTGGTCTTGTCATCCATGATGAAGAAACTCCCCTTGCAAGCAGGCAGTTTCACTCAATAAACCTAGTCCCTTTGGACCTCTTGGACTCAAATTTGACTCCAAGCCTTTACACCTCCACATTTAGGTTTATAATTACCAGTTCAGAAAAGGAAACATCAGCCATGGGTCCAGATGCAAAGTTTCCTAATTGAGTCCGTTCTCCATGTGGGGGGAGAGGGAAAGCACATATCCCATCTCTATACAACCCCTCACAGGAAGTTAATAGAGTGAGCTCACTTACTTGCCCTGCAGGAAGAGTCAAGGCAAGGAGAGCTGACAGGTAGCAGTTTCTAATTTGAAATGATTCAGTATCTTATCTCCTTGCTGTTATGAGATGGGAAGGAGGACCAAAGGTCCATTCAGGATTTTTCAGGAGTTCCTTCAGCACTGGTCCTAGAGATATCATTTGTTTGACCAGGATCAGGAAGGATAACTCTTGACAATGTCCTGTGGTATGTACTCTGTTACATACATACATACGTAGCAGTGAGTAAAAACCAAGAATCTGTGTCCACTCAAATGGTCAGTCAGTTGTAGTAGTTGAAGTTCTTTTTGGCCAGCAGAATTTTGCTATCTTCTCCAACTTGGTCATATTTCTAAAAACATTTTATATTTTAACAGTTAACAAACATTCCAACAAAACAAACAACCTTTTCTCCCCAGAGTGCATTCCTGTAAAACAGTTATCCAGCTTGTTTCCTACTATACTCTTCTAAGCCACTGAGGATTTCTCATCTAAATGGTTATACTGCCCAGAACACACACCCTAAACTAGGGGCCTCTAAATACATTGACCATTTTAGCAGCATTACCAGTGCAGTTTCAGCATTATCTTTCCCATTTATACAGCACTTTACTCTTATAAAACCCACTCTTCATAGCAATCATGGGAGGGATTTCAGAGAAGCTAAGTGACTTGCCTAGAGTCATACAGCTATTAAGTAGCAGAGCTGGGAATTCCAACCCAGTTTTCCTCCCTCCAAATCTGGGTTCTGCCTTGTATTCCATGATTCCTAACTAATAATTGCTAAGCAACATAGAAAAAAATAAATGTACAATTTGCATCTGGTACTGAAGTGTCCAAGGCTGTAATGATCTAGGATCCTGAAAATCAAATTCTAGTCTGTTGATTTTTCAGGGTCTTTTCCTGGGATTGCTTCCCTCTGGGATTGAATTGTAAAACAAAACAAAACACAGGAATCCTAGTGTTAGAAGCAGAAGAGACCTCAGAGCCAATCTGGTCCAATCTAATTTCACAAACAAGGAGACCAAAGAGGACAAGGATAATCTAAAAAGCAGAATATAAATTCCATGAGGACAAGCACTGAGCCATTAAAAAAAATTTTTTTTTGCATCCTCAGTACATTGAACATTAGATATAGTTACTACAAATTTATTGATTTGGAATTTAATTGGGAGTCAGGAAGAAGAGTTTGAATTCTGCCTCCTATATTTATTAACTATGACACTGGGCGTAAGATCCTTTACAGCTGTAAACAAATCTATAACCTTATGATCACAGGGCTTGTCAGTGGTAGAGCTGAGTAGAACCCTATTATATATGAATAGTATTGTATATAAATAGTACTTTTCTCAATCAGTGTGCTTACTAACATTTTACACCTTTAGGGATAGTTAAAGTTCTTTGAAGTGAGGACTGCTGGAGGTGTTGAGTTTCAGGTACCCAAAAACCTTTTCTATGGGGCTTTACCAGTTCTAGGACCACTATGACTTGGCCTTTTGTGAATCACTGGACCTTTAAAAAAATATTCTTCTCATCAGATGTTCAATTCTTGCTCTTTTTTTTTTTTTGAGGGCAATTGGGGTTAAGCGACTTGCCCAAGGTCACAGGGCTAGTTTTTTGTATGTGTTAAGTGTCTGCGGCCGGCCTTGAACCCAGGTGCTCCTGACTCCAAGGCCTGTGCTCTGTTCACTGTACCACCTAGCCGCCCCATAGATGTTCAATTCAACGAGCTTTTTTTAGTACCACAGTGGGTAATAATGACAAAACAAAAACAGTCCCTGCCCTCAAGGAGCTTGCATTCTATTGGAGGCAAACAGGACACACTGATAAATATAAAATACATATACCAAATAAATATAACATAGGGTTGGGGTTTATTTTTGTGGGGGGGAGAGCACTAATAACTGGTGGAATCAGGTGGAATCAGGGAAAGTCTCCAGTGGGAACGTGGGCAGCAAAATGGTGCAGTGGACTGAGCACAGGGCTTGGGCCTGGAAGACAGGAGTTCAAATGTGTGGAATGGGCAGGAGAAAGAAATGGCAAACCACTCCAGTACTTTCTCGAAGAAAACCTTAAATGGGGTCACAAAGAGTAGGACACGACTAAAACGACTCAACAACAAACTAATAATTGAGGGAATCTGGAGAGGTCTCCAAAAGGAAGTGGCCCTTGAATTAAGCTTTGAAAGGACCTTAAGCAGCAATGAGAGAATTTCAGGCATAAGGTATGCAGACGGGAGGTGTAATGTTGTGCTTCTGCATTTAAAAAAAACCTAAAACAACGAGCCTAAAATTGAAAAAATTTTAAATTAATAGCATAAACCAGTAACTTTTCTCCCCGCCCCCACTACCCAACCCAGTTCCCTAGAGGTCAGACTTAGCCTGTCACCTCTTTAAAACTAAACTCCACAAAGTGCCCCGCCCCCCTCCGTGTCCCCCGCCCCCATCTTGTTTACAACGCGGCGCAGCCTAGTACTACTCCTGACGCCCTGCCCTTCTCCGTTTCCTATTGGCCAGCGGGGCGCAGATAGGCGCGTTGACTGGCCGGAGGGAGGCGGGGACCTCGGAGTAGGTTGCGCGGGCGACGTAGAGGGGGGTGGCTGGTGATGGCGGCGGCAGCAGCAGCGGCGACGGGCGGCCTACGCTGGGTGCTCGCCGCGGTGTGCTTGGGCTGCGCCGCTGGGGGGGACGCGTCAGGCCCGCGGGTGCTGGGCTTCTGCTTGGAAGAGGACGGAGACGGGGCCGAGGGTCCAGTGTGGGCCCGGGGCCGGGTGGTCCGGGCCGCGCCCGGGGCCGCCTTCCGCTTACGGCTCTTCGGCTCCGGCTTCGCCAACCGCTCGTGGCCCTGGGTGGCCTTCGCTCCCGCGGGCTGCCCAGAGGGGGGAGGGGAGTCGGAGGCGGGGGGTGAGCACGGGGGCGGGGGCCCGGGCGTGCCCCTGAGCGTGAATCCCGAGGCCGTGCGGCCTCATTCGGCGTTGCTCGCAGTGCGCGTGGAGCCCGGCGGGCCCACGGGGGGCGCGTGCTACCGTTTGTGCAGCCGCGGGACACCCCACGGGAGCTGGACGCCGGCGGCTGAAGGGGACTCGCTCGCCGTTGAGGAGGCACCCCTGTTGCCCTGGGCGCTGGGCCTGCTGGCGGCCGCGCTGCTGGGGCTGGCGGCACTGGCCCGGGGGCTTCAGCTGAGCGCCCTGGCACTGGAGCCGGCGGAGGTGCAGGTGCTGCGCGAGAGCGGCTCGGAAGCAGAGCGGGCCGCGGCGCGGCGTCTGGAGCCTCTGCGGCGCTGGGGCAGCTTCGCGCTGTGCGCACTACTGCTCTTGGCTAGCCTGGCCCAGGCCGCGCTCGCCGTGCTTCTCTATCGTGCCGTGGGCCAAAGAGCCGTGCCCGCCGTGCTGGGCAGCGCGGGCCTCGTCTATCTGGTGGGCGAGGTGGCGCCCGCAGCCGTCAGCGGCCGCTGGGGCCTGAGCCTGGCACCGCGCGCACTGGGGCTCACCCGCCTGGCGGTCCTGCTCACTTTCCCCGTGGCCTTGCCCATGGGCAAGCTCCTGGAGCTGGCCCTGCGCCCGGAAGGCGGGCGGCTGCGGGAGCGCGTGGTGGATCTGGCCCGGGGCTCCGACCCCTACAACGAGTTCGTGAGGGAGGAGTTCAGCAAGGGGGCCCTGCGGTGCAAAACGGTGGAGGACGTGCTCACTCCTCTGAAGGATTGTTTCATGCTGGACTCTTCCGCCGTACTGGACTTCAGCGTCATGTCCACTATCATGCAGAGCGGCTACACGCGCATCCCAGTGTACGAGGAAGAACGCTCCAACATCGTGGACATGCTCTACCTCAAAGACTTAGCCTTCGTGGACCCGGAGGACTGCACTCCGCTCAGCACCATTATCCGATTCTACAATCACCCGCTCCACTTTGTCTTCAATGACACCAAGCTGGATGCCGTCCTGGAGGAATTCAAACGAGGTAACTGGTCTTGGAACAGAGGCTTCCTCCTGTGGGGAGGGATGCTCACTGGAGGGGAGTGGGGCGGGCCCGTGATTTAGGGAGGATGATTCTCGGTCTGAGTGCACTTGTGTGTTCAGTGAGTTTTGGATTCCGGAGCTGGTGGGGACCGCATCTGGTTCGACATCCCTCATTTCCAGTCGAGGAATCTGAAGCACACAGGTGGCATAGCTGGAATTTGAGCCCCAGTCCTTCATCTCTGAACCCAGCTTTCCTCCTCCTGCCTTGTAGCGGTTCCACAACCTCTTTTCATTTGAAAAGAAATTCAGTAAAACAATCCAGCCGAAGGCAGGGTCGGAGAACAGGGATGTGCCAAAACAAGAGAAGTGTTAAGAGATCTGGTCAGAAACTCAGAACTGGGGGCACGGTCCTTGGGCAAGTCGCCATTTCTGGGTCTCATGAGCACAGGATCATAGGCTTTAGAGCCAGACCTTTGGCATCAAAAGAACTCATGGAAGACCTGGATCAACAGAAACAAAGGATTGGGAGATCAAGCTATTCCATCTTCTCTGTTTTAGAGATAAGGATTCTGAGGCCCAGAAAAGGTGAAGAGTTTACCCAAAGTAACAGTGAGTGGCAAAGCTGGGATTTGAACTTGAGCCACCGATGCTCTTTCCTGGACACCCTTTTTAATTTAGTTCACTTTGTTAAATTCTTGGTTGCTTGATTCTTTGTTTTCTATGTTATGATTCCATTCCCTTCTTTCCCAGTTCAGTTTAGGGGGTTTTATTCTTTCTGGGATCCTTTGCAGAATTTCTGAGGATTTCTTAACTGTAGCTGAGAGTAGAACAAAACTCCTGAGTTTGAATTTAAAGTTCTAGCCACCCTTGAGGAGAGGGAGCCCATTTATCTGTTTATCTTTAAATTGACTCAGATTCTAGGGGAACTTTGGATACAGTTGAAGGCATATTAATAATAACAATAGTAAAGATTTATTATGTGTACAAAGCATTTAGGTATGTTTTCTCATTGGTTCGTCTCTACCACGCTGGGAGATTGGTGCTGTTATTACTATCCCATTTTTATGGTGAGAAAACTGTGACACAGAGAAGTTGTGACTTGCCCTGGGTCACACCTCTGCGTCTGGCAGCTGTTTTTGAAATCAGGTCTTCTTACTGAAAATCTAGCCCTCTGTGCTCCTTGCCATTTGGCCACTTCTGCTGCCTGTGTTGTCTTGTTTACGGAGAATAGAGCAACAATACTTAAGGTTTTCTAAAGAATAAAGAACTTTTATTTTTCTTTATTTAAAGGAACTTTACTGATGTCACTATAGCTTTTGTATTTCTTCTAACTTTAAATATGACTGTTGCCCTAGTGCAGCATCTTTCCTTCCCTCCAGATTACTGCCCCCATTTGCCTGTGCTTTTATTTGAGAGTTGAGAATAAACTTGTCAGAATCCCTGGGAAATACAGGGTGCATGATTCCTTATGTTTCCTCTTGCCTACATACATTGTCGATTTTATCAGTGAGACTTTTTGGAGTTAAAAGGGTGAGACAGCATAGGACATAGGGGAATAACCTTGGCTCTGGAGACTGAGAACTTGGGTTCCCACCTTACACTACCTGAATTCCTTGGTCAAGTCATTTAACTTCTTTGGGCCCAGTTTCTTCATCTGTGAAATGAGGGGGGTGGATTATTTGGCTTTTATGGCCCCTTCCAACACTAGATCTATGACCTGAGATCTGTTAATAAATTCATTAGGGCTTCTGGCTCATTTCGGGGTGTTATTTTTACTTCGAAAAGGTGACTGGTACTCCTGAGATCTAAGATGAGAATTAAGCCTCAGGCTACTGAATAGGCTTGTGCCTTAAGGACTGATGTAATATCAGACTGTAAACTAGCTAAATAAACTGGGAGTGAGCAAAGACTTAAGGCAATGAGAATAAGGTGTTCTTATCCTGACATATACAATGATTTTCTGTATCGACTCAGTTATGTCCAATAATTACATTGCTCTTAGCTTGATATATCACTTTAAAACAGAAAAGTCTATAGTTCTTATGCCAGTAGTAACTCTGGTATCCCCCAATTTCTAAAGGAGGTATTTTATTAGAGAATTCTGATCAAACTGATGAAAACCATTGATTTCTCTTGAAAAATTCTTGATGCTTTCTTGCTCGGCAGACTATAGTTGTGCTGCTGAACAACATACCCTGGGGAGCCTTTGAGCTAGATAGCCAGCCAGCCTGCCTACCTTTAAGCTTCATGCAGAATATGGTAGTTGGGGTGGAGCATGAATTGTCTGCCATCCTGGTAAGTGCCATTCCACCAGTATAATGGCAGAAGTGTTCTCTTGCTCATAAACAAGATGATAAGAATTCTCCATCCTTCCGGCTCTCTTGAATGTTTTATCTCTAGCACACATTCCTTCCCCTCAGATTACCTGTCACTGTACTACTTTTTTAAAACCTGATTTAGCACTAATGGTGTGAAGAATTTTTCTTCCTTTATGTTTCATTTCTCATTAAAAGGTTTAGACTGTCTTGGGGGTTTGGAGGGAGATACCAACTAATTTTAATACATGGCCGTAGATTATTCTGTCAACACCTCTAGTTAAGTTAAGGTTCTCCATCTCCCTGCTGTAACCCAGTGAGCTTTGTTTGTGAAATCAAGCAGTGACTAGTTGTCTACTGTAGTGCAGTGAGGTCTAGGAGCTAAAATATACAAGATACTGACAGAACAGCTCTAGGGGATCTAGCCCCACCCTCAAAGTTGCAGTATCTTTCAGTGGGCTGGAGGACATTGTTGTTTCCAGTAGGGAATCATAGCAGAATTGAGAAAGATAAGGAGGTTGGGAGATTTTGTTATGCCTATCTGGCATTTCCTGCAGGTTCAGAGTTGGGATCATTTTTTATTTAATCAAGCTTTTATTAGGACTGTCATCTTTTGTTGTGGTGCCCTTTCTTAAATCTCTGCTACATTTTTTTTTTTTTTTTGCCTCAGCTGAAATCCTACTCTTATGCCTAATTGTGGTGAGGAGGTGACTATGAGTTCTCAAAGGCCATTCCATGAAATGTAAGTCACGGAAGGGTCCCACCAAGTTGCTAAGGCTTTTGAGTATGTTGTCCTTGGCAGACTTATTTTGTCTGAGCCAGTCACCAGAATGGCTGCAATGTGGTGAATCTTTGACTGTAGGATGGTCATCTCTAGTAGAAGAAATACTCTCACTACTGAATTATATAGATACTTAAAGCTTTAAAAGAGGTGGGGTTTTTGTTTTTGTTTTGTTTTCATTTCTGGTTTGTTTGGGTTTTTTTTTAGTGATGTAATATAGCACAAAAGAGGTAGTGTGCTGTAGTAGAAAAAGGACTGACCCCAGAATTGAGAAGACTTGAGTTCAGATCCTGCCTCTGAAAGCCTGGTTTTGTGACCCTAGGAGAGGGAGGGAGTACCCCATTGATGAAGTTATAGATCCTTACAATTTTGAAAGATTTTTTTTGAAGATTAAACACAGCACTATATATGCACTTAATCTCTCAGTGCCTCAAACTATAAGTTGCCTATAACTAAGTCTTGAAGTTGCAGAGCAGTTGCCAGTCTGTACTGGTAAAGGGAATTCCTCCCTGGAAAGTCCCTCTATGGGAGAAATCAAAGGTCAAGTTAAAAAAAAAAAGGAATCACAACAGTTATTTGGTTGTCAGTATTTGTTACCTCCAGAGTATGGTTTTGATGGTGCAGAGGAACCTTCCCCTTTTCAGTTTTTACACGAGTACAACCTATTTGTAGGGTCCAGTAAGTCCTCTTATAAAGGTGCCTGCTATCTCTTCAGCCTCTTTCTAAGAGTAGACCATCTGCCTAGAAGATACTCCGCCAGGCAGCAGATATTTTTCAAACAGAAAATTTCCCAAAGTCTGTTCTTGAGGAATGTGAGGAATCAGGAACTCAGTGGGGCCACTTTCCCCAAGGTACCATCCAAGCTGCTCTCCTAAGCTTCTGGAGCAGCAGCTTATTAGGAACCTGGGAGATCAGATTCTATAATGGCAACTGCAAAATGGAGAGACTTAAAAGTTTTTAAAGTGTGCTTCCTTTCCATGTAGGGAGGTGTATATGTGTGTATGTGTACACATGTATACGAACCTAAGATTGTCCAGTCCCCTACTGAAGAGGACTTGTTGATTTACATGGGGTAGATGTACAGCAGCCTGATGCTGAAAGGCCATCTTAAAGAAGCTGATTTGTGTCTCCCAGTTGGTATCCTGCTTCTCCTCTCTACCACCCCTTCCATCCTTCACTCAGTCAATATAATCTTCTGGATAGATGTCAATCTTCGTTTTCACTCCCATCCCTCTTTCCCCTCTTGTTTCATTTAATCTTAAACCTATTTTTAGAATGTTCTTGATCAGTGAGCATATTATATTGCTTCTATAGTATTCACATGAGGTTCTAAAAAATAACCTGTTCTATATCTGTCAACCATCTTGTAAGTTGGGAGCATTCCTAAAAGGAATATGCACAAAAATGCCCTGAGTCAGACTCAGCAACTTCCTCTGAGACCAGGGATCATAGGCTCATTCTTTCGTAGAGCATTGCCTCTTTCTTTCTTGATAAGGGAAAGCCCCTTTCCTAGACAGAAAATCCTTCCTGATCATCCTCACAGTCTTTAGATTGTGGACTCAATACAATTTTACTTTATATGAAGATCATCAGAAAGAATGAATACTTTGTGGAGTTCTCCTACAAAGAAGCCCTGCTTTCTTCAAAACAGCAGCCCTTGGCTTGTTGCCATGGAGATGAAATTGTTCTAGGGCAACCATATCTAGGAGAGATTAAAGCCGAGCAATCTGCCCCAAATTTCTATTTAAAAACTTGGATTTTAGCCTAATTTTCAGTGTTCTCACTTGCTGCTCCTCAAATGGTTAGTTCAGAGGTGGGGAACCTTTGGCCTTGGGACCACATGGCCTTCTGCGTCTTTGGACGTGACCTTTTGACTGAATCCAGGTTTTACAGAATAAATCCTTTTATTAAGGTGATTTGTTCTGTAGTTTGGATTCAGTTAAAAAGCCACACTTAAGGACCTAGAGGGCCACAGGTTACTCACCCCTGGGTTAGTTGCTTACAGTCTTAAGTCATAAGTTGCTGAACAGTTGAAATCAGGTCTGCCTGATAGCAATTAAGGATGTTAATAAGTTAAATCTTTTCCCCCGACCTAAGAAATACAGTTGCATGGTTCTTAGAGTAGCTTAGAAACTATACCTTACGTAGAAGATGACTAACATCTGTCTGGATCTTTCCTCCATTCTCAGTCCTGAAAATCTTTTTTATAACAAAACTATATAGGGTAAAGCTTTCTGGTTGTTTTTAACATTACAGTTGACAATAGCAACATGATTTTTTAAAACAGTAATACATGTTAAAAATTATATATTGGCATTTATGCATAGTTCACAAGTATAGTATTCTATAAGAATGCATTGAGTTGGGGCAGCTAGGTTGCTCAGTGAATAGAGCACCAGCCCTGAAGTCAGGAGGAACTGAGTTCAAATGTAGCCTCAGACACTTAACACTTACTAGCCTTGTGACCTTGGGCAAGTCACTTAACCCCAATTGCCCTGCCCTCCCCCCTCCAAAAAAGCAAAAACAAAAAAAAAAAAAGGAATACATTGAGTTGATTTGCCTGACAGACTATAAAGTTTTCATTGGTTATAATCCCATATGTGCAGAGAAAGAGTGGATTCATTCAAGATGGATTTTTTGCCCATTCAAGCCAAGTTCCTTTTCATAATGTTCTTACTTCTCATATCTTGGGTTATGACTACCTTGAATATTAGGTTTCTCAAGTAGAATATTTTAATTTGTTGTTTATTTTTATTAATATAGGTTTGTTGTTGTTTTTTAAAGCTCTTTATGCTTCACGTTTTTTTTTTTTTTTTGGAGGGGGAAAGGCAAAGCAGTTTGGGGTTAAGTGACTTGCCCAAGGTCACACAGCTAGTAAGTGTTAAGTGTCTGGAGTCTGATTTGGACTTAGGTCCTCCTGACTCCTGGGCAAGTTCTCTATTCACTGCATCACCTAGCTGTACTTATGCTTTATATTTTACTCATGGTCATGTGGGGTAGGTGGCTGACTGGAAATTTTTGTGAAAATAGGAATAACTTTGCTTGAAGGACCTTGTGTTTCTACATGCCACTTTGACTTCTTGTAGCTGGTTGACATGCTAAGGTGACTGGCCTGGCTTGGGCCCTTTTTCCTTTGGTAGCATTCTTTACAACCCTCCCTTCATCCCTGAGCTTTGGTCCATTGGACTGGTCCCAAAGCTCAGTAAGCTCAAAATCCGTGCTAGAGTTCTCCATCTTCCCAAACAAATTTTGCTTTGTGTGATGGGCCACTTTGAAGCTCTGATTTGGAGATGGCACTTCTACAAATACTTGGGACTTCTCCAACACAAATGTCATAAGGTCAAGAAAAATGTCGTAAGAGCTACAAGGTTCATTCTGCTTTTTGACACTAGTAGGCACTTATTAAACTTGGAATAAGGAGCTAAGTTAAGTCTCTAAGTGACAGAAGCATAACTAGTGGATTCCTTGGCATCTCCCATCCCACTTCTCCATATCTTGCAAAATGTCACTTAATTCTTAAATAATTCCACATATTTGGTAAGGTACAAAGAGTAACATGGCTGGGCAAGTCCATAATATGCCTGAAAAGTTCTCTAAGGCAGTATAATCAAGCATTGTGAACTATCTTTTTTTAATAATTTTTTTCCAATTACACGTAAAAATAATTTTTAACATTCATTTTTTTTAATTTTGAGTTCCAAATTTTCTCATTCCTTCCCTGCTACCTGAGATGGCAAGCAGTTTAATACAGGTTATACATATACAGTTGTGCAAAACATAATTCCATTGGTGGGAAAAAGGGTAAGAGTGGGGAGAGAATCCTGCTGTGGCCAGACTCTACTTTCTGCCATTCTGATGACCTCTATCGGGCAGCAACTGAATACAAGTACACCTCATGCTAAGAAACTGCAGCAATCTGTATGTACACCAGAAATAAATTAGAGGGTGGTGATTTGCTTTTCAGAGAAAATACAAATAACAATCCCATTACTCATTTATAGTCTGAAAATTTTGGTAGAGATGATAGATACAGAATTTTTCTAAGAATTCTATTCTGTCAGAAAGCAATGCATTTAAAAATAATTTAATATTTTTCCTTGACAAACCTACCGCTTTTCCTAACTTTTCTGTTTCTGTGAAGGGCACTGCCATTCTTGCAGTCGTCTAGGTTCTCCCTGGACTTCACTCACTCACCATCTCTACTCATGGAATGGAGTTCTTTCTGCTCATCTTGCTTCAGGCCCTAAGATGATAGATATGAATCTCAGGTACTGTGACTGTGCAAGGTCAGCTTTTTTTCTACTGCCTCACACAGGTACCCTCATCGTCTCTTGCTTAATTAGGCTTCTGCAGTAGCCCTCTAATTTGTTTGTGTGCCTCAGGTTTTTCCCCTTTCTCATCTGTCTTCATCATAGCTGCCAAATAATATTCTAAAGTACCAGTCTGATCGTATCATTCCACTGCAAAAGCTTCAGTGGCTCTGCTGCTGCTTGTCTCTAAGATGAAATACAAATGTGATTTTTTATTTAAAGCGAAATGTCCCTCTGACTCACCTTTGCAAACTTATTCATTACATACTTTCTTTCAATCACTCTGTGGTCCAGCCAAAGCAGCCTGTTTGCTGTTCCTCACAGAGAGCATTCCATCTCCTATCTTGTATACCTTTGCACCTAGTCTGTGTCTAGTTATTTTGTTCTGAATGCTGAGAAATGCCATATAAGAGCTGTTGCTACAAAATATGGTGCTAGGTCTAGGAGAGATTACAAAAATGTATGACCAGTTACCACCCTCAGGGATCTTGGGGTCATAGATTCCAGTTGGTGTGGACTTTAGAGGTTATCTAGTCATTATCTTCTTCCTTTCCCCCATCCGGTATCTGGAATGCACTGTCTCCTCACCTCTGCCTCCTAAGTCTTGAATTCCCCCAGGGCTTAGCTCAAATGTGAGTCTTTCCTTGATTTCTACCACAACTGCATTGCAAGCTTCTAGTACCCCTCCTCCAAAATTACTTTGTTTTTACTGTGTATATATTTTGTATTTGTCTATATATGCACCATACATATTTCTTCAGAGAGAATGTTAATCTTTTTGATGGCAGGAATTGTTTAATTTTTATTTTTTTATTCCTAGTACTCAGAAGAGTGCCTGGCACATAGCTGGTACTTAATAAATGTTTATGCAGTGTATCAGATTTTTTGAGTTTAACAGAAAATACTAATTTGTGGAAGAACTCTAAGTTGAATTATTCCAACCCACATTGGCATATCAATTTGTACTACAAAGTGAATTTGTGTGTGTTTGTGAAACACTGCTTTTGTGACATTTTTCAGCTTTCAATGTTTTTTGCAAACTATATTTTAGGCATCTATTATCTATCAACATTCCTGTCTGGTCCCAGCTTTTCAGATTGCAGCCTACTAAAGCCAGTGAAGAATAATATTGGGCTCTCGGAACAATCTCAAACAGATTAGGAACAAATCAGTTACATCTGTAAATTTAATCCATATCAGTTTCCCTTGTCATTTTGTTATTTTGATAAATTTTAAAAATGATACAAGACACAATGCTAGGTACTAAAGGGGTTACAAAAATGTATGACAGCAGTTCTTTCAGGGATCATTGAGTCACAGATTTAGAGTTGGAAAGCATTTCAGAGGCTTTTCTTTGTGAAAGCCTTTCTTTCTCTGGATATTAAAATATTTTTATAAACTTGGAAAGACTTACATGAACTGATGCAGAGTGAAGTGAACAGAACCAGGAGAACACTCTACACAGCAACAGTAACATTATGAAATGATCAGTTATGACTGACTTAGCTCTTCTTAGCAATGCAGTGGTCCAAGACAATTCTGAAGGACTTATGATGAAAAATGCAATCTACCTGTAGAGTAAGAACTGGTATATTCTCAGTACAGATTGAAACATTTTTTTTTACTCTGTGTGTGTGTGTGTGTGTGTGTGTGTGTGTGTGTGTGTGTGTGTGTTTGGGAGGGGGGTGTCTTTTTTTTTTTGCAACATAACTTATAGCATGGAAATATGTTTTGCATGATCACACATTATAACCTGTATTAAATTGCTTGCCATCTCAGGGAAGGAGGTGGGGGTGGGGGGAGGGAATTTAGAGCTCAGTGTTGTTTTTTTTTAACTGAATGTTATAAATTGTTCTTTACATATAGTAGGGGGAATTAAAAAAATAAAATAGCTTAATAGATATCCAGTTAGAGATACTTTCCTTTGATAAGTGATAGTTTAGAAAATAGAGCCTCAGAAAGTTCATATATTTAAGAGTCAGAAAGATTGTAAATGATCTTTGGTCATCAAGTTGAGCCCCTTCATTTAGATATGAAGGAACTGAGGCCCCAGAATTAAAATGACTTGCCCAGGGTCACATAGCTAGTGAATGTCTTGAGTCAGGATTCAAACCCAGTTGTATGCTTCCATGCCGTACTTTCACTCCTGAGAATGTTTTATGGCATAGGTCCCATACTTGCAGTCCAGAACTTTGTATGATCAGCATGTTTAGGTTTCTTTCTCTTTGCCACCATGATAACAGCATATTGTTCCACAGGGAAGTCACATCTGGCCATTGTACAGAAGGTGAACAATGAAGGCGAGGGAGACCCTTTCTATGAAGTTATGGGTCTTGTCACACTGGAGGATGTCATTGAGGAGATAATTAAGTCAGAGATCCTGGATGAATCTGATGAGTATGGTGAGTTAACTCCTTTCTGATTTTTTCTCATCCAATTTCTCTCAAGTTATAGGGGGTATTCAAGTATCGTAGCTGCAAATGAACTTAAATTCCTCTTATTGTTGGCCAAGCTATTTTCAAATATCATGGCAAATAATATTTTCAAATTTCCAAGGTGGCATAGTATGTGGTGTCCTCATGTCAAAACCATTGTTTTTTTCACCCTGGTAATCATCAAGATGGTAGGTGGCGATCTCTTTTCTGAGCCTTTTTAGGTTTTCTCATTTTGAACTTTTTTAGGGTTTTTTGTTTTTCTTTTTGGAGGGGGGAAGGTGGGGTTTTGGGGTTCAGTGACTTGCCCAAGGTCACACAGCTAGTTTTGTGTTAAGTGTTTGAGGTCAAATTTGAAGTCAGGTCCTCCTGACTCCAGGGCTGGTGCTCTATTCACTGCGCCACCTAGCCGCCCTATTTTGAACTTTTGTGTTGTCATTACAAATTAGTTCTATAGCCCAACTCTAGATCTGCAGAGAGCCAGTATTTTTTGCTTCTGTGAATTTTGGCTTAATTCCAAACTATGATTATTGGAACATACTTTTGGTATATCTATCACTATCCTGCCTGAGCAGTCTGATCTTAGAGCTCTTTATCATATCCTACAAAACTGTTTATTGGGGGTAAGGGCTGATATTTACCTGACGGAGTTGGAACTTCAAACCTTGAACCATTTGCTGATGGTGATTGTCTTTAAATAATATTTTACTCCATGTCCCTTGTCATGCTTAGAGTTTCAGTCCAACATGGTCCAGAGCAAATGATGTAATTGTTTTAAATGTTAATGTTTACACCTGTTGATAAGTAATCCCTTAATCTCTTCACAACAAGTACAGTTATAATGGCCCAGGATTCACAATGATGATTCCCCAGGTTGCTTTATTTTATAAGTTACTATCCTGGATCAGTTCCAAATAGGGAGTTCTACCTTTTGGCATATCCTTTGTGACCTGTTTCTTCATCTTACTTAATACCAGAATTATCAGATGATTAGAATGGCAGTTGTATATCCAGCCCAAAGGGCAGCTGTTCTGTAGTGGTGAGTGAAGCACTGCCTTCTTTGTATCTTGATGCTGCCAAACCCCTCTGAACCATAGCTCTTGGTAGGAAGGGAAACATGATAATAGAGCAACTTGAATATATTGGCTAGTATCTGACTATGCTCTTTAATCCTGTTTCAGGAGAAAACAAGGTGAAGAAGAAACCTACTTCTCTGAACACCCCCATAGAGCGAAAGAAGGAGGAGTTTTCCTTATTCAAAGGATCTGACAATGAGCACAAAGTGAAGATATCCCCCCAGCTGCTTCTGGCCACCCAGCGTTTCCTCTCCCGAGGTGAGGGGAAGAGGACCCTCACCTCCTTCTTACTCACCATCCCTGGGCTCTCCCCTGATCAAGGGCTTGAAGAGGCACTGCCTTTTGGGTTAACTGACCAGATATGGAACCTCTTACCTTCTGTTTTCTGAGGCATAAAGACTTTAAAGGAGAGGTACGGGGACTCTCCCACTACAACCCCATTCACAATTCACAGGGAAATCCTTGTGTTCTGAGCAAATAAACCATCAAGGCCTAGGAAGCCTAGAGGTAAAAACATGTTTTCCTTTTCCTGTTACCTACAATGGAATTTTCCTTTGTATCAGCTCAGAGCAGGGGCAGGCCAGCTGATGGGAGGGCCTGAGGCTTATGGCCAGGAAGGCTAGCAGAGTTGTAGTTGGGTGGTCCACTTCTAGCATCATAGATTCTGTGGGCTTTGAACCAGTTTTCTCAAATCCTATAGTACTTTTAGCTTGTTGGTTTGGTATGGGGGTGTCTCAGGCAGGCCTGGGGGCAGTTGGGAGTAGAAGCTTGAGTGGCTATGGCCCCTCATGGACACTTGTCACTTTTTCTCACCATGGGGCAGAGGTGGATTTATTTAGCCCACTACGAATCTCAGAGAAGGTCCTGCTACACCTGCTGAAGCATCCCAGTGTCAACCAGGAAGTGAAGTTTGATGAATGCAATCGATTGGCTGCAGACCATTATCTGTACCAGCGCAATCAGCCAGTTAACTACTTCATTCTCATCCTGCAGGTAACTCAACAGGTTCTGCCTCATCATATTAGACCCTGGACCTGGATTCCTTTCCACAGTAGAACAAGGGCAGCAGCAGGAGTTAGGGAATAAGGATACTCAGGCAGCTAGGTGGTACAGTGGATAGAGCGCTGGGCCTGGAGTCAGGATGGCCCAAGGCCCAAGTTCAGATCTGACCTCACCTACTTCCTCGATGTCTGACCCCTGTTTTCTTCACTTTCCTCAGTTGTAAAATGGGGGTAACTATGGTACCTGGCACTTAGAGGTTTAATAAACGTTTGTTTTCTTCTTCAGCTGCAATCCCCAAAGATAGTTGTTGAGATTTTAATCTGGTTTCTTCATATCTAACTGAAATTGATCATTCCTTTTTGTGGTCCCCTTATGAAAAAGGGCAGTCATGCCCTAAGACATTCATGTTTTCTTTTTCCCTTCAGGGCAGGGTTGAGGTGGAGATTGGGAAGGAGGGCCTCAAGTTTGAAAATGGAGCCTTCACTTACTATGGTGTGTCTGCGCTGTCAGTGCCATCTTCAGGTAAGAGGACCAAGATGTTAGTAACCCCCAGGGCTGGGGCTCCCAGCATGTTGTGCCCTGGTTCCAGTTAACAGTGTGCAGGCCTTGGGAGCTTTACTTTCAACCTTCATTGTCATCTACTTTCTAGTGAGATACCAGAAATGAGTTAACATTCTGACCTAGTGAAATGTCTATGTATTAGCCAGCTACATGGCCCCCTGAAATAAAATGCCACCTTCACTAGGAAGTCTTTTGTACTTCCCAGGTGCTAATCCTTTCCTCTCTATTCTTTATTCTACTATGTATATATCTATTTACATGTTGGCTTCACTATTAGATTTGTAAGCTCTTTGAGGACAGGCAGGAGCCATTTTTACCTTGTTTTGTATCCCCAGCAGTTAGCACAGTGCCTAACACATAATAGATACTTTATAAAGGCTTGTTGATGTTTGCTCTGCTACCTGGCGTGTATGGGTAGAGATAGAAGAAATACTTCAAAGGATCACGTGGCATATGGGTCCTCAGAGACATAAAACCTTGCTGATGTGTTGGTATCCACCGTTTTCTCCTCACCCTTCTCTGCAAACCGAATAGTCTTAATTGTATTGAGGCAGAAAGAAATAGTTTTGGAGAGTGGGGGCAGTAGGGAGTGAGGAGCTCTTATCATTGTGACAATCCAAAACAGAAGAAATTCTGGAATGTAGAAAATAGCTCAAAGTGCCTGTGAGAATTGTGCTAGACAGTATGTCACCTATAGTCCTTATTGGCTGTGTGGCCGCAGGTAAGTCTCTTCTTAAGGCCTGAGTTTCTTCCTCTGTAGAGTAAAGATAATAACATTTATAGTATCAACTTCCCAGAACTATTGTGAAGTTCATATGAAAGAATGTATGATGAAGATGAGATAGCTTAGTGCATTGAGAAAGCTAGATTCCTTTCCTATCTGCCTACCTCATCCCTAACACACTTCCCTGGGGAAAGCTCTATTTCTTCTTATTCATCTCTTCAAAGTTCTTCTCAGCCTTTTCTCTAGTGTGCTTTTTAATGAAGTGGTTTCTAAAAACTTCAGGCTAACCCCCTCCAAAGTGGATGCAGTTTACTGATTCTACACCACTGATTGTTGCCTTTTGATAGTTCATCAGTCTCCAGTGTCTTCAATTCGGCCCAACCGACGTGACCTGCAGTCCGAGCCAGCAGAGAGTACCCACTACTCTTCTACGTATTGTCCTGACTACACCGTGAGGGCCCTCTCTGACCTGCAGTTCATTAAGGTGAAGGTCCATATAACTCATCAGTAATGGTTTTAAGGGTTAACGAGTAAGGGCAGGCCAACCTAGTAATGTTTTCCAAAATTCTAATTTTATCTACCTTTTGGACAATGAGTCTTAGGTTCCAGAATGATGGTTCTTGGTTGCTCACAAAAAGCATTTTAGCTCCATTTTTTAAAATTGTTAGCATGATGATTTTACCCTATCTCCAATTCTATTCTTCTCTTCCTTATCATGTCTTCCTCATCCCAGCTGCTGCTGCTGAAGGTCCTAAAATAACATTTCTTTGAATAGTTCAAGATTCCTCCAGACAGTCTTTCTTGAGAGTTTTTCTTTCTTTGTTTTATCAAATGCTTTATTAACTTCTAGTTTATATCATTCATTTCTGAAAGATTTTGAGTTACAAATTTTCTCCCCGTTTTTCCCCCTACCCCCTACCCTGAAATAGCGATCCCACTAGATATCCCCTCTTCTAATCTGCTCTCTCATACCTTCTCCCATACCCCCTCTGATTTTCCAGTAGGGCATGGTGGATCTCTATGCCCCAGTGCCTGTATATCTTATTTCCCAATTATGTGTAAAATAATATTAATTTTTTATATATATGCACATTTTTTTTAAACATTTGATTTTAAAGCTTTGAATTCCAGATTCATTCCCTTCCTCTCTTATCACCCACCCTTACTGGAAAGATAAGCAATTCAATATAGGTTGTACATATGTAGCTATGCAAAACATTTCCATAGTGGATATATTGTAAAAGACTGACTATATTTCCCTCCCTCCTATCACACCTCCCACTTGTTCTATTCTCTACTTTGATCCTGTCCCTTTCCAAAAGTGGGTGTTTTCCCCATTCCCCCCAACCCCCGGCCCAGCCTGCCCTCCCTTCCGTCTTCTCCCCTACTCTCCTGTAGGGTGAGATACCCCGTTTAGTGTATATGTCATTCCCTCCCTAAGCCAAATTAAATGAGAATAAGGTTGACCCTTTTGCCTTCCTGTTCCATTGTGACCATTTTCCCTTGTCTTTTCTGTATGAGATAGTTTACCCCATTGTGTCTCTCCCCATCTCCTCTCATTATATTCCTCTCTCACCTTTAATTTCACCTTTTAGGTATCATCCCTTCCTATTAAATTGGTCTTGTGCCCTCTATTTATGTATACCTGTACACATATATACATACATTCACATACGTATGCATATGCCTATATACCCTTCTATATAGACATATATATGTAGGTATACATACGTGTGTGTGTGTATGTATGTATGTATATATACACACACACATACACATTTCTATTCCCTTTATTCTCAAACTGAGAAAAGTTTCACAAGTTACAATTATCGGTTTTCCATGTAGGGATATAAATAGTTCAAGTTTGATAAGTTCCTTAGGATTTCTTTTCCCTGTTTATCTTCTCATGCTTCTTTTGCTTCTTGTATCTGAATGTCAAATTTTCTATTCAACTCTGGTTTTTTCATCAAGAATGTTTGAAAGTCCTCTATTCCACTGAATGACCATATTCCCCCCCAAAACATGATACTCGGTTTTGCTGGGCAGGTGATTCTTGGTTTTAATCCCAGCTCCTTTGACCTCCAGAATATCATATCCCAAGCCCTTCAATCCCTCAGTGTAGAAGCTGCCAGATCCTGTGTTATCCTGATTGTGTTTCCACAATATTCAAATTGTTTCTTCCTGGCTGCTTGTAATATTTTCTCCTTGATCTGGTAACTCTGGAACCTGGCTATAATATTCCTAGGAGTTTTCTTTTGGGGATCTTTTTCAGGAGGTGATGGGTGGATTCTTTCAACCTCTATTTTGCCCTCTGGTTCTAAAACATCAGGGCAGTTTTCCTTGAGAATTTCTTGAAGAATGATTTCTAGGTTCTTTTTTTCATCATGGCTTTCAGGTAGTCCAATAATTTTTAAATTATCTCTTCTGAATCTATTTTCCAGGTCAGTGGTTTTCCTAGTGAAATATTTCACATTGCCTTCTATTTTTTCATTTGTTTGGATCTGTTTAATAGTGTCTTGATTTTTCATAAAGTCACTAGCTTCCATTTGCTCCAGTCTTACTCTGAAGGAATGAACCTCTTCACTGAGCTTTTGAGATTCTTTTTCCATCTGGCAAATTTGGCTTTTTGAGTCTCTTTTTCCATTTGAGTTATTCTATTTTTTAAAGGTGTTATTTTCTTCAGTCAGGTTGTTGACTCTCATTTCATAATTTTCTTGCATGGTTCTCATTTCCCACTTTTCTCTCCACTTCTCTTATTTGGTTTTCAAAATCTCTCTTAAGGTCCTCTATGGCCTGGAACCAGCTCATATTTTTTTTTTTGGAAGCTTTTAAGTGCAGGAGTTCTGACTTCATTGTCTTCCTCCTGTTCTATGCTTTGATCCTTTTTGTCCCCAAAATAGGAGTGTAAAGTTGGGTTGCTCTTTTTGCTTTGCTTCCTTTGCCTGGTCATGTTGCCACTCAATTACTTGACTTTTGGGCTTTTTGCCACAGTAGGACTGCCACCAGACAGGGGAGCTTCATCCCAAATGCTGAGGTTTTCTTAGCTGCCAAAGGTATTAGTTGGGTGCCCTCTCTGAAGCCTCCACATGCTCTGGCAAGCTGGTCTCACACCCCAGGACCCCCACTGTAGACCACAATCCAGATCCAAGCAGGTTAAAGCAAGAGCAATTACCCCTCAGACTGGTTCCTTGGTCCTCCTACAGTCTGCAGGCCAGGAGCTAAAGCTGCCACATGATGGTGGCTGCATGGCTGTGGTCTCTCAGCTGCTTCTCGCCCCGGGGGAAAAGGCTGACCACACTCCAAAACTACTGGATCCCGAAGTCCATACTGCACTGACCTCTCACTTTGTCCATAGCATCTATGTGTTAATAATTCTGGAAACTGCCATAGCTTCTGGTGATCTGAAGTCCCTCCAGCGAGAGGCTGGTCAGGCCTGCCCTGAGGCTAAAACCTTGGGCTTACACGGGGCTGAGGTTGGATCTGAGATCACTGTGCTGGCCGATTCCTGCTGGGGTGTCTTCAGCAGGAGGTTAGCTTCTCTGTGTCATTTTGTGGGTTCTGTAGCTCCAAAGTTTGTTCAGAGTTACCTTTTACATGAATTGGAGGAGGTGGGAGCCAGAGCCCCGAGGAAGTCCTGTTTCTACTCTGCCATCTTGACTCTGCCCCTCAATGGAGAGTTTTTCTAATGTTTGGTTTTTTTTTTTAAAGCAATTGGGGTTAAGTAACTTGCTCAAGGTTACACGGCTAGTCATTATTTATGCGTGGGTGCTCATTTTCTGAGGCCGGATCTGATCTCGGGTCATCCCAACTCCGAGGTCGGCGCTCTTACTCACTGCGCCACCTAGCCGCCCCTTTAGGGCAATTGGGGTTAAGTAACTTGCCCAAGGTTACAAGGCTAGGTTTTTGTTTGTGTGGATTAAGTGTTGGAGGCCGGCTCTGAACTCAGGTCCTTCTGACTCCAGGGCCGGCGCTCTATTCACTGCGCCACCTAGCCGCCCCCCTAATGTTTTTTTTTTCCCCTGTCTTGGTCCTTTTCTACTTCCTCTCCAGTATATATCTTTTATTTAAACAGGACAAATGATGAGTTAAGTAAGACAGATCTCTAACCAGTAGTACATTTTTTTTTTAAAGCAAATTGGGGTTAAGTAACTTGCTCAAGGTTACACAGCCAGTCATTATTTATGTGTGGGCGCTCATTTTCTGAGGCCGGATCTGATCCTGGGTTGTCCCAACTTCGGGGCTGGCACTCTTACTCACTGCACCACCTAGCCGTTCCAGTAGTACATTTTTGAAGCTAAATGTTCCTTTCTTTTCCCTAGGTAACTCGACTGCAGTACCTCAATGCACTCATGGCATCACGTGCCCAGAATTCCCCACAGTCTCCTGAGAACCTAGACCTCCGAATTGTCCCCAACAGCCAGACCAAGCTACTTAGTGACAAGATTGCTGCAGCAGCAGGTAACCATCCTGCAGCAGGCACTGGTAGTCAGGTCCCTGGCTTTTGGCCAGACTCAGTCACTTCCTTTCTGTTTGGGTATCTCTGGAGCCAGTTAACTGGTATTCTTTGTCCTAATTCCTTCCCCTCCTTCCTCCTTTCTGTTTTCCCTCTTTCTCATCAGCTGGCCTTTAGTTAGCTATGCCCTTTATTTGTAAGATAAATTTCAGTTTTCTTCAACCAGTAGGAGGGTATATGTGAGGTCTGTGGCAGCTTTTTAGTTTCTGTTTATGTTGGTTCACTTGGTTAGTATTTGGCTGCTAAGCTAAACTGAGGCCCCTGGGTTGTGTATTTAATCACTGTGTAGTATGTTTTAGTTCTAATACACTCAAAAATACCTAGTCACAAATGAGACTAGGTGAGGATGTGAATGAGTTAATACAACATATCATCACTACTAGGAAAGCAGTCTAATAACAGCAATTTGGTAGTATCTAATATTCTTATCTTTTGGTAAAATATAAAGTGCTTTCCTGTACACAAACCACTTGCATAAAGGGAAGTAGTCAAGGGAGAACGGAACACAAGCTTTTATAAAAGGAAAGGTAAGGATAATATGATATGAGAGAGTATGATAAAAGGCATGAAAAATTAAGCATTTGCAGAAATCTAGGTTTCTTGGAGGAATAATCAAAGAAACTGAATAATCGTGGTTTTTTTGTGAGCTTAGAAGTAGGAACCAAAGACATAACTTGGGGACCCCTATAGATTCTCCTGGGGGGCCCCAGGGATAGTGTGGAGGAAAAGTAGCTACTGCTTCAGATGCTTACAGGTGCTGTCTTTACTCATATTCTCTCACACAATTATCAGACTGTAGCTTCTTTTATGCCCTTTGCATCGGTCATTCTGATTGCTGAAAGTAAAAGTATATTTTAAATATCAGAGATGTCTTGACCACTTGTTGTGATATTTGCTCTTTTGACAAGAAGGGACATTTTGTGAGAGAGGCTAATCTTATAGATTAACCACGTTATCAAAATATGCTAGTTTCTTTATATCAAAATATATTAGTTTCTTTAAATTCATTATGTATTATCTGTGAATCGAACATAAAACTTTGTTCCATTTATTTTATACTTTGTGTCTTTGGCATCCCTTGGGTCTGCATTATGTACCATAGTCATTTTTTTTCCTTCTTAAAACTTCATCCTTTGAGTTTCAAGAGTATCCCTAATTCCTCTAGATTGAAATTTCAACAAATGTGAATTCACATTGAACATACCCTTCAAGAACTTAAAAAACTTGAATTATATACTTTTTAAATTTTTTGTGTTTCTAGTATGGAGTCCTCATCAACCTAGGAAAAATCTCTCTTCATCTCCCTTATATTTAAGCTCTCCTTTGATTCTGATATATCTTCTTAGAGAGGTGCCATTAGAACCATACATAAGATATTTTTCCAAGTGCAGGCAGAATTCTAGAAAAAAATTTCACTCTTGTTTTAAATGTTACCCAGAATTTTGTGGCCTTTCTGGCTAAAGGAACACCTTTGGGACAGTTTTGATTTAAGAACAACCTATGATCACCTTAATTCCTTTCCCTCACTTTTAACTGACTGCCCTATCTGAAGAGGTTTTATTTTTTTAAATAGTTTTTCCTAATTACTAACAAATGCCACAGTGAATTTTAGCAACCCCTTGCTTTTATCATTAATGCAGATTTGTGAGGCCTCCCTGTTAGCTTGGTATTTCACTATGCAGAATTTAGTGTCATCTGAAAATTTAGGGGCAGCTAGGTGGTACAATGAATAGAGCACTGGCCTTGGAGTCAGGAGGACCTGAGTTTAAATCTGGCCCCAGACACTTGACACTTACTAGCTATGTGACCTTGGGCAAGTCACTTAACCCCAATTGCCTTGCCTTCCTCCCTCCAAAAAAGACCAAAAAATAAAAAGAAATTTTACTGTGTGTGACTTCTTCCTGATCATTTATATAAGAAGTAAATAATATTAGTCTTTCCAGTGGGAACTAGAGTCCTGTTAACGTTTATTTATTCAGATAAACATATCTTTAATCTCTCTATGCCCTATCAAAGCTAGAATATCAGTGGCCATTTTTAAACTCCTAAGGATAATATGGTATTTTTTCTTTAAAGCCATCAATATTGGAATCTTGTCAAATTCTTTTTCAAAGTGAAAATAGCTAATCCATACTATGCTCACTACCAAGTGAATTCAGAGGTTCAATCTCAGAAAGAAACTTTATGCTCTAGGTTTCTTGGTGTACTTCAAGACAGCAGAAAACAATTTACCTGCAAATTCTGTCTCATTTTTAAACATTTGCCATAAATTGTGTGGAAATTATGTGAGTAAATACAGTTATCTCCTGGTCTAGTCCTCAACAGTATGTACTGACTGACCTGCCATTTTAGCTAAATATTTTGTATCTTCCTCTCTCCTTTCTCTCCTCTTCCCCATCCCCCCTTTCTCTCCAGCCTTCCCAGTAAACATTTCCCTCTTTGGCACAGTTGGAAACTGCAGTTGATAGATGACTGTGGACTAGTGAGAATTTTTGTTTTTTAGAAAACACCCAAGGTAAATATCTTCCCTTCCATTTTTTCCCCTTCTTTGGCTTTACCAGACCTTTGATACTTGGAGGAGACCTGCTGACATTTCTGTCCAGTGATGAAGGCTGGTAGGAGGGCAGCCTGCTTCTGTTCCCAGGACGTCCCCTCCTGCAGAGGCTGGTGTTGTGCAGATTTGCCCCCCTTCTGGGAAGGAGTGGTTTTTTAACTTCTCTGCCCTTAGTGCTGCTTTTCATTCTCTTGAGAGGCAAAATGCCTGCCCAATCCCCACTGAGATGTGGAGAACCAATTCTTTTTAGTCAAGACTGCTTCTTTGTCAAAGGCTAGGTTCTTTTTTCTCCAGATAT
Organism: Gymnobelideus leadbeateri; assembly: GCA_011680675.1. Classification (NCBI taxonomy): domain Eukaryota; kingdom Metazoa; phylum Chordata; class Mammalia; order Diprotodontia; family Petauridae; genus Gymnobelideus; species Gymnobelideus leadbeateri. The sequence continues at coordinate 188,589 of WOXC01006868.1, read as the reverse complement.
ACCTTCCTAGCCTTCTCCAGTTTCAACTTACTTAACCATGGAAAGAACCACTCACTATTTCCATGTACCTAGATACTAATGCCTGACCCTATGGATTACTTTTTATGAAGAGAAATCTATTTCCTAATCCCAGCCCTTCACTAAATTGAACTCTCCAAGGTACCTTGAAGTGACCTCTTTCTGCCCTGTATTACCTGAGCAGTTTACTATATTTGTTGCTGCTGCAACTTGTTCATCTTCAAGAGATAGACTGTGACCTTTTTTCTTCACATCTTTTTCAGGGACAGCCAACAGCAGACCGAACTCCCCAACAGAAGAGAATCTTGGGAGGAACACGAGAGTTTAACTTCTTGTCATGCAGCCCCAGCACTGGGGATGGACCAGCAAGTGGGGAACTTGAGTGAGCCCAGGAGTAGCTTCATGCCAACCTGTCCCCTCCCTTTCTGGCCACATTTTAGGTGGCTTTTAGAGACATGGGCTCTGGGCCTAATGCCAGTGTTAGGAGCCTGCTGCAGATAAGAAACCTGCCTCTTGTGGGGATGGGAATCAACTGTAGCATCATTCTCCAGACCCTGCTCCTGGGACAGGAGTCAACAGGGAATTAAGAAAAGCCCATCATCTCAGAATCCCAAGATGCCCTTTCTCCCTCTTTACCTCCCCCCTCAGTGGGGATGCTTCATAGCCTTAAGGCTATGATAGTGGAGTATTATTTACTATATGAATGCAGAAATTATACTCTTCTAACATGTGGCTGTGACCTGCATTCACCTCATTTTAATTTGCCAAGTACCTGCTGTTGGCAGCACTTTGAGAGTGAGCCAAGAACACTGCAGTCTCTGCCCAAGGCTCTGATCCAGAGGCTTTGTCTGTGGCAGTGAGCTCTGGCCTGCAAGGCAGTTCCCTTCACAGTGCCACATTTTTATCTTCCCCTTTTATGTCTTTCATGTGCCAAACCCTAAGTACTATAGTGGCAGGTGCACAGCCTGTCTGTCCCCCAAAGCTCCTCCTGTGGAGGCTGTTGTTTGCCCAAATAAAAAGAGCAAACTGTTCCCACCCCCAGCACTCTCTGAACTGAGGGTTCAAGTTACTCCTGCCTCTGTCCGCTGCAAGCTGTACTTCGCTTCCTGCCTTGGCCTTGCTGCTTTAAATTATTAGATGTGTCCCTCATGCTATGCGGTGAAGGGCCCAAGTTTCTCCCTTCCCCTAACCCTAGGGCTAGTTGCTACTTACTAATAGTATCCTAGTTATTTTTTTTTTTTTGAGGTCACATATAGAGTGAAGGGAGGTGTGCTACTATTTGAATCTTACCGTACTGTGATCCCAAGTCATTGTTTATAACAACTTCTTGGCTCTGTCTTAGACTTTCATTTGCTCCTAATGGTCCTATATAGAGTATAACTAACTCATGTGACTGACATCCTTGGGAAGCTGGCACATAGAAGGGAGAACTTTTTGAACTGTAGGCTCCTCTTCTCAAGAAAGATAGATTCTGACACTTAACGCACACACAAACAATACCTAGCCGTGTGACCTTGGGCAAGTTACTTAACCCCAATTGCCCTCCAAAAAGAAAAAAAAAAGCTAGATTCTTAATTCCTGATCTTAGGGGTAGGGTTTGGGAGAAGAGAGGGTTATTCCTTTTCTTTGCACTGGACCCTCCTTTAAAATGTTTGCCATTACATGAGTAATAGAAGCCTTGGGACCAGAAATCACTGCCTAAAAAGCAAAAGTTAGAGACCTAGTTTAGAAGAAGTTGGGCCCTTTTTATACTGTCAAGGGAATATGAGGTCCTTTTACTGATTTTCCTTTTTCCTTGGTAGTCTTTCCATCTGGAATGAGATGCCAAAAAGGTAGGACTGTGTGAGCAATTAATTCTCAGCTGAAGCAAGTAAAAGAAAAAGTGATTTAGGGCTTAACCTTTTCTAAGAGGGAAGAGTCTTTAACGGTCACCCATGCACAGTAAGTCTAGATTCTCAAAGCTGGAGCAGGGCTACCCTGCCCCGTGAGTGATAGCACTTTCTCCTCCCACTAAGTGCTACTGGTAAGTGGTAAGATTCTTAGCTTCAGTTGGCAGTTTTACTGAAGCACTACACGGGCTGAAATTCAGGACAAGTTAGTTATCTGAGGATGTCCTACTTCTTACAGTTGTTCAAAAGTCTGGGGCACCAAAAGTTAAAAATGGATTGCTGTAAAGTTTTTCTCTACCTTTTTTCTTTCCCTTTTACACCATGATAGAAAATAACCAGTCTACAAAAGAGAATCAGTTTTAATGAAAAACAACCAAAAAAATGGATCCATACAAAAATGTTTCATTTGCTCTTATTGCATTTTTCCATTTTTGAACTTGAAGTAGCTACTGCCATAATCCTGTGACAGAATTTATTCCTTCTGGCACCTTCTTTGTAGGCTGCATAGCCTAGAAGGCAAGGCCAGGTTGCTGGTGTGTGGAAGGTTTTATGCCTTCAACCCACAGGGCTGGGTTTTGTCTGCTCGTATCCTCCATGGAGGACATCCTTAGACTTAAAGCTCAAGGGGAGCAGGAGCCTAAAACAGAATGTTAGCAGCCACAGTGGCACTTGTAATGTTAAGGATATGTAATCCAGACCTTCAACCTAGGCCTGGCCCAGAGAACTTGCATAGCACTTAACAGGCTAAGGGAGGGGTCCTGCCCTTCTTCGGGCTCCCATCTTCCCTTATCTTCTGTCACTGGGGCTAAAGCAAGATTTTTGAAGACGAAGTCTCTGGTGATGCTAAGATCTCAGCCTGACCAGCAGTACTGGACCAGCAAAACAGTAGAAAGCAGAAACCTTAGTGGTAAGGATAGTAGAAACTTGCCTTAAGATTCCATCTACCAGTATCCACTAAGAAAGGTAATAAAAAAAAAGAAAAGATCTGTTAACCATTTTCAGTGTTTTAAAAAAAAAAATAGGGAGAAAGTATCCAGAATGTATTATATACTCATTTCTACTGTCTCTTCTGCAGCCAACCTTTTCTCCAATGCCTCAGCAACAAGGGACCCTGAGAATCCAAACTTAGCTATATGTAGGACAGCAGGCATATTTCCTTGTGGCACCATAACCATGGGAATCTACCCCAGTCCTGAAGTCCTTCTTGCCATGTTACAGGGCAGCCTCAACACCTTCCGAGTATGGGCCACCACCCCAAGTATCTTGGGCGGACCACAAATAACCACAGAGCAAGAGACCACACACTAATACATTGGCAAGAACAGAAAATGAACCAAAGCACAGAAGTTCTGATCAAAGCCCAGGGATAAAGAGAGATGACTTTTCTAGGGGAAGGGGGTCCCTAGCCCTAATCTCTCAGTTTTAGGGGAATTTGGAACACCCAGGTTGATTAGATTGGTTATGGACCTAGGGCTTGGGTACGGTTTTACAGATAGAAGAACAATCCCAGAACTTTTAACTAAGCTCTGCAAAAGTCCTAACAACCAACTCAAGATTCCTTGAGACTGCAACTTTCTAAAGCCTACACCATACCCCATTATGGTTGCTGCTGATGGGCATGATGAGTTTCTAGATAGCTTGTGGCTGACACAATTCTCTGGTTCTGATGCTTCTGAATAGCTTTTTGTGAGACCATGGTTGATGATCCACAATACAGTTCCCATTTCCCCAGTCTTCACTAGCCCTAACTTCATCTCTGTGAACTATCTTAAAACTTAACTGCTACCACCCACAAAACCTAAGAGTTTCTTCTTTCCTACCTTCTTTACAAATTTATAATCTCTTTACTGACCTGAACAGCTTGTCTCTGACCAGTTCAAAACAAGTACAACACCCCTTAGAGTTACGTTTGCACTTAACATACTATCCATCCCAAATCCTGACCTTGCTTTCTATAACAGGATTTTTCCCCCTCATCATTGAGGTAGCTACCAGGGTGGGTGAAAGGTTGAATTCAAAGGTAAGGAAAATAATCTGGACCAATGTTCCCTACTATATAGATCACTAGGAATTGAGGGGAGGAGAGAGGGAAGAGACAAAAGACCAAGGAATTGACCTTGCACAATAAGGCAGAATAGCCAGTGAGACAAGGGAACAGATCAGGGGAAATCCCAACTTGTGGCCTGGCCACTGAGCCATCCGTAACTAGTAGACAAGAAGGCACAAAAGGGAAGGGGATGGAATGGACTGGTATCCTCCATAAGGTCTGTCATCCTCAGCATCGAGTTCGGGGGTGCCCAACATAGGCCCGCAGTGTTTCTTGGATTCCTCTCTGCCAATCTCGGGCTAGCTGTACTGGGGTCATTGCTCCCTGAGAAAAAAGGACGGTTACAAATACATTTAGTTCTCCCTTGAAAGCCAGTCCCCACATCAGTGAAAACTCCCTTGGCCAGCCCTCATACTCACAGCATTACGAACACTCAGCTTGGCGCCATAGAGCAGCAACATCTTCATGGCCTTGTAACGGCCATGCCGTACTGCCTCATGTAAGGCTGTATCTCCCTCCTATAAAAACAGCATATTAAGAATTGGGCCCTCCCTTTATTCCATATCCTTTTTACCTTCCTATCTCTCCCAAATATGAATAATGAGAAGAAAAAGCTCCTAATTCTAGAACTCTGTGAAGACAATAGGTGCTGCCAATCAGCAGCTAGTTTCTTGGAGAATTCTTTTTTAATCATGTCCTCAGGTCACCCTCTCTTACTAAGATGATTTTCTTACCTTATCCTGTGTATCAATTTGGGCCCCACAAGCAATAAGGTATTCAAGGCAGTCACAGTGTCCTGTTCGAACAGCCACATGCAAGGGTGTACTCCAAATCTAGAAGGGGACAAATTCTGAACACTTTACCTCACCCAAGCAGCTTGGCATATTAAACCCAATATGAGAAATATAACCTTTCCCCATGCAAAGAAACTATCATTGTAGGAGTTAGTACAGCATCAGCTTTCTAGCACTGACACTCGAGTTAGTAACACCTTTATGTTCCCTGCCAGAGCTTTTACCTTGTCCTGGGCATTGACTTTAGCCCCTTGGTTAAGCAGCTGTTTGAGGATGTCTAGGTGCCCTCCTCGACAGGCCCAGAACAAAGGTGTCCGGTCCAACTTAAAAAAAAAAGCCCTAAGGTTTTCACAAGAGTCAAAAGGCACATCTTCAGGACCAACTTTCCCAACTCAACCCCACAGAAAGAAAAGGGATCCCCAATCTAGCCCTGTCTCCTAGCTTTTCCAACTTACCATGTCTCGAGCATCAACTGTGGCTCCTGCCTCCAATAGTTTGTTCACAATCTGGCTGTGACCCTTCAGACTAGCCCAGTGTAAGGCTGTTCGGTGGAACTAGGTATGGAGAGAGGAAATGGGTAGAGATGGCTACCTTTCCAAGAGGATTACAACTAAGGAATTCTGACTCTTACAACTACTAGATTTCAAATATGCCAAAAACTTAACATTCTCTTATTTCTCTCTACCCTACCTTGTCATGTGCATCAGGGTCACCACCATCTGCCAGGTACTTGTCAATCAGGAGCTCTTGGTTTTCAACAGCTGCCTTCAGAAATGTCTCCAGGTCCACAGGCTGCAACTGGGATGGAGGTTGTAGCTGGGGTAGACAGGATAAAATCATGGATCGTGGGGCAGCTAGGTGGTACAGTGAATAGAGCACCATCCCTGGAGTCAGAAGGACCTGAGTTCAAACCCACTTAACACACTTACTAGCTGTGTGACCTTGGACAAGTCACCTAGCCCCAATTGCCTTGCCTTCCCCTTCCCCCACCCAAAAAAAAAAATCATGGATCATTCGAAACAGGCTAACACTTTTATTAGTATTGTAGCCCAGACTGAAATGCTCATAGGGCTCCAATTAGGTACTTTTCCCCCATTCTTTGATCTTCCTCACTTACCTGAACTGAGGCCTCAGGTGCCCTGGGGGGGACCCTCTGTTTCAGGCGCTTTTCCTTCCGCTGCTGCACCAAATTCTCCAAGTCAGCTAGACTCTCAAGCCTGAGCCTAGAATTGTTAAAGTTCTCAAGCTGAAATTAAAAAAAATCACACACATGAGATGAGGATGGTAGAAACTACTGACTGGCAATAGAGAAATACTTATCAAAACTGATCCTGAAAACCTCTGAGATCCCCTCAACTGTATACACCAACATTACCTTAGCAGCTCTCCAATCATCAAACCAACATTCTCTTTCACACACACTCACTTTCTTCCTTTTCTCTTCTGCTAACTTTTGCCTCTCCAGGGCCACAGTCTCTTGGGGACCTAGTCCAGGGTCACCTCTCCAGCCTCCAGGATCAAGGACTCCATGTTTCGTTCCCAGAACTTTGCCCTCAGCCCTCTCACCACTTATCTGTGGAGAAGAAAGAAGAGGGTGTCAGGAAATTTCTAAAAACAAATTTCTGAAAACAAATGCTCAGGAACCTGTGCTTGAACCTGGTGGACAAGGGAGCTAGGATCCCCCCGGATTTGTGGCTAAACTCAGCAAAGGGACAATGTCTCACCAATTGCAGTGCTTCCTAAGGGTTTGGGGAGTGACTGACAGCCATCTGAATTTGCACCTGTCACTGCAAGGGGTCATAATCTTAGCTCTATTTGTACCCCATTTGTCCTTGCAGTTGGGTAGGTCACATAAGGGGAGGAAAAAACTTCCAACATGCTAGACAGATGATAGCCCATCATCACCCAATCCCCAACTAGCTATCAGGAGCAAACTGCCCCAGGGGCAGAAGTCCAGATTTCTAGACTATTCCAGGAGACAAACTCATTCCTGTTTACTCCCTGCTAAGAGACTGGGAACAGTACTAAAGAAGAGATCTAAAGCCTCAGGCTGGGGGTAAAATAGAACACTTTTAGAGCAGGGGTTTTTAACTCTGGGTCATGGGCCTTCCACCTTGTTCCTGTCAGTCTGGTAAAGCTTATGAACCCCTTCAGAATGTTTTAAAAATATATAAAGTAAAATGTAGAAGATTGCAAAGTAAACTAATTATATTGAAAAACAAATTCATGGACCTCAAGAACCCCTGCCTTAGAAACTTCTATGCACAAGTTGTATTGACCTTTCACTCTAACTATACACTTAGTTGTCTCAGCCAAGAAGTAATTAGACTGGTGCTGACTGATAACACTGCTCTCCCCACCCCTCCTATTTCCATTGCTCTGTGCTCTCAGGAAAGTCCCTTGTGGCCCAGGAATGAAGACTAAATGTTTGCACTTCTCCCAGTCCACAGCAAGTCCAGGAGCAGGGTGGAAGTGGACTGACAGGAGAGCAGACTCTTGGCTCAATCTCTGCAGTCATACATAAGCTAATGGACAACTTATTTCTTTGAAGCTTAATTTGTTCATCTACAAAATGAGGTCAACTAGATGATCTCTAAGGTCCTTTCCTACTCTAGAATACTTCCTTACAACCTAGGGTAGTCATTAGCACCCCTACAATATCTGGGAATCTTGCTCTAGACAGGACACTGCTCTGGCTTGACAAGTTTGCCAGAAGAGCCAAGGCAACCCCTGTCCTCCCAATCCTAATGGTCTAGGGCAGAACTCCCAAAAAAACCCAAAAGGGTCTGTACATATGATACTCTGCCAACCCTATTGCCACAAACAACATGTTCTATTTTCCAAACACTGGAACTATGATAACAAAGAAACAGTTTGGGGAAGAGGATAGACTTGAGCAATTTGTGGCTCCCAAAGTCCTCACTCCCTCAACCAACATAGGAATAGTCTTCTCTGGAATGAAACACAGCTATTTCGAGACTGTCGAGAGGGCTAGTTGTAGGGCAGGCCTGAACAACCTGTGGCCTGGGGGCACTAATGCCAAAGGATTTCAGCAGCCTGCAAAAAATTTAGAGGAAAACATCCTTGTATGTAGAGGAAATCCTTTGGTGGGCAGTAAGCAGCCATTTCAGGTTATGTAGGCCTGCTGTCAGGCAACACACAGAAACATTCCTGTGAGGACTTTGGAAAATAAGAAGCAGATCAGGAAAAAATGGGAAAGAACAAAGTAGTTGTCAACTTAGCATTAGAATCTTGAAATATTTTCCTCTTCCTGCTTCTACCTCAACTCTAGTTCAACAAAACTGCTCGGACAAAAGTACAAACAGTAAATTTTGGAATTCCCTACATGAAACTACCACTTTAAGATGTAAAAAAAAAAACTGAGAATGTCCCACTATCCATAGCCCCAAGCTTACCAATTGCTGAATGCTGATGAAATCCATGGTCCCCCCCTGCTCTGCACTCCCCCACTATGGCTAGCTGATTAGCAGTTTGCTTTTTATATCAGCACTGCTGCCTCAAAGACAGAGGGCACAGGAAGGGCCTGCTTTGGAGCCAGGAATAAAGCCAAGGCTCACAGGGTCAAAGATGGCTCAGTGGTTCTGTAACTCTAACCAAAATACCAGCCTTGAAATAGGACCCAGCTGAGGGCAGGATATGATGTTGTTATGAGCTGAGTCAGTCATATCCCTAATTACTCCCTGACACCTTCTATTTGGTATCTTTAAAAACTGGCAAATCAATCTCAGCAGAGATGACCCAGGGGAGTCTAGCCCAGGTGTGTGAGTGTAAGTATAACAAGGTCATAATCTCAAATGATCATCCAGCAAGCCTGGATTTAAACAGAGGAGTAGTCAGGTCTAAGCCAATGGTCTCCATGTTATTCTACAGCTGCATAAATGCCAAAAGGGGTGGGGAAATAACACTATATTTGCTGAGAAAGGGGCAGGATTCTATGCCTTTGATGATTCGATGCCTTTGATGTAGATACAATAGGGAAAGACCTGGTAAAGCCAGAAGTGTCACCTTAAGACCAACTGCATCTGATGGCTGACCAAGGCTCTCTATTCCCCATTGCCTAATGGTTTTTGAACTCTTTCCAACATCTCCCTACTTTTCTTCTCCCAATCATGAATTTTGAATTTACTAAGCTAAAGGTATACAAGCCAAATTTAACCCATAACCAACAGTACTCATTTCCAAAAAGGACATGAACTCTAGACATACAGCACCCTGTCAATCTCTAAGTAAGGTTATAAGCACTTTGTTTTCCTTTATTAAAAATCTTGTCTAGGGGTGGCTAGGTAGTGCAGTGAATAGAGCAGGGGCCCTGGAGTCAGGAGAAGCCGAGTTCAAATCCAGCCTTAAACACTTGACACACCTACTAGCCATGTGACTTTGGGCAAGTCACTTAACCCCAATTGCCTTCCAAAAAAAAAAAAAAAGTCTATATTCCTAGGAATAAGTGGCAAGAATCAGTAGCTTTGAATCAATTCAGAGTAGGTCTTTGTCCATGAACAGGACCTTTTTTCTCATAATTGGACTAAGTGAAACTGTAGCTTGTAAAGAGTCCTTTCCCTTAGCAAAGCTAAGCAAACCCAGTCCTGTTATGTCTTCCCAATAACAAAATCCAATTCCATAATTCTCTTCCCTGATTCCCCTGAAATAAGCTATGCCTATTTCTCTTGGGGGTAATCAGACTCTTTATCTGGGTGGTAAAAATCTTGACCTTGAATGAATGAAAAAACAGATGCTAAAGAAAGATGATTCCATAACCAGAACGATAGAGGACAGCAAAGGTGGGGGAGGGAAGGGAGGAACAAAACTAGAGTTCCTAAAGATTCAGTGGTGGCACAGTTCACTCTCCTGGACCCAGATAAAGTTTAAAAGGGCTACACTCACTGAGTAAGGAGCTGGAAAAGAATTTTGACATCATCTTGTCTGATCAGTTCATCTACAGATAACAAAAGTAGTAACGAGGCTAGGATTCAAACCCAGTTTCTGACTCCATGCCCAGCACTCTCTCCACTACACCAAGCTGCTTCTTGAATTGTCACCTGAGTCAAGTAGTCCAAAATGAGCAACACCATCAGAGTTATTTTCCTTGTAAGTGCTTTAATGCTTTGTGGGAATGTCCAAGTAGCCCATGCCCTGGGATTTTCTTTAATTCACTAACACTTTACTTCCTGGTAGTTTTCACATATTTTAGATTTCTTGCCTTCAGTTTTAAGGGCACTTAAGGATTCTTTATGACTGCCAGCAAAAATAAGTCTGACTCTATTTTTCATTATTTGCCTAATAACAACAAAATTCTCACTGGGTTATCAGGATATGAGGGGAGAATATTTTACTCCAAGAAAAAGGGTTGTTCTGGGATGTGGGGCAGAAGAAGCTGTTTCCCCTTTAAGAATTATCTGGTCATTGGTACTGACTTTGAACTAGGTAAATAGCATGGACAGGCATCTCCACTGTGCTAATCTAGTATATGATCACCTGTCAGGCTTGAGCGACTGCACCAAGTTCCCTTCCTGGCCTGGGCAGTGACATCCCTCAGGATAGTCCTATTTCTTTTGTTCAGTCTCACAAACCCCGAGTTTGTTTCCCACTCTGCAGAATGCAGGGATAGAAGAAGGTAATTGAGAAGCCAGGTTCCAGAACCCTTGATAGGGCAGGAATCTGATTATTCAGCTAGCAAGAAGGTCTCGAAGGTCACTGTTGCAGGGCAGTAAGTCACATGCTAACCGGGCCTTTCGATCCCGAACAGCTTTCAAAGCTGGGCTATGTTGCAGTAGGAGGCAACACAGATCCAAGTGACCTCTCTCAGCAGCCTGTGAAGGAAAACAACTATCAGGAAAAGAAAGAGGGAATCAAAGTTCTCCTAAGACATACTAAATCAGCTCTGACATTTCTTCCCTGAGGTTTCTCCATTGCTATGTCCTGAAATTCCAACAGAACCACCTTCTCTCCTAAAAGAAGACAGTCACTATTATTTTAATGTTCTGGAAATAAAATGACTTTCAATTTGATTCTCCCATCAAAGAGCCAGGGATAAAATGCAAATTCTGACAATGGCATAGACTGTTTTATGGATTACCTGTCATGGTTCTAAAGCTATTTCTTTCTTACTACCTTGTTTGTCACTATCCCAAAGGGAGAACTGTTGAAAAAAGTCAATTCCTAACTACCGGTTATCCCTACCTTATTTAACCACTCATGACACAGATCCCTCCTTCCCTTGTTCCAATTAATTAGCAAGGATGTTTGAAAATTGATATATACCTTGTGTAGGCTAGTCATTCCATCATCATCTGCCACACCTGGATTAGCTCCATGGGATAGCAGTAGTCGAACCACTTCAGTATGCCCACAATAGCTAGCTCGGTGCAAAGCTGTTGCACCACCATGTGTTTGAGCATCACACTTGGCTCCACTCTCCAAGAGGAACTGGCACACAGCATAGTGCCCATTTCGACTGGCATAGTGCTGTAAGGAACCAAGTCAATGGTAATCAGAACTGGGACTTACCCTTATACCTAGAGCCAACTCTGAAAGAAGAGAAAAATAGGAAGAAAGGAGAAAAAGGCCAAATATTTGAATTATCTTCAGTTTTATTTTATTTTCAGTTCCAAATTCTCTCTTCTTCCCCTTCCCCAACAAATGAAAAGAAAAACAAAACTCATTACAAATGTTTGTGGTCATGAAAAATAAATTCTTGAATCATACATGTCCAAAAATAAAAAGGAAAGAAAAATATCCTTCAATCCACACTCTTAAGTTCATCACTTCTCCATCTAGAGGAAGAAAGCATATTTCATCACGAGTCCTTTAAAACTGTGGCTGGTCACTGTGTTGATCAGTTACTAAGTCTTTCAAAGATGACTGTCTTTATGATATTGTTGTTATTGCATAAATTATTCCCCTGATTCTGCTCACTTTTCATTGTATAAATTCATGTAAGTCTTCTCCAGTTTTTCTGAAACTATGCCCACCATTTCTTAGAGCACAATAGTATTTCAAAACATTCTCATACTTGTTCAGCCACTCTCCCACTGATGTACAACCCTTCAATTAACAATTCTTTGCTATCACAAACAGGGCTGCTATATTTTTGTATATGAACCCTTTTCTTCCTTCTCTGATCTATTTAGGGGTATGCTTTTCTTGACTCCTGTGTCTGCATATCAGACTTTTTACTCAGCTCTAATTTTTTCATCAAGAACGCTTTGGAGACCTCTACTCTGTTAAAGGTCCATTTCCCCCCTAGCATCCTTGTAGGATTATACTCAGTTTTGCTGGATAAGTTATTCTTAGTTATAAGCCTAGATCCTTTACCCTTACAGAGATTCCCAAACTTATTTGGCCTATCGCCTCTGTTTAAAAAAAAAAAAATTTCAGTACTCCACTGTGGAAATCTTTCTTTAACCCTTTAGGGTTTGGGGTTTTTTGTTGGTTTTTAAAAAAATTTGCATCATTTCAAACACCACCCTTCCAACCTTTCCAGTGCCCCCCAAAGTATTCCAAGTTCTCTGTTCCTTCAATGCTAAATTTTATATGATCCTGAATATGGCTCCTCAGTACTAGAATTATTTCTTTCTGGCTACTTGCAATATTTTCTTCTTAACTCAGGAGCTCTGGATTTTGACTATAATATTCCTGAGAATTTTCATTTGAGAGTTTCATGATTCTTTTCAATTTCCACTCTACCCTCTGGTTCTAAGATATGTAGATAGTTTGATTTCATGATTCCTTAAAATGTAATGATTCTATTCTTTTTTTATTCCTGATTTTCAGAAAGTCTAATGATTCTTAAATTGACTCTCCTTGATCTCTTTCCCAGGTTGTTTTTCCAATGAGATTAATTTCATATTTTCTTCTATTTTTTCAGACTTTTGACTTTGTTTTATATCTTGATGTAGCATGGTGTCAGCTTCTATTTGGCCAATTCTAATTTTCAAGGAATTATATTGTTTGGTAAGGTTTTGTTCAAACATCTTTTTCCAAGCTGTTGGGTCTCTTCTTCCACAGCTCTCATTTGTTTTTTTTTTTTTTTTGCTCTTTATAGGGCAATTGGGGTTAAGTAACTTGCCCAAGGTCACACGGCTAGGTTTTTTGTTTGTGTGTACGGTAAGTGTCTGAGGCCGGATCCGAACTCAGGTCCTTCTGACTCCAGGGCCGACGCTCTACTCACTGCGCCACCTAGCCGCCCCGCTCTCATTTGTTTTTTAAAAAAAATCTTTAGCTCTTTTTTTAAAAAAAAAACTTTAATTCTCCTAGGAATTCTTTTTTTTTTCTTTTTGGAAGGGGAAGGGAGAGCAATTGGGGTTAAGTAACTTGCCCAAGGTCACATGGCTAGTGTTAAGTCTGAGGTCGGATTTGAACTCAGGTTCTCCTCACTCCAGGGCTGGTGCTCTATTCACTGCACCACCTGGCCGACCCTATAACCCTATTCTAGGGATTCTTGTTGGACTTGTTTGTAAGTTACATTTTTCTTGGAAGCTTTGCTTGCAGATGTTTTCAAGCAATTCTTTTTCTTTTTTTGTGTCTTGAACTTCCTGTTACAATAGTAGGTCTTTATGATGGAGGGTTCTTTTTTTGTTTACTCATTCTTCCAGTCTATTTCTTGATTTCAGGTTTTATGATAGTGCTGGGCTCTACATTCCTAGGGATATCTGGCCTGTGCTTCTATCCTTTTAAATCCTTCATTGCTTTCACAGCTCAGTCTGGAGACCTGCAAGTTTTATAATCTGGGGAGAGATCTGTTCACTGACATCATAGTCTGAGCTCTTAAATTTTCTGAACTACATCTGAATCTGTTGTGTATGGTTAAGAGTTTCAGCAGACTATTACCAAACTCAGTCACTATTAACCCACTGGGAGATTCTGCAGGTATGGAGCAACTAAATTGCCAACTCCCTTTCTATCTGGGACTCCTGCCCTAGTTATTTCAGTGCAGGTTTAGATGCTAAGCTAAAGGCTACACCTGAATTTCTTCTATGCTTTTGGGATCAGAGACATACAGCTGGGTTTCCAGAACTTGTTCCTTATTCAATATACAAGCAGGGACCATGCTCTTGACAGATCTTCCCTGTCCTGGATCTATGACCAGAACCTAGGTAATGAGTGCACAGCTGCCCAATGGCAGCTATTTTTGTACTTAGTACTAATTTTGAGATCTCCTAAAATCTTTCTGTCCCAGGATCTCAGAGTGCTCCCAGCCACCACATGTAAGCTCCTGGCCAGCCCCCATTCCCAGTGTCTGCACACCTTTCCAAAACTGCCCTGGGCTGTAAAAATGACTCGGTGTGACTTTTTCTTGGCTTTCTCAATCAGAATGTGGACTCTTGTGTTTTCAAGATCATTGCAGAGAAGGGATAGTGGCAAGCTAGGCTCAATTGCTTCTTCTTACTCCACTATCTTGACTCTGTCTCCTTGAATTATTTTTAAACAACTCTCTTGCATCCAGTGAGTCCTTTTGTTCTGATTTAATGTCCCTACCCTAGAGTTGTCTCTCTTCCCTCAATTCAAGCCTTTCCTCCTGCCTTGTCCAAATCTAGACCCCAAAGGGATTATTTCTCCTGAAACTCTTTAAGATGTCAAATTTACCAAGGCAGTGTATCCAGAAGGATCAGGTTGACTGGGATCTGTTTCCTTCTGAATGAAATGTTTCACCCGTCCTAGGTCTCCATTCAGTGCTGCTGACCAAATCCCTGTGAAAAGAGTTTCAGAGCATGAGGCATATGGATTTCATTCTTGCCACTCTCCAAGGCCAGTTACCTTTCAACCTTCAAGTTCCAGATTTAATGCCTAAGGCCTGTATTTTGTTTATTATATCTTGGGGGGGAGGCTAGGAGCAAGGAGGTAGAACCTAAGAGAAGCAGGTCCAGTTCTCTGCTCAGTGATTTTAATTCCATATTTTAATATCTGAATAATCAAATATCATAAAGAACAATAAAACAAAAGTCTAACAATACCTATTATGTATAGGAGTTTAGATATGACAAGGTCCTTATGAAACTTAAGTCTAGTAAGGGAAAAAGTCCAAGTGTACTTTTACTGCCCCCTCCTGGATCCATGCCTTGTTATGGCAGAGAGGTTTACATAGCTTAATAAAACTATGAGCTATAACATGCAGAGTTACCCAAGACAGAATAGGTCACAGTGGAGAGTTCTGAAAAAAGATGACCCACTGGACAGTGAAATTGCAAACCTCTCTAGTATCTTTGCCAAGAAAACCCCATGGACAATCAATCTATGGTCAAGGGGTCATGAAGAGCCAGTCAGAACTGAATAACAACACTTTTACCATCCCTTCAGATGAGACCCAAAGTAAAATCAGGGCATTGTTACAGAGCATTCATAGGTGTCATACCAAGTTAAAACTAGAAGGGACCTAAACATGTGGTGCTCCCCCAACCTAGCCACCTCATTTCAGAAAGGAGGAAACAAGTCCAGAAAAATGACTTGTTCAAGGTCTCAAAGTGGTAGAAAAAGGACTTGAATCTCCTTGGCTGTCAAGTGAGTCTTCTCTCCACCACACTAGACTATCTTTCCTGTTAGGGCCCACATGGAAGGAACAATGCCTTACTCTACCCCTCAACCCTTTCACCTCAAAGAACACTAGCTATACATGCATACACACGGAGTTAGTGAACCACACTATATACACATATACATACCTGCACACACGTGTGTGTGTGTACATGTGTCTACATACGTAAATTTTTAATCCCTTCAGCGATTATTCTCCCCTGCCCAAGCTCCTAGAAAGCAGGGACAACTTGTTTTTGTCTTTGTATCCCTAGAGTGGGGCGCAGTGCCCCGTACATTATGTAGGTGCTTAAGCGTTTAATGAATTGAACTGAACGGATTTAATCCAATGCACATTTAGCAGAAGCCTGCCCATCTGCCGGGCACTGCTCGGAGCTCAGGCCACCAAGGGCAGCGGGGAGGCCTGAGGTCCCTCCGCCTCTAATTCCTATGCTTCCTCCTCTGCCTGTACAGAAAAAAAAAAAAAAAATTTTTTAAATAAAAAATCCCTTTCTAGTGTTGGTAGGATACTAGATCCAGCTGGGCTGGTCCCACAGACAGGAAACGGCAGAGATGCAGAGGCAGCAAGTCCCTCACGTCCAAACATCCGGGGTCTGCCCGAGCGCCCCACAGCCTCCCAACGCAGACTCGAGCGGGGCCGACCCAGCTCCTGCCCCGCCCACCTCTCTCGAAGTCCATCTCTTCCAGAGTCTGCTGCACGCTGGGGACGGCGCTCTGGTGGGAGCAACAGGCGGCGTCGCCGCAGGTCCCGGGCGCCGCCATGCCCTCAGAAGGTAGTTCATCCAGAGGGAGCTACCCAACAGCCACGGGGGAGGAAAGAGGGAATGGTAGCGCCTCGCGTCACTCTGCGTCACGTCACGCTGTATCGCAACGCGTACGCCACTATGCGTCATCACGTCCTGCCACCCCTTGTTTCCTCGGAGCTCACGCTGTGGATTCTTAGTCCCTGAAGTAGCTTTTTGGCAACAACCAGAGAGAGATAGGCGCAGGTAGCCGGACCGCTGGCCCGCTGAGGATTGAAGTAACGATTCTTCTTTCCCAGGCTGACCCAACGCTTTCTACAAGGTGTGCTGGGCAGCCAAGATGCCATCTTATCACCCGATCCCGGACCCGGACGACCAATCGGAAGGCGAAGGCTTAGCCCCGTGAGCCAATCAAAGTCGCGGAGAAGAAGGGGCGGGATGGTGGGGGTGCGAGGGACTGTGTCCAGCGGAGGGCGCCCTAGGATCGTCAGTGACGGAAGGGGCGTGGTCCGACCTAGAGAGTGGGACTGGTTAGGGAGGGGCGGGGAGGCTCCGATCAGGATTGCGCCTGCGCCTGAGAGCCTGTTGGCCCAGACCTCAGGCCGGACAGCTAAACTGTCTGTAGAGGCTCAGTCAGTCTTAAGGGCCCAAAACCGATGTGAGATGGCTATTGTCCCGGTAATGATAATCGCACAGGCGTGTTCCAGCTCTGCGAATGAGGCTTGCTCCCGATTACTTGTGATGGGAGACTACACGTGTACAGTCAGATCAACAGGCATTTATTAAGCGCCTCCTTTGTGTAAGAGCTATGCCAAGCCCTGAGGCTACAGAGAAAAACAAAAAACAGCCCTACCCTGGGGCTTGCAGTCTCAAGGGGTAATGTGTGAGAAGGCATTAGCATTAAGGGGGACCTCAAGTCTATGAGGAAGGCAATACCAGTGTTGCTCTTCCAATTTTATAGGTAATAGTAGATTGCATCTGTATATCTTTAAGGCTAGCACAGCACTTTGTATGCATTGTCTCATTTTACAGGTGTGGGAGGTTGATCACTTTACACCTGATCATTTCACAGAGGCACCCTAGGACATAGTGGAAAGAGCATTGGCACCACCTGTGGGACCTTGTGAGACCTTGGGGCTCAAATTAGGTGACCGCTAAGGAAGGCCCTTTCCAGCTCTAAAACTGTGATCCACTAAACTTGTCACTTTTAAACCCTTTGTTGCCTTATCTGTAAAAGAAATGATATCTCTTTACTCTAGGTCTGGTGTTCATCCCACTATATCTATGCCTATTTCCTCTCAATGGAATTATAGGCCCCTTTTCTCCAAAGCCCACAGGGCTCATTGCAAAGGGGAAGCTAAATGAGATAATTGTCCAAGATGTGAGTCAAAATTCTGCCTGTTCTCAAAAAATGGTATTCCTTTGTGCTAGATTAATAGCTAAAGTTTAGGGAACCCCAGGATCCTCTTACATTAAAGACCACAATCTTTTCCTTAACAGCTTTCTGTGGTCTTATCTCCTGCTACCTATCAAAATCCTTTTTCTACTAGGCTTGACCTCCATACAGCCTTCACTCATCACTTCTCAAATCTACTTGAAACTGCTCAGTAGTTAAGTAGGTATACTGGTCTCCCCAATTGCATTAAAAGGTCACAAATATATATGTATATATATTTTATATTTCTCCCCTGTAATCGCTCTTATAATACCTTATACATAGTAGGCACTCAATAAATTCAAATTAAGTATTTGTTAAATGAACATAGTAACTTGACTTCCTTAATACCCACCCTCCTCAGCTCCATTTAATAGGGATTTTTTTTTTCCTGAACTCTTGAATTTGTACTGGGGAGGGGTGAATTCGAAGTGTTCATATAAGCTGAAGCAGTTGGTAAGGATTTTTGGTCAGGGAGAAGTAGGACAGAGGATATGATTATACTTGTAGAGAGGTCATCATTCAAGCCAAAGTTTATGGAGTTAAACTAGGCTGGGGACCAGACATCACTCACCCTGGTGTTGAAAGGGTTAAGAGATAGTCCCATCTTCCCTCCTTCCCCTAAATTGCTTTTGAGCCCCAACCTTTCACACACCAATGTACACAAACACGCACAGCCTTACTCGGTTTCTAGGAAGTTACCCTCCTTGGACTCCCTCTCTCCCCCTAATCCTTAACAGTTTCTGGGAAGTCTCACTCTTTCCCTCCATCTCCACCCCCACCTCCTCTTACCCTGACCTCTCCCATTGGCCCAGAGCCAAAGCTGGCTCCCAGGAGGCTGTGGCTGCCTGGTTCCCAGCTTCCTGGCCACAACTGTGGGAAACAACTGGAGCCAGAGCTGCCCCAACTCCCCACAAAGAGCACAGCAGGGCAGAGGGCCGACAGTCCTATTTGCCACCCTAGAATCTGGAACAACGAAGGGTTCTCCCCCTATCATCCACCCCCTGCTTAGATTCTTAGAGCTCCCAGTTCCTTTTCCCACCAAGCCTTCCCCTTTCAGTGCTTAGCCATCATCACATCTCTAGAAGGGTCCAAACAGATCTATGATGACCACCCCAGCAACTGGGCTTAGGCTTATTTTCTCTTTTATTTTGCAATATAAAAATATTCAAATATTTACAAGAAATAAATACGCAGGGACACAATAAATTACACTGTCAGGACCCCTACTCCTCCTGCTGAGAGAGACTGTGCTGATAAGCCACAATCCCCCTCCTTCCCCACCCCCCGCCCCACAAGTATAAAATACCACCGAACCCCAGAAGGCCAAGTAGGAACCCCTCCCCACTCCCCCCAACAAAAGGGCCCCACCTCCCTCCCTTGACTCTTAAAACATTCACAGCCCTAAGAATAGGCCCAGGCCCACCCCTGAGCATTTACTTTCAAAAGGGGGTACAACCCTACCTCCCTCCCACCCCCATATGTACATCTCTGCCCCACTATTCTCCCTTCCCTTGAGAAGGGATTATATACCATCACAGGCCTCTGGGCAGGTGGGGGCAAAGAAGGCAGAGTGGTACAACCCCAGGCCTCTTCCCCTTCATAGGTCCAGGAAGAAGCCCCTAGGAGGACCCCAGGCCAGGGAAGACTAGACAGAAACAGGAAAGTCACATTACACACAAACATACACACATGTGCACATACATACATACACATACATACACACGCACACACCTGGAATTTCTGTCTTGAAAAGATTTTGGCTGCTGGGGCCAAAGGTCTGTCTGCAGGATTCTTGGCCTCCTCTCTATGTAAGGAAGAAGAGGCCATTTGTGGGGTTGGTGACCAGAAGGCAAAAGCCCAGAACAGAGCAAACCCACATGGCAGAGCCCACGGTGAGCAGGGCAGGTCCCCATGGCAGAGCAGGTTGCTGGGTAGGAGCCAACCTAGACAGGGCAATTCCCTAGCTAGGGTCTATCCCAGGCAAAGCGGGTGCCTGCAGCCATGTCCCTGAGGTAGCTGGTGCCTGTGCAAAAGTCGGAGCTGCACCCCCCCATTGTGGGGGGGCTCCTCTCATACAGATGACTCTTCAGGGTTTGAGTCAGGCAATGGCTGGCGCTGCTGCAGTTTTCGCCTCAGTTCATCTGCTAACTCAGGTAAAGGATGCACAGGTCCTGCCCGATCATCTCCACCTAGCTGCAGCCGCACATAACCATTGGCATTTGAGCTGCGTCCACCCCCCAAGTGAAGTCGGGTTGGAGAAGGCAGGGGCTGGCCTGGGATTCCAGGAGGAGGAGAAGGGGGTCCTCCACCGGGCTGGCAGCGGGCATGGCCAGGGACAATCTTCAGGGAGCCATCTGAGTAATAATAACCAACTGGGTCCCAGAGTTTCTCATCAGTGTCAGTCCCAGGCCGGAAGGGGGGGCTGCTGGGTTCCTTAGGCAGCTCCAGTGGGTATACCAGGGTTCTCTCAGCTGCTTTGGCCCCTTTCTCTAACTCTTCACGCAATCTCCGTCGAAGTGATAACACCAGAAGCAACAGTACCAAACACAAGGCCCCCAGGGCCACTACTGCAAGCCACACCAACCCCAGATTCTCCAAGGGGGCCCGGGCTTCCAGCGTCACTGACGGACCAGCTACTACTGCCACCAAGTAGCCCTCAGCAGCCAGCCGTGCCCCCTGCTCCTCAGAGAAACAGTGATAGGCACCAGCATGGCGGGGCTGAGCTGCCAGCACCACCAGGGCCTGCAGGCGGACATCATAGAGCAGTGACCCAGGCTGCTCAGCTGGCAGTTCTCGGCCTCCAAAGGTCCAGCGGGCATGTGCTAGGTTGGAGGAGAGGCGACATGGGAGCACTAAATCCGTACCCGACACCACAGTGATATTCTTGGGAGTGATTTTAACTGTAGGAGAAAGAATAATGGGAAGATTTAGTGTAAGAAACTTTGGGGATAGAGGAGACATGGGCTACTTCTTATAGCCATTGCCCACTCAACCCAATTCAGCCATCTTCTATAGGATGAGAACAATTTCTGGCACCTAGTATAATCACTGTAGATGCCTTTGAATGAAAAGGCAACTCACCTTTCTTGCTGGGTCGAAGATTGCAAAGGCCTGTATTTGAGTTCAGCACATCCTGGATAAACGGAGATCTGGCAAGGGAGGAGGAAGCCAGGGTTAGGCAGAGTACCCACCACCCCAGCTCTCCACATCTTACTCTCTGGGGGCATGGAGTGTAACTCACTTAAGGTGACTGTGAAGTGGCACACATCGACTGGTATTGGTGCCCCACGCACAGTAGGGATCACGGGAAAGGATGCAGTCAGCACAGGATCTGTACTTGCTGCAGTCGGCTAGGGGAAGCTGAGCTAGCTGTGATCGTGAACCAGCAAAGAGCAACTTCTGTGGGGAAGGCAGGAAAAGAGGGTCATCAGGAGCCCACTCCCTACAGACATGCTGCCAGGACTAAATAAAATAAAATGCAGAGGGAGGAGACAGCAAAGCTAAAAGGATGGAGAGAAAGGAAGTTTAGAGCTTCAAGGGGGCTAAAGAAAGAGAAGGTTTGGGAAAAGAGAAGAAAGCAAGAGATGAAAACACAGGAATAGAGAATTGGTCTAGGTATCAATGAATGGGATATAGAGAATTTGTTCTACCTTATCATAGGACAGGACAAGGCTCTGTACTGGTTCCTTATCAAACACCTGAAGCTCCTCAATCACATGAACCCAAGCACCCAAGTTCACAGCCTTGTAAAGCCAGCCATCCTCTGATGGGAACAAAGCAGACAAAAAAGGGGTAAACAATCCGCAATAAATAAGGGGTCAAATAACAGGCAGGTCAGAAGCTTTTCAAAGAAAGAAATACAAGCTCTCAATAGCTATAGTTAAGAATGCTCCAAATCATCAATGCTAAATGCCAATTAAAACAACTCTGAAGCTTCACCTTATACTCATCACAAATGAAAATGGGGAATGTTGAAGGGACTGTGAGAAGACAGGCACATTAATGAATTACTGGTAGAATTTTAAATTGATCCAGCTTCTGGAAACAATTTGAAATCATACTTTAAAAGTACTCAACTGTACATACCTTTTGACCCATTGACACCACCACGAGACATATACCTCCAAGGAGATTAAAGACAAAAGGGAAGGTTCCATATGTATGAAATAGTTGTAGGGGAACTTTTTTTATTAGCAAAGAACTAAGAGGAAAGTGGGTGTCCATTAGCTGGGGAACAGCTGAACTAAATGTGATATGATAGTGTAATAAAATTATTATTGTACCATAAGAATGATAAATGTGAAGAATTTCAAGAAACTTGGGATGAACTAAATGAACTGATGCAAAGTAAGCAGAACCAGAATTTCTAAGATACCCACAATAACGTGAAATTTAAAAAGTATTAAGGGGGGCGGCTAGGTGGTGCCATGAGTAAGGGTGCCGGCCTTGGAGTTGGGATGACCCGGGATCGAATCCGGCCTCAGAAAATGGGCACCCACACATAAAATAATGACTGGCTGTGTAACCTTCAGCAAGTTACTTAACCCCAATTGCTTTAAAAAATAAAAAAAATTTTAAAAAAGTATTAAGGGACCCCAAATCGCTGATCAGAGCAGTATCCAGTCATGACTTCAGAGGACTGATGGTGAAGCATGCTTTCTACCTCTCGTCAAAACAGTAGTAGATTACATAGGTAACAGAACGAGTTGTACATTTTCAGAAAGTCAAGGTTTGGATTTGTTTTGCTTTGGCTTATCTGTTAGAAAGGGGGTTTGGGGTTTGGGGGATGGGATGGGAAATGGTATAGTACTGGTTTGGGGAGGAGACAGTGATGTAAAAAGAGCAGCAATAAAAATTTTTTTTTTTTAAATAAGGGTTCATATGGTATCCTCTTAATAAGGACACCTTTAATACCTCTAGGCCCACACCTCTTAAAACCATACCTGTCCCAATAAACAGCACATCATAGGTCACATCATCAAGCCCCTTCACTTGATCAGCTACCAGGTGAGTGAAATTGGTATCCTTCTTCACCAGCAGGGGTCGACCCCACTGAGGTCCCACCTGTCCTTCCATCAGTGGGTGTTTCTTGGCAAAGTTAAGGGTGTTATCAGGCAACTCCAGAGAACTGGTGTAGCCGTGACGTCGGTGCCAGTTGTTGATGCACTGGGGAAAGGGAGAGGGAAGACAGTCATCCCAAGGCTAGGGCTGGTAGCCACTAGCAGGCTTCCCAGCCTAAGGACCAACTGTAGGCAGCAAGTCCAGAGTCCCCTGCCATCTGCTTTCTTCCCACCATGGACTCACTGAGCCAGGCCGAGGACTAGGGACTGGGTCAGTGTAAGGGCCCCACTTCTGTGCTTGTTGCTGATACTCTTTGTAGGGTCCCTCAAACACTCGCTGAATGTCTTCTAGTTGGTACTGGCACACAGCTGACAGATCCACATCTCCCCTGAGGAGCAAGGAAGGAGACAAAGATGTTAAATTTGGCCCTCCAGAGGGGATGAGTGGAAAGAATCCACTGGGATTAGAAGCAGAAGCCCTACATGGGCATGTCCTGGCTCTGATACTCATTACCCATGTGATACAACGTCCCCAAGCCTATAAAATGGAGATGTAAATAATGGTGCTGTGCATCTCACAGACCTGCTACAAGGAAAGCATTTGTAAACCTTCCCTGATCCCTGAACTGCTTGAGCCTTTCTTCCCTGAACTACTTTGTATATGTTTTCTATTTATTCTGTATATACTTTTATATGACCTCGAGAACAGGGATTATTTCATTTCTGTTTTTGTATAAGCAGTGCTTGGCACCGTAATTTTTTTTTTCTTGCTTTTTGGAGAGGGGAAGGTAGGGCAGTTGGGGTTAAGTGACTTACCCAAGGTCACAGAGCTAGTTTTGTTTTAAGTGTCTGAGGCTGGACTTGAACTCAGGTCCTCCTGACTCCAGGGCCAGTGCTTTATTCACTGTGCCACCTAGCTGCCCCACCATAATACATGTTTGCCAATTGATTGATAAAGCCTTACATTGGCATATGAATGTAAAATATGGTCATTATTGAAAGAGGCATTCTGTTGGAGTCAGTGGTGGGCTGTTCTCAGAGTCAGGAAAACCTACATTCATGGACAACCTCTTACACATAACCAGCTCTGTTACCCTGGGCAGATAGTTATCTAAAATAAAGCACTTCTCATTCACCAGCAGCCCTATACCAATGAAATCACTGGTCTGGACCAAAATAATGATTACTGCTACTATACTTACATTAGTTTAGAACCAACAAAGTTCCAAAGTTCAGAATTAGGAACATATTCTAGAATGACAAGCCCAACATAATCCTTAGGACCACAGGAATTTAAGACTAGAAGGGACCTTTAAAGATCATCTAGTACAGCCTTTCATTTTACAGTTGAGGAAACTGAAGCCCACAAATTAAAATGATCATAAGGGTGGCAGCAGAGCCAGGGTCTAAACCTATATCTTTTCACCACTTTACACTGCTGCTGCTACCTAGTACTTGAGTTGCTCCTGAAATAATTCCAGGGCCAAGATCCCTGAAATGCTTACATAGCAACAATACCTGATACTCAGTCTTCTGTCCCCTTTATTGATTTTTAAATCGCTACACAAATGTGAGTTATTACTGCCCTGGCACCTGGCTGGAGGACAGCTGACTACCTGGAAGTGGCAGTGTTCCCCAACCTGCTACTCTTTTCCAGCTTTGGACAAATCACTTCTGACTTACCATCGGGCACGGAAGACCCCAAAGAAGGTTGTGTTGAGCCAGCTGTCTTCTTGAAGGGTGTGCAGGGCCTGAAGCTGATTGAAGTAGAGCTGCCGATCAGGGGCAGCACATACCAGCCGTGCCTTCAGGAACGTGGTCCACTTTCTCTGCAGTGTCCGTGCACCTCCCATATCTCCCTGTGCCAGAGAAGGAAGGAATCTAGTGAGACAGCTTCATGGGAGCCCTGGTCTCCCCCAGTTCTAGGAGAGTCTGAACATCCAGATGAAGGCTTCCTCTCCAAACCTCAATCCTCTCCCCTCCCCCCACCAGTGTTCCTTCTCACTGCCTTATACCTTGCAAACTCGAGCCACCCGGGCCACCACCTGCTCAGCATAGCAGTTGTACTCCACGGCCCGCTCGCTGAAGAAGAAGTAGATCTTGTCATCATCACCTGTGGGGCTCCCCACACTTTCTGGCACGTAGGCAGAACCAACAAAATGGGGTTCTGTTGGCAAACGGAGGGAAAAGTTAGTGCAGGGAAATATCTGGCCACTGAGATAGCTCAGAGACTAGATCATCCCTGAGTCTTCTGATACATATCGATACACATCACCCCAGCAGCCAAGCTACCATCACAGGGCTCACCATTGAGCCAAGAGTAAAGGTATTCATTCTTCATGGAGTAGTGAGGCCCCAGGTTGCGCAGAATTACTGGTTCTGTACCCAGAAAGTTGTTGAGTGTTGCTGAATACAGCTCACCATCTATGGGAGACAAAGGACAGCCCAGTTAAGGATTCCAGATGAGCATTTACTCACAAGCAAGGGCTAGTTCCTTGGGATCCCAACATCCAGCAAGGTACAGCCACTCACCCACAATGAGGCCAGTGTGGCCTTTGGCTGGGTCATAGGGACATTTGCCCTTCCCATCTTCAAGCTCCCCATGCTCCAGAGAGAAGGTAAGTACATCCTAGGGTGGAAAAGAGGATCAAATTGGAGAGGCAGCAATCTCAGAGGTCTAGAGGAGTGTGGGCTCTCAGGAGGGTAGTACTCACAATGTAGGTGCACTTTGGCTGGAAGGCATAGGTACCACAGGCATACAAATGTGAAGAGTTGTATGGCTGCAGGAAACGGATGAAGTTGAAACACTCCGTCTAGGAAGAGAGACATTCTGTAAATGGCAAAGGGCTCATGACGTGGGGCAAAGTGTAGCTAAAGAAAGAAGCACCAAAGGCATAAAAAGCATGGGGGAAAGAAACTTAAGTTCTTAAAAATAAAGTGGGATCAGCTATTCAGAAAAGGGACCTAAGGTCTCCAATTTCCCCTTCCATTGTTCTCCCATCCTTCATGCCCACCAATGCTACCAATCTCCCACCTGGTTGCTCTTTCCCTTCTGGATACATTCAGCCTTCTTCTCCACTGTGGCCTCCCATGTGATCTAGGGACAAAGAAGGGGTGTGGGGGGGCGTCAATTAGCACTAGCTCAAGGTGCCTCATCCCCATCCTGACTCCCAGTTTCCTCCACCTTGAGTCGCTCTCACTTCTCCTTCCTCTCACCGCTGATTGCAGCTCCAGGGTCTCCAAGCTGAGGGCAAAAAGGGCTTCTCGGGCCCCCACGTAGAGGACCCCATTGCTATCAGCCAGTGTCAACGTTAGAAAGTCTTGGATGCCCACTTGAGAGAATCGCCTCACCACAGCTGCCAACTCTGTGTGACAACGAAAGTGGTCAGTGAAGAGGAAGGGAGTGGGCAGAAGCCAGAGGCCTTGTTCTCCCCTGTACTCATCACCCACTAGCTTCCCCTGCAAAAATCAAAATTAATAATCTGCTCACCTTTCCCTCAATTATTAGCTCCCACCTTATAATCAAAGCAGCCCATGTGCTTTACCAGTCTCAAGCAGAGGGAGAAGCAGCCCTTAGCCCCCAGAAGCCCCACCTAGGTCTTTCAATCTTTCCCAGGCTTGGGAGGGAGTAAATCAAAACTAGTAAGGAGGAAGGAAGGATATCCCGGCCACAGCCTCTAGCCAAAGGAAGCCATCAGACAGACGGGGCTCAGGGTCAGCGGCACCTCCGGTGGGGGGAGACCTTCCCCCTCCCAATTTCCTTTCCTCCACTCCCGCTTCCTCCTTTGCACACCCATCTGATGCTAGAGTCCCGTCAGGATCTGGCCTTGGACGTGACATCTATAAGGCCTTCCTTATGCCCTCCTCACCCAAGAATGGGGTACAAAGCTGGCAAAATGGTCAGTGTCAGAAGAGATGCAGTCCCATCACTGAGTTATTCCCTTCCTGAGATACAATGGATATGAAAGTAGAAAATGGCAACTAGAACCCACAACAGCTGAAACATAAGGCTAACAAGTTTGCCTTGGAGCCAATAAGATGTGGCTCCCGTGGATCAAGTCAAGATCTCTGACACATACTCCATGTCCTAAGCAAGTCACTTAACATCTTAAGTTACTTAATTTGTGATCTTAAATTGTGAAGAAGGTGAACATCAACATTGGTAATGGAGTTTCCTCACCTGGGCATTCCCTATAACAATAAAATCACAGATCCCAGTCCCTGTTCCCATAGGGGAGTAGAACATGTGAGAAGGAAATCAAAGTAGCAGGAGACAGCGAGGAGACAAAGTATTAGCAGATGAAGATCAAAATGCTATAAAGTTTGGGAAGCATCAGATGGGACAGGGGCCTTGGCCAAGGGCTAAGTGCTGAAGCCTGTTTAGCCCCTAATCACCTGGAAAATACAAAGGCAAAGCTGGTCTACAATGTTCACACAATCACATGACATGGGCCCTCAAAATAGCCACCAGTTTGTCCTCAGGGTCCTTCTTTCCCCATCCCCTTGGCCTCTAGAGCCAATGACATAGCCGGACACAGACTGGCATGGGAGGGCTTCATTAGCATCCAACATGGGACCTTTTGGGAGATGATCTCATCCTGGGATCCCCAGGGCCTACAGGTGATACAAACACCTGACATCACCTGGCTGCCACAGCTTGGGGGAAATAGGGAAGGAAGCCACCACAGGGGCCCCCTGTCAGTCTTGTGCTGTGTCTGGTGTGCCACTACAGAAAGAAATAAGGGCTCTGATCAAAAAGAAATTGAAAAGGTAAGCAGGCTCCCTAGAGTACTGTGGGGAGGAGGGGAGGCTGTGAAGTAGCAAATGGAGGCAGGATGGTTGTATATCCTACAGCCTTCCCCTTGCATTGGTCTGGGTTCTTTCCTTAGTTTTCCAGCATTACCAGCAGCTGGTACAATAAAAAGCACACTGCCTTTGGAATCAGAATATAGAAGTTCAAGGACACACTGCCTTTGGAATCAGAATATAGAAGTTCAAGGACAGAGTTTGTGACTGTGGCTTTGAAAGTCGACATCCCTTGGAGGCCTCAGTTTCCTCATCTGCAAATTAATGGAGTTGGACTGGTCTTCAAGTTCTAAACCTTTATCATCCTGGGTATACAAGAAGTATAGAGGGGAGTAATTTTGCAAT
Source organism: Gymnobelideus leadbeateri (assembly GCA_011680675.1). Classification (NCBI taxonomy): domain Eukaryota; kingdom Metazoa; phylum Chordata; class Mammalia; order Diprotodontia; family Petauridae; genus Gymnobelideus; species Gymnobelideus leadbeateri. The sequence continues at coordinate 160,901 of WOXC01006868.1, read as the reverse complement.
ATAAAACCCTCAACACAACAGAAATAGCTAAGTTGGGGAGAGGGCTGATGCTTTCAAGGGTACGGGAAATGGCAGGAAGAGACCCCAAGAGCTCTGCTTTGCTTCTGTTTATATGTCCCTTGGGCTACCCACAAAGGTTTCTTAGAAAATATACAACACCAAGAGGCAGTAGGGATCAGAGAACAAGGCAAGGAGTCAGACTGGAGTGAAAGAAGCAGTTCTTGCTTATTCCTCCCACTCCCCCCTTATTCATTGTCCCCCAGAGCTTGAGGCACTCACCCCCATAGGATACAGTCTTCCTAGGCACAGGGTTCCACCAGGCATTGTCCCCATAGCCCAGGCCCAGCAGTGCCGATGCCACCAGCCAGACGCCCAAGCATGGGCCCATGGTGCCTGCCCCCGGCCCTCGGCTCTGCACCCGATGCCCTACCTAAAGAAAGAGAAAGGGTCAGGAACAGACCCAGGGATGGCAAATCAGAAATTGCAGGGAGTGGTCAATTCAGAAGACCACACAAAGCAAGCACTAACCAACCACCTGATAGGGGTAACTACTTAAGGCCAAAGTAGCTCTTGTCCAGCTGTCCTTTTTATTGAGAGGGGTGGCCCCAGTCTTCTTTTTCCTTTCTCCTCCCTCCCCCCAAAAGGTCTTCCTGCTTTTTATCTAGGAGGGGGGTGGGTGGCTGAGTCAGCTGCTGGGGGGAACACTTCCTACCCTCCTAGACTCCAAGGAGCAATTCCCCACTCTCTTCCTCCACCTCCCCCATCCCCTCTACAGGAAGTTGTTTAAAAAATAAAAAGGGGGAAAAGTGGCCCCCTCCTCCCACCCTCTCTCCAGTACTGAATGGTTAGGTTTTTATCTACTCTGGAAGCAGGACTAGCCTCTACCAAAGCTCCCAGCTTTCCCTCCCATCTCAGTCCTGTCCACCCAGAATAGCCCAGTTTCCTTCCAATAGAGTAGGGAAGTCACCCAGTTTTCCAAGGGGTCTTATCTGAGAAGCTGTGACTGAGAAACCTGTCATCTTGACCTCCCCCCACCTCTGACCCTGCCTTCCCACAGGACAGAAACAATAGCTCCAGCCCCTCGACCTGGCCAGCTGCACAGAAGCAGAACAGGAATGAAGGCCTAGAGGTGACAGGGCCCAGCTTACTAAATCCCCCTTTGTTCCCCCCAGAAGGGAGGCAGGAAGTGGGTGGGATGGGCGTGGAAATGACCAGGGCCTCATCCTGTCGGTCCCTCGGGCAGCTTCCCAGGAGACACCAGCCAAGAGAGTAGTGGGAGAACAGGGAGGATTCAGGCTCTGACCAAACAACTCCCCTCTGATCATACAAAGAAGACAGGAAAGGGGGTTCCACCTAGGACCTGAAGGGAGCTTGGAGGGGTGGGGCGGACCCGGTGCTCAGCTTAGTTTAGACTGAGCTAAGATCCCCAAGTTGTGGACTGCTCACCCCAGAGACCCTCGCCTCGGGGAGGGCCAACTGGATCCTAGTCCCAGGGCAGCTCTCTATTCCCACATCCTGGGGGGGTTTGGGGGAGGAGGCAGATAATGTCCTGGAGCAGGGTGACATGGGAGGTGGGGCCCTCGCCCCCAAAAAAGGGTCCTTAGAGAGAGTGTGCACACCCCCATTCCCCCCTCCCCACAGCTCCGGGGATTTGAATCCAAACAAAGCCTCGGAGCCGGGAGCGTGGCGGAGGCATGGCCAGCGTACGCCCCCTGCCGGCATAAACCCTAGCACATGGGGGGCACTTTTATTCCTCCCCCCACCCCCTAGACCCCCCCCCTTCCAAGTTCCCCCACTACCCCAGGGAGGAGCCGAGCCCAAGCAGTTAGCCCGCATAATCCAGCTCAACAGCGGCGCCCCCACCCCCCCAGCTCCTCCTCTCAACTCACAAACAGTGGCCAGTACCCTCTACACCCCATGCGGGGAGGGGGGAGGAAGTGGGTGCTCCAGGATCCAGAAGGAGAACCCCCCCCCCCCGTCACTCCTCCCCGCGGCGCTCACAACTCCCCAGGGCTGGAGGCTGGAGCGAGCAACCCACTCTCAACCAAGACCGTCTCCAGAATCAGGGATCCGGGAGTCTCCTATGCACTCCACTCACTCACGGGCTCAGCCCCCCGGGAAGTCCTGGGGGCAGAGGGAAGGGGGGGGGGGTACCGTGGGGAAATCCGATCTCACGGCACCGGCCATAGCTAAAGCCCGCCCCAAACTTTCCATCGCTAGTGGGGAGGAGGTGGGAGGGAGCGAACCGGGGGGCAACTCTCAGGGGCCATCTGGGATCAAGCCCGAGGGGAAAAGGGGACAACCAGGGGAGGCTGAGAGAGAACCCGGGTTCTTCAAGAAAATTCAAGGGGAGAGACGCTACCTGCCTCGCTTCCCAGGCAGCCCCAACGTGACCCCCTCCCCCCCAGGATATCGGACCCTAGCAATACAGCAGGATTAAGGTGCCCCTCTAAGACCCCAGCAAGACTCCTCCGCCTCCTCAGTCAGTCAGGAGAGCCGAGCTTGGAGCGCGCTGTGGCCGGGGGGACGAGGCGTCAGAGGGACGGGATCGAGGGAGAGCCCCCCAGGAGCACTTGAGACAGAGCTATGGGGGCGCCGCAGCATCCTGGGCCCCCCAAACCCAGCCCCTCCCCCGCGAGGGAGGTTCCACGGATAGGGCACAAAGCAGCCCCAGGCGCCCAGTGCCTCCCCCGGCGCAGAACGCAAGGAGCAGCCCCCGAGCACCCCCGCTCCGCCCCGCGCAGCTCAGGTCCCACTTACCTCTTAAGCTCGGTCGGCTTGTCTCCGCTCAAATCCCCGGGCGCCGCCCTCGCGTCCCTCCAGCTCTGGAGGCAGCTCTCTCCTCCTTCTCCTTCTCCTCCTCCCAGCCTGCCTTCCTCCCACACTCTCTCCGTCCCTCCTTCCTTCCCTCCCTCCCTCCCTCCCTGGCCCGGGGCTCCTCTCCCTTTCTCGGCTCGGCTCCGGGTCGCGGGGTTCCCCGTGCCGTTGCTTCTCCCGCTCCCTTTCGGCAGCTCCAGTTCCCTCCACCTCCCCCTCCTGACGTCAGGCCCCGACCCAGAGTCGGGGCGGGGGGGGGGGGGGGGGAGGGAGGGGGGGGGAGGGCGAAAAGGAGGGAGGGATGGGAGAACTCGCCAGCAAGGGGGCTGAGCCGGGTTCCAGGCCAGCTGGGGGCCAATGGCCCACGGGGTCACCTCGCACCTAGAGTTTCCCGATATTTCTTACAGCCAGCAGCTCTGAAGCACCCCCACCTTTCCCTGAAGTCAACTGCCTCCCCATCCCCCCTACCCCCTTCCCAGTCAGATGCTGCCCTCTCCCGGGGTTGCTGTCCCTTTACTTCTACTTCTTCGCAGACGTCTTTCTCCCAATCAACCCCACTGGCTATAATGCCTATTGGGGATGGTGGTGAACTAGCATTAGCCGCAGGGGATTTGACTCACCCAATTCTTTCCAAACTACTCCCCCCCCAAAAAAAAGCTGTTTTGCGGCTCTGACAGGATTTAGGGCAAAACTGAAGGCTCCCTGAAAGCTGCTAGGGACTCAGAAACCCAGGTTGGGTGGGTCTGAGAATTTCAAAACAGTTCACAGGCCACATGGCAAGAAGCATCTGGCAGAGATGGAAAGCGAGAGATTTATCTTCATTCTGGGAAGATAGGGAGAGATGATCCTTTTAGGATTGAGAGGTTCCCACCAAAATCAGAAAGACTTGGCTTATTCCAGAATCCATTCCCTGATTCTTTCCTCCTGCCCTTCAGCAGTCTTTTCACTAAAAAAAAACTGGGGCTTCCATGGGGGAAAAGAAAGCACTCTGGTAAGACTCAAAGATCCATAGCCAGGGAGGAACAAAGACTTTGTCCGTCCTAATCAACAAGTTCAGCCCAGGGATAAAAAATACAAGAACTTTAGGGTCTGGGTTCCAGCATCACTATGGCATGGCCCAGGGCATGGATTGAGCCCACTCATTTTGAAATGTATTCTTTACCTCCAGGGACACCTGGAAGATTTGGTTAAAAATTGGATACTACCAAGATATTCAGATAAAAGAAAACTAACAGGAGTTTCTTGGGGGAAGAAAAGAAGAATTCAGTCAGAAATCTCTAAAATAATTTCTGGCCCAGCCTTATGGGGGAGGTGTCTCAATTTTTCCTCCTTCCCACCAGTCAATTCCCCAAGGTCCAAGAACAGCTCTTCAAAGTCCAAGCACAAAGTGGGAAGGTGGGAAAAAAGGAAGAGCCTTCAATTTAGTAGCCCCTCCCCTTCCCCACCCACACCTTCCTCTCCCCTCCCCCTCAAGTTCCTTGGGACTGGGTTAATCTGAGCCCCTTTAGGGAGAGCTATAGGTAGCTAGTTGGTGTGGATTCTGGCCCTAGCTTCATCCTGCTACTGCTACAGCTTGGGTGCACGGTGCACCCAGGAGGGGCAGCCTAGTTTCAGGCCCGTCAGCAGATTTGGGTTATAAATCCCTATATTCATGAGATTATAAATCAGCTCCGACAGCAACTTTTGTTCTGGGTTAAAACTTGGCGTCTAAAGACTGGAGACCAGAAGAGCAATGGATATAATTGGAAAAAGCAGAGTTTAGTTTCAGTAACAATAATGTCTTTGCTGGTAAATAAAAAAATAGGCTCACTCCTCCCTTCCCCCCCCATACCAAAATGCCAGCCAAAGGCACATTTCCCAGCTCCCTTCCATGAAGGAAAAAAACATACAAAACTATTAGCTTAAGATGGATTCAGACTCTGTTAACAATTTGCTAATTGTAAGAAGGGGGGATGGAGCAGGTCTTTTTATTGTCAATTGAGGAGAGGTGGGAGAATGATCTCTAGACCGAAGAAGGAAAAATAGTCAATGCAGAGAACCTGCAGAGCTAGAGTGGGCACCCAGACTCTCAACAGTTATGAGTCCACCAATTCCTTGGACTGTTAGTCCCCTATACTTTACCTTCACATGTCTACCTCTGTAGACAAATGACAGAGTAATCACTGAACCCTTAGTTTCATGTCCGCAACAGCCCCCACTGGAAACTCTGAAAGGATGGATTTGGTTTCACAATGTCTGGGTCACTTTCTACTGGACTTCGCTGGAGTTTCAGTTCCCTGAGGCAAGGGGGCGAAGTCAGACGATAGAAACCTCTAGGAACCAGACCACTTCCTCCAACAACCCCTCCTCTTCAAAGGGAAAAGGCTTCCGGCGCATAAGGCTCCCCTCTCTGACTCCCATTTCCCAGGTTAAGTGAGATTTCTTTTTCTACCTCAAAGCATTCACTTCATTTCCTCCCTTCTCTATGATGACGTCCCTCATTGAATGGGTGAGTGACGAGAATTCCCAATGATCCACTTGCATAAGATTCAGACCTTTTGATGAAAGATCAGGTAGCAGGAAACTTGGATTCCTGGGTTTAAAGTAATAACAACAAAGCTTCTGTTGTATAAAGAGTAAGGCTTATACATCTTCCTGGTCCCTTAGGATCAAAGTATTACTAGATTTAGTGCTGGAAGGGACCTCAGAGGTCACTTAATCCTAGCCCCCCATTGCACAGTTACTTGCCCAAAGTCACACAGTAGTAGCAGAACTAGAATCTGAACCCAGATTTTCTGACTCCAAATTCAACATAATTTATCATACTGGATGTCATTTGTTCAGCCAATTAATAGCTATTCAGTTTGTTTTAGTGTTTGTTTCTGGATATTGGGGGAAGGGGGTGTTGGTTTTTTTGTTTGTTTTTTCCCTCAAAGGAAAAATAGTACTGCTAAGGTTTCCTCTGCCATCATTTTCTCAAATGCATGTGGACTCCTGTATGGTCTCTTTTGAACAGAATAGGAATCTTGAACCTGGATCTTGTTTTTGGTATAGTCTATGCAATATCACCATAGCTCTTGGTTCCACAAATCCCTCCCCCACCAAAAAAACAGAAAACAAAAAACACCCTCTTTTCAAATTGTAATAAAGGACCTTTGGAAATAAATTAGTCTTTGAGATCCTTCAAAGAGGCTGAAGGATACATTGTCTATGAGCTTCATTTATTTTCTAGCCTACTGCATTTATTGTTTATTAAATTCAAATGCCAATGAATGTACCCACAGAATTTTTAGAATTAGAAGAAATCTCAATAGCCCTTTAGTCCAATTCGTATGTGACAACCTCCTCTGACATACCTGACAAGTGGCCATCTTTTGTGCTTGAAGCCTTGGGCTTCTTGGGCAATTCTGCTATGAAGTCTTTCCTGATCTGTGCCTTTTTTTTTTTTGGCAGCATCCATTCATTGCTCCTGAATCTGATTCTGGCTAAACAGGACAAATTGAATCCATTTTCTACACAATAATCTTTCAAATACTGGAAAGTGGCCATTTCAGAGGACCATAGACTTAGAAGGGACCTCAGAAGACATTTAGTCCAACCCCCTCATTTTATAATTGAGGAAACTAAAGTCCCAGGGTAATGTGACTTGCCCAGAGTCCAAGTGTCAAAGGCAGGAATGGTCTCAGATCCTCTGACTCCAAGGCCAGTGCTCTTTCCTTTCTCCCCCAGAGTTTCTCCAGTCTAAACATGCCCAGTTCTTTCAACTGATCTTCATATGACATGGACTCCAGGCCCATCACTGTCCCAGTTGCTCTCCTATTGACACTCTCTAGGTCTTAAAATATCCTTCCTAAACTGTGGTTCCTGGGCCTGGATACAATCAATATTCCAAATATGGCCTTACTGACCAGAGTACAAAGGGACTATCACTTTTTTATTGCTAAAAGCTATGCCTCTCTGCTACTCAGGATCAAATTAGCTTTTTTGGCTGCCATGTCATACTGCTGACTCATAATAAGCTTGTTGTCGTTGTTCAGTCGTTTTTAGTTGTGTCGGATTCTGTCACCCCATTTGAAGTTTTCTTGGCAAAGATACTAGAATGGTTTTGCCATTTCCTTCTCATTTTACAGAAGGGGAAACTGAGGCAAAGTTAAGTGATCTGTCCAGGGTCACACAGCTAGTGTCTGAGGTTGGATTTGAACTCAGGTCTTCCTGACTCCTGGCCCAGGCACTCACTGCACCAACTAACTGCCCTAATAATGTTTGCAGATCTTTTCCAGAAAAACTGCTATTCAACCATGCCTCCCCAATCTTGTACTTTTGAAGGTGATTTTTTGAATCTAAGTGTTGAGGCTTTACAGTGTCTGGCTCGTTTGTAAACATTTAAATGTTTGTTGTGTCAATGACATTTATTATGCCCATTGAATTTCATCTTATTTTCATCTAGTCCGGTAGTCTCTTCCCTAAAAAATGGACTTGTACACAGATCAGTTCTCCCTAGTGGTCTTGGAACTGAGATCTCTAGCCAGACTCCACCTTCCACCTTGGGGTGGTGAGGTTTCCACTGCTATGTAATGCTCTGCCTCTGTGATCCTTGAACTCCCTCCTCTAGCACTCCAGGGGGAGGGCACAGAGCCAGCCTGGTTCATGGTCTCCTAATAACACTGCCTTGTAGAAAGAAAAACTAGAGAGTGGGAGGGGCCAAATGGTGGCTACACTGACAGTCTAGAGGGGTAGAGATCCTAGGTTACAGTACCAATTCTGCCATTTATTAGCTGTGTGGCCTTAAAGTAGCTTCCCCTTACTGTGACTCAGTTTCCTAATCTAGAAAACGGGGAAATAACCTAGATCAGAGATTAACCTTTTTTGTGTGTTATGGATCTCTTTGGCAGTCTGGTAAAGCCTATGGACTTCTAATTATAGTTACCTATATTCATAATTGAAGGAAATGCTAAATCTCATTTAGAGGCTAGTGAAAATAAAGGTGTAATTTTTTTCCCATCCAAGTTCATTGACCCTCCCTACCCCCTTGAAATCCATATATCCCTTGGTTAAAATCCCCTGTAATATTCTAATATTAAATTCTAAAGTGCCTCCTTGCTCTTCTAAAGAAGGAGAATTGAGTTCAAATCTGGCCTCAGACACTTAACACTTACTAGCTGTGTGACCTTGAGCAAGTCACTTAACCCCAATTGCCCTGCCTCCCCCCTCCAAAAAAGAAAAAAAAAGGAAAATTAAGGTGAAGAAAGACACTCCACAGCCTGGGTTACTCGTGCTTTATATCAACTAGGAGAGCTCAAAATTGGACCTTTTTGTTGCCGAGTCATTTCAGTCACATCCTACTCTTTGTGACCCCATTGAAGGTTTTCTTGGAAAAGATACTTGAATGGTTTGCCATTTCCTTCTCCAACTCATTTTATAGATGAGGAATGGAGGCAGAGTTAAGTGACTTGTCCAGGGTCACAGAGCTAGAAAGTATCTGAGGTTGGATTTGAACTCTTGAAAATGACCTTTCCTGATTCCAAGCCCAGTGCTCTATCCACAGTACCACCTACTGCCTCTACTTCCCCTTTTAGTTTTAATTTTTTTTTTCAGGACCAGGAGATGGAGATGGAGGTAGCTATAGACCAAGGGTTTTCTCCCTTTCACTTCTTCCAGAAAAGGAACTTGTTTTAACCTTCCTTAAATCACACTCCTTCACCCCAAGAGACCTTCCTTAAGGGAAGAAGGAATAAATTATTCATTTACCTTCCCAGGAATATTCCCTTAGCAAATGCCCTTCTAGCAAAATGTCCCTAAGCTTCATCAAGGGGCTCAGAAAACTTGACCTCGATGGAAAGGTAGTGAGGTTTGCCAAGCTAACCATGGAATCTTTGATTCCCAAGAAAATTCACCTGTTTTCTACACCACACCAAATCCATAAGATCTGGCTATCTTCTTGGTCAACTTTGGAGAGAACCAGGAACAAATTCCAAGGTCTGAAGAAGATACTGTGTGTGTTTTTGTGTGTGTGTATGTGTGTGTACTGCCTTTTGAGTCAAGTAGCAACAGCTCCAGGAACTGGAAATTCCCCAGCTCAGCTCGGTCTCCAGGGGTACCTGCTCCCTGTCTGCCCCTGGCGGCAGGAACAAAGAAAGGAAATTTCAAAGGTGATTTCCAGGTTTCCAGAGAAAACTAAACTGCTGAAGATTAACTGTCAGTGAGTTCACCTGTCAGAAGGCAGAGGCAGCCCTGAGGGATGGTAAAGGTCAGTTCCCTCAAGTGATGAGTCTTCTCAATTCTTTTATCTGAAATCTTAAGGAAAACTGATGCGCTGGACATTGAGGGGACTTGGCCAGAATGGTCTATGGTAGACAGCCAGGAACAGAAACCAGACCTCTCCAACCAAAGAACCTGGGCACCACAGTCATTCTTGCCATAGTATCCTTCCACCTATCATATGGCAAAGAGGAGGGATGGTGTGTCATTCTGTATAGCAGCCAGTATAGTGCCATGGGCATCAGGGCACTTAATAATTAATGCCACTTGGATTCCAAGCATGCTGGGGTGCTGGAGGGGAGGAGGTTGTATACAACTAAGGTGAGGAGGCTTTGGCCTGCAGGTCTGCAGTCCTTGCTAAGTACAAAGAAGCAAAGGTCCTTCAAGCCCAGTCCTACTGTAGGTTAATGAAAGCCAAAAGGTGTCTGACTTAAAAGTTCTCCAGATATTATTTGCCCTTCCACAAACTTGGCATAGTAGATGACAAAAGGAGGCAGCTGTGTCACCAGGGAAAATGAAATACAGGGCAGTCACCAGTGGCTAAGTGATGGAGGTGCTCGGCAGTACAGACTAATTTGTGGGAATTATGCCTTTCAGAAATGCTACCTGAAATCCAGAAACTGGTATAGAAGGCACCCCATGGAAGAAGCAATCCAAAAGCAGTACTGAGGACTAGCAGAACAAGAGTGAGAAGGACAGAATAAATACCACTCAGTCACTGCACCACTGGTTACTTAGGAATACAGTTCAACACCAGACAACTTCATAGCTTTAATGGTAGAAGGAGGGAATTTTGCACAGAACTCAAGATCTTCAGGGTCTCCACTGGGGACCAGGAAACATGGACACATGAAACATGGAAAAGTCAAGTTGGGAAATGGCAGAAGCTGTGTTCTAGACTGAGGGAAGGATGAATCATCATGGATACCATAGACAAGGAGACCCCTAAAACCAGGTGCACTTAATAAAGTACCCTACTTAAGATGGGGCCATCCTATCACCCCAGTAAATGTAATGTCCCATGCCAGCTCTGCTCTTCTGACTCATTTTGTACACATATACCCCTAACCCATGAAGGCAATGAGAAGATTAGACCAAGGTGAGACAGAGGGAGTCAGGGGGAGGATTCAAATCCATGTTTCTCATGACTCCAAGTTTAAAGACCTCTCTACCACACAGTGCCAATAACTAGCTTCGTAACTTTGGACACAACCTCTCTGGGCCTCAGTTTCCCCAGCTATAAAATGAAATTGGACTAAATGTTTCCAAAGATATTTTCCAGTTCTAAAGATCCATGAATCTACAAATCTATTGATTTCTAGAGTCTTGTCACAATATTGCCTTTAACCCTGGGCCAATCTCTTTCTCAATCTTGGGTTCAGTTTCTCTGTCTGATGGTAGGAATAACACACTCTAGAACCTTTCCGGTCATGTAGGAGATTGATAAAGATGCTTCCTGGAGGAAAGATGCATTTGAATTCTAATCAGAGGAGAGAGAATATAGCAGAGGAGGAATACAACAAAGGGGGGGGAGGGGCAAGGTGCAGGCAGGGCAGTAGTGACTTAGAAAAGGGCCGACCAAGTTCCAGGTTCATCCCTATAGCTTACTACCCTCCCCCTCCTTCCCTTCCACTGAAATTCTAAGGACGGACTTTGTAGAATAAAGAGCTTTTCTGAACCACCTGATGCTGAAATAAGACTTTAAAGTACAAACAGGAACCTAATCTCAAACAGAAAGGATTAAAAACTTGGATGGATAGGAGCAAGAGCCTGGGAGGGGCTGAAAGAGGTCCACATGTGGGCAGACCGAAGAAGCTGGGCCAGAGGAGTAAGAGGCAGAGTTCCTTGATGCCTTGTCAGGGACTGAAGCGTGGTTATCAGCTGAAGTTGCAGATGCTCAGGTAGTAGGGCTGGGATCTGAGGTCCTCTGCTGGCCCCTGACTTCTCCATTGTCTCCTTCATTTCCCCTGAGTTGATTCTCTGTCAGTCTTCCTGCCTGTGCCAAAACTCTTGAGTCAGCTCCATCCCAGCTCCACTTCAGGTCTCTTTTCAGGGGTTGTAGTACTGGTCCTGTGAGGAAAGTTAAAAAAAAAAAGCAGCACATTACGTGATTGCCTAGAGAGTCAAATAGGAGCTGACACCAGCTCTTCCTAGGCCATTTGGCCCAGACATCTGCAGTTCCTGGGCCTGGGTGGGGGAAATGCCCAAGTGTAACTTTGACAGGAAGATTTGGACAAATCTGGCTTTCCCATCAGGGACAGGTCATTACAGGAAGACAAGGTGTAAACTATCTTCTCTTTCTTCTCCCAGCAAATACCCTCCTCTCTTCCATGGGAAATTAGCTTTGCACAATTTGTCCAGCAGAATAAAGGGCTGAGGAGGATCTCTTTCCACCTTTTTCACAAAGGTCAGAGGGACCCTACCCACATCCTCTGACATGCCCCTGTGTGCCTCCTTGGTGGTGCCCTATTAGCTCCAGACAAAGACTAAAAAAGCAGGGTGGGGGGGAGGGAGAAAAACATTGGAGACAATAAATAAAAAAGACTAGGACAAAGAGAAAAGAAGAATGAATGAAGAAATGGCCTGTCCCTCAATTCTCAAGCCAGGGTTGAAGGCTCCAGTAGGGATTTCCTTGTCCTTCATAGGAAGAGCTCAGTGGTTTTTGCCCCCTTGTAAGCCAAGGAACAGAAACCTAGTAGACACTGACTGGTGAGGAGACCAGTCTTCAGTAGGGCATAGTAAAGAGAGAAAATAGATTTAGGAATCCCTTGTGAGAACTGGGAGTGGGTCTGAGTGGAGTTGTCCTCTCCCCTGGGACCATGAGGATGCCAGGTCGAGGTCAGGAAAAAAAAAAAGATGGCATTTAAGGAAAATGCTGGACAGCCAAGTTCTGTTCCTGGCATCATTCATATCAAAATGCCATTTTTCTGGTTCAGACTTTCTCCCTCTCCAGGACTCAGTCTCCCTTTCTAAGAAATCAGGAAAGGAATATCCAATCACCCACACAAAAAGTGGATGGTCAACACATTTTAGAAATAATGATGGCAAGAGTGCCAGTCCACTGCCCTCACAGCTCCAGCAGCCCAAGTTAGGGTGGAGCAGGTTGTAGGCTCTGGTCAGCCCAGCCCCTCCCCTGATCCCCACTCAGGCTTAGGGCTAAGAGTTACAAAGGGCTGTTACCGGAGGCCTGTACTGGGTCAAGAGCTCCTGCCAACGGATGTACATGTGGGCTGCCAGGTCCTTGAGTCTGGTCCGATACATGGCCTGGGGGCTGTCGTGGATGTGTGTGGTGACCTGTTGCTCCAACTGCACACACAGCTGTTGCAGCTCACCCTTGGAAAAGAGAAGAAAATGAGGGAGAGGGAGCAGGTGTGCAGTGGGGATGTTGAGAGGCCCAGAAGACCCAAAGTGGATGGAGGAAGTAAGAATGTAGTCAGATAGACTCGGATGGAACTCTGTGTCCTTTCTAAATCAAACTTTGGAAGCCTTCAGGAATGGGGGCATGGCAGTAAGGGACAGTTGTACAACCATTTCATTTGTTCAGAACCGAGAGGGTAAGTGGGAGGGAAAAAGGATTAGGAATGGAATGTGGAGGTAAATTAAGTCACAGAGCAAAGGAGCAAGAATTAGAGCTGGAAGGGAATTGGAGGTCACTGTCCAACCCTGTCATTTTACTTGCGAGGAAGCTGAGGAAGAGAGAGGTGACATAAAAATAGCTATAGTGCTTTAGGGCATGCTTTACATGGATTATCCCATTGGATCTTCACAAAAATCTGGGTGGTGGGTGCTATTTCTGGTCTACAGATGAGGAACTGAGGCAAACAGGATTAAATGACTTGCTCAGGGTCACACAGCTAGTAAACTGTCTGAGGCTGGATTTGAACTCAGGTCTTCTGGACTCCAAATACAACATTCTTTCACCTTCACAGTCACAGGCTTTGTCCTATTCTTGCTGGGCAAACTTCATATAATGAATGACAAGGAACAAAAGGACTCCTGAGATTCTCAGCAGCTGTATCCTTGACTCAGCCACACACTTTTTGTAGTTCCCTTACACTGAGCCCCCATCTCAGATCTAAGCCACCCCAGTTCTACCAAACAGGTGAAGATAAGAGTTTAGGAGCTCCCCTCTATCCTCAAGCCTCCCCACTCACCCACTTGTCTGTCGTGATGCTCTGGCTGCCAACAACCATGCCAGCCAGCTTCAGGAGGCTATGGCACAGATAGCAGACCTATCAGAGAAACACTGAGTTAGAGGGGTGGGTCAGTGGGGACTTTATTTCCCTTCAATTTCTAAGATTCTCTTTTCTTACCTTCTTTTTTTAAAATTCAGTTTTATTTTACTTTCAGTTCTGAATTTTCTCCCTCCCACCTTATCCTCCTCAAAGGAAACAAAACAAAACAAAACCCATTACAGATATAGAGTCAAGCAAAACAAATCCCCAGATTAGTCCTGTCCAAATAGACACACATACACACACATATGTGGTTGCTGTTGCTCCGTCATTCAATTGTGTCCAACTCTTCCTGACCCTATGATCTTTTTTCTTTTTGGAGGGGGGAAGGCAGGGTAATTGGGGTTAAGTGACTTGCCCAAGGTCACACGGCTAGTAAGTGTTAAGTGTCTGAGGCCAGATTTGAACTCAGGACCTCCTGACTCCAGGGCCGGTGCTCTATTCACTGTGCCACCTAGCTACCCCAACTCCATAAACTTTGACTGTGTGGTTTTCTTGGCAAAGATAATGGATCAGTTTGCCATTTCCTTCTCCAGTGTGTTCCATTTTGCAGATGAGGAACTGAGGCAAATAGGGGTTAAGTGACTTGCTCAGAGTCACACAACTAGTAAATATCTGAGGCCAGATTTGAACTCAGATCTTCTTGACTCCAGACATGATGTTCTATCCACTGCACTACCTAGTTGCCAGAGAGACACAGAGAGAGACATAGACATATATAGATGTGTAGATGTGTTTATCTACACATATGTAGATATAACTATATATATGCATGTATGTAAACAAATAAATATGTACACACACACACACACACACACACACACACACACACACACACACACTCTTTAATCTGTTACTCTAGATGCTTGCTTTAAGACCCAAACATTACCACAGGGTTCAGTCTCATACTGAGCTCCAAATAGCAGCTCCTAGGGTGGAAAGACCCCAATAAGACTTGGATAGCCAACACTGGGAGCCCACTTCTACCCAACACTGCAAGGAAACTGAGGAAGGACTGACCCAAACACCCCTAGACCCAAATTCTACCAGGTTTTTTTTCTCCAGTGAGTGAATTTTTTCCTTCCCTTCCTCCAAAGAAAGACTCAAATCTTTTCTTCTATAATGGCTCTCTAGCTCTTCTAAACATAAACCACCTCTATATTATAACTCCAAGAAAATAAAATCAGAGTTTAAAAATCCATTATAAGGGGTGGGCTAGGTGGCGCAGTGAATAGAGCACCAGTCCTGGGGTCAGGGGGACCTGAATTCAAATCCTGTTTCAATTGCCCCTCCAAAAAGAAAAAAAAATCCATTATAAAAGAAAATAGATTGTATTCATCTGTCTTGCCTTCTCTGACTATAAATTTCTTTCTTTTTTTTTTCTTTTTGGAGAGGGTAAGGCAGGGCAATTAGGGTTAAGTGACTTGCCAAGGTCACATGGCTAGTTTTGTGTGTGTATGTGTGTGTTAAGTGTCTAAGGCTGGATTTGAACTCAGGTCCTCCTGACTCCAGGGCTGGTGCTCTATTCACTGCGCCACCTAGCCACCACTGACTATAAATTTCTAGAGGGCCATTTGTAAGTATTAGATGGTGAGGCCAATCAGACCCAAACCAATAAGTACTTATGAAATGCTTACTATGCGTTAGATACCAGGGATACAAAGATAAAACAGTCCCTTCCCTCAAGGCATTATAGTCTACTGGGCAAAGAGTGAGGTAAGAGTAGCAGAGGAGATGTTTCTAAGCTCAAATTCCACAGAAAGACCTGAGTCAATGAACAGTACCAACATTTAGGTACATGTATACTTCAGTTCCCATATTTATTAAGTAAAGGAGCTTGCAGGATGGCTTTTAAGGTCTCCTCCACGTGGTAGAAGGCAGCTAGGTGGCACAGTAGACAGAGCACCAGGCCTAGAATAAGGAAGACTCAACTTTGTGAGTTCAAATCTGGCCTCAGACACTTAATAGTTGTGTGACTCTGGATAAGTCATTTAACCTCATTGGCCTCAGTTTCCCCATCTGTAAAATGAGCTGGAGAAGGAACTACTGGACCACTCTAGTATCTTTGCCAAGAAAACCTCAAAGACTCAGACACAACTGAATAACAACCAACCAGCTCTAAATCCAAAGACTATGACATATTCCTCAAACTAATTTTATTACTATTCTTACTTGCAAACCCTAGGGACTAGGTCACAGAATAGGGGGTTGTCATCACACAATCAACTCATTTACGGGCTGTTCTCATGAGAGGCATCATGGTACAATAACAAGAGCCTGGGTTTTGGTATCAAAGGTCTTGGGTTTGAATCTTGCCCCTGCAATGTAGTTATATGTCTTTGGGGAAGACACAATCTCTGTGGGCCTCAGTTTCTTCCTTTGTAAAACGGGAAGTTAGACTAAATGGTATCTAAGTCTCTTCCAGATCTAAAACTATAATCCTCTGAAGGATACAAGGACAGTCCTTCAGCTTTGCTAATAGAAGTCAGTTCTCTGGGAATACTAGAACTGATATAAGGAAACTATCTTTGGTTTCAGACTTTCACTGCTATCTAAACTCCAGTCCAAACCATTAACCCTCCTGGCCTCTTCTGCCCAAGCCTGCTTGGTTCTCTGGGTTCAGAAATCTGCCATATCCAGTCCCTAATCTTTCCTCCTTCTCGTCACAGATGACCTAACTGAAATGCTTCTGCTTCATTCTAGCGTCCACTCCCTTTCTCCCTTTTCCTCCACTGTTTCCATACAATCATGAAGAGAATCTGCTTCCTAGAATTTACAAGGAAAATGAGACTCCACAAATTCAGAAATAATATGCCAGGGTAAGGTCATTAGAAGTATGAATTAAAAAACAAAACAAAACCATGTCCAGTTCCAGGCTAGGTGGCTCTTAAATGTGGCTAAGCTATTCAAACCAGTCAATCTTCCCCAGGCTTAACTTGACCCATAATGCTCAGAAGGTCCAGGATTATCATGGAATTTGTACACCTGGGCAGCACAGATTAAAACTCATTCATTAATTTTGTAATCCCAGGCTCATTCTCGGCCAATCAGGATTGTGCACCAGATGTCAGAGTATTCTGCCCACATTCCTACCTAATCAAGCAACCAACTTTCCTTCTCTTTGGCCAGAGTAAAAATTTAAAAACACGATAAGATATAATGCTCCCATCACTTCAAAAATCAAAATAATTCAACCTAGCAGACAACTTACCTCCCAAGTTCAGAAAAACCCATGCTCTTTTGTATTTCAAGTATATGGAGGGAAATAGAAGGCCATGAAAGACAAAGAAAGTCAGAAAGAGAAACTGAAATAAGTATGCTCCTAGCCCTTTACCCACCAGGGTGCTCTTCCCTAGGTCTGTTTGCTTTACTCCAGCACTTCCAGCTGCCGGAGGGTATCAGAAGCAAATAATCTTGGATTTGATGGATAGGAAGGAGAGAAATTGACTCAGCCCATAACGAGAGCCAGGATGGCAGCTATTGCTTGGTGATGATCACACTAGAACAGAACTGAGCCTGAGAGACCTCTGAGGCTACCTTGCTCAGCTCACAACCCCAACAAGTTAAGTTCCAGTGATGGGGACCTCAATACCCTTAAAAAACAGTTCATTCCACTTTTGGACAGCTTTGTTTTGTTTTGGGGTTTTTGGAGCCAACTGGGGTTAAGTGATTTGCCCAGGGTCACACAGCTAGTAAGTGTCTGAAGTTGGATTTGAACTCCAGGACCAGTGCTCTCTCCATGCACCACCTAGCTGCCCCTAACTCTGTTAAAAAGTTATTTCTTTATATTGACCAGAAACCTGCCTCTCCATAGCTCCCACCAATCAAAACAACTCCTTCCCCCAGCATATCCTTTCAGATAATTGAAAACTGCTCTCTTGTCCCCCCACACCCAGTTCCATCAACATATGGAATTCCAATTCATATACAGCCTGGTTTCAAGCTTCTCCCCTTCCTGGTTGCCCTCCTGTGTATACATTCTAAGCTGTAGATGTCCTTGCTAAAACGTAGTGCCCAGAATTGAACAGTTCTCCAGATGTTGTCTGAGTAGGACAGACTACAATAGGACCAGCACCTTCCTCACCCTGGGTACTGAGCTTACTTCTATTAATGCAGCTGAAGATCACAGTGGTTTTTTGGCTGCCACATCACAACTTTTTCACATGAATTTCTAGACACTCACGTCTCCCCCATTCTATATGTGTGCAGTTTATTTTTGCAAGCACAAGGCTTTACATTTGTCCCTATTAAATTTAATCTTCATCACATTACTTTTCCTAGAGAAGTGGGTGAAATCTGTCTCTGAAAGAGATAAAGCCCTCAGATGGGTTAAAAGTCCAAGCTTATTGTTACAGTACAGCACAGAACCAAAGACAGACCCATTATTTTCCATGCGGGCAGAATTCTTTAAACTTAGGATTCTGTGGACTTGGCTTTAAAAATATATATATTTTGATAACTGAATTTCAACATAACTGGTTTCCTTCAGAATACTAATACTTTGTATTTTATATTGTGCATTTAATGTTATTCTGAGAAGGGTTCACTAGGCTTCGCTAAGTCAATGACACAGAAAAAGTTAAGAAACTCTATGTGACAGGAACATTATATTAATCCAGCACTGTCCCATCCTCCATCCCCATGAAAGGCAAGTTAAGCTTCCTTTTTTTTTTTTTTTAAAGGTATTAAGACTTTCCTCAAGATGTGCTTGGCTTAGGGAGCTAAAGGCTCAGGCTGTTGATGTCACTTCATCATGGGAGACTAAGGCAGCCATCATAAGGAGTTCCATGGGCCATCTGATACCTGGCTGATGGATCATGGCAGATAACTCCGCAAGGGAGACTCACTCCTCTGAGCCAACTCAAGGAATCCTTAATGCATCCCCTTGCTAAATATCCTTCTTTTGCCATGGCTCAATAAATCTCTTTTTGTTAACTACCATATGACCTACAAGTGCCTGATTTTGACCAGCCTGAATAAGGTCTAAACCAGAACAGCTCTTCTAGAGGAGGGAGGTCCTGTTTGAAGTTCACCTGTTTCTTTTTGGAGATTTCTCATGATCACTACAGTGCAAGTGCTTGAGAAAGGAAGAGAGTTTACCCCACACTATCACCTTATCCTATTCTCACCAGTCTCTTCTGAATGCTTCTCATCTCTTTGTACACCACAAACATCTAGGAAGTGCCTAAATTCACTGTATTAGCTGGTGTGGTTGGGGCAGAGACTGCTAGGTAGGACTAGAGACTGCTGCCAGCCCAGGTGAGCTCTCTCTCTCTCTCCTCCAGAAGATGCTGCCCCAGGAGTTTTTATTCTTGGAATGGGGGAATCTTTTGTTTTATGTAAAGCTTCCCCTATCTCCCAGCTATAACTGGCAGACTGCTGCTGCCTGCAGACTGCACGTCACAGCAAAATGACTTGCGCACAGTAGGTGTTTGGCAAATGTCTGTTGAATTGAATTCAGTTGTCTGTGTCTAGTTCCTAGGCCCTGGCACATTATCATCAGAGCCAGGCCTGATTATTCCCAAAAAAGTAGCTGGCTTTCCAAATGTACCTCGCTCTGAAGTATTTCTTTTTTTTTTCTTGCAGCTGAAGGCTACAAGGGAAAAAATGGAGGAGCCTGCTTTGATCTTGTTCTTGTTCCTGCCTCTAATATACTAGCAAGCATCCTGCCCCTCCTCTTCTTCAGAAAACAACCTCTGCGCCTGTTTTGGGACTGTCCCCCACTGGGAGGTCAGACAGCCAGGGCCAGGGCTGGGGAAGATCTTGGGTGTTTCCAGCTCCACAGTTGTCTTTCTGAAGTGAGGTGGGCAGTTACATTCTGATCTCTCTTTTCATCAGGAAAGTTGATGCTACTAAGTAGAGTTTGTTCTTGACTAATATCCAGTCATTTCTCCAAACACGAATGAACTTCTGACATTTCAGGAAAAACAGTAATCCTCTTATCCAAGGGCCTCCCAGTGCCCATGCCTCTGGATGTTAAACTAAGGAGGGCACACAAACATCAAGTCATAATAATTCAGTAAATAATTAACTAACATTTATTAAAGGCCCACTATATTCAAAGCAATGAGTTAGGTCCTGGGGAAGAAGCAATATGAAATACGGTCTCTGTAGCATATGGCCCCTGGAGTCAGGAGGACCTGAATTCAAATCCAGTCTCAGACACTTACTAGCTGTGTGACCCTAAGTGACTAGCAAGTCACTTAACCCTGATTGCCTCAAAAAAACCCTAATCTAATACAGTCTCTATTCTAAAAGAACTTAACAATTTAGTAAGGGAAATGAGAAATAGTCACAAAAAAACCTATACTACAAAATAGAACAAAAGTACAGAAAAGATCATGTATAGACCCCATGACTCTTATCTCTCCATTACTTCCTGAGCCAAATCCCAAAAAAGCATAATTCAGTTTGCATACTTCTTGGAAAGTCAGTTCTTTATCAGTACTTATATTGCTACCATTTTATGTCTGTTTAGGGCCAGGGGAGACAAAACACACAGTCCTGCCCCCATGAAGCTTACCTTAGAAAACAGATTTCTAACCCTATCCTTTCATTTTAGGAATTTGGGAGCTGGATCCCATCAGCCAGCAAGGGAAAGAGAAGAGAAAAGTCTAAATATTGGGCATAGAGAAAAACAGTCATGTAGTGGTAAGAGAGTCAGATTTAGAATCAGAGGAACTGAATTCAAATTCTGCCCTGGTATGACATCAAGAAAGACTCTTCATGTTTTCTAGGCCTCATCTGTAAAATGAAGGGGTTGGACCAGGCTCCTCCCCATTCTAAATCCATGATCAGAGACATACATGTTTGCAAGTACCAAGTAAGTGGTAGTAATGGTATAATAATGGAGACATTTCTGCAGCATTTTTAAGGTTTGTAACGTCATTTCATTTGATTCTTGTACCAAGGCAGACCTAATTAGGATCACTATCCCCATTTTACAGAGGAGAAAGCTGTGCTTAGAGAACTGACTTGCCTTAAGTCACACACTTAGCAAATGGAGAAGGTCTTCTGATTAAAAATCCATTGCTCTTTCTACTATATCAGGTTGAGAATTCAGAGGAGGAAGATAGCACCTTCAGCTAGAATGCTCATCTAAGATTTTAAAGAAATGTTCTTAAAGAGTGGGTTGACTTCCAATAACAACAATAACTGACATTTGTTAATCATTCCCTCAGGTAGCTAGGTATCACCCCTGGAGTGAGGAAGACCTGAGTTCAAATATGCACTTAGACACTTACTAGCTGTGTGGCCCTGGGCAAGTCATTTCACCCTGTTTGCCTCAGTTTCTTCATCTGCAAAATGAGCTGGAGAAGGAAATGGCAAAACTACTCTTGTATTTTTGCCATGAAAACCCCAAATAGAGTCACAAAGAGTCCAACAAAACAACATGACCTCATCTGGTGCTCAAAACAGCCCTATGAGGTTGAAACTATAGATATTCTTAATCTCCCTTTAACAGATCAGGAAACTGAGGCTCAGAAAGATTAAATACCTTGCTCATGACCACAAAGAACCCATGCCTTTGGAAAGATTTGCAATCTCATTCCTGTTATATTCACATAATCATATCTGGAAGGAAAAGCCCAACATGATTCTTAGACCTGCTTGGGGAAGGAGTGGGAGGAAATCATTAGCAAATGCCCTATTCATGCTTTCCTGTGTGCAGCAATGCTCTGGAAAAAAATCTATGTGCTGACCAGGAAGGAGTTTGCAGAGGCTTGGAGGTACTTTGCAGGATTCAAAGGTTTTTCTTTGGCATTAGAGGCCCTGACTGGGGAAAGGCCCCTTAGGCTGCCTAGCTCCCAACTAATATTGGTTCGTGGTTCAACGCGAGCCCGGGGACCAAGGCAAAACAGAATTGATTAGAACTTAAAACTAAACTCACTTATAACTTAAAATCAAGCTGGGGGCCTTTTCCCTGCAACTTTGGTGATATGCTGAGACTTCAAGGGAAGTAAACAGAGCCCCTTCATAGACAAAATCTGCTTCCCGGGGTTAGCATTATCATTTATATAGAGTTCTAGTAAAGAACTTCCGAGACACTAAGGGGATTTGGAACCTGAGTTCTCCCTCTGAAAATACTCAGGGCTGTTAGGGTACAAAAAGCAGGCTTTCAAGAGCCAGGAGAAACATCCTCAAGGGGTGTGTATGTGCATGTGGGGGGAGGGGAGGTAGGAAAGGAGAAAGGGAGGGCCCCTTAAGACAAGGAGTAAACAACCAGGTGCAAGTCCCATTTCCTGCTGCAGGCCTGTGTTGACCGTCTGGTGAACTCCAGCAAGCCTATTCCTGTCCCACCTTTTCCAGGAAGCCTTCCCCAATCCCTCTTAATTCTAAAGCTTTCTCTCTGTTAATTATTTCCTATTTATCTTGCATACAGCTTGCTTTGTATATATTTGTTTGCATGTTTTTTCCCCTATTAGACTATAAGCCCCTTGAGGGCAGGGACTATCTCTTGTGTCTTTTTGTATCCCCAGTGCTTAGCACAGTGCCTGGAACTAGCATATTTCAGAAATGTTTACTGACTGAATGATTGATTTAGGAACCCAGGATTCCTCAGCAGCAGGAAAGGGAGTTCTATCCATGGGACACAACACCCATACCTTGATACAATACTTTCCCTACCAGTGTTATCTAACCACAAGACACCCCGAGTGATATAGGGAGAAGACAGGGATCAGATGTGGCTGTGGATTACTTGGACGTCCCACCATTCTGTGCACCTTCACAGCTCCATGTCAGAGAAATACTAGAGAGGAGAAATGAGTGGAGTCCCCAAGGTTTTCACTCTGGAGAGACTCTGGAAAAGGCATCTCCTACTTCAGTTCCCTTTCTTGCTGCAGAATAACATCACGAGCTGCCTCAGCTCAGCTCAGCTCCTCTGACGAAAATGTAACTATTCCAACAATTAGATTAGAAGATGGAACTAGAGCCTGCAAGTCCCAAGGAAAAGCCAAGGTAAAGGAAGAACCTTACTGAGCACCTGGGGGAGTCCCAGAATCCGGGAAAAGGACATGTCTAAACCCAATGCTGACAAGACTGTAATATTCCCCAAGTCAGGAATCTTATCTTGGATTCCTTTATGAGTTTCCCACCCTCCTCGTGGTTTATTCGAAGTGGAGTTAAACAAACAAACAAACAAAAAACCACCAAGATCGAGTCAATTCCATCTAGGAGAATTGTATTCTCAGCTTGGGCATACGGGTAGGGGTTGAGATTGGGGAAGGAGGGAGAGTAATTCATGTGCCAGATGGGGAAAGTGGATGGACAGATATTTCCCAAGATGCTTTTCCATTTGCAAAATTTCCCTCTGGATGATGCCAAGGGGACAGGCCAGCTTGCCACGGTATTCAAGTCAGGAATAAAAAGAAGAGAGAAAGTAATTTTTTTATATGAACATCACTTTAAGTGAATCTAACCAAAATGATGATAGTTTCCATAGAACATTTTTTCCCCTGACCCTGTAAGAGACAAATATTTAATCTTAATGCAATCCTATTTAAAAACAAAAACAAAAACACCAAAACCTCAGTTTTACCAGGTCCCCTCTGCTAACTAGCTCAAGGCTGTTAAATTTTGCTGTGGCCAGAAGGGCACAAGTATTGCTGGTCTCTCCATCTTGGAGCTGAGTGGATCAATTCCAACAAAGCTCTAGGACAGCTGCTTAGCTAGTGGGAGAGTGGGACTTGGCTACAAGGAAAACCCTAGCTCACAGGCTGTCATGGAAGATGCTACTCAACAGTGCTGTATTTTTTCCAGCAGAGCTGCCTTAGCCACTGGCTGAGTCAGTGCCTGGTCCAAGGACAGCTCACAGGGCTCCCACCAGCTGGCCCCTGCCACCCTAGAAAAAGAATAAGAATAGAGACACTGATTGAGGAATAGTAAGGCTTGATTTTTCTTCCCAATAGGAAAGAAAGAGGCCTAGATCTGGATTCAGAGGACTGAGATTTGAGCCCAGTGACCCAAGTTATTCAACTTTGTTGAGCCTACTCCTTCTGTAAAATGGGTATGATAATATTTATACTATTAGCCTCACAGGGTTGTTGTGAGGAAAGTATTCTGCAAGCCCGAAGTGCTATTTAAAGGCATTATTATTAGGAGGAGGAGGAGGAGGATGCTAAAGGAAGTTTGCCTACATGGAAATGGGCTGTTGGAGGTCTTCAAGAAAAGACTGAAGAATCAATGATTCAATGTGTTGTTGAGGGAATTGCTGTCAAAGTACAATTTAGACTAGATACCCTCTGAGGTCTCTTGGACTCTGGGCTACTAGTGATAGTAAAGTAAAGAGCAGATGGACAAAGTTTGGAGGAACCAACCATGGGAGCCTGAATGTCCTGGGGGGAAGAGGGGGGATGGAACATAGTGGGATGCTAACTGCTGAGATGACTTTATTTTTGCTTTGTTTTGTTGAGGTAATTGTGATTAGGTGACCTGCCCAGGTTCACATAGCTAGTAAGTGTCTGAGACAGGATTTGAACTCAGGTCCTCCTGATTCCAGGCTTTATTCACTGGGCCACCTAGATGCTCCAGCCCTGCCCCTTCCCCCCCCCCCCCCCCCGCAATAACTTTGTACTAGAGGACAGAGGGTACAGACCCTTTGTCCAGAGGTGTACTGGAGTTAGTTTATGTTGGCCCTTGAGAGCCAATTATTACATTTTCAGTGGGTGAGCAATTATACCTTGGAAACCCTACAAACCAGTGATTGATGTATTATTTTGTTGATTGTCTAGACTTAGGAAAGTAATGGGGAAGTATTAACAATTCAGATTAAACTTTAAAAGTGTGTCAAACAGCACACCCTTGATACAAACTGTCCCTGCCCTGTCATGTGAGGCAAGCAGGACCCAGCATGATCTCCATTATCTTTGATTATCCTACTGCAGAGGGATTCTAGGGAAGCAATTGCATGAAAGGATGAATGTTATGGTGTGAAGTACTCTTCAACATAGAGTCTCGATTATCTGAAGACTTGGAGGTCAGGCCTAGCCCAGTCTCTACTGGGGTTTATCTTGGAGAAGAGAGTTTAGTTTTTGGGACACGGCTGAGGGATCAAGTCTGCTTATGAGGGATTGTCCAGGAAACTTAAGAACAGACCCAAAACCTCACGTCAGCTGTAAGACTAACCAGTGCTCCCACACTGGCTGTGACCTATTATTAGATTAGACTTCCTTGGGCCATTTCAAACCAGAATCCCTGGGTCTGGACTGAAACTAGACAGGCTTCTTTTGGTAATATTCAATGATCACTTGTACTCAGCCTGCAGCCTAGAATTGGCAGATGAAGGGCTCACATGCCATCTTAAGGAAGAAGAGGGAGAGGCCTGGGCATCTTCTTCCCAGGGGCCATGCAGAAGTGTCATTTTCTGCCTTTAGGCCCTAAGGGCAAGACCTACGTACACTATCACACACTAGGCAAATAACAACAGTAATTAATAATGAGTAATCTTAGAGGCCAGGCAGCATAAAGGCCACAAGTCAAAGGCTGAGCCTAAAAGTAGAAAAGGAAGCTGGCCTGGCAGGTCTTTCCGGGAAGGAAGAACAAGGGGTGGTACTTTCTTAGGGTAAATCCCCATCTTTATTCTGCCACTCACTACCACCTGGATTGCTCCCTCTATTCTTTCCCCTTCCTCCTGACTTTGATTCCTTACTCCTTCTTGTCATCATTCTAATGAACAAATTACACTGTGCATTCCCAACTCATGCAGCTGCTTTCAGCCCTAGGACTGAAAGATCATTTTCATAAATGAGATTCTTCTTCTCTAACTTTCAGCACCAGTAGGATCTGAAGAAGTACATAGAAGGCACTGTTTCCAGAAGGAAGGATTAAATCTGAGAACTTTTAAAACATATATATAAACTCTAATATAATTGCTTTCTTTTACAGTTATATGTATTTTATTTTATACATTTAAAAACACTATTCTGAGAAGGGGTCCATAGATTTTACCAGACTGCTACTGCCCAAAGGGAAGGTCCATGAAACACACAGAAAAAGGTTAAGAAGTCCCATCTGCAAGTCACTTAACCCCAATTGCCTTGCCTTCCCTCCCTCCAAAAAAGAAAAAAAAGATCTGACTTTGGAAATGACTAATTCAGAAGTGTTATCAGTTACAAATCCCAGAGCTGGGTGGGGGAGGGGGGTAAAGTGAGAGTAACCCAGGGCCACCAGGAAATGAGGCAGGATGACACACTATTCCTTCCTATCCTAATGTAAAAGGACCCAGAAGTGGGGAGAGTAGGAAGTGGAGAAACCGCAAATGGGAATGTCCTGGGAAGATATCTGAAAAAGGACGGGACAGGCCAAAAGAGCCATGGGCACAGTTACTCTAGCTCCCCACCGCAGCTCAATCCCAGAAGCCAAAGTGGTCCATTCAAGGAGATAGAAGAGGGTAGATTTTTTTGATATGGAGTAAGGATGAGGCCACTCTAGGGTGATGGGAAACAGCCTGGCAGCATCTGGCCTGGAACACAGCTTCCGGAACATCTGCTGGGAATGTCCGCTTAATGGCAGCAACACCCTGTGGCCGTTCTTCTGCTGGCAAGGGACCATGGCTGTCACTGTTCCAGCTGAACAATTAGGCACGGCTATCCCATCTGACACTGGTGGGAGCTGTCAGCTGTAGATACCCACACCCTTAACCAAGCTGGACCCCTCACATATGTAGGCTTAAAACAACACATCAACTGTGTCAATGCAAAGAGAACCTGCAATGGGAATCTATGCTTCCGAGTTCTATCCAGGTTTTATTAATGGACTCTGGACTTGATGCTTTCTCCTGCTAGGACTCAAGTTCTTTTTCTTAAATATGATGCTTACTTCCTACCCTCTTAGAAATGGAGAAAGAAACTGAAACATGTGCAAAGAATTTAGAGTTCGTAGGCCTAGGCTCAAATCCTGGCCCTGTATGACTTTGGGAAAGTCACCTAAGAGTCTTGGTTTCTCATTTGTAAAATGCTGGGGTTGGGCTAGATGGTCTCTAAAATTCCTTCCAGGGCTGAATAGATGGTCCTATGAACCTAAGTTGTTGAAATCTCTAACTAAAGGGGAATTAGAACAAGAACCGGCCTGCCAAGATCTAACACTGCTCGCCTTCTGTTCTGCATTCATCTGCTTCAGAAGGTCATCCTGGGCTGTCAGAGTCAGAGCTTGTGTTCTTGGGACATGGAGGTAGTGAGAGGGTAAGCAGCACAGTGATTAAACACTTGCCACAAAGCTCCCACCCAGGCCACCCTTCCTCTCTCCCTTCCTGCTCCAAGTTGGGGGTGTGAAGACAGGGACTTGCTGGCTCTTCCTGCTACTCTGGCAGAATCCAGAGACCCTGACCCCTAGGGAAACTGAACAGGAAAACCCTGCTCCACTAGCTGCCAAGCTGAAGACTGGATTCTGTGTGTGTCTAAGAATAAAGTGTGTGTGTGTGTGTGTGTGTGTGTGTGTGATGAGGTCTGTGTGCAAATGTATGTGAGTGTGCTCATGTAGACCGCTTCTGTTATTCTCCTTTCCAAATGTCTCCCACATCTGTCCCTCCTTTTCTATTCCCATTGGAACCACCCTAGGATAGGTCGTCATCAGCACTTGCCTGAACTATTTCAATGAAGAAGGTTATGTTGTGGTGGAAAAAATGATGTAGGCAGAAGATATGGGCTCTAGACTCTCTCCAGTATTTGCTGGTGGTGTGATTCAGGATAAACCACTTAATTTCTCTGAGCCTCAGTTTAAATCATTGAAATAAATTTGTAGAATAGTGATACTTATGTTTGTATTACCTACTTCACATAGCTGTTGTAAACATTAAAGTGCTATATAATGTGAAGAATGATTCAAGTAAAAGAAATGTAAAGGGCCAAGACTTACAGATTATGCAGAAGCCTCATATTTCTAGATCATAAATACTTTCTTTTAAAAAAAATTGCTAGGAGGGCAGAGCCAAGATGGCAGAGAGAAGGCAGGGACTTGCTTGAGCTCTCCCACAAACCCCCCAAAAAACCTTCAAATGATGCCTTAAAATAAATCCTGGATTGGCAGAACCCACAAAAGAATAAGGTGAACAATTTACTAGTCCAAGACAATTTAAACGTTTGGCAGGAAGGGTCTGTCACACCAGGGTGAGAGTGAAGGACAATTCAATGCAGGCTGCACCATAACAGACCAGGCCCCAACAAACCAGGAAGAGGCCTTGGGAGTAAATGAATCAGCAGCCATAGCTGCTGCTTCCAGAGTGCTCAGTCCACAGATGGTAAGGTGGTTGAGCAACTGGTTAGAAGGACATTATAGGGGTCTCTTTGCTAGCATTGAGGGCAGGACTCTTTTGCTTTGCCCATAATACTCAGGTCCAGGTCACCATCCTAGATGGCAGTCTCAGGGCAAAGAAGAGCACTAGCACATCCAAGCTTGGGGCTGTAGGGGAACAGGGACCCTCCTCACAGTTCCAGGGCAGAAAAGAGAGCTTGTAGCTGCTCACAGACCAAAGCATAGCCCAGAAGAGAAGTAAAAACTCTCCTTAGATCATACCACCTTGGGAAAAATAAAACTTATAAATCCCTAGAAGTATCTCTGAAAACAACTGCACAAAACCTCTGAACCAGGAACAGTGAGCCCTCCACCCTGGAAGCAGAGCCCCACTTTATCAAGGAGTTAAAAGTCAAGAAATAGGCTGGAAAAATGAACAAACAGAAAAGAATTCTGATCATAGAAAGTTATTATGGTGAAAAGGAAAATCAAGACACACACTCAGAAGACAGAAAAGTGAAAATTCCTATATCCAAAACCTCCAAGAAAAATATAAATTGGTCTTAGGCAATGGAAGAGCTCAAAAAGGATTTTAAAAATCAAGTGGCTAGGTGGTGCAGTGAATAGAACACTGGCCCTGGAGTCAGGAGGACTGGAGAAGGCAATAGTCAGAAGCAAAACACTTTTGAGGAGGGACAGGATGAAATGAGAGAGAGAGAACAGAATAAGCACTGAGAAAACAGGATGGAGGGAAAATACAGTTAGTAATTATAACTGTGAAAAAAGTTTGGAAGCAAGTTTCTCTGATAAAGGCCTCATCTCTCAAACATATAGAGAAATTAATCAAATTTATAAAACTAAGAGCTATTGCCTAATTAACAAATGATCAAAAAACATGAAATCATTTTTCAGATGAAGTCATCAAAGCCATCTATAGCCATATGAAAAAAAATGCTCTAAATCACTGTTGATTGGAGAAATGAAAATAAAACAATACGGAAGTGCTACCTCACACCTATTAGATTAATTAATAGGACAGAAAAGGAAAATGATAAATGTCAGAAGAGATATGGGAAAATTGAGAGACTAGTGCACTACAAAACTACAGTTTTGAACTGATTCAACCATTATGTAGAGCAATTTGAAACTATGCCCAAATATTTATAACACTATTTTCTGGTGGCAAAGAATTAGAAATTGAGGGGATGCCTATCAGTTGGGAAATGGCTGAACAATCTATAGTATGTAATTGTGATGGAATACTATTGTGATATAAGAAAGGATGACCTAGATGCTCTCAGAAAAACCTGGAAAGACTTACATGAACTGATGCAAAGTGAAATGAATAGAATCAGGAGAACATTGTAAACAGAAACAGTAATATTGTAAGAGGATCAGCTGTCAATGACTTCGCTATTCTCAGCAATATAATGATCCAAGGCAACTCTGAGGGACTTATGAAAAATGCTTTCCATCCCTAGAGAAAGAACTGATGGAGTCTGAATACAGATCAAAGCAATTTTTTTTTACTTCATTTTTCTTGGGTTTTTATTTTGGTCTATATTTCCTTTTACAACATGACTAGTATGAAAATATGTTTTACATGGTTATACATGTATAACCTATATCAAATTGCTTGCCTTCTCAACAAGGAAGGTGGGAAGAGAGGGAGAGAATTTGGAACACAATTTTTAAAATGAATATTGAAAATTGTTTTTTACATGTAATTTGGGAAAAATAAAATATTAAATAAAAAATTTAAGTGCTATGTGCTAGACATGGCCAACACAAAAAAATTAGAAAGAGTAGAATTAATTACATTTTAATAGACAAGAAAAGGTTTTTTATGGACATGAGAGTTATCTATGCAACAGATATCTATTAGATATAGAGAGTGAGCTATCTATGCAATTCAGACCATCAAGTCATAATATTTAATAAACAAGAAGAAAGAATATTGATGAGGAAAAGAAATGGCATAAAATTGAAAAGATTAACCCTGAATAATTTAAATAACCTATTAAAAATAAAAATGGGAAAGAGAAAACAGAAATGACATTAACATTAACTATAACAATTTCATCCAGAAGTTAAAGCAATGTAAATTAGTTGTTATAAGACCACAAAAAAAAAAATCACCTGGAAAAAAAATATCACCTAAGCAAACACTTGACTTGTTAAACCTGGGGAGATGACTGCCAAAGGCAAACCAGGTTTGAATATAAATTCTTTTGTAAAATCTTATTAAGAGAGATGATAGGTGATTATGACCAATATTGTCTCATAAAACAAAGAGAAACAATAGAAGATAAAAACCAGTCTAAAGAAAGTTTGGCAAGCTATCAATGTAAGCAAAGTCATCCTAAGTGCATTCAAGGATGAAAACAAAAAAAAGGACTACAAACAGAAGGAAAATGGAAAAGATTTGCAAAAATTGTTACAACAAACTGTTTTCTCTATCAAGCATAATGGAACCACCACACTTGGATTCTAACATCACAGTCCCTGAGGTGCTTACAGAAGAAGTATAAACAACACTAAAGAGTACAAAGATGAGAAAAGCAGTAGAATTGGATCAAGTATATATAGCAGGGATGTTTACCCAAAGTATTCACTTTGTAACAGCAGAACTCCAGCACACAGTACAGATCAAGAGGGATTCCTTTTTTTTTTTTTTTTGGAGTAGGGAAGGCAGGGCAATTGGGGTTAAGTGACTTGCCCAAGGTCACATGGCGAGTACGTGTTAAGTGTCTGAGGCCACATTTGAACTCAAGTCCTCCTGCATCACCTAACTGCCCCACAAGGAGGGATTCCTTATGGATAGATGCACATTTTTGTGGATGACACTAGTATTGTTTGTGTCAGACCCCAAGAGAATTACAGAGCCTGCAGAAAAGGTATTCCTTTCATTTTAATGTTCAGTCATTTTAGTCTTGTCCAACTCTTTACGACCCCATTTGTAGTTTTCTTGGCAAAGATACTGGAATGGTTTTGCCATTGCCTTCTCCAGTTCATTTTACAGTTGGGGAAACTGAGGCAAACAGGGTTAAGTGACTTCCCAGAATCAGACAGTTAGTAACTGTTTGAGGCTAGATTTGAACTCAACAAGATGAATCTTTCTGATTCCACTGTGCCACCTGGCTGCCCTTAGGAAGACATCTGATATTACCCAAAGGCATTTGGCATGTTCATCCACACAGGAGAAACCAAATGGATGTTACCCAGATTTCACAAGAATCTAAATGGACCCCCTATAAAATGTGTACAAGAAAAATTATATCTGGGACAAATAATGCAGACAGACAATGAGCTGGGCTCAGAGTTGAAAAGGAGGAGAAGAAAAGGCTAGATTGCCTTTGGGGAACTGCAAAATACTTTCACTGACCCCCAGACTTCCCACAACGGCAAAAGCTGTCATCATCATCATCTTCTTCATCGTCTTCTTCTTCGGCTATTGCATAGTTTACTTCCTTGAATTCACTTGAATTCAGAAGGGGTAACATGGAATCTAAGAATCCTCTAACTTACAAAGGAATTCTGAAGTTTTCCAGTTTGGGGATTCAAAAACTGGACTTTTCCCAAAGCAAGACTGCCCACTTTCACTGGAAGTAAAATAAAGGACATCAAATGTATTAGCACCAAAAGGGATTTTAAAGTAAAGAATGAGGTCTCCTTTCAAATGAAGCCTACATCAAGCCATGTTCTCTTCCTTGATTCTTCTGCTGCCCCATTTCAGAAGCCCTGGAAATTGAGCAGTATCTGAGTTACTGATAGGAAAGGCACTTGAGCTACCCCCTCCTCAAGTTACCTTCTGATGACTAATAGACATTGGACTGGCTCAGGGCTGCTCCCCAAAACGGAAGTCAGTGATTATATTCTCAAAGAGGATGTATACTGAGAAAGCTGTCAGTAAAATAGACGAACACTGTTCATGGGGTCCAAAATGACTTGCATGCCCTGTTCACTGTAGAAATTCTGACAATTCTGGCCAGGAGTATTTTGGAATACTAGTCCTACACAAAGGTACTTCTTGTCAGTGTTCTCATTGACAGTAAACACTAGGAATATCACGGCTAATGACAATGGGCACATTGGCCTTGGTTTCCTTCTGCTTCCTAGCATATTCCCTTGGCTAAAGAAGACCTTTCAAAAGTAGAAGATTCTGAAAAACTTTGCTTTTCTTTCTGCTGATAGTTTGCTCATGATGGATCTCCTCTTGGGTATCCAACTCACTGCTTCTATCGCAAGTTTCCCCAGCCCCAGAGAAACACATTATGTGGTGACCTAGAAGGCTTACAAGCCACGGGAAATTTCACTTCCTGCTCCATCACTGGCAACAGTTTTTTTGACTCATCCAAACTTCACAACTGTTGAATCCAAGTTGGCATAAAATTCCAGTCCCTCTGCCGGAATAGGCTTTATGGACCTGGAATTTCAATCATTTTCCTCTCTTGGGCATGGGGATAGACCTGGGGCTAGGGCAGTTTCAGTGTAGAGACCCCAGTTCATGTCTCAGCTGGAAGAAAGACTTGGGGAACCTCAGGCCAGTTCCCCCGGCTCCCTATCCATCCCACATCCTGGGCCAAAGGCTCATCCTTTCAACACAAATACTTTAATCATCTTATTGAAATACCACTACCACTACAGAAAACCAAAGATGAGCAAAATCATGCAGATGACAATGGAGAGGGAGATATGAAAAGGCTGTAACATTTAACAACCGAGGAACTCTGAATAACTGGGGTAAAAGATATCATCAAAGAATTATACGACAAAAAGAGTTGGTCATATGGCAAAGGCAGAGATCAAAGGTAGAAAGAGTTATTCCACTGGTACCCTTGTGTATGCAGCATGTCCTTCATTAGGCTACAAATTACATAAAGGCAGGGATTATGTCTTATCCCAACTCTGTATTATACTTCCTAGTACCCAGTATAATGCTCTGCACACAGCAGGCACTTAATACATACATGCTAAAGTGAATTTAGTCTCTAACTGCCATGGAAATTCCGTAATTTTCCTTCAGTCTAGAAGACCTGTCTTCATTCTCCTTTGGCCACTTATTAAGTCCTATTCTACTTCTTGTATACTAAGGATATCTTCTTCTTTGTGCACCTCTGCTGTGTCTGGAAAATGCTGAGATTTTATGTCACAAGATGTTTCTAGGACCTCTGAATCAAGAAGTCCCCTGAAACTGGGGGCAGCTTTCAAGGATATAATTATAGGGAAGTGTATCGGTAATCCTGTGTTGGGGAAGGTGGAGCTGGGGAGACACAGATTGTTACAACTAAAAAACAATACAGGGTAGCATATAACCAAGTATTAGAGAATGCAATATAGACGATAAGAATTTTATAGGAATTCAAAGCAAGAGACAATGGGCTAGGGTAGGCAACAGGTTTTGAGGAGATGGATTTTGAGTTGAGCACTAACCTGTAAGACAGAGCAGGAAATATGTTCCAGACAGAGGGTACGTCTTGGGCAGCAGGAATAAGCATGGTATATGAGAGAGACAGGTGTGAATAAGGTGACTGGTGTGAAGAACTCGTATCTGGGAATAGTATGAGATAAAGTTGAGTGGATAATGCAGGAATAGTTGATATGTGTTGGAGGGTCTGGAATGCCAGACAAAGGAGTTCATTTTTGATCAAATGGACAAGAAGCCATTTTTCTTAAGCTGAGGAGTTATGAAAAATAAGACAATTGTATTCAAGATGAATTAAAGGGAGAAAGAAACTAGTGGGGGAAGGGGAAAGTTAGGAAGCTACTACAGTTAACTCCATTATGGGAGCCTGGACCAGAATAGTGATAGTGGGAATAGAGAAGAAGGGAGCAATTTGAGAAATATATCAAAGGAAGAATAAACAAGAGCTGCTGATTGATGTGAAAGACAAAGAAGATAAAAAAGCCAAATGTATCTTACAGTTGCAAGCCTGTTAGGCACAACCGGACTGGACTTTGCAGTACTCACCCTCAAATGTCTTAGAAGTATTCATTCTGAAAGTCTAGGTAAGGTTAAGTAATTACTAATGTTTGGTGTGCCAATCAATCAGTAATCTAATTAAAACTGAGTTAACTGTAGTAGCTTCCTAACTTTCCCCTCCCCCCACTAGTTTCTTTCTCCCTTTAATTCATCTTGAATACAATTGTCTTATTTTTCAACATCATTTTCTCAGAGACCTCCTTCCTAAGGATCATAAACAGTGAGTCAGACTGTAAAGTAAACCGGATCACTCAGTTTACAAAAGAAGGAAACTGAGGCACAGAAAGGGAAGGTACAAGAACACTCCAGGATAGAACCTGGGAGTTTCTATCTCATGTTTTAAAAAAAAGTTTCTTCTGAGTCCCTCTTTCAGGAGTTGAGATTCACAAAATGAATAGAGCTATCATTACTCCAACATACACATGTATGGGGAGATGTATGAAGTCAGAAGGGAAGTATTATTTCATTGTGAGAGAACAGGACTGGGAAAAGGGAACTCTGAGGTTCCACATGCCTTCTTCTATGACACAAAGAATATGACTTCTCCTTTGCCCTCTCACGAAGGCAGGAAGCCAGGCATTTACCCTGCTATGGTCAGGATGAAAATTATGTTGTAGAGTTAATAATAATGATACCTTGTGCTTATCTAGCTTTTTGTGATGTGCTGTCATTATAGAATTCGCTCTCTATAACATCTTTGTGGGGTAGGGAGGACAGATATTATAATCAACAACTTGGGTAAAGGCATATATAATAAAAGCTTATCAACTTTACAGATGTTACAAAAAGCTGGTGACACATACTGGATGACAGAGTCAGAACAACGGGCCAAAATTAATAAGACAGAGTGAGTTAGGGATAAATGTAAAGATCGCCATTTGGGATCAACAGAGCAACCACATAAGGTCAGGACTGGAGAAGCATGGCTAACCAGTGGCTTGTGTGGAAAAGATATTGGAGTTTAAGTGGATGGCAAATCAAGATGGGTCCACAGTGTGACATGAGAGCTGGAGAGACACAAAGTTCATGTTGTCCACAAGATGATATAGCATCCAGAATGAAGTCAGTGGCGGTCCCAATGCTCTCTGCTCTTTTCAGACCACAGTCATGCACCAAGTTTTAGGAAGGAAACGGACAAACTTAAGTATGTCCAGATGAAGGTGCCCAGGGCAGTGGGCAAATGAGGATCAGTTAAAGGAAACGGGGATAATTGTCCTGAAGAAGATAAGCCTCAGGAGGGAAATGATAGCTGTTTTCAAATATGTCAAGGATTATCACATGGGAAAAGAATTAAACTCTTGGCCACTGAGGATAGAATGAGCAGATACAGGGAATCAGATTTTTT
This sequence comes from Gymnobelideus leadbeateri, assembly GCA_011680675.1. NCBI lineage: Eukaryota > Metazoa > Chordata > Mammalia > Diprotodontia > Petauridae > Gymnobelideus > Gymnobelideus leadbeateri. The sequence goes on along the minus strand of WOXC01006868.1, from coordinate 126,055 downwards.
GCTAAATATAAGGAAAAATTTCTTAGACAATTAAAGTTGTCCATCCTGTTAGAAGTCTGTAGGACAAGGCTAGAATTCAAGTCAGATCCCCAGTGGGGAGAGGATCTTGGAGCCCTCTGCTTACTTCTTTGATCCTTATTGGGTCCAAGAGCAGAGAGGCAATCAAATGGATCTGGGTGATGCACAATAGAATTCGCTTATAGAGAAAGAAAAAAAGAGGAGTGAGGACTCCCGCAGACAGCAGAGGCCAGCCTTACTATCAGGATATGGCAGTATTTTTAATTCCTCATTTATAAGAAAGGGGGGAAAAAGTGCCTCTCCCTGTCATGACCTGGCCAAACCTCACCCCATACACCTCAGACAAATCTACCTGCCTGGCTACCTGACGCAGCAGTGAAAGCAGTAAAACTTGTTCATCTCCTCTATTAAGACATCACACAGAACACAATGCACACAAAAACATACAATACATACAAACACAAAGGAGTTCCATGCCTGACAAGCAATACACAGAGAAATATCAGTAGACATACACAACGTGGACAGACATACACAGAAACATTACAAAAGCACATACATTCATAAAAGAAAATTAAAACAAACACCATCCTATATTAATAAACACACTGTCACCCACACTCACCACCCAAGCCCCAAGAAGCTTGAGTGTGCACACTCAGGAGGGAAACGTGGGAGAGGAGGAGCACCCAGACACATATGCTCCCATGAGGCTTGGTGTTGAGGCAGCTGTCACTCCACAGCTCAGGCCTGGGTGGAACTATATTAGCATAGATGAAGAAACCCCCATAGACACAAAGCCTGTTTTTCTGCCTCATCAGGATATTCTTCTAGACTATGGCAAACAAGACATGCTACTGAACAGAAGGCAGAAAAATCAAATGTGTGTCCTGACTAGTGGCTGGCACCAAGGCTACTGGGAGGTAGGAGTGATTTCAAGAAGACTTTCCTGAATGTGCCAGTTCTATTCCAAATTTCTCTTCCCCTTCCCCTATGTCAGCATTTAAAATTTTCTGGCTCTTGTTGGAGACTTTGAAATGGTCATGCTATTAAACTGGATCTGGCTATGCAACATTGACAGAGAATGGAGAAAGAAATGACCGGAAATCCGAGACTACTACAATATGGAACCTGGATAGAAGCCCCACTTGGAGGTCAAAGGCTGGTTGCTTCACAGGCCTAATCCAGGCACCTACAGGCAATCTTGAAGATCTTCATCTTTTGCTAGGACATTTTCTCTTTCTTACTTTCAACCTGACAGATTACCTCCGTCCTACTTTCAACCTTTTCAAACTATATCATAACCATCACCATCATCTTTTTTTTTTTTTTTGCTTTTTTTGGAGGGCAATTGGGGTTAAGTAACTTGCCCAAGGTCACATGGCTAGGTTTTTTGTTTGTTTGTTTGTGTGTGCGTTAAGTGTCTGAGGCCGGATCCGAACTCAGGTCCTTCTGACTCCAGGGCCGACACTCTACTCACTGTGCCACTTAGCTGCCCCCACCATCATCTTTATGACCAGAAAAGCATCTCTTTACTTTGACCTCTTTTATTTGACCAAATGTTATATTTCTCCTACAGAAATGTGAGTCAAAACCTGGTGACTAGAATGTGTCAGAGAATATCAAAACTGCTGAGAAGTATATTCGTCAAACCCTTTTTTCCCCCGCGTCTTCAAAAGGAGTCAAAAGAATGCTTAAAAGTTTATAAGGTCATGGGAATTAGAGATCATCTTGTAGAACCCCCTCATTTTACAAATGAGGAAATTGAGGCCCAGAGAGACTAAGTGGCTTCCCCAAGGTCACAAGAGTTAAGCAGCAGAACTAATATTCACAGCCTGAGTCACTGAATTTCAACTCCAGGCTGGCACGAAACCACTGAGAGGCAGTATTCCTGGGCTCTACTACTGCCTTGCTGGTTGGCTCTGACTGAGCCAGGACAAGAAACCAGTCTCAAGAATTCCCACGATGGGGTTATGTCCACTAGACAGGCTGCCTCTTTTGCTTAATGGGTGGTTGGCTTTCCAAAGTAGGCATCTTGGTAGCTGATAATTACCAACAATACATTATGATTGTTACTGTCATAACTGTATGACATTTCTATAGCCAAGAGCATCTAATGAAAAAAGCTGAGCCTTCATCCTCATATAAGACTCTCTTTATCGTATAAACACCAAAGAAGGTGGGGAAAGAGGTAGATTGTGAGGCTATAAAGGACTCCCCAGTGCCCCCAGTCACTCGGACTGTTCTAAGATTATTTCCCTTCTACTCTGCATTCATTGTACATGTACCTATTTATATGTCATCTTCCCAGTGAGCATGGAAGCTCCTTTAAGGCAGGTGCCGTTTTTACATTTTTGCTTTCTACCGGCACTTAGCAGAGGAGCTAGCACACAGGAAGTGTTTCATAAGTGCTTGTTGATTCCCTGACGCAGCTCATGAAAAGGAAAGAACACTGGACCTGGAATAATGAAGACTTGAGTTCAAATCTGGCTTCAGACACTTACTAGCCATGTGATCCTGGGCAAGTCACTTAACCTCTCTCTGCCTCAAATTTTTTAGCTGTAAAATGGGGATAATAAGAGCATCTAACTCACAGGGCTACTGCAAGGATCAAATGAGATGATATTTGTAAAGAGATTAGCAGAGGGTCTGGCATATAATATCTAATATAATATTAATAAATATCTGCTTTCTTTCCTCCTGGGTGATTAAAAAGGATATGCTTAAAAGGATATGATTAAAAAGGAGAGAGCTGAACGACTTGACCAGAGCTGCATAGCCATAAGAAAGGAGTAAGTGAATCAAGAAACATTTCTTAAGTACTTACTGTTTGCCAGGTTCTAAATGCTGGGGATACCCCGAAAAAGGGCAAAAACATGGTCCTTGCCCTCGAGGAGTTTACTAACAGGTGAGACAAAATGCAAACAACTATGTACATGAAAGATACATAAAGAGTAGACAGAGGGAAGGCATTCATAGGAGGGGGAAACTAGGAAAAGCCTTCTGCAGAAGACAGGATTTGACCTGAGTCCTGAAAGAAGCCAGGGAAGCCAGTAGATGGAGGTGAGACAGAAGAGTATACCAGTCCTGGGGGATAGTCACTGGAAAGTTACAGAGTCTGGAGATAGAGTGTCTTGTTAAACGACACATCTGGATCCAGCACAGTAAGCTCATCAAGTATATGAAGGGGAATAAAGTGTAAGAAGTCTGGAAAGGTAGGAAGGGGACAGTATGTGAAAGATTTTATTGTTTTTAAAATTTAATTTAAAATGTTTTGTTCCATTTTAAGTTCCTGTCTTGCTCCCTCCTTTCCTCTTACTCTTTGAAGCTTCACACCATTTGACAGACTCTTTTTCTCTTTCCCTCATGTTCCACATTTCCTTTCCTGGGAGCTCTGTTTCCTTGCCCTTCTGGGCAGAATGTTGACTAAAGTAATCAAGAATCGGGTGGGAAAAAGAACACTGCTCCAGCAAAGGCAAACAGGAACAAATGGGGTAGAGGGGCTGAATAGTATTTTGTTTTACCTGAATATTGTGTGAACTGAAAAGTTCAAGTTATACTATTTATGAAGCCCTAGAGAAGGTGCCATTTGACACAGATTTATAAATATATGTAAAACCTCATGATACTTCTATTTGTCAGTTCTTTCTCTGGAGATGGATAGCATCTTCCTTCATAGGTCCTTTATACTTGATTTGAGTATTTATAGTACTAAAACTTGGTTGCTCACAATTATTCTTTGAATGATATTGCTATTATTTGTCTACAACGTTCTCTTGGTTCTGCTCACTTCACTTTTCATTATTGCATGTTGGGTGAAAGGCTTTAAATGCCAAACAGAATATTTTCTATTTGATTCTGGAGGTAATGGGAAGCCACTGGAGTTTGAGTGGGGAGATGACATGGTCAGAAGTGTTTGAAAGAAATTGAGAGAAGTAGAAGTCTCTAGCAGAAGTTTTAATTTACCATGGAACTAGGGACAGGATACTGGTTGGTTTTCTCAGGGGTGAATGTAGCCAAAGTGGGATAAATCTATGGCAAAATGTAAATGAAAGCATAGCCTTCAGAGTTGTCGAAAGCGGCCATGTTTTTACCAAGTAGGGTCACTTTAGGTTAACATCGTGGCTATGCTGGCCTCAGTTTCCCCATCTGCACCATGGGGAGAAGCCAAACCCTTTGAGCTTTCAGGATGAAAGGCTCTTCTGTGGCAGAGAATATGGCTACCTGTAAAACTGGGTTAATGACGCCACTCACTCTCTGGCTAGTGAGGAGTCTGGTCTTCTTTGAAGATGAAACATGCTCGACCCTAATGAGGAGTCAGTTGTAGTAGAATTAAGACTGGGCGCCAGCTTCCAATGAGCTCTATCATAGACCACTAATCAGGCCCCACCCTGCCTGAGTAACATAGGGATGAGGGCTTCGTAAATAGTATAACTTGAACTTTTCAGTTCACACAATATTCAGGTAAAACAAAATACTATTCAGCCCCTCTACCCCATTTGTTCCTGTTTGCCTTTGCTGGAGCAGTGTTCTTTTTCCCACCTGATTCTTGATTACTTTAGTCAACATTCTGCCCAGAAGGGCAAGGAAACAGAGCTCCCAGGAAAGGAAATGTGGAACATGAGGGAGAGAAGAAGAGTCTGTCAAATGGCACCAAGCTTCAAAGAATAAGTTTCTACCAGGAACATCAATCAGAACCCCCTCTTATTCTGCCCTATAAAATCTCCTCTATCCCCCTCTTAGATACACACTAGCACTTCAAACTCTCAAGTTTGCAAGCCCATTCTGATTCTGGTGTGAATACAACAGGCCGCTTTCTAAAACGGTGCCTATTCAACATGAAGAACTTTCATAGCATCCTCTACATACAATGGAAATGGTTCCCAAAATAACCAGTGGTCCCTCTTATTTCTCATTACCTTTTGGTCTTCTAAGTGTATATATCCTACTGTCAGAAAGGCACTAACAGGCAGTAAAGCTAAAAATGACAACCTGCTGAGCTGGAGATGGCATTAGCTAAGATAGGCAAGGTTCTGCTCACCTATGGGTGGCACCTATGGGTGGCTGCTGAGGTGCATGGTAGTGGTACTTTATGAATCTTCATTATATACTTTTTCTTCCTTTCTCTCCTCCTTCCTCCTTCTTCTACCATTCCCATTGTGTTATAGTTTAGGTCTGTCTCCCAACAAGCATTGCTCATCCATGCTCATGGCATCCAGGATTAAAAAGGCTGTTTGCTAACTTTACCCATTTTGGGGAAAAGAACTACCTTTGTCCTTAAGTGGTTAATTACTGGTTCTGCTTTTTTAGAAACTCCAGCACAAGCCAGGAGCTATAATACACAAGTGGGTCTAGTTTGTAGATAATACTTGACAAAGCAGAAGAAGGAGTAGAGGCAGCTGTGACCCTCTTGGGAAGCAGCAACCTCAGAAATGTGCTGAATATTACAAAGAACTGAAAGTTAATCTTCTCCCAGTCTTCCCAGAGGAGAAGCATACACTAGGAATTATCACATCTTCTTAATGGTCCTACATTCATTAAGTAATTAATTCCTTTATCTGATTTGCAAAAAGATGCCCAAAGGCTGAACCTTTGGATGAATTGACATTAACCTCAAAGAAGGTTCTCTGAACTGGCTGCCTACCTAAATTTCGAAGAAATAAAAGGGCCAAGGTCTTCAAGCTTCTGTGTTAGGAAGCCAAAGGGCCAGATCTGGCTTTACTCCAACCCATGGAAGTATCTTGGCTCTTTAGGAATGAAAAAGACGGGGCCCAGACACCCAGGGATTTGATTCCTTCAGTCTTCATAAGGTAAAGCAAGTAACTACATCCCCTTACATTTCAATGACAAAACCACTGTCTCCTTAGCTTTTCATTCCAGCCCTGGCCAAAGATTCTACAGCTATATAAAGCAACTCAGCTTCAACCAACTCCCTAAAGCTTAGTTTAAGACTAACCTGAAAATCACCATGGAAAACAAAGCCATGTCATGCTATGAAAGACACAGTAATTCACATGTATGGTGTCAGGGCTACATTCAACACTCGAGTCTCCATACCTAGTGTACACTACATTGCCTGTCAATGTCTCTGTGAGGGGGTGTGTACAAAGGTACTAATTACAGGCTATAGAGCAGATAATTAGCACCTCCTCTTAATAGGGGAGGCAACCTGTTGGTATCTGCCCTGGAATTGCCTCAGGGTTTTTTTTTTAATGTTTGTTTGTTTTTTTTCTGAGGGACAAAGGATGGAGAGTAATGGAAATGCACTGTACCACACAGCCCTACTACCGGTCTTGGATACTGAGGACGTGAAAAGGGCTTACCTCTAGATCTAGCTGTGTGTTGACTTTCAGCTGTTGCTTCTGGCTTTGTAAGGCTGGTGAGCAGGCAGTCAAGTGTTGCCCTAAGGAAGATGGTTTCATGAGTCCCAGGAAATGGCAGAGCAAGGACAGCTGTAAAGAAGAGGAGGAGGAGGGTGCATCATTGATGTGGTGCTAGGGATATGCACTGAGGAGCTTAGGAATCCTAGCAAAGTCCGCAAGCAAGCAGCTTCTTTGTTCTTTTTATTTAGAAACTGAAAATTGCTTCTTTAAGCTTTAGGAATCTAATACATTACCAAGGACAGTAACACAAGCTTGGAATCAGAATTAGGTTCAAGTCTTAGACCTAAAGTTAAATAGCTACCTGACCCTAGATAAGTCCCATCCTCTCCCAATCTCAGTTTCCTCAGATACAAACAAAGGGTAAGAATGCTAGTGCTACCTCCTTCACATGAAATATTGTAAGGAAAGTATGGCATGGTGAATGAGCAATGAACTTGGAGTCAGGAGACCTGGATTCAAAACCTGCCTCAGACACCGTGTGACCATAGGCAAGTCATTTAAAAGTCTCTGGGCCTCAATTTCTTTGTCTGTAAAATGATCTTAAAAAACAAAATAAATTAATTAAATGGGAATGATAATACTTACCTAGTAGAGAAACGGTATAAATCCTAAAGCGCTATACAAATGTGAGATATCAAAGAAACAGTATGGTATAGTGGAGAGAAGTCTAGATTGAGAAACAGAGAACATACCTTTGAATCCCAACCCTGCCTCTCTGTTCTTGGGCAAGCTGTTTAACTTCTTTAGGTCTCAGTTTACTCTAAGAGTCTAAGAATGCAGCCATAAAGGTTCTCTCAAACATAGGGGGTTCTAATACTATACAAGTAAAGGCAGAGAGTCTAGAACAACAAGGTCTGGGAAGAGGGTCTCTGACTCCTTTCTATGCTGTTTTTCTCTAAATTCTACATTCAAAAAAGGCAAGTCATAAGGACAAATGAGAGAACACACTCTATCTTATTACTTGGGTAGAAGGTGTCAGACAGCATCTAAGTATATAATCTAACCATTAGTATAAACGCCTAGAGGCATGCAGCCTGGAGCTTACAAACTGACAGGTGATAAGTTCACTTGGGCAGCCTCTACTAGTGGGAACCCTTGATCTTCTTGGGCTGAAAACTGGAAGAGGCTGACTAATTTCTCGGAAGTTAGCTTCTTAGCGTCTGCAAAAGCAGACAATGAGGCTCTTGCTTCTCAGACATTATATGAGACAGAGAGAGGGAGGAGCAAATGGGCATATAGGAGAGGAGAGATTGTCAAGTCCGCAAATGCAGCTCTTTGGGGAGAATGAGGGGAGTGGGCACGTTTGGTGTCGGTTTTCATGTATTTACCAATCTCCTCCACCTCAGAAACTTGAGCCCAAACTACCTGTTCACGACATATCCATATGGTTGCTCATGATTTAGAGCAGCACCTTTCCTCAAGTCCAGTTCCCCTGTTCACCCCAAAGCCCCTCTTCTCAAGTACACCGGGCTGCTTCATCATGACTCAACATGACTCACTAGCCAGACACTCAACTCAGCACCTATCTACCAGATTGCAGGTTTAGACAGCCAAAGTCTCCAGGCTGCTAAGAGATGAAATGGTGGCTAGGTGCCAGGATCATCTCCCTCTTCCTTCCCGTCCCCCCCAGGTCTGTGGCCCTAAGTTTAGAGAACTGGTGCTGTATTCTTTAGCAAACTATCTATCTTCAGTCAGGGAGAGGAGGAGGAGGGAGACTGGCCATGGAAGCTTGGACACAAACTTGACCTGGCTCTGCACTAAAACCACTGAAGTCTCAGTCCCTTGGCAGGCTCTTCCTGGGAGTAATTTCTAAAATACCCCTGTCCATTCAATTCTTACAACTGCATAAGCGTTCAATTCTGCCTTTTACGACAAAGAGATATAAAGGAGAGGGAATCATACTATTACACATACACAACCCAAACAAATAAAACATTCCTTTGGCATCATGGTCATCAATATTATCTCCTTTTGGCTTTGCCCTGTGCAAAGTCCGTTCTGCTCTCTGAACAGCCCTCAGCTCTGTGAGCCCAGGGGATGGGGGATGGGCAGATGGCACATATTCACAGGCGTCTCACTCGTTCCCATTTTCTTCTTCTTGCTTAGTTAAAGCAGCTTCAATCAGATCAGCTCACCAAGCTGCTTCTCCCAGTTATTTGCTATTGTACTTACTGATTGCTTATTCTTTTTACGTTTCCGGGCTGTGGGTATAGCACTAGAAAGCTCAACTAGGGATGAATCACTTAAGAAATAACCTTACACACACACACACCTGCAGTAAACTTGGGATAAGGGCTTATTCTGGTTCTAACAGGTACTGATAGAGTTAGGATACAGACTGTAAACTGCCTGAAGTTGTGAGACATCATGCCAAATATTCAGCCATGAAGAGCAAACAGCTCACATCAGGAATCAATAATTACTCAAGAGAGGAGGCCTCCCTTGGCTGGGTTATTTTTTTTTCTATTCTATTCTAAAGTATGGAAGAAGAGTTTGTTTATTGTAGCTCCCAATGGTGGAATGATCCCAAAGTGGCATCAGCACTAATGCTCGACTTTTCCTAGATAGAATGATTGTTCGCATTCTCATACCTCAACAACATGGCTACCTTGATACAACATATCACTTAATACTTGAGATAAATTCAATTTTCCAATTCTTTTTAAAATTCAATTTTGGTATATTTTCAGTTCTGAATTCTCCCTCTCTCTTTCTCTTCCATTCCATCTCCTACCCACTGAGAAGTCAATAAAAACAAAGCTCATTACATATATGTATAATCATGCAAAATAAATTCCTACTTTAGCTATGCCCTAAAATAAATAAAAAAGCAAAAAAGAGGAAACAAAATATGCCTTATTTTCCATCCTGAGTCCATCTAGCCTCTCTTTACAGGTGGATAGCATGTTTTATCATGAGTCTTTTGAAATTGTGGTTGGTCACTGTCTTGATGGTCTGCCAAAGTTTGTGATCTTCACAATATTGCTATTATTACATAAACTGTTTTCCTAGTTCTATTCACTTCACTTGGCATCAGTTCATATAAATCTTCCTAAGTTTTTCTGAACCCCTCCCTTCATTATTTTTATAGCATAGTAGTATTCTATCACATTCATCTACCATAACTTGTTCAGCCATTCCCTAACTGATGAACATTTGATTAACTCTTTATCTAAATTTCTCTCAATGCCACAAAACCTGCTCTTACTTACCTCCTCTTCTACTTCACTCAGTGCATTAGTAAGTTCCTATTTATACTGGATTCTCTCATGCTAAACCATATGGATTCAACCACTTCTCTAACACTCTAGACTTTCCCCCCATTGTTGATACCTTGGATCTTATATAAGAATCACAGCATATCAAAGCTGGAAGCAACCTCAGAATAATTCAATATCTGCTGCAGTAAAAATCCCATTTGCAACACACCTGACAAGCAGTTAGTCTTTGCTTAGAGTCAGAGTGAAAACGAATTGACTAATTACATAAAACAGCCTATTGTATCTTTAAATAGCTCAACTTGTTAGAAAGTGTATTCTTGTATCAAATCTAAGTCATCATCTCTTCAACTTCAAACCAGACCTCCTATATCTGTCTTCTGGGGCCAAGCAAAACATGAATCTCTCCCCCAAAGGATAGCCCTTAACTGAAGATAATGCTCTTCCCTTACCCCTACCCTCAAGTCTTTTCTCCTGGCTAAATATTCACAGTTCTTTCACCTGGGAATCCTCAGTTTAATCCTCATATACTATAACTTTTAAAAATTTTGACCACTCTAGATGTCCTCCTCAAGATACTCTCCAGTTTAACAATAATCTTCCCAAAACGTGGAGCCCATGATTAACACAATGATCTAGACATGGTCTAACCAGCAGGCCCTTCCCTAGTCCTAGACACAATGAATTTCTTGATGTTGACTGAATGCATTAGGTTTTCTGGTTGCCAAACAACATCACTAATTCAGCTTATAGTCTACTAAAACCTCATGAAGAAACAGAGACCCACAGGATTGTTAAAGAGTTAAGTTTAGCTCCTCTTTAAAAAAAAAGGGAGAAAGAAAGGAAGATAATAGAGATGGCAAGCTCTTGGTCGGTGACCTAAACCTTGATTTCTGGAAAAATTCTAAACATATTGTTAAAGGATGGTTAAGAAGCATGCAGAAAAGTCAGCAGTGATAACAAACAGCCAGCAAGAACCATTTATGCCAGACTAAGCTCATTTCCCTTTTTTGACAGAGTTATTAGGCTGGTAGTTCAAAGAAATACTATAGGTATACTTTCACTAAATTCTATCAGAACATTTGACCAAGTCTCCCATGCTATTCTTATAGATAAGACAGAAAGCTGTGAACTAGACAGGAAGAAGACCCACAAATATTTGAGTAGCTGAACCCAAAGAGTAGTCTTTAATGGTTCAAATGACCTTGGAAGGAAGAGAGAACTTCTTTAGTTCAAGGATTTTTGCTTATGCTGTTTAAAGTTTTGCTTTTTTTTTTTTTTTAATCAATGACATGGATAAAGGAATAGATTTGATGTTCATCAAGTTTGGAGATGTTCATCAAGTTTTGCAGAAAACTGGGAGGGAAACTTGGCAAGGCAGCAAAGTGGAAAGACTACTCTCTCTAGAGTCTGTTGCTTAATATCTATAGTGCAAATCACTTCAGCTCTCTGGGTGTCAGCTTCCCCATGGGATCCCTTTCAATTCTTGATCTATGGATCCCATGATCCTACAATTTTCTTTTGTGTTAGGATTTGAAAAGATCTTAATAAGTAAAGACATTGGGTCAAACTGAATAAGATTAAATTTAATAAGGATAAGTAAAATATCTCATATTACACTTGGGTTCAAAAAAATTAACTGGCCAAGTACAAAATAGGGGAGACATGACTAGAAGCGGTTCAGCTGAAAAATAAGATCTAGTTGTGTTGGTGGACTACACGCTCCACAATGAGTCAACAGTGGGATGTGGTATCCAAAAAAAGATAATGCAAACTTAGACTGCATTAGGAGAGACAAAGTGTCCAGGAGGTGATAGTTCTGGTGCACTCTGCCAGCTTAGCTTCCTGGAAGGCTCAGCCCAAACAGCCCGCCTGCCTAAGGTATTTTCTTATCAGCTCCCAGGCATCTTCTCACCCAAAATTACATTATATTTACTTTGTATATATTTCATATCTTTGTATATTGTATACTCCATTTGTATTTTTTTTGTATAATCCATAGCATGTATACATACTACTTCTCCTCAGAACAAGATAAGTTCCTGTAAAGAAAGAATATTTTTTTGGTACTTGTCCAGGGTATGGAGCCTATGGTTAAATTTTTAGTCTGATCATCAACACCTCAGAAATCAGCAAATGCTTCAAATCAAGGGCTTGATTTATTGTTTTGTTGATTGTCTAGACTTAAGACAGTGATGGATAAAACGGCAATGATGCAGATTAAATTTAAAAGTGTCTTGTGAATATATTTTTTTTCCATAGAAAGCTGGTTGTTAAACATTTACCAGCACATTCCCTGCTTATAGCCTTTCTCCCTCACCTCTACCCCAAAGCATTAACTTGGTACATGGTGAGTTTTTCATAGCATCTGTCTGATGATGATTCAGAGAGGCTTGTATTTCCTGCCTATAGGACATTTCTATTTGGATGTTCTGTCATTAAACTCAACTTATATAAAACAAAATTGACCATAGAACAGTAGGAATGATGGAGACCTTAGAGATCTAACTCCCTTAGCTCACTGATAAAGGACAACAGCCTAGAACTTAAATGACTTGCTCAAGGCCATACAGATAGTGGAAGGTTGGGTCTTACCAGGACATGTGTCTTCTGATAGCCCACTGTTCTTCGTGTTATACCATGCTGTCTTTCTTCAATTTCACACCAGCTCCTTCCTATTTCTATCTGTGGTATGGCTCATTCTCTTAAATCTGGGGTGGCCTCATGTGGCCTTGGTGCCACAGGTTTCCCACCCCTGTTCTAAGTTGCTCAGGCTGGAAAATTTAAAACTATTTTTGGCTTCTCATTCTTCAAAGTTTCTCCTTCTCCTGGTTTCTTCCTTTGGTTTCTTCTTCAACCCCTTTATTCATTTGTTGCTAAGACCTACATTTCTTCCTTTGAAATGTCTCTTGGAACCACTTCTTCCTTTTTATTTCCATTGCCTCCAACTAGGCCAGGTCCTCATCACCCTACAAAGAGATCCCATAACAACAGTCCCCTATCTAGTTTCCCAAATTCATGCTTTTTCTCCACTGTCAACCATCTTGTATATCACTGCCTAGCAAGTCTTCTTAAAATCAGGGGTTCATCATGTCTCCCTTTGGATAGAGAATCTATGACTATTATGTTAAGTTCAAACTCTTCTGCTTGACTTTTTTTTAAGTAGATTTCACAATTTATTGAAGAAAGCAAACCCAGTTATCTAGTTTTCTTCTTTTTTAAATTATTTTTTTATTTTGAGTTCCAAATTTTCTCCTTCCTTCCAGCCCCTCCCCCACCCATTGAGAAGGCATTCTGATCACTTTCAAGCTCTGCTATAATTTGACCACACTCTAGCTATCCAAGTTCCTTGAGGGCACATATAATACAATATGCTCCATTTGTACCACTCAAATGCAGAGTTGGACCCATGGTAGTTACTCTAAAAGTACTTATTGATTAGTTTATAGGTGACTAATAAGTTGTGAATTTATTATGGCTACTCCAGTGCTTATCCCCTTCCCCCCCCCACTGTAGAATTCTTCTGTTTTCTACATTTTAAACTGTTATACCTGGCACAGATTATTAGACATGAGGAGGGCATATTGATATAGCATCAAATTTCCACTCAGTTTCAATCCTAAACCTTACCTGGGCTCTCTCCTTCCAGAGAGGAAGAACCTCTGTCTGTCCCAGTAACCGGGCAATGATCACAAGGCTGAGTTGGCCTCGAAGCTGCCTGTGAGAAAAGAAAAGAAGAAAGCCTTAGCTATGTTTAAGGGCCAGAGGGAGGCAAGGATATCTGGGGAGAAAAAGAGAACACAATATATGAGAGATAAGGCTTAGTCATCAATTTCAATGCCCAAGGATTTTCTGCAGTCAGCAATACACATAAACCAAGATGCACACTTAACATTCTTTTATTCATTCTTTCATCCATATCTCACCTCCAGGGCTGTTCCAAACTACTGCTGATCCAGTAACTAAGGTTTATTCTTTGTCCCTATTCCTCTCATTTTCCTTCCTAGCTACAACACAGTACCCCTAGCAGAACAGCTAATTCTGTGGTCACAGAGTCCTAGTCCCCTATAACAGAATTCAGAGATACCATAGTGGAGAAGGGAGGGCAGAAAAGGGCAACATCCCCCTTCCTTCTGCCTCCTGCTGCTCTATAATTATAATTCTTTAAGCATCTCTACACACTTGTTGCTCTCTCACGAGGTACCAGATGGTAGATGTGGCACTCACTGAAGAAGTGTCTGAAGAATCTGTCATTCTCTCATGACGTGACCACAGCCAGTGAGGCATCTTGAGATGAGACCTAGAAGTTCAAGGACCAAATTGGAATGGCCTAGACTAGTACTCAGCTTCTCCTCTGGAGATCTGACGACCCTGGGTATCATTCATTCAATTCACATCAAAGGCATCCTCTAGACTCACTGTAATAAGAGTGTAAGGCAAAAGCTCTACTAGACATTATGCAAAAGCAAAATGTTACTTCTGTCTCTGTTTCACTTGTGGGCCCTTACTGTTCACCATCCTGGGTATTACAGGCTCTATAACTTCTCCTGCAGGCCTTGCTGCAATTGAGAGGGCTCAGGTAATGTAAGGACCAGATGGAATATTCTTCCTATTACAATAAAAGCCTAGGCCCAGTGTCCAGGAAGCCAGGGTAGCCACAGCCATAATGATAGTAACACACTGAACCTCTGTGGAGCCTTTCCAGCTCAAGTCATACTGATTTTCAATCTTTAACTCTTTCTCACCATGTGCCAAAAGGACAACTGAGGCAGAGAAGGTAGAAGTTGCCCGCCCAAAGCTACTTAATCAGTTTGGGTCAAATCTAAACTAAGGATCTAAACTAAGCTTCTAGGTCCAAAGTGAAAAACAAGAGCACCTCATCTAGTTCAATGCTCCTGTTTGATGGGTGTCCGGCATCACTCCCACTTGCGGCTCCCTTTCCTAATACTCTTCTACATAATCCCTTAGTCTTCATGCTCTCTAAAGTTCTGTATGTCTGTTTGTGTTTTTAGAATGGGCTGTGGTAGGGATCTTTACATCTGTACAGCTGGGAGGGAACAGTACAAACAAACAGAACAATCCTGGGAGAGGGGATAAACAGCAGCAAAGGGGGATGAGTTAATAACATCAGTTCCAGCTCATTTCTGGCTGGAAGAGTCAGAAAGTGGGTTGTTTAACGAAGTAGGGCTTAAAAAAAAAATGCTCAGACTAGATGACTATTTTGACACTGTCCCAATTTAGTGTCCTCACCTTTTATTTTTCACAGGCACGCTTTATTGTTACCCTTTCTATTTACACAGTGCCTACAGGACCCTCCAAAGTCCTCTGAGAGCTAGGGAAGGGTCACTGTGTCCATCTTACTGATTAAGACACTCAGGAATTCTCAAACCCAGTAGCCTGCTGCACAGATGCCAAATGATATGCTATGTGTACAATCTGGAAAATGCTCCCCAGCCTCAGCTACACAAGCCCAAGTTACAAATTTCTTCTTCACTCCAAAGGCCAAACCTACTAGACCTCACATTTCTGTCCCATGCCAGTGAGGAGCCTCAGCTGTTCTCTGGGGTGCACAGAACAGCTGGATTGAGAACTGTGGTGGGAGGTAAATCCAGTCCCTGGGCATTGCTTCTCCACAGCCAAACCCAGAGCCAGAAGAGTGCTGGCATCTGGGAGCCATTAATCTGAAACCCCAGGCCTGCACTGAGTTAATTAACCCAAGTGTGGGTAGGGAGGGGTGGGGGCAGGGAAGGGTGGGAGAAGGGAGGGGTAAACAGGGACGAAAGGGAGAAAGACCAGGCCAGAAAAGAAGGGCTGGGGCTGGGGTGGGGGGGTGGGGTAGGAAGTGATTCCAAAGTAAAGCAGAGAGAAGAGGCAAACCCAGGGCGGGTCAGGACAGGGCTGTCGTCTTCCAGAAATGGAGAAAAGGGACTGGGAGGGGAAAAAAGGGATGAAAAGAAACCCACATCTGAGCGAATAGAACTTCCCCCCTGCATTGTATTCTACTGCCCAACGTCTTTCATGCTATTGACTCCTAATGCCTTTTAAACAGTCTCCTCCATTCTCATGTCCCCGCTGGGACAAAGAAGGGGGCAGGGATAATTTTCCTATTTAACAGATGGGGGAAACTACAACACAGAGAAAAAAGAGCTCTTCAAAGGAAAACACAAATGCGTCAGTGGGCAAAATGGGAGGACAGATCTATGTAGGTATTCTAACTTCCAATGCAATCCTTTGCTTGCTGGTGTCTTATCTCTCCAATGAGGAAGACAGCCCACCAGAGAACCGAGGTAACTGTGTGCTGGGGAAGACTTTGGAAGTGACTGTTGGAAGACAGCAGGGAGCAAGAAATTCTGCCCAGGGCTTTTGCTGGTCAAACAGCTGTGGGTTCTCTCCCTCCAAAGCTTCCCTGATGGCTCCACCCAGCCTCCTCCAGCAGCGGTGGGGGCTGGGTCTCAGAGGAACTCGGGATTGAGCAGTCTGGAGGCAAGAGAATTCAGAAGCAATTCAAACAACTTTCATATAAGGCAACAGGATGCAGGAGACCTCTAAACGCATGCACCAGATCCAGCCCAGCCTCTGCCTTTTCCCCTGTCACTGTGAGGCCAGAGCTGCACACAGCTTTCCCTCTACATAATCCATCTCCAAATTCATTTAGCACTTTCTTGCTATGATGGGGAAACTGAGGTAGGAGAGAAATGGCCTTCTCAAATCTGGAATAGGAAGTAAGAATGGGGAGTAAAGCCCCCCACTGTTTCCAGCCGTCCTGCACCCGTACTGTTGGCAGTCAGAGAAGCTTTTTATTCAACTCCTGTTCCCTTTCCACACTTTTGGTTCCTGGCCAGAGGAGAAGGCAGCCAAAATCCCCAGCTGGGGCAGACCACCTCCAAGTCCTTCATGTACAACTCCTTGACTTGAGAGCCCTGTGAGGGACATTCCCCAGTGAAACTGCCCACTACATCTCAGTCTGATAACCTGAAAGAGCCCTATGGGGGGGGGGGTGTGGGAGGGGAGGAGAAGCCAACTTCAGACAAAGCCACAGCTATTGTACACATCTTTGCTTTAGCTGTACAGCCATCCTAACATTGGATGGATCACTGGGATTTCAAGAGTTGTGGAAGATATGTATATCTCAGCAGAGATCCTTAGCCAAATTGTTAGTCTTTTACAGTTAAATACAAAAAAGAGTAAAACTTTACTTCCTCCATGAAATCCTCCTTTACTCATTAACTGATTCTCCACCCCTCCAATCCTGGCCTTCAACTATAGACTAGACCTTTTGTAGGTCTGGATCTAATATAATTCAGGAGTGTGATTCTATACCATACATACATCATGTATATACACATATATCAATGAACCAATCAATAAGCATTTATTAATTGCCTATTATATGCTAAGCACTATTTTAGGTGCTGGAGATACAATTCTTTTAGGAGATACCATGTGTACACATGTACAGCAAGGTGGTTCAGTGGATAGAGAGTACTGGGGCTGGAGTCAGGAGGACCTGAGGTCAAATTCAGCCACAGACACCTACTAGCTCTATGACCCTAGGTAATTCACTTAATCCTGTTTGCCTCAGTTTCCTCATCTGTAAAAATGAGTTGGAGAAGGAAATGGCAAACCACTCCAGTATCATCCTAAGAAAATTCCAAATATGGTCATGAAGACTCAGACATGACTAAAGAATAAAAACAATTTCAGCTTGTTGCTTATCATCTAGAGGGGCAGGTGACACTGATAAACATAAAAATTCTAAACAAAAAGAAAGCAAAGATGAAAGTGTAGATGTTTATGTTACTGGTTTAGTGAATTATATGGACTTTATTGGCAGCAGTCTTTTAAATAGTCTAGCTGCCTCAGATTTCCCTACACTCTTTCCAATACATTTCCACACAATTGCCAACATGATATTCATAAAGCACAAACCCAACTGTGTTACTCCTTTGTTTAATGCGCTTTTAATCATTTTTGTGTATGTTATAGACCTCTTTGGTGGCCTCTGAATATTGCTGCCTACATTCATAATTGAAAGAGTGCTAAACTTTCATTTAGAAGGGAGGGAAAATAAAGATGTTAATTTTTTCCCATTTGAATTCATGGACCCTCTGAAATCCATCTATAGACCTCTTAGAGTTATGAATCCCGGCTCTAGCAGATTCATTTTGCCTCTAAAATAAAATTCTCTGGCATTTTAGTATTTACAACCGAGTTCCACTTTTATCTCCTGCCCTATTATATATCAGTCCTCATCACACACCCTGCAGTCCACCCAAACTGGCTTTCTTGCTGTTCTTCACAGACATTCCATCTCAGGGCTTTGCTTTTCAATGGGCCTTCCTCCATGCTGGCAAAGCAAGTTTGCCTCATCTCTGCCTTTTTGAAATCTCTAGTTTCTTTTACAACTGTCAAATGATACCTACTAAGTGCCAAGCACCGTACCAATTGCTGGGAATACAAAGAAAGGTCCCCCTCCCCCCAAAAAATAGTACGTGCCCTCCAGGAATTCACAGTTTACTGGGGGAGAGAACATGCAAACAACTTTGTACAAACAAGTTCTATACAAGATAAATTGAGGATAATCTCAAAGGGAAGGCACCAAGAGTAAGGAAGACTGGAAAAGGCTTCTTGCAGGTCACAAGCTTTAGCTGAGACTTGTAGGAGGCCAGGAGAGGCAAGAAGCAGACAAGGAGGGAGGGCATTCCTCATATGGGGTATTGCCAGTGAGAATTCAGTTAGGAGATTAGGAGTTAGGAGATTCAGTGTCCTCAGGACTTGACCACAGATTGGATGTGGGGTGGGGGGGGTGTTAGACTAAGAAGTTGAGGATCAGTGTAGGATTGTGGCCCTCTCACAGTAATGGGGAAGTCAGTAAAGGGGGAGAAAGATAATTTCAGTTTTAGATATGTATTGAGTTTAAGATGTATATGAGATAATCCAGTTTGAAATATCTAAAAGACAGTTGGAAATGTGAGACTGGAGGACTCAGCTCAAGGACTACATGTAGACTTTCCCAATTTCTTCCCCTCCCCAAAGCTACTCCCCCTTCTCCAACAAGCTGAAATACAGTATAGCAAAGTCAAATGCCACATGCCGAGTAAGTGTTAATAAATACTTGCTGATGGTTATAGAAGCATTTGCTCATGACCCCAGAATATCAGTCTTTTTTAGCCAAGATGAAATAAGCTAGCTTCTCTCTTTTCCTGGTAAGAGGATTCTTGCATAGTAGCTGTAGCTATGACTGAGGACATACTGATCCATCAGGTGGGAAAGCTTAGGTAAAGAAAGTTCCTCTTACGGGAAAAAAATCTCTACATGACTCAAATCTCTCACACTAACCTCCCCCAGGTCCATGGGACTTCTTCACTATTAACTTTGATCTACCAGAGACCATTATAGTGCTCCATCAGGAGAACATAAGACAACCCTCTTCTTCCTTTAACCAGTGCTACTAGAGAATTTTCCAATACCCAAGAAGCTTGAAGGATGCCAACAATTCCATCAATGAGCCAATGGCTACAGTCAACAGAAAGTTGACTGAAAATTCTTGCTTTGTCCTTGAGCACCTAAGCAGAATAAGATGGTTATAGACCAGTATACACTAACAACAAAGCAGTCTTGTTCATGAGGTCACTGTGGGCTCAAAACCCATTGAGAGTGCCACTAGCTAAGCTGGAAATAGACAATAAAATGGGGCTGTCCCACTTCCAGCAACACAATCAGTCAACAAGCACATGTTATGAACCCCACTGTGTGCCAGGGACTGTGCTAGGCAATGAGGATACAAAGACAAAAGAAAAGATAGTCCCTGACCTCGGGGAGTTTTTTATAATCTAGCCTGGGGAAAATGAGAGAGAGACAGAGGCAGAGAGATAGAGATAGTGACAGAGAGAGAGGGAGAGAGAGAGAGAGAGAGAGAAAGTGGGACAGAAAAAGTGTATACATATGTGTGTGGTTTATATATGTGTATGTATATATACACACATAAGACATATAAACCAATATATACACGCATAAACCACATATAAACCTATATAAACTATGCATATACATATGTGAACTATATATACATATAGATCCCATATAAACACACACATAAACCACATGTATACAGTATGCATATATACAGATTATACACACACACACACACACACACACACACACACACACACACGATTCAAGGTGATTTGAGGGTAGGACACTAATAGAGGGATCAGGAAAGCCTGTTGAAAAAGGTGGCACTTGAGATGAGCTTTAAGGAAACCAAGGATTCTGAGCTGTAGACAGAGGCAAGGAGGAAGTGAATTCCAGGACTGGGGGACAGCCAGTGCAAAGGCAGAGAGACAAGACAAGAGTGTTATCTATGGCCAGGAGGTCAGCCAGCTATAAGGCTAAAAACCAGATTGTAAAGGGTTTTAAATATTAAGGGACTTTATATTTAGTTCTGGAGGTAAATGGGAGCTACCAGAGTTTACTGAGAAGGGGAGTGATGTGATAAGATATGTACTTTAGTAAAAATCAATTTGGCAGCTGTGTGTGAAGGAGCGTTGGGAGAGGGGAGAGACTTGATGCAGGGAAACCATTTAGGAGGTCGTTGGGGAGAAGGGAAGGAAACACACATGTATACAGTGTCGACTATGCACCAGGCACAGTACTAAGTGCTTTACAAATATCCCTTCATTTGATCTTTCCCAACAACCTTAGGAGGCAGGTGCTGTTACTAGCCCCATTTTACAGCTGAAGAAACAGAGGTAAACAGAGGTGAGATGACTTTGCCAGGGTCACACAGCTAGTAAGTACCTGAGGCTGCATTTGAACTCAGGTCATCCTGACTCCAAGTCTGGCACTCTATCCCCTTCATCACCTAGCTGCCTCAGTTGCAACAGTCCAGGGGAGAGGGAAGAGGGCAGCTAGGGTGGTGGCTGTGTGAGTGGTAAGAAGAAGACATAGATGAGAGATGTGATGACGTGGTAAGGATCCAAGGAGATGCTAAGTAAAAGAATAACAGCAACTTACTTGGTCATTTAAAGACCCATCCTGGGTATCAGCCTTCTCTAACTCTTTCTTGGTCTGGCACTCCCCCACTCCCTGCTTTGTCTCAGTCTTTCTCTTTCTTTCTGCTCCTAGAATAGTTCTCATCATCTTTACAGATCTAAAAAGTGTTATTCTTTCCACCTGTTTTTGAGAGGAAAGGTCTGGCACATGGCTAGAGGTCACATAGCCCAACAACCGTGGAACTGGACATAGATCCCTGGAGTGTTCAAGACACTCCAAACAGAGTATATGGTGGATGCTGGCTGGAAGCACATGTCCAACAGTCCCTTAAAAAAAGGCAAAGAAAACACTCTTTTATGTTATAAGCGTGTATTACATTTTAGGATGAAACTGGGGGGAAAATATAGTCCTCCTATCCTCCAGAAGCTTTAAGCTGGGGAGACAACATAGGTGCATAAATGAAACAGTAACAATGAAAGGCAGTATAGAATTAAGTGCCAAAAATAATGTTACAGAAAATAGTTCAAAGATGGGGAGGTCAATTTAAAGTTGGAGCAGTCAGAAAAGTCTTAGTGAAGTAGAACTGGAACCCTAAAAAATAGGCTGTCAACAAGCATTATTAAGTAACCTCTACGTACCAGGCACTATGCTAAGTGCTGGAGAAACAGAGAGGCAAAGGCAGCCCCTGCCTTCAAGGAGCTCCCAGTCTAACAGGGGAGACAACCTGTAAACGATGTTGTACAAACAAGATACGTACAAGATAACCGGAGATAGGATAGGTGGATGCTGTCCAGTCATGGCCAGCTCTTTGTGACCCCATTTTCGGTTTTCTTGGCAGAAATATACTGGAGAGGTTTGCCATTTCCTTCTCCAGCTCATTTTACAGATAAGGAAACTGGGGCAAATGAGGTTAAGTGACTTGCCCAGGGACATGCAACTAGTAAGTGTCTGAGACTGGATTTTAACTCAGGTCTTCCTGAGTCCAGGCCCAGTGCTCTATCCACTGTGCCACCCAGCTGCCCCAGATAGGTGGAGAGAAGAGGAAAAGATATTGCAAATGAAGGAAGTGTGTATGCAAAGTCTCAAAAGCCATGACGGCAAGGCATGTTTCGGTGACGGGCTAAAACACAGGGAATAAGAGGAAATGAGCATGAATAGCTAGGCTGGGGCCTTGAATGTCAAGTTTATCTCTGCTGGCAAATAGAGACTTCTTAGAGGCTTTTGTGCAGAAGGGAAGCAACACAGTAATAATGAACCCTCACACAGGACTTTAAAGTTTATAAACTACTTGATATACATTTTGTCTTTTAAGCCACACAACAATTCTGTAAAATGGGTATTAAAAGTATCACCCCCATTTTATAGGCAAGGAAGCGAATGCTCAAAGATGTCAAATAACTTTCCTGTTCTCATAACATACATATCAGAGGGGACATTTGAACCCAATTCTTCTTGACCCCAAGACTAGCATTATATCTCCTGTGTTACATGTCTCTAGTAGGACAGAGATGAAGACAGACAACAGGTAGTAAACAGATGTCCCGTGGGTATCCAGAATTTACCATGACCAGTGGGAGTCATCATTTTCCTCCCGACTTCTTTGTTTCTGTTGATGGCACCACCATTTTTCTGGTTACTCAGATTCAAAGCATCAAAAGCGTCCCTGACTCCTCTCTCTTTCACCTCCTACATAGAAACAGTTTTTTCTAAATCCTATCAATTTTACCTCCAAAATGTTTTTCGTGTCCCCTTCTTTACACTTCCAAGACTCCACCAAAGTTCAGTCCCTTAGTATGGCTCACCTGGATACCAAAATAACCTCTTGAATGGCCTGTCTCCCCCCTCCCCATTTTCCAAATAGATAACATAATAATTTTCCTAAACCACAGGTCTGAGCATGTCACTCACCTACTCAGTGACTCCATACTGCCTTGAAAATATAAGACTAACTCATCAGTCTGATATTAAAGGTCCTTCACAATCTGCTTCTAACTTATCTATCCAGCTTAATTTCATATTATTTCCTTTTCACACATTTCTACATTCCAGTCACACTAGATGGCTAGATATTTCCAGAACTCAACATTACATCTCTTGCTTTGATTCATTTGTTCAAGCTAGGCCCTCATATCTAGACTGTAGTGAGATAAAGTAGAAAAAAGACTGAACTTAGAATCAGAGAGTTCTAGATTTAAATTATGATGCAGCTCTTAGTTTCTGTATAATCCCATAAAAAAAGTCACTTGACCACTCTGGGCCTCAGTTTCCTCATCTGTAAAATAAAAGATTTGGATTAAGTGACTCCCCAGGTCACTAAGGTCAAGCTCTAAAATATCTGGTCTCTGAATGTACTTTCTCTTCAGTTTCACATATCTGATTCCTTATCTTCCTTAAAGATTCAACTCAGAGGCTGCTTCCTCTGTAGAACCTTGCTGGTTGCAGCCTCCTCCCCCCACCCCCACTTTGTTATCTCTCTGTTCAGATTTCCTTGTTTTTATTTATCTGGATACATGTTTTATCACCCCAGTAGAATACATGTTTCATAAGGACCGGGACTTCTTCATTTTTGTCCTTTATCCCCATTATTGCACACAACTATGTTTTTAAGCTCATACTTAATATGGTCATTGAATTGAATTGAATTAAATTATTTCAGCTATTAAATGTGTATTGGTGCCACACCCTTTGCAGTAGTACAAATGTGGACCCTGCTAGCAGCCAGGTGCTGAGCAGGCAGCTCAAAAGTCTGGACTTGCCTGATACTGTCTTTGCTTCAACAGAAAATCTAGTTCCTTTCCCTCCTTGGGGACAGAGCTTCTGGGAGTCCAGCTCCTTCAGAGGTAGAGTAGGTATTTACCTTTGCAGAGAATGTAGGAAAGATGTTTTTATGCCTTGCTTTTGACCTAAATTTGTGGGACTGGGATAGGCTTCCTTCACCTTAGGAACAACACTGTCTAGCAGTTCAGGGTGACTGCATCTGGTGACTTGTTCTGTTCATTCTTGGCACCTCTTGGTGACAAGTTAATTGCACTAATAGATCCAAGTTAAGCAATTTAGGCTTACTTATGGGCTCATCAGCTCATCCTCTTTTGAATAACTTCTTCTTTGTTTCTAGAATATATTCTCTTAATTTCTTGGGGACTTGAGGAATAAAGAATAATTTCCTCCAGGGGGATTTCTCCCACCTTTGAGAGAAGTAGCAAGAAGGGCTTAGGCCAAGAAGCACACTAACTTTAATCTTGCCCACACACACTGCGCTTCCCTAGATGGATCCAAGCACAGAGCACTGCTGACATAACCGATGATGCACATTAACACCAGCACACTCTGGGACCTCGGCCCCAGTCGTAGAGCTTCACATAGACCCTGAAGAGATGAAGTGTCTCACTGTGGAAATGGAGATGGAAAAAAGGTACCTGCCACGGGTAGTGACATCCAGGACAAGCTGCACTGTCGCCAGCAGGTTGTGATGGTGATCAGACACCCAGCTCAACATGCAGCACAGCTGTGGGAGCTGCCAAAAAAGGAAATGGTGATCATTAGGGCTGCTGTGTGACACACAAGTGACGCTGCTCCCCCCACCTCACAAGAGCCCCAACCAAGCAGCAAGCCAGGTTACTTTGGAAAGAACCGTATACACTCCAAGAACATAGCACTTGGCATTAGGATGACTGAGGTGGAAAATGAGCTAAAAGCTTTGGACAGAGACCCTGATTTCTTTTCAAAACCCTGAGGTCACTCACCCAAGTGGGCTTCTGGAGATACCCTCCTGGTCATTCATAAGTACTATTAACACCCCCATGTAATAACACCCCCAACAAAAGATTCAAGAAATTCTAGAATAAGGAAAGTACTAGCGGAGTTACAGGGGGCATTGAGGAGCAGGGGCAAGAAGGAAAGATTAAAGCAGAATCCTGTGGATCGTCTCTAAGACAGGATGGTGGCGGAGGCCTGTTATCACCTACCTTCTCTGACCAGGCTTTAACATCCTCAAGTAACACAAGGAGGAGCTGCTGAAGGTCAGTGCTGGGTAGCAGCCTTAACTGTCTATCCAGACTGGCTCGGCATATCAGATACATCAGGCTGAGCAGTTCCCCATCTGTATAAGCACCCGGTCGGGCCATGACACACAACGTCAGGAACTAGAGAGAGAAATCACGTGGGAAGGGGGTATCAGGAATGCCCAAGGGAAAGAACAGTGCCAGTCTTAGGAGATTTGGTGGGAAAGTTTGGGCTACAGATTCCCTTTAACAACACTGGATGTGATTCAGGAGAAAGGAGGATTGAAAGAAGCCTGAGTCCCAAGTCACTTCATGGAGCAAGGCACTGGCTCAAGGAATGGGGGCGGGAAGAATTGGCATTCATCATTCAATCAATGATTCAGGGAAAAACAAGAAAAAATAAATAAAAAAGAATTGGCTATTACATTCAGCATTCACACAACCAGGCTGGGGTAGGCAGAACTGTATGGAAGAAAAGGGAGAATGAATCTACTCAGACTAACCTTATAGATGTAGTTAAGGCTAGTTTCCAGCTCAGTGTTTAGTGCAGAACCCTTTTGTTCTCTTGAACCTATACCACCATCAGTCTCATAGACCCTAAAATGAGGCAAGAATAACAAATATGGATAATAGAAATATGCAATGAAGAAAACGCAACAGGAACCTGAGAGATAGAGAGAGGGAAGGGTCTTGTCCAAAACTGCAGACTGAATTTAGAGACACATGAGAAGCTAAAATCCAGCTGCCCTGCCATAGAAGGGTCTTTTTTTTAATTAGAAAATGCTGCCTCTAGCTTTTGTTTTCTACCTGAAATCCCACCTATTAATAACACAATTAACCATCCTCCCACTCTCCACTGCCCCCCTCAGCTTCCAATGACAGTAAAAAAAAATTTCCCCCATTTTGTGACCATCTGAATACCTTGAATCCATTGTTGTCTTTTCCTGCTAGCATCCAAAGATGATAGATTTAGAGCTAAGAGGGACTTTTAGGGTCATCTGGTACTACCTCCTCCTTTTACAGCAGGGGAAATGAGGTTGGGAACGGCTAACCAACTTGCTCAAACACAAATAGTAAATGCCAGAGCTGGAGTATGGATCCAGATACTGAGATCCCAAATCCAAGGATCTCTCCAGCCCATCCCACCATCTCCCACTTTGTAAAGAAAAGGGTGGAGGGGGGTGGGGCATTCTATCTGGAGGTAATTAATCCTAATCACAGCACTTACAAGACTGGTACTTGCTCAGGTGTGCTGAGCACAGTGCAGGAGAGAAGCACAACTAGTGAAAGTCCTCTTTGCCTATTTATTTCCAGTGACTAGTTTGGTTCTGGTCTTTAGAGTCAGACAAGCCAAGTTTGTATACTGGCTTGGACATTAGTGGTTGATTTGGAGCAAGTCACTAAATGTTTCTATGCCCCAATTTTCTCATCTGTAGAATGGGAATAATACACTGCCTGTCCTACCATCTTGTAAATAAAGTACTTTGAAAACACTAATAGGCTAAATATCATAATTCCTGAGAGGCATCTTGGCATAAGGGATAAAGGGCTGGCCTAGGAGTCAGCAAGACCTGGGTTCACATCCTGCCTCTGACTCCCTCCAATTGGTTGTGTGACCACAAGAACATCACCTAACACCTCAGAGCCTCAGGAAGCTCTCTGAGACTCTAAGGAACAGCTGAGCTGCTGACCTGCATCAACGGAGGGGAATGTATCCCAAGAGTTCCCCATACCAATAAAATCACAAATTGAGGTGATCACAATTCTCAGAGGAACCCATGGCAATTGGCACTAGTGGCCTCATGTGGAGGCTCTGGGGAGTGGGCTCAGTCACCCTTTCCTGATTTTAGCATTTATTGAGAACAGATGAGGCACAAGCATAGGACCTCAGAAAGAGAACTCTGGTGTCTGCTGGGTCTGGGTGGCACATCTAGGCTAATTTGGGCTTAAGCCCACATGCAAGTATGGTATTGTAGGCATGTGCCTACATGAATGGGAATGGTTTGCTATTTCTTGGTGTGTTCCTGAATTTGAACTTGTATCATTATGCACATTTGCTGTAAATGTGACCTTTCCACATTATTATCACAGAGGAATGAGGAATGTTGATAATGGGGGCTGATGAATGCGCCTTTTCTGTGTTTTTGTGGGGGTAGTATGAAGTCGGTAGGCTACAAATATGACTAAATCTTTATGTAAGGGGGGGATTAAATGACAACACTTTTCTTCAGGAAAAGAAATGCTGGCCTCAATGACTACATGAAAGTGAGGAGGAATGGCCAGCCCTCCCCAGCATTTTAGCCAAAGGCTATAAAATGAAACATGCATTAGGGTTCAATATGCTGGTTTTCTTTGGGAGAAGCATGCAGAGGGTGATAGTCTAACTGACGACAATGGGTTTCTCTATTCCCTGCACTTCTGAGGAATCACTTGACTGAAACTTTGGCATCTGTGGCTGCTATTCTGAGAATAAGAATCATCTGCTCCCATGGGGCTCCTCCATGGTTCCCAGTGAGAATGCATGGAGAACAGGGATTTCACAGTTGAACAAACCTCATTCCCCACCTGCACTCAGTTGGCTATTAGTAAGTCCACATTTCCATTGTTTCCCTTCATGAACAAGGTGATTTCATCTATCCTATTTCACTTCATGCCTACCTGGAAGCTTTCAACAGAGCAGGAGAGAAGGAATGTGTTTTGGTGGTCAGAACCTGGTGTTTGCCCTGAACAAATCACATCCCTGCTTTGTGCCTCAGTTTCCACATATGTTCTTCCCAATTGAAAAAAAATAAAATTATCTGAGCTCTTTCAATGGAAGGGGATTGTTGTTCTTGTTCAGTCTTGTCTGACCCTTCATGACCCCATTTGGGGTTTCCTTGGCAAAGATACTGGAGCAGTTTGCCATTTCCTTCTCCAGCTCATGTTACACATGGGGAAACTGAGGCAAACAGGGTTAAGTGACTTGCCCAGGGTCACACAGCTAGTAAGTAGTGTTTGAGGCCAGATTTTCACTCAGGGAGGTGAGCCTTCTTGATTCCAAGCCCAAAGCTCTATTCGCTAGCCATCTAGCTGTCCTCAGTGGAATTTAGTAGATAAAATATGCTTAGTTTTAGCCTTCAATATAGATTACCTTAGTTCTGTTTTTAAATTCAATAAACATTTAAGTGGCTGGTGTGCATAGCAACGTACTAAACACTGAGGAAAGTTAGCAAGTTTAGATATGGTTTGGTCACTGCTTTTCTGGGGCTTACAAGGTAAGCAGACAAATAATATATAATCACTAATAATTATAACTACAATATAACACGAGAAGTAGATTAGAAAATACATTAAGAATAGGCAGGGAAGGACCTATCATTTCTGTCAAGCTTCACTTAGGAGGAAGCATTTCAGTTGAGCTTTATAGTATTCAACAGGTAACAAGAGATAGCTAGGTGGTGCAGTGGATACAGCACTGGCCCTGGAGTCAGGAAGACCTGCATTTAAATCCACCCTCAGACCCTTAACACAAAACTAGCCATGTGACCTTGGGCAAGTCACTTAACCCCAATTGCCCTACTTTCCCCCCTCAAAAAAGCAAAAAAAAAAAAAAAAGAGAGAGAGAGAGAGAGACAGTGGAAATTACAGGCATAGGGAATGGCATAAGCAAAAGCACAGAGGCAGGAAATTACAAGGGACAGAAAGCAGATATGGTTGGCTCTTCTTTTATCTATTTTACTTCTCCAGCACAACATAGTGGAAAGACTGTTAGACTGGGAATTGGGAGCGACCTGAAATCAAATCCTGCTACTGGCACTTAATAGCTCTCTGTGACAATACATAAGATATTTAGCTTCCTTAAGCCTCAGTTTTCTCCAAAGAAAATAATAATTTGGGGCAGCTAGGTGGCACAGTGAATAGAGCACTGGCCCTGAAGTCAGGAGGATCTGAGTTCAAATTTGACTTCAAACACTTACCACGTACTAGCTTTGTGACCTTGGGCAAGTCACTTAACCCCAATTGCCTTGCCTTTTCCCCTCCAAAAAGAAAAAAATAATACTTTTATAAGTTTTAGCTCACCCCTAACTTAATATCAAGGAATTAAAACTGACACTATTTCTGAGGGCCCAATCTAAAACATCCAATGGCCTGAGGTGGGGGTGGCTCTTCTTTTGGCTTTGTTCAATTAGTGGGCCACTTTGCCAGGAGCCAGGCAGACCTGGGCTGTCACTGGAAGGCCGGAACAAAGCTATCCTGGCAGGAAGCAGTACTGCACATCCCATAGGCAGGTGCTGCTAAATAAAACCAGGCCTGTCGATTCAGCTCTGTGCAACACATGGCAAAAGCCAATGCAAGGGGGAAGAATCGATGCTGAGCTAATGGAAAAGAAGAAACAAACCTTACATGGATCAAATTACACTGTCCCCAAAACAGCCAGTTAGAAACAACTCCTCAGGCTTGACAGAATACTCCTTTGATGTATTAATTGCCGTTTATTTATCCATTTAGCCTATTCAGCCAGGCTGCCCTTTCCAAGAGCTGAATGGATGAAAGCATCAGACACCATGAGAACAGTGCTAGGGTCTGATGGTCAGAGCAGAGAAGAGCCTTTCGTTGGGATCAGAGCGGTGCTAGGCACCAGCCTGGAGGTGCTCAGCTCTGTCTTTAATTCAGGGTAAAGACTGGTGGAATCAAGCTATTGACTATGAACCCTGGTTGGTTAATTTAGCCCTCACTCTCAAAATCTGATCATACGGAAATGGCTTTCAGACATATTTTACCGAAGTTCCTATAGGCATCTGGTTCAACATAACAGCATCTATAACTGTTCAGTTGTTTCAGATGAGTACTACTCTTGGTGACCCCATTTGGGGCTTTCCTGGCAAAGATACTGGAGTGGTTTGCCATTTCCTTCTCCAGCTCATTTTACAGATGAGGAACTGAGGCAAACAGGGATGATTGACTTGCCCAGGGTCACACAGCTAGTAAGGGTCTGAGGCCAGATTTGAATTAAGGTAGATGAGTCTTCCTGATTTTAAGCCCAATGCTCTATCCTCTGCAACACCTAACTGCCTTCTGTGACTGCACACATAGGCGTAAATTCATATGGTGTTGTCTCAAATAGTCCTCTCAGTTTCCACACTTCTCTCCTTTTCTCCAGGTGTTTATCTGCTAAATCTCTTCTCTTCCTTCCTTCCCACACTCCACACTTAATACCTCTTCATTCCCTTCAAAGTACGCCCTGGTCTTTCTACTTTCTATTTTCACCCTGACCTTTCTCTTCAAAACAGCACCCCTAGTCTTTATAAACTTTTTTTTTGTTTGTTTTGGAGGGACAATTGGGGTTAAGTGACTTGCCCAAAGTCATGCAACTAGTAAGTGTTAAATGTCTGAGGCTGGATTTGAACTCAGGTCCTCCTGACTCCAGGGCCAAGTGCTCTATTCACTGTGCCACCTAGCCGCCCCACGGCACCCCTAGCCTTAAGGACTCCTCTGTACACCAACCAACGACAAACATCAGTGGCCAAGAGATTTGAACATTCTCATACAGGAAGTACTTTGTCTTCCTGAAAGGGAAAAATCCCTAACTTCTGGATGATAAGTGCTATTCTCCCTCACTTTAAAGTGGAAATTGAGCCAAAGAGAGAGGAAAAGGATTTTCCTGCTCAGAGTAACCTAGAAAAACAGTAATACTGTCATTCAGCCAGCTTCAGCATTCTAGTTTGAAAACTAGAATAGAAAACTCCAAATTACTGCAAGCATTAACTGTGCCCCTCTTTGAAGGGGCTAAGAGTGAGTAAATGCAGGAAGCAAACTAAAGAGTCCTGAAGACAGAACTCATTGAGAAGTGACAGAAAAAGCCAGGCAGAAAAAAGTCCTTGGGAGAAAACCACTCTGAGGGCTGGCTCTGAAGCCTACAATTAAGCAGGCCATTTAAAGGCACCTCGATTGGTTAGGAGGAGACACTAGTTAAAGATAAAGGCGCTGAGCGATCCACCTGCAGAGTGTGTTAGGCTGCTTCTAGCTGGGACAGTCAAATGGATCAAGGTGACAGGGGGGCTTTTGCAACCTGAGAATTCTACACTTCTGTTCCTTATTTGGCTCCAATGGATTTTGCAGTTCCTTAGTAAAACTTTTTAAAACTCTGACCTTGCCTCAGCTGAATTCAGGAAAGAGTGCTGTGAATATGTGCTCAGTCTAGAGAGTTATCTTGAGTTTTCATTAGAGGTCCCATTTAGGTTGGTAGTAGCAAGAGAGAGAGGAGGAAGGATCTCTCTGGGGAGGGGATTTTGGTTTCATTGACCAAAGCTGCTCTGGGTCTTCTAAGGATACTTGTCCACGAAACCAAAGACAGCTTTTAGCCTAGAGTTTTTCACAGTTCCTCATATATCCACTAATGATGTCTCACAGCTCTATAGGAGAGATACTTTAATCAGTTCACCCCATCACTGCCAGACAACCCCCCCTCTAACAAGAGCCACTTCTAGCCTCTTCCAGGACAAGGAACCAGGGGAAGAGTGCCCCCTGCTGATTCTTAGTCTCAGTAGGTTTTTCACACAAGTCTCCCATCTAGCTAGGCCCATAGAAGCATTGGGTATCTCTAAGCGGAATAGCCTGCCAACAACTCACTTAAATGAGACAGAACAGGGAAACCTTCATTGAGCCCGAGCCCCACTGGGACTGTTAATTTCTTTCTTTCCACAAGACCCAAGGGAAGATATTAAATTATTCTAAATGATTCTTAAAATACCTACTTTTTTTCTGATTCCAAAGAGATGATGTGTTAAG
The DNA here is from genome assembly GCA_011680675.1 of Gymnobelideus leadbeateri. Classification (NCBI taxonomy): domain Eukaryota; kingdom Metazoa; phylum Chordata; class Mammalia; order Diprotodontia; family Petauridae; genus Gymnobelideus; species Gymnobelideus leadbeateri. Next base: position 94,672 of record WOXC01006868.1, on the reverse strand, counting down.
TTTCCAAAACATCCAAAACTTTGGTAGCAAAGTTATCTACTAAAAAGTTAGCTCCTACAAGTCTCCTATAGAACCTAATAGAAGGAAAACTCCTGGTTGTAGTCTTAAGTAAAGTCTGAAATCATGAATTTTCTCCCCATCCTATCTCAACAGACTTAATCTTAAATCGTGACTCAAGGTTCCAAGTTCAAAAAAACAAAAAGAAAGAAAGTAAAAAATGATTGGTCTTCTGCAACTCTGACAATTGTTTCGGATTCTAAGGCAACAGGGTTCCAACTACTTCCTTCTGTGGAGAAAAGCCAAACACAATCCAGTTAAGAAATAGTACTAGATCTTATATTCTAAAACAGCCATTGAATTCACCCCAAAATTTAACAAGAAACCTGTGGAAGGCTCTAGCTCTGACACTAGGAGGACTAGCTTAGATCTACCCCACTATTCCCTCCAAAGATAGGGAATTTGTAATATAGGAGAATAGGCATGAAGCTAGTAAGCCTTAAAGGTACCTAGAAGGGGGAAAAAATTAGTGGTCTTTATAAAGAAGAAAGCAAACAGGACTGTCAACACCTCCTTCCACTTCTCTACTTATCATCTGACACTCATCACAGAAGCTAAAAGCAGCCCATCTGATAGCTGCTGGCTCCACTCCCTGTCCCAATGCCATCTCCCACCTTGAATTTGTTTTTTTCAGTATGTGATTCTCTCCTCCACCCAACCCAGACAGTGTGATTAAAGTTCTAAGTTGGGGAAGTGGAAAGAAGCTTATTACACTAGATCTGGAACTCAAAGGAAAGAGAAAGGGGCAGGATCTTGGCAGGCTGGCACAAGTGTAGGTTATTTATAGCTACAGCAGAATGTGGTAAAGTTTAGTTTGGCACCAAATTACTCAATATAACTTTGGAGCAGATAGTGGGAGTTCAAATTCGTGTTCTTAGCATAATTCTATCTTTCTGTTGATGCTCATTCATCCATTACATGTAACAAAGGCCTGAGGCACCAATGGCCTTGGCCTCAATTAATCATAATCAGTGCAAAACCCTACCTACAGTGGATAGGTAGGCATTCACTGCCCACTGTGTGTGGTTTTACAAAACCTAGCTGTATCTCTCACTGACCCAAAGGATGTTAAGACAATTCTCTAATAATTTTCAAAACTAGAAAAAGATATTAACTATCATGTGAAAGCTATATAGAACATTTTTAGGAAAATGTCAAAAATCCAAACAAAATAAAACATCACCACTCAAATAAACCTGGGAATCACTGCTGTAGCAAATGTGAAGACCCTGGGTACTGATTTACCAAAGTTAACTTGGAGAGAAGACTCTCACACTGTATAAGAACTCTGAATGAGGTTCTAGCAGCCCTGAAGAGAGGCCCTGGGGACTATGGAGCTGGCAACATCATGGCTCTCTATCTCTTTGAGGGACAACTTCCACTTCAAGCTCTGAAGCTATTTTGTGCCCTCCACAAATGACAAGATGGCATTACTTCATCCTTGGGGCTTCAAGGCTGAAATTTCCTCAGAAATTATAGGAAATTTGTAGTGGGGTTCTAAAGGATATTTCAAAGCTCCAAGGTGGGAGAGCAGACTGGGATACTTTAAAAATATGGGGTTTTATGAGACAGAAGTCAGGAAACAGGGGCGGCTAAGTGGCACAGTGAATATAGCACCGGCCCTGGAGTCAGGAGGACCTAGGTTCAGATCCAGGCTCAGACACTTAACACAAAAACTAGCCGTGTGACCTTGGGGAAGTCACTTAACCCCAACTGCCCTCCAAAAAGCAAAAAAAAAGAAAAGAAAAGAAAAGAAAAAGAAGTCAGGAAACATACAACTGCAATCCCATCATATACAATGTGATTCTGATCCTCCAAATGAGTATGTAATGAATGGAACCCATGAACATAGAACCTGCAGCCCATTGCTTAACCAATCTCTTGTCTCCCTACCTATTCTAATTTACAGATCTGCTAAAATCAAAGTGTTAGATCCCTCACTTCAACCTGGAAGATCAGAAATAGGCATCGAAGATCTGACTACCTATTTTAGGCTATACAGAACATTAAGTAACAGGGTTTAAGGACTCATTCTAAACTTAATTAAGAGGGTTTAAGGGATGAATGTCACTCCATCTCCTGTCTCTCTGCTCTTCCAGTGGCTAACCCCTTTGCCTGGGTTTCTCTGCTTCTTCCCCTCTTGGTTTCCAAAGCTTCCTTCAAAGAGTTAGCTCAAATCTCACCTTTTGAAGGACTTTCCTGGTCTCCTCAGCTGCCAATGCCTATCACTTTTTTTTTAAAGCAACTGGGGTTAAGTAACTTGCTCAAGGTTACACGGCCAGTCATTATTTATGCGTGGGTACTCATTTTCTGAGGCCAGATCCGATCTCAGGTCATCCCAACTCTGAGGCCAGCGCTCTTACTCACTGTGCCACCTAGCCCCCCCAGTGCCTATCACTTTTATCTGCATAGTATGTACTTCTAGGTTCCCCATTATCTACATGTTGTCTCTTCCCTTAGAAGTATACTCCTTGAAGGCAAGGTTTTGCTTTTTCTTAGGGCAGGGGTAGAGAACCTGCAGCCTGACCTATAGGCCTGCAGGATCCCCACCTGTTTTAGGGTTTGGGGCTCCTTTGGGGTTTTTTTTTTAGCCTTTGTACAGTGTCTGGCATAGAGTAAATGTTTAATGCTTGATACTTAATCACATATCTTTGTAGGATAGATAAAACTGAGACAATCAGATCAGATTGTCCTGAGATCCTACCTAGATTTAGAAATGGAAAGGCCTTTATAGATCGTTTAATCCAACTCCTTTATTTTACTAAGGTCCAGGAAGGTGAAGTGACTTCCTCAATGTCACATATCCAAATTCGGTTCTCTTATAGTACTTCCTGCCTCTTCTCCGTTCCCATTGATGTATACTTCCCCCTTCCTCTCCAGTTAGGTGTCCCAATTCTGAAATCTCTAAAATAAAAGCTAATTTTTCAGTGGAAAGCTGGGATTAGAAATCTCTTCTCAGACTATAAAGACTGCCCTCCCTATAATCTTAGAACAATTTATAACTCTTCCTACAAGGGAGCAGAAGAGAACCAAGCCTACACTACTTCTTGGGGAGTTATGCTCACCCCCTATTATGAAATAACAAGTCATTTTGAATCTTTACTATATAGTCCACAGAAAGACAACCAGCTTAAGCCACTAAAAAAGATATAGATCATATATGTATAACCAGTGCTTCTGCATCACTTTTTCATCTCTGGAGAACAGAGGACCCAGAAAATTTCTAAAGAGTGAGACAAAACAGAATTGGAGTCATGCCACCAGAAGTGAGATGGCTCTGATCCTCTTTTCTGGGAAAGAGAGGGAACTGCTGAATCTGTATGCTCTGAGTTCACTCTGCCAGCAAAATACAAGATAAGATAGAGGAGGAAAATTTGTCTTGCACTGCAGGATCTGGAGTTGACTTCTTCTCTTCCTTCCACTGACCTTGAAGAGGGACTTTCTGGTGACCATGGGGGAAATGGGGATGAGTAGCTACAGCTGATGGATTCAGACAACTGAGTTTCCATGAGAAAGTGAGGAGTATCCTGGCTGCCACTGCTACTGTGACTGCTGTAGACAAAAACCTGAATAGCTGATGTGTGAGATAATCAGAGCCCAGTACTGAGGGAGATTCTAATCCTATAGATTTTTCCCTCTGAGATTATTTCCAATTCATCCTATCTATACCTTGTTTGTTCATAGTTGTTTACTTATTGTCTCCCCCATTAGACTGTGAACTTCCTTTAAGCTAGGGACTGTTTTTTACTTTCTTTATATCCCTAGCAGTGAACACTGTGCCTGGCCCAAAGAAGCTACTTAATGCATGCTTGTTGACTTGAAATGATTTGATTTGATATGGGTATTGGTTGTTGTCTTTCATTCTCAAAGAGGATCAAAATGACATCACTATGTTGGAGGCAAGGTACAGTCTGTCCAACTGTGACTGATCAGACCAATAAGAGTTTGGAAGTCTCTACCACAGGTCAGGCACAAATAATCTATGTGAACATGTGGAGCAGAGATGTCTCTAAATTTGCACATCTCCTGTTTCTTTTCAGTTACTACAATTCTGTATTGTTCACAGAGCACAGTGCCTTCTTTGATTCAGGGACGCCATGCCGGGCAGTCCTTTGCCAGTGTCGCCCATGTCATGCAATTAATTCCAAAGTTCTTCAGAGAGACCTTGAGAGTGTCCTTGTATCACTTCTTCTGACCACCATGTAAGCGCCTGTCTTGCTTGAGTTCTCCATAAAACAGTCTGTTAGGTAAACATATATTTGGCATTCAGACAATGTGGCCAGCCCATTGGAGTTGCACGCTCTGCAGTAGAGTTTGAATGCTTGGCAGTTTAGCTCAAGAAAGGACCTCAGTGTCTAGTACTTTATACTGCCAGGTAATCTTCAGAATCTTCCTAAGACAACTCAAATGAAAGTGATTCAATTTCTTGCCATAGTGCTGGCATACTGTCCAGATCTCACAGGTATACAACAATGAAGTCAGCACAATGGCTCTGTAGATCTTCAGTTTGGTAGGCAGTTTAATAACTCTTTTCTCCCACATTTTCCTTTGGAACCTCCCAAACACTGACCTAGCTCTGGCAATGCATGAGTCAACCTTATCATCTATGTGTACATCGCTGGAAAATATACTGCCAAGGAAAGTGAATGCATGGTATTCAAAATTTCTCCATTTGCCATAACCAATGGTTCCACATATGGATGATGCAATGCTGGCTGGTGAAGAATCTCTATTTTCTTGCTGTTAATTAGGCCAAAATTAGCACATTTTGTTGCATCTCAGCTTCAGAGGCTGCACTGAGTGCACAATCATCTGTAAACAAAAAAATCATGCACCAATTCTCCCTCCACTTTAGTCTTGGTTTGTAGCACTTTTATTAAAAAAAAATACTTATTTACTTTTAGTTTACAACATTCAACTCCATAATTCCTTGAGTTTCAAATTTTCTACCCTTGCCTCTCCTCTTCCCTCCTTCCCTTCCCCCCCTTCCCTCCATGCCAGTATGCAATCTGATACCTTCACATTAAACATTAGTCAAATTGTGAAAAAGAGTTATAACCTATGGAGTAAACAATGAGAAAGAAGGAACAAAACACAAAAGTGAGAGAGCAAATAGTTTGCTTCAATCTGCATTTAGCCTCTGCAGTTCTATTCTCTGGATGTGGATATCCCTTTCCATAATGAGTCTTTTGGAACTGTCTCATAACCTTGCATTGCTGAGAGAAATCCAGTCTATCAAAGTCAATCATCACAGATACTATGTGTCTATATTTGTGTACAAAGTTCTCCTGGTTCTGCTCTCCTCATTCAGCATCAGTTTATATAAGTCTCTCCAGGTTTTTATGAAGTCCATCTGCTCCTTGCTTCTTATAGCACAATTAGTATTAAATTACATTCGTATACCACAGCTAGTTTAGCCATTCCCCAACTGATGAGCATTCCCTTGATTTCCAATACTTTACCACCACAAAAATAACTGCTATAACTATTTTTGTACATACAGGTCCTCCTCCCACTTGTATGATCTCTTTGGGATACAGCCCTAGTAGTGGTATTTCTGGGTCAAAGGATATGCACATTTTTATAGCTCTTTGGGTATAGTTCCAAATTGCTCTCCAGAATGGTTGGATCAGTTCACAACTCCACCAACAATGCATTAGTGTTCCAATTTTTCCACATCCTCTCCAGCATTTACCATTTTCCTGTTTTGTCATCTTAGCCAATCTGACCTGACTGATGAGATATGGGTACCTCAGAGTTGTTTTGATTTGCATTTCTCTAATCAATAGTGATTTAGAGCATTTTTTCATATATTTATAGATATTGGCTTGTAGCTTTTCAAGTTAAATAATTTACCATCAGTGTAGTAGTTGACCTTGATGCCTTTTTCATCCTTGTTAAAGGGATCTAACAACACTGGTAAAAAATATCTAGGCAATAAGCACACAACCCTGCTTTACTCCTTTGGTGACTGTGAAAGCCCAAGAGCATTATCCATTATTCAGAACCGGGCAAGCATGCCATCATGAAATTGACATACAATGTTGATAAACTTCTCTGGACAACCAAATTTTGACATAATTTTCCAAAATCCCTCATGACTGACAGTATCAAAGGCCTTGATCAGATTGATGAACGTTGTTTACAGACTTCTGTCCTGCTTCTGGCATTTCTCCTAGAGTTGCCTGGCAACAAACCATATCAACCGTTCTTTGGCCTTTTCTGATGTCACACTGACTCTAAGGTACATGGCCATCTTCCAGGTGAAGGATCAATTTTTTAAGGAGGACTCTGGCAAGAATCTTGCAGCAATGACTAGGAGAGAGACCCCTCACCCCAAGAATGTCAAGGACAATCTATTGCTTTTTTCCTTTATAGAGACAGACAATGGTGGCATCCTTGAACTCCTGGGAGATAACCTCTGATTGCCATATAACCCAAAAAATTTCATTCAGCTTTTGTATGAGCAACAGACACCTTGATTTGTAAATCTTATCTGGAATAGAATCAGCACCAGGTACTTTGCCACATAAGAGAAGCCTAATGGCATTCAAGACCTCTTCTTCAGTTAGAAGTTTGGCTACAGAGGTATAGACTTGAAAGAGCTGCTCAGACATCTAGGGCAGTGCTGAATTCCATTGCAGCTTTCAGTAAGAAGATAACCATATGGCCAGAGTCATCTGTACGCAGGGTTGTAACTAACAACTCTCAGGGTATCTGCACCTGCTGCTTCATCACTTGCCTGTTACCACAGGACTCTGAGATAGGTAAAAAGGGGTTAAATGGTATGGATGATATCTTTTGATTTATGCATAAATTAGACTTAAGTGAGTCAGAGTTGCAAAAAGTTGGCCTCACTTTCTTTTCCAAAGGCATCAAAGTCCAGTGACAAGACAAAGTCAAGATGACTGGTTAGGATGTAGTGGATGACCTTGGTGTTTTCTAAGCGCTCCACAGCACCTCCTGCTTCAGCCTCCTTCGTGGCCACTGAAACAAATTGTTCTCATCTACTCATCTGCTGGGGGAAATCTTCATGTGCTTGGGTAGATTTCCCCCCCGCCCCCGCCCCGCCCCAACTCACTGAAGGGTTTGAGACAACTTTGTTATCCTCAACCTGGTTTAACCTGTCTTCCAGAGTGTGGCCGTTGTGCATGCTACAGCTTCTTGGAGTCACAGGTGAGTGTTAGGTGAATCAGGTGGACACCAAAGGTGGAAAGCAGCCCTCACATTGGAGATAATGGTCTTCCCTAAACACAATCTGTATCCCAATATGAAAATAGAGACCATAAGTAGAGAGGATACCAAGCTGCAGAGACTGACAGCCATTAGTGAATGTCATTGACCCAGGGAGTTGGAGGAGGAGATTGAGTCCTTTCTCCCTTTTCCCCTATTTTCCCTTATTTCTTATGTGTGTGTGATAAGAGGGCAGAAAGTCCTTTTCCTTATTTTTTTTCTATAAGTTTTGGGTTTAGACAGTTCAAGAATATTCCTACCCATCCCTAAAGAAATAGAAGGGGGTGGCTAGGTAGTGCAGTGAATAGAGCACTAGCCCTGGAGTCAGGAGGACCTGAGTTCAAATCTGGCCTCAGACACTTAACACAAAAACTAGCCATGTGACCTTGGACAAGTCACTTAACCCCAACTGCCCTCTTAAAAAAAAAAAGAAATGGGAGAAGGTTTGACTCTAACTAAAGACCTATCTCTCCATTTAGGTACATTTGATCTGTTTCCTTTCATTTTGTGCCATATACAGTAAACTATCTTAAATAATAATAATAACTAACATTTATATAGCACTTACTATGTGCCAAGTGCTGTGCTAAGCACTTTACAATTATCTCATTTGATCCTCACAGGACTGTGAGGTAGGTGCTATTGCTTATCCCCATTGTACATATAATGCTAAGCCTGAATCTGTAAAGGTGGGGAAACATGGCCCTAAGAAAGGAGAGTTCAGAGAGATAGAACTGAGGCTCATGAATTGTGTACAAAGCATAGATTTTAGGTTTTCATATTCTGAATGATAGTTTACTTCATCCCCTAGATTAATCTTGACATGGCTAACAGGGAGAGAGCAAAACTTCTTGGTACCATTAACTTAACAGCAGAAAAAGTAGTCTAGGTACCTGTAAACTTAACCAGTAGCAGGTGGATAGCCTACAGTTGTTATTTTCAGAAGAAAAATAAACAAAAACTTTTCCACACAAGTCACAGAGTCACTGACAGAACTACCAGGCTAGTGGCTCATGTAAAACAAAGTTATTCAGTAGGCAACTCAGACACCACACTCCCTTAGCTGGATAATACAGTAACACGCTGCCTTCCGTAAGCCTACTTACAGAAGGCAGCATTCCAGCCACACAAGCAGATTTGGACTGCAGTGCCACAGATGTCACACATGATTTCTGAAATGTTACAAGAATATTGGACATAGCTGCCAAATTTATCTTTCTTTTAGTGTTGTTTTGAACACACTGCTATAAGAAGCTATATTTAGTGGCACCCATTACTGTATATCGCAATATTTAAATAAATGTACTACATTTATAGGTTTCTGTCTTATATTCATTGGTATTTATTGGTGTTTGTTCTCTTGTCACACATTTAGTCCCTCAGGTGGAGGCTGTCTGCTCTAGCTTTTGTATTTCAGTATAGATACTACTATTATACTGTGCCAGGGTTTGAGTTCAAAAATTGCTGAATAATTGGCACTAACTGAGAAAACTCTAGTAGGAAATAACTCTCTACCAAGGGTCAAGATTTCCTAAAGTTCATGAAGAGGAAACACTTACCTCTTATCATGGACAGAGGATTTAGTCTGAAGAGCTACTTTGGGATACAAGTTAGGTCCTGTTGCTCCCAGACTCTGAAAAGCCATGATAATCTCTTGGAGTTTAGGACACCACATGTAGGTGTTATCTCCACCTGTTAAGTCAAAGTCAAAGATCATAGGGCATATGGTTAGGTAGATAAAAGAAGACCCTTAGGGAAAGGAAAGGCTAAAGAATGTTATCTCTAGCAATTGCATTAGTTTTTATGAGCTCAGAACTCCTTGATTCCTTACTAGACATATATCAAAGCAGAGCAAAGACAGAAAGAAAGGGCCCATATACACCAGAATAGGAATAGCCTTATTTTTTGTGGCAAACAAACAAACAAACAAACAAACAAACACAAACAAAACCAAAAACCAGAAACAAGATAGGTGTACATTATTTGGTTGGTGGATGAAAAAAAAACCTGCCACATATGAATTTAATAGAATAGTATTGTGCCATAGAAAATGAAAAATATGAGGAAATCAGAGAAACATGGGACAACTTACTAGAAATCATGAAGAACTATACATGCATACATATATATATATATATATACATAAAACATCATGATACATAATAATGGGATGAAAACACTAAAAGGCAGCCCGACTAAGATTATTTGGAGTGATAAATCTTAGTCCTGAAAAATATCTAAAGAAATATAATACCTTCCTTTATTTGAAAGGTAGATATTGTTAGTCAGTTGTAATTCTTTTTCTTTGTTACAAGGGAGAATTTAATGTATCTATTGTGAGATGGGCAGATACATCAGGAAAAGATACAGTAGAAAAAACGAAAACACATCACTAAAATTTTTTTTAAAAAGAACCTAAGAGTTTCCTTACATGTCGTGAAGGTAATCCATTTGTAAGGTTTTGTGTAGCAGTTGCTAAATAGTTATACTACAATGTCACCACTTGGGAAGGATACTGATTCTATGACATGACCACTCCAGAGAAGTAATCTAAGCTGCTAGCCACAAAAGGAAACCAAGGGTCTGAAACCAAAAATCTCAAAAAAGCTTCAATATGACAGGGTCACGTGTTAGCACTGGTTCAAATGATGGCCTGCCATAATTAACATCTAAAATGATTTTGGTTCTTCCATCTGTACACCAATAATACCCTTACCTCCTGGTCCATAGCCTAAAAAGTCTAGCAAAGTATATATCCAGCAGGAATAGATAGGACAGCGGGTGTGAATTTTGTTGAACTAATTTAACTAAATTAGTAAAAACATAAATCTTACTCTTTGAACAAAGGGGAAAAATATTTATAGTCTTTTTCTCGAGAAAATTTACAGACAGAAGAGCAGAAAAATAAAATGCAATGTGCTACACATTTTCCCAAATGGCAGGCACCAACATGTACAGGAAACTGCCCCGCCTCAACCTGCCAACCTTACAAACAGCAAAGTATGTGACTTCTAAAAAGATTCTATATGCCACTCGTATAATTAGTATACCAAGATTCTCTCATTTTTACTGAATGGTCTTATCTAAATTTCCTATCCTTGGCTGAGCCTCTATTTACCCCTCTGTGAGAAAGAGAAGTATCTCCTTTCTTTAAAAAATACACAGATACCTAAGAGCCAGATATAAACTTGAGCAACAGGTACTTGAACAGGAGAGAAACTGAAAAGAAGTCACAACTAGTGAAACTAGGCTAACCATGCCAAGAACACAAATGTTTAACTTGGAAATGGGTAGGCTGCCACTGCTAGATTATCATTCAAGAACTCAGACCCAGGTGCTCAAATACATCCCAGAATAATGTATACCCCTTTGTCATAAACATCCGCAGAGAGCTCAGTCTCTACTGATTTCCAGAGTGAAGCCTCAGCAGTTTTTCAGTACCACTTCGTCCTCTCTACAGCTAATCTATAAGCAATGAAGCCTGGCTCCTCAATGAGGCAGGACCATAAAGCCAAATGGCCTTGAAGCAATGGGATTACTTACATTGAGTTTCCCTTATACTAGAGGCATCAAAGCAGAAAGATGGCTACTTTGGGAATGGTGAATTTAGGGACCAGGACTACTCCTAAAACTCAGTAAAGGAATTCTGATAACCTACTAATGGTAGGATCAAAGAACGTGGAATGAAAAGCAGAGGAGTACTGAATCAAAGGGCTTCCATCAGCTGGCTATTGCCATGTTTATTACTTTGAATTGATATATGAGGTTAAACAAGTTAAATCAGAATTGAATAGGATCGCAAAGAAGAAAATACTCTTGGATTTGCTTCACTTTTTCAATCAGCTTGAGAGAGACAATAACATTGTTGCCCACTCCATAGACATGTTAAATTGAACAGTTCTTGTGATGTGTGATGAGATTTTAGCTTTTAGACACAAAGGTTGGTTGTGTTTGCACAGTCATAGAATTTATGAGTTTGAATGGACCTCCGTGGCCATCTAGTACAACCCATATACAAAAGGAATACCCACCATAACAGCCGTGGTTTGTCCTTCATTCTTGAAGAGGACCATGACATCAGAGAGGTGATGACATGACTTACAGTTGATTTTGATTTCAGTGAGGGAGGGCTGTGCAATGTCACCAGCCTCACTTTCTCCTCCAGAGCCATCTGGATCTAGTGATCAGATATTGATCAGGATGACTAGAGATGACCCAGGATTCAGTGTGAGACCTTGGCCCTTTTAAGCTAAGATCTTTTCAAGTTCTTATTTTGAGTGAGGCAACTCCCATTCAATGACTAGGCCTCTTTTAAGAAGTGAAGCAAAGGATGGTCCCTTCAATAAAAAAAAAAAATCAGACTGGGAGAGGAAGACCTTCCCGGTTGCTGGCCAAAAGAGAAATAGTTACTATTTACATTCACTCTGAGCCAGGAGGGCCCAAAAAATAACCATTAAGTGGTGTTTGGGCAGGGAACCATTGTTGTTCAATCCCTGAGATCCGGAGTGAATGGGATTTAAGGCTTGGTCTTTGAGAAAGAAATCTAGCCAGTAAACCCCTAACTAACAAGGTAGTTTTCAGCCATCAAACTTTCCCTTCCTTTGGGCAGAACACCCTGTAAGAGATTGTCTAGTCTCTATGTGAGGACCTCCAGGAAGGGTGAACCTGCCACTTCTTGAGGCAGCTCATTCCACTTACTGATAGCTCTAATGGTTAGAAAGTTTTTCATGACATTGAGTCTAAATATGCCATCGCAACTTCTACCCACTATCCCTTCATATACTTGAAACTGCTATCACGTTCCCCTGACTCTTCTTTCCAAGCTAAACATGCCCATTTTCTTCAACCAGTCTTCATATGTTATAGACTTAAGGCCCTCCACTATCCTAGCAGCCATCCTTTGGACACTCTCCAGGTTATCAATGTCCTTCTTAAACCTTGGCACCAAGTTTACTAATACATGAAGTCACAGCGTAGGGGGAGCAATGACATGTATGTGATGGGAGAACAAGATGATTCATACATGTGATGCATATATGGAGAATATGTATACATACACATTACATCTATGTGACATACATATACTTGTGCATGTACTTATATACATACATCTGTTTCTAGATCTCTATAGATAACTAACGCAAACTTTTAATATATCTATGTAATATATGATATGTGTATATATGCAACACATACATAAATCTAGCTACACCAGCGTGTGTGTGTGTGTGTGTGTGTGTGTAAAGTTTGTCTTTGCAGAAAGGTATTTGGCCTAACAGAAAGAATGTTGTATTTGGAATCAGGACACCTAAGATCAAATCCCAGCTCTAGTACTACTAGTACTATGTGACCTCTCTGAGTCTGTATTCTTATTTGTAAAACAAGCACAATAATCTTATACATATACAGGTTTATTATGGGGAAAGCAGTACATAAATGTCAATTAAAATTTAAGGAAATATTTAAGTAGAGAAATAATCATAATCTCCAAACTACATGGAATAAGGCTTAAAGTCAGGTGACCAACAAGATAAAGGACTAGACATTTTTCTCTGATACTCGTGACCTCTCAAACTTCTCCCAAACAGACATTATGGTACAGAGATAAAGCAATTTCACTTGTCTCAATGATCTAGGAAACTAAGAACCTAAAGAAGGTTAAACAAAAAAAAAACAGGGGCGGCTAGGTGGCGCAGTGAGTAAGAGTGCCGGACTCAGAGTTGGGATGACCCGGGATCAAAACCGGCTTCAGAAAATGAGCACCCACACATAAATAATGACTAGCTGTGTAACCTTGAGCAAGTTACTTAACCCCAATTGCTTTAAAAAAAAAAAAAAACAACTCCATGAATTATCACCTAACTCTAGCTCCCTCAGTATCCCTGGCCCCAGTGTTCACCACACTTATGGCAGCAAGACTGTGCAAGCCAACCTGAACCATGGACCTACAACAGAATATAGTCCTACATACTGATCTCCTGGGCAAAAATTTGCCCAGGTTGTGATAACAGCAGCATGGAAGTGCTCTGTAACTCTGGGCCAAAGAACTGAGAAAGAGAGGGAACAAGTTAGGACCCTCTGTGTGTGTGTGTGGAGGGGAGGGTGCAGAAGGTTGGTCACAGGGGATAGGAATGGGAAGGTGGTAGGAGGGAGGGGTTGGGCCTACATGATATTTCACTAAACTTGAAGGAAAGAATCCAGCATTCAGCTGGGGTCAATTCCATTTTCCCCAAAGTCACTTGGGGCAGACACAGCTTGGAGAAATGTGAATAGCCTAGCATGGGAGGAAACTGAGATGCTTTGAGATTCAGGCCTTAGGAAAACCACCACGAGAGGGGAGGGAGTTAGAAAATGAACAGTAGGGTAAAATGAGAGAAAAAGACTAAAATTAGCAAAGGTCTCAGGAGGAAGAAAACTCAAAGACTTTGATCATAAGCAGATAAACCAAGAGGGAAGACATTAACAACAGAAAGAAATGTGACCTCCAGATCTAACCATCTATGAATAAATATGGTCAAACAAAGGTAAATGACTCAACCTTTGATGAGGTAGAAGTCCTTGTGGATTGAGGATAACATGGAACCATAACACATTGTTCCTGAGTGTTTTAAAAGATAAATGAGAATTGTAAGAATGGAATTTATGACCTGCACAGGAGAAATCATTGACCAAATAGCAAAATCTGATTCCAAGATGGAATCAGATTTTGCTCACCAAAGAAGCAAAGGAAAGGACAAATGATTAAGAATGCAAATACACAAAAGTGAAGAACAATCTGAAAAAGAAGCAAAAAGCAATAACATTCAAAGAAAACATGCTTTCCATACAAGGAAAACATATTGTTCTTGAGGACAGGATGCATAGCTTAAAGATTATAGCAGAAAGCATGAAATGAATGAGGCAAGGAAGAGGATAGAGAAGAGTGTGTGATGCATCCTGGTCAAGTCAAGGGCTAAATAATGAAGGAAAGATCACTACAGTGGTCTCTCAAGAAGAAAGCCTGCAGGAGGGTGTGTAGGAAGGTGGTAAAAGGGATTGAAAGGAGGAAGCCTTGTTTTAGTAGTGAGAGGGGATTGCCATTGATGAATGTTTCTATGGGTGAAGAGAGATGTTCTTTGAAGAGAGATGGGGACCTTGTGCTGGATGTTGTCTCTGGGGATTTGGAACATGGAGACACCATTTGTTCTGCCTCCGAAAGAGAGGAGTTGAAACTCCTCAGGGACAAGTTCTGTTAGGCAATGGCAGAATCTGTATAGAGGGGAGAGGCCAGAATGGGAACCTAGGAAGTTTTGATTTTACAAGGAATGGAGAGAATGGAGGGGAACTAGATAAGTGTAGGGGTCATGACCTAGAGAATGAGAGTCTAGAATGGACAGAAAGGGAAGATGGATAGTGAAGAGAGTGAGGGAGAGAAATTCTTACTGGAAAGCGGTACAAAAAATGAAAATTTAGAAACTAGTGAAGAGTATAAGATGAAGGGGAGAAAAATAAAGGTGATTCTACTTGACTGAAGAAAAAAAGAGGAAAAATTAAATAACTGAATAAAAGCCAGAAAGAGAAAGGAACTAATCATAAAAATTCCAAAGGGAAAGGGGTAACAAAAAGGCAAAGGGAAAGGTACCATCCAGGGGCTTTGAAAAAAGAGCTGGTGAGAATAGGCCCCACTTAAAAAAATTATTAAGCTAAACTGAAGAGACATAATACTGTATTTACAGCAGATGAGAAGAAAAAAAATCTTAACTTGACAAAGCAATATTAGAGATAAATGGTGGAAAATAGAAGCCCAACTTTCACAACTTTAAATGTGAATAGATTAAACAGTTTAATAAAATAAAAAAGAGCAAGAGATTGGATAAGAAAAAAAACCCTCACAATCTGATACAAATAATACATTTAAAAATGGACATACACAGAATAAAACTGAGGGGCTAGAAAAATGTGTTTGCTATGCATCCTGTGAATCAAGAAAGCTAGGAGTTACAATCATGTTATCAGAGAAAATAAAAACAAACATTCAAAAAGTAAAAAAGAAACTACATTATGCTAAAAGGAACCACAGACAATAAATCTGCTGTTTGTTTAGTCATTTTCAGTTGTGTCCAACCCTTTGGGGCCCCATTTGGTGTTTTCTTGGCAAAGATACTGGAGTGGTTTGCCATTTCCTTCTCTAGCTCACTTTACAGATGAGGGAACTGAGGCAAACAGGGTTAAGTGACTTGCCCAGGGTCACATAGTTAATAAATGTTTGGGGCCAGATTTGAACTCAGAAAGACTCATCTTTCTGACTTCAGGCCCACCCCTCTATCCACTATACTACATAGCTGGCCCAGTATTAAGCTTATATGCTTCAAATGTCTTTAGTATCCAGAGTATCCAAATTGTAAAGGAAACACTAACTGAGCCATAAGTGGTATAACCAGTAACATAAAAATGACAGATTTCAAACTACATAGAATAAAAAGCTTTCAAAATACAGAGACCTAGTGAAAGAAATTAAAACCATGTGGAAACAGGCTGAAGTACATGTCATCCTATCAGCTACTAGGATTGTTCTAAAAATGGTAGCAGTGAATCTACAGAAAATGAACTTAAATAGAATCACAAGATTGAAAAGGACCTCAGAGGTCACCAAACCCCTTCATTTTACAGATTAGGAAACTGAGGCACAGGGAAATTAAGTGATTTGCCCAAGTTCACATAGCCAGTAAATGGCTGAGGTAGAATTTGAACTCACATCTCCCAGACTCCATCCATTGTTCCATTCTCTAAATTATCTAGCTACCTCAATACCCTTATTCACCCACAAAAAGGAATAATTTTATCCACCTGTACAATAATTAAAACATTAAGTATGAAAAGAATAATAATATGATATTAACTTGGTCTTGGAGTATTTCTTTTTTGTGTGTGGTTTGTTTTTTTTTTAATATCCTAGCATAATTTTTTCCAATTACATAAAAAGACAATTTTTAACATTCATTTTTTAAAAATTGAGTCCCCAGTTTTTTCCCTCCTTTCCTCCCCTCCCCTCTCCCTAAGATGGTAAGCAATTTGATACAGGTTATATATGTGCAACCATGTAAAACACAATTCCATATTAGTCATGTCGTGAAAGAAGAAATAGACCAAAAGGAAAAATAACACAAAAAAATCAAGTAAAATAATACTTCAATCTGCATTCAAACTCCTTCAGTTCTTTCTCTGGATGTGAAAAACATTTAAGTCCTTTGGAATTGTCTTATATCACTGTATTGCTGAGAAAAGCAAAGTCACCATAGCTGATCATTACACAGTGTTACTGTTACTGTCTACAATGTTCTCTCAGTCCTACTCACTTCACTTTGTATCACTTCATGTAAATCTTTCCAGGTTTTTTTGAAATACACCAGCTCGTTATTTCTCATAGCACAATAGCGTTTCATTACATTCATATACCACAACTTGTTCAGCCATTCCCCAATTGATGGGCATTTCTTCAATTTCCAACTCTTTGCCACCACAAAAAGATCTGCTATAAATATTTTTGTACATGTGGGCCCTTTTCCCTTTTTTATGATCTCCTTGGGATACAGACCTAAAAGTAGTATTGCTGGATCAAAGGGTGTGCACAGTTTGATTGCCCTTTGGCAAATTGCTTTCCAGAATGTTTGGATCAGTTCACAATTCCACCAACAATTCATTAGTGTCCTAATTTCCCCTGCATCCTCTTTTGGAGCATTTTTATCTAATTCCATCAAAAAAAGATGAAAATAAGGGAACAGTAATTTTTAAAAATAACAGCCTACATGTATACAGTGCTTTAAGATTTGCAAAATGTAATTATCTCATATTTGTAATAGGGATTGATAGCTTAGTAAGGCAGAGTTGGGGCTGGTGGACTTTGCCAGTACTCTCAGATCCTATTGAGTCCTAGCCAGTCATAGCCCTAGGCCTCCCACAGCTCCTGCCACCATAATATCATCTGCCACATAAAAGGCCCCAAATTATTTGCTGTAGTAACACTAACAGCTTCTAGCCTAGGGCCCAATGTTTTTCTTTCCCTCCCTCCCTGCCTTAATGTATAATTAAATTTCATGTCACAATCTATATGAATTGATCAGGAGCAATTTGGAAATTGGGATCTTAGAGTTTTCATTGACTTGGTCACTCTCTATCATTCCCATATATTTAAATGAAGAAGGGAGAGAACACCAAAAATACCAAATACATTGAAGTAAACTTTGTGTTCCAGTTTTCCTGAGCCCTCCTGATAAGAGTAAATTTTCTGGAGAGCAGGGACAAGAGATAGAATGTGGGGTGGATGCCAGGGCTCATGTCACTGACCTTAGGTAGCCTTGAGATGTCATGCCCCCTTTTCACCACTTAGTTTCACAACTGACTTCCCAGAGTTGTGTGGTCAAAGTGAAACACAAGAGAAAGACTTGAAGGAGCCTTCTGGTAACTCCTAGGGAAGTACTTTAACTTTTAAAACATTGAAGCCAGAAAATAAGGATATTGGGCCTCAAACATCTGGGTAACAGTTCATCTCCAACCTCTCCTATTCCACTGTTCTAATACTTGTTTTGTCTGGAAACTATTCCTTTAAGCAACATTCTCAAGATTGCTTGAACATTACAGGGCTTCAGGGGGACAAGCTGTGAAAGAAGGGTCATATCTAATATAAAAAGTGGTTTTTCCATCTCTGCCAGAGAAACAGCCGTGATTTTACATAAGTCAATAGCTCTTGAACTTGTACAAAAGCTACCCACACAGCTCAGCTGGAAGAAGGAAACAGCACAAAGCAAGAGAATGATACCACATGAGAGTACCACCCCCAGGAACTCTCCTGCCTGCTACTTTCCTCTTCTCCTTCTGTCTCCATACTTTCCTCATACACACTCCTTATGATCTTGGCCATAGGGAATATAGCTCATTGCTGGTTTCACCTGAAATAAATTATGTGCCTTATGGGTAACACAACAGGGAGCCAGAACCCACATGGCTGCTGTCTGCTCCCTCCTGGAGTGAGTTGCTAGGAAGTGTTTCCTTGTATTACTGCCTTAGGGAGGCCAGATGCAATACTGGTGTCTTGTTGGGTCCTGCTTCTGTAGAGGTTGGAGTAGACTCTGACCAAGGGTTCTCCACCCCCAGGACCCAGCTTAAAACACAGTGTGAGAAGGAAATTATAGTATTAAAGATCAGTTTTAGGAGGAGAAGTGACCCAGCCATCTATATCTATCATTCTGTGCCTCTCTCCCCATTCAAAGCAAACCTCCTTGAGAAGGCTGCCTGAAACTGCTCTCTTCGAAGCTATCAGTTATCTAATGGCCCTTTCTTTTTTTCCCCCACTTAATAGTATTTTTTTTTAATTCCATGTAAAGATAGTTTTCAAGATTCACTTTTATAAGATTTTGAGTTCCCAATTTTTTTCTCTCCCCCTCCCCAAGACATGTACAATTATATTAAATATATTTCTACATTGGTAATGTTGTGAAAAGAATCAGAACAAAAGGGAAAAACCACGAGAAAGAAAAAAAAAGAGAGAGAAAAAATAGTAAGCTTCAATCTGCATTCAGATTCTATAGTTCTTTCTCTGGATGTAGATAGCATTTTCCATCATGAGTCTTTTGGAATTGTCTTAGATCAGGAGTAGGGAACCTGAGGCCTCAAGGCCACATGTGGCCCTCTAGATCCTCAAGTGTGGCCTTTTGATTGAATCCAAACTTCAAGGGGATTTGTTCTGTGAAGTTTGGATTCAAATTTGGTGTCTTAAAGGATGAGGATCATATGTGGCCTCCAGGCAACAGGTTCCCCACCCCTGTCTTAGAGCATTATATTGCTGAGAAGAACCAAGTCTGGCAAAGTTGATCATTGCACAATGTTGCTGTTACTGTGGACAATGTTCTCGTGGTTCTGCTCACTTCACTCAGCATCAGTTCATATAAGTCTTTCCAGATTTTTCTGAAATCTGCCTGTTCATCATTTCTTATAGCACAATAGTATTCCATTACATTCATATACTACAACTTTTTGAGCCATTCCCCAATTGATAGGCATCCCCTCAGATTCTAATTCTTTGTCACCACAAAAATAACTGCTATAAATACTTTGTACATATGGGTCCTTTTCCCTTTTTTAACCATCTCTTTGGGATACAGACCTAGTTGCATTATTGCTGGATCAAAGGGTATGCAGAGTTTTTAGCCCTTTGGGCATAGTTCCAAATTGCTCTCCTGAATGGTTGGATAAGTTCACAACTCCAACAACAATGCATCTAATAGCCTTTCCTCAGTGCCCCTATTCAGCCTTGAGGTTGTCAATTATGCTCTCCTCTATTCAGTACTCTTTAGGCTTTAATGAGACTGCCTTCTCCTGGTTCTCTTCCTATCTATCTGACCACTTAATCTTTTTTGCATGTCCAGTGTGGAACTCATTACTTCTCCCAATCCCTTTCAAACTCTTCCCAGTTCCCAACTTTTCTATTTACTGTTGAGGGTACTATCATTCTTCCAATCAGAAAACATCAATGTCATTCTAGCTTCTTCCCTCTTACTCACCCTACAATCAAATCTTTGGTGTTTTGGTCTTCACAACATCTCTCATATACTTCCTTTCTCTAGACTCATACAGTTACAACTCTGGATAAAGTCCTCATTACCTCTTGCCCAAAGTATTGCAATAGCCTTCTAATTGATAACCCTGTCTCAACTCTTTCCCCACTCCAAACCTTCCTCCACTCAATTGCCAGTGACTTTTAAAAATTATACATCTGTCCAAGTCAGCCTCTAGCCCCCAGTGAACTCCAGGGTCTCCTTATTACACCTGGGATCAAATGGAAAATCCTCCTTTTGGCATTTAAAGTCCTTCACAAGCTGGCCCCCTCCTGCCTTCCCAATCTTCTTATACTTTTCTCCCCTCCATGTACTCTATGATCGAGCTACACTGGCCTGTTTGCTATTCTTTTCACAGGACATTCTATCTCCCAACTCCATGTTTTTTTCACTGGCAGTCTCCCATGCCTGGAACATTCTCTCTCTCACTTTGGACTCCTAGCTTTCCTAGTATCCTTTGATACTCACCTCAAGGGAGTAGTAGACAAAGATGCTCCTCCCCACAACTCCTTCATACAGCTCTAAACACACACACACACACACACACACACACACACACACACACACACCCTTCCTACATAGATCTAGAAAAAATATCAGACCAACTTCTGGGAAATTAAAGAAAAAAAATCATAGTCATTCTTTCCAATCCAGTTGATACAGAGAGACAAAGAGGTCTGCAGACACAACAGATGAGTTCTAGCCAGGGTTGGTCTCATAAGGAGTATTCTAGAGCTAGGTGATGCTATGTACTAAGGCAAGAAGAGGCCCAGATCCAGCCTGACAGGGAGAGCATTTGTTCAAGGTGCAGGAATAGGTCCCAATTAGCAGCTCTGTTGCTCACTATCTATTGGGTCACAAACGCTGGGCCAAATGGGGAGGGGACATTAAGAGTGAGACAAAGTCACCTGCCCTAGGTTGTGTACTGAGTGAAAAGAAAATTCAGAAGCAAATGGCAAATATGTGGCTTTGACTTCAGAAGTGGTACAGGGTCTCAGTTCTACCTTCAACACAGTCTGAAGTCTGTTACAGAATAACCAGAACAGGAATCCCAGATTAAAAGAGGTCTACAGTTCTATCACTCTGAACCAGCAGAGCTCTCTAACTGGCTGATAGTAGCAGAGTCCAACAGAAGTCTACTGGAAGTCCAACCAGGACAAGGCCACAAACATGTTGCTCAGACCCAAACCCAGGTCAACAAAGTGTGGGAGAAGTGGGTAACATTAGAACCTTGCTTCCATCTGAACTTGTCAAAAGAGGGAATAATACAAACCCACAAAGTTGGGTACAGAAATACGTTTCACTCAATAGGAAAACAGGAGGAAAAGGGAGAAAGAAGAGAGGTAGACTAAAAAGAGGTAAGTCTTTAAGCAAAGCAAATTCTATCTGGCAAAGCTGACAAAAGCATATAATGCTGGAGGGGTTATGGGAAAACAAGTTTTTTAATGCATTATTGGTAGAGCTATGAACTGGTCCAGCCATTTTATAAAGCAGTTTGGAAATATGCCCAAAAGGCTGTGCATAACATGTTGCCCAGTGATATCACCACTAGGTCTATAGCCCAAAGAAATAAAAAAAGAAGAAAAGGACCCACATGTACAAGAATATCCGCAGTAACTCTTTTTGTGCTCAGTAAGATAAAACAAAGGTGCAGTCTTCATTCCTGTCTGGGTTTCATTCCTGACTCTCTGGCCTTTCTCTACCATGCCAAAGAAACCTCCTCAGCCTGGAAGTTCACTCTGCCCTTAGATTTCTCACACTGGATACCCTTTTCATCCCTGAAGCCCCTCTGTCTGATTGGCTGCTTTCTCCCAGGACTGTATTTTAAGGAAGATGCCTAGGCTAGTAATGTCTTCATTCCTCTCTAGGTTCCTTGACTCTGAACTTTCTGTACCATGGCCCCACCTGAGTACCTTCATCTATCCATTCCTCAGCTTTCTAGTTTCTTTTTTTGGGGGGAAGGGCAATTGGGGTTAAGTGACTTGCCCAAGGTCACACGGCCAGTAAGTGTTAAGTGTCTGAGGCTGGATTTGAACTCAGGTCCTCCTGACTCCAGCACCCCCTTTTAGTTTCTTATGTGTTATCTTTCCCATTAGAATATAAGCTCCTTCTAATGTGGAAATATGTTCTACATTATTGCACATCTATAACCTATATCAGATTGCTTGCTGTCTTGGGAAGAAGGTTGAGGAGGGAGAAAAATTTAGAACTCAAAATCTTTCAGAAAAGGAATGTCAAAAATTGTCTTTACATGGAATTAAAAAAAAATACTATTAAAAAGAAAAAAAGAATATAAGCTCCTTGAGGGCAGGGACTATCTTTCTTTCTGATTGTATTTGTATTCCCAGCATTTAGCACAGTGCCTGGCATAATAATAAATAATAAATATTTGTTGACTTTACCTGACTTGATAAAGAATTAAAGATTGAATGGCTGAAACAGTTATGGTATATGAATATGATGGAATACTATTGCTATAAAAAATCATGAAGGGATGGTTTCAGAGAAACCTGAAAAGACTTGGATTAACTGATGCAGAATGAAGTGAGAAGAACTAATTGAATAATTTACATGATAACAACAATATTGTAAAGATTAACTTTGAAAGACTTAGGAATTGTCATCAATGCAATCCTGATTCCAGAGGACTCATGATGCAATATGATATCAACTCCTGATAGTGAGGTCATCAACTCAAGAACATAGCTTGAGACTTTTTTTTTGGACAGAGTCCACCTACCGTGGGAATTTATTTTGCTTGACTAAATAAAAGGGGTTTTTTTTTGTTTTGTTTTTGGGTTTTTTTGGAGGGCAATTGGGGTTAAGTAACTTGCCCAAGGTCACACAGCTAGGTTTTTTGTTTGTGTGGGTTAAGTGTCTGAGGTCGGATAAGTGACTCAGGTCCTTCTGACTCCAAGGCTGACGCTCTACTCACTGCGCCACCTAGCCACCCCTAAAAAGGGGTTTTGTAAAAGTGGTTTGTTTTTCTTGTTTTCTCAGTGGGGGAGAGAGGACAGAGAAAGGATGGAGTTAAGGTAGACTTTTGTTTATTATAAAAACTAAAATTCAATTTTTAAAAAAAGATTTAAACCACATCCTGATGGGGTTATGGGATTCTTGCTAGACCCCAAAAAGGAAAAGCCCTTGCCTTTGAAAGCAACCCAGCTTCAGAACTTTCCCACATATTTCTACCTAGATAACTCAATAATCCTTTTAACTGCCCTTTCACTGTGGCTCTCAGACCACTTTCCTCCTTTCATTGTCCCCACCTGGCCCACCCCAGGCTATTTGCCACACCTTAATCCCATCCAAAATTTTTCACAGTTTTTTTTTTTTTATAAAAGTATCAGTCTCATCTTCATCAAATTCAAAGACTCTCTAGCCACTGCCCACTCCTATCTGCATCATGATACTGCAGATTTACTTGGAATATTGACCACCTAACTGGTGTCAATAAATACAAAATATAATAAATATAAAATAAATATAAAAATAAAATGTCAATACTTTGACTGGAAGACTTGAGTGGTCGAATACCCTGTACCCTTGCATTTCAGGGTCCCCAGTACCCCGAACCACAACAATCCCACCCTCTGCAAGAGGTTTTTCCCAGTTGTTTCCCCCACCCCAACTCCCACCCAGGGCTTTCCCTCTAAGAATAACCTCCATTTACTCTGTGTGTGTGTGTGTGTGTGTGTGTGTGTGTGTATGTGTATGCACACGCATGTGTATAAAATGTGCAGTTATCCCTTCCCCCATTAGAATGTAAGCTCTGTGAGCACACAGACTTTTTTTAAACCTTTCTTTGTATCCACAGAGCTTAGCACTGATATATAGTAGGCACTTAAATGCTTACTGACTGAGTAAATGACAAGTAGTCTATAGAAGAGAAAGGTGTTCCTAAACTTTTTAGGGGTCACTGACCCCTTTGGCAGTCTAATGAAGACTATGAGACCCTTCTCAGAATTTAAATAATTGAAGGAAATGCAAACTTTCAATTAGAAGTTCGAGAAAATGAAGAGCTATTTTTTTTGTTCCCACCCAAGTTCACGAACCCCCTGAAATCTCTCCATAGATCCCTTGAGGATTTGTGGAGCCTGGGTTAAGATCTGCTATAGAGGTTCAGATTTGGCCCAGGTCCTAACCGAAACACATACTTGAAGAAAACACAGTGTTCAGATTCTCATCATTTCCTCCCTTTGGCCTAGCTCCTTAACTCTTGCGTTATTTTATGTTGTTTCTTCCTTCTTTGCTCTGGTATTGTTCCTCTTGGCTCTCCTTTATTTTCAAGCCTCTGCCTTCTTGCCACAGGTAGTAAAGCCTTTCCTCTTGTGGCCCTGGCAGCCTCTCTAAGACCTTATCTTTTTACCCAGTCTCCACAGGCCTCCCCTTTTCATACCTTCTTCTCTACATGTTCCAGAGTACCTGTTTTTTTAATACTGTAATGCATTCCCCAGGTCACCTCTCCTCTCCCCTGTTCTCTGTAATTCACACCACTGCCTGGTGTCACTTAACACCAAGCAGCATGTCAGGGCCCCCAGTGTGTAGAATAAAGTTGCACTGTACAATCCAGTGGAACCACTCCTTCCTTTCCACTTGTAAATTCCCCCTAAGGGGATTGCAGACTATTCTCTAGGCCCCTCTTTATAGCCTTGTATTCTTAGGAGAACAGATCCTATTCCTTTAGACAAAACCCACTCTGATGCTGCCTATATTTCTGTAGCTTTTCTTGGGGCTGTCTTTGGAGAAGTCAATGAGTTCTGTGTAAACCCAGAATTTTGTCTGGGGGAGGGAAGAGTGAACCCATCACTTCCAGGTTTACAAAGAATCAAAAGTATTTGAGAGATATTAGACTAAATTAGAGAACCTCCCAGTGATAACCTAGAATAGCAGGCCCAAGTTCTCATGGAGACATGGATTTTAAACTGAGTCACAAGGTTCATTACTAATCTCTAGAACAGTCAGTAAATTAAGCACCTGGATGTTCACTAATGCTACAATTCCCTCCATATCTAAAACAACTTAGTCTTACAGAATGGAGCAGAGCTCAGAAGGTTTATGTGACTTGTCCAGAGTTTCACAGCTAGACCAAATCCAAGACTATGCCTCATTGACTTCTAGAATAATTCCAAACAAATAACAGAAATAGGTCTTTATGCAGGGATTCTCAACTTGAAGTCTGAAGTTTTAAAAAGAAATTTGATAACTAAATTTCAGTGTAATTGGGTTACTTTGTAATCTTATTAATTTTATTTTGTGCGTTAAAAATATTTTCTGATAAAACATCTTTAGCCTCACTGGGCTATAAAAAGTGTTCATGAAAGAAAAAAGGCTAAAAACTCCAGTTCTAGAATGTCTCTCCCACTCCCACAGTGAAGCAGAGGCAACAGGTACTGTTCAGCTGAGCAGGGAAGCAAGTTCTAAATAGCTACAGAGTCCGTAGGGGGAATCATTTCTGCTCTACAATTCAATTGAAATTCTTGAAAATTGTTATTGATGCATAGATCTCTAGTTGTGCCATTTTCCACAAATGTTCATCAAACAAATATCAATGATCTGTCAAAAAAAAAAAAGATGGCAAGCAGGGAGCTCCTTATTAGCTTTTTAAAAGTGTTTTGAGATCCTTGAGGTGAAATGTGGCCATGATATTACATCACTGCTGCTTCCCATTCTATATAAAAAACTGAGTACACAAAGCAATGGAACATACTGAATGAGCCAACAAAAGTCCCTATGATGTACATCGTGATCTGTGCTATGTAATCCTTCAATTAAAAGTATCATCATAATTTGCTAGCCTGGAGTCAGCAAAAAGGTAGTAAATATTATCAGCCCCATTAGACAAAAAGGGATATGAAAGCACTCAAAGAATTTGGTTGATCTGGGGGTAAAAAGACCCTTGCTAGCCCTCCTGTCACTAGCTGGCACTGTCTCCCTTCCCTGGGGTACTGGTTAGACAGTGTTTCTGAAAATATTCATAGAAGTTCCTTTGAAACAAACACTCTGTTCTAGGAATTATTTTGTTTCCAAATATGGGGTTTGTTTGGGCTAGGTTAGAATGCAGCTATACTTCACTTTGGACAACAGACACATTCCCAAATTGTGTATGATACACATTGGTCCACTGTCTTACATGACATTCGCAGAACTATGCCCCATGCCAAAGCTATAACCACTAACCACTGCCCAAACCACCATTTCCAAAGTCTGCAGATGGAAGACACCAGTGGAACTGTTCAGCAATTGTAACTAAAACTGTTTGCCTATCTCTGGGCCCTATTGTCCCTTTTGTAAAAGAGCCTTTGGCAACCTGGTAAAGAATGGTAAGAGCTCTAAGTGATGCAGCTGTTTGGTGATGACTTCAAATAGAAAAGCCTGTCTATAAAAGCTGTGGCACTTCAGAACACTCCATCACAGGGAAAACAAACCCAGGACATCCTCTCTCTAAACTGGGGGAAGGGGCCTACCCACACAAGCTTCTTGGTATCTTTTCTACCATGTTGCAGAACATTATGGTGAGGGTAAAGTGATGGTCCATTTAATCCATGATACTCTACTACAGGGTTGAAGGACAGCAAGCCTGGGGTATGTTACAATTATCCCTAAAAGCATCGGGGGAGGCAAAAGCAGTCTGTCATGGATAAAATGACCAGTTAAAGTCACATTACCCAAATGGGTTCATGACAGGAGTATTTAATGCCTCTTGAGAGAGCCTGCCCCTGTGTTTTTTCCCTCTTTCACTTCCCCTCTGACATGAAGTTTCCGTGGAACTCTCCACATTCACCTTCCACCCCGCTGCTTCCTACTGAATTACAGACTTTCCTCCTATCCTTACAAAGCTGTTTATTAGCTGTGTAGGGCGCATTAACTCTTCCTAAAGAGATCTTTTCTATACTCCTTTCAAATCTGTAGCTGTCCATTATCATTCCAGTGCAGATCCACAGAGCCCCAGAATATCCCATCCCACCTCCTTCCAGACTTGGACCATCGGGGTGCTCCAACATCAATCTAATGTAACTCAATCAATCATGAAGCACTTAGTAAACCGTTACTGTGTGTCCAGTACTTCACCTATGAGTAGAAATAACCGAACTGGGCAATCTACCGTTCTGAAACCCCTTCAGAAACGGTCTGAGAGTTGCTGCTTACATCAATCGCCTCCTTTAGGAAGGAGAAACAGTGAGTCCTATCCCACAGAAGGGAAAGGAGAAGCAGCTGCTACCACAGAGTCTCTCATGGCAAAAACTCTCAACATTACCATGCTGAGCTGATTGGAGCAAGGGCCAGGACAGAAAGTAAAGTTTCAAGATCCTTTCACGTGAGCCTGACCCTCTTTCTTAAGCAATCCAGTTTTCTGTCATGTGAGGGCTTTTTAAAAATATATAGATAATTTTTTGGATGCAAAAAGTACTTACTCCAGTAATTTAGTTATTTTTGCACCTTTTCTTCACCTACCACCAAAATCTCACTTTCTAGCATCATAAAGAGCTCTTCTAGGGATTACTACAAATGCTAAAATATGAGATTAAGACTTCTGATGGGGAGGGAACTATTAGGCAGGTGAATTCCCTGGGGAGCTTTTACTAACACAGATAGTATCAGAAGAAGAATTCCTTTAGCACAAGGTTCCCTACTGCCTTCAGCTATAAAATGGCACCTTTCTACCTTCTGAGAAATTATGAGTATTAATTCAAAAGAGGCAAAAACGAAACCTAACAAGAACAAAATCTAAAGATAAGATATCCAGATATTACATTTTTTTCCCTTTATATCCTGGTGCTCAGCACAGTGTAAAACATCTAGTAAATAATAAATGCTTATTAACTGAATTATTAGGGTATTAAGAATTTATATTTATGGATTAGATTAGCCATATATGATATGATTTTGCCTTCCATCTACTCTGTATAATAATAACTATATATCTTGTAAGTTCTTAGCTATTTATATGCTGTCTTCTTCCTTAGATTATGAACTACTGGAGGGCAGAGATTACTTTCTGCCTTTCTTTCTATTCTCAGACGCATACTTAGAACTAGTAGGTGCTTAATAAATGCTTTTGGACTGATTTGCTACATTCTGAAGTTGCTTAAGAGAAACATAGAAAGGGACAGGTAGGTAGTGCAGGGGATAGAACACTGTCCCTGGAGTCAGGAAGACCTGAATTCAAATCCAGTCTCAGACACTAACTAGATGTGTAACCCTGGGTAAGTCACTTAATCCTGATTGTCTCTGAAAAAAAAAAAAAAAGCAGAGAATCTAGATCTAGAGAGAAAAAAAGTGCTACTATACCTCCCAGCCTCTCACCCCAATAATATTTAAAGTACTATAGTCAGCTCTAGGCTCTCTGTTTTGGGAAGGACATTAATAAACTGAAGAGAATCCAGAAGATGGGAAAGAGTCTTGCAATGATAGGATGTGAGAAGAGCTGAAGGAATAGGAAATGTTTAATTTGGAGAAGAATAGAATTAAGGGATATGATGATAGCCAACTTCAAGTATTTCAGGGCTATCAAAAGGAAGGGGATTTAGATTTTTTTTTTTTTCTGCTTGGTCTCAGAAGGCACAAATAGAAGTAATGGGTAGAAACCAAATGTAGGTAGAGCTAGGATTGACTTAAAGAAAATCGCTAACAATTTTTGTTGTTGTTCAGTAGTTTCAATCATATCCAACTCTTCATGACCTTATTTAGGGGTCTTCTTGGTAGAGATGCTGGAGTGGTTTGCCATTTCCTTCTCCAGCTCATTTTACAAATAAGGAAACTGAGGCAAACAGGGCTAAGTGACTTGCCCAGGGTCACACAGTTAGTAAGTGTCTGAGGCTGGATTTGAATTCACAAAGATGATTCTTCCTGACTCCAGACCTAGCACTGTATCCCCTGAGCCCCCAGCACATCATAGGTTCCTCATATGATATACCATCTCCAATCTCCATACTTCTGCAAATGGTTGTTCCAAGTGCCTGGAACATGCTCCCTTTGCCTCAAAGAATCCCTTGTTTTCTTCAAGAATCAGTTTAGGCCCCACCATCTACATGCCTTTCCTGATTCCTCATAGCTCTAGTTCCTTCTATAGCCTTCCCAAACAATTACCTTTTATTTATTTTGAATATAGGAAGAGGAGGTTGATCAGGGAGCCCCTGATTAATTAAACATTCTTTTTTTTTTTTTTTTAAAGCAATTGGGGTTAAGTAACTTGCTCAAGGTTACACGGCTAGTCATTTGATTTATGCGTGGGTGCTCATTTTCTGAGGCCGGATCTCGCGTCATCCAAACTCCGAGGCCGGCGCTCTTACTCACTGCGCCACCTAGCCGCCCCTTTAGGGCAATTGGGGTTAAGTAACTTGCCCAAGTCACACGGCTAGGTTTTTGTTTGTGCGGATTAGGTGTCGGAGGCCGGCTCCGAACTCAGGTCCTTCTGATTCCAGGGCAGGCGCTCTATTCACTGCGCCACCTAGCCGCCCCTTAATTAAACATTCTTAATCATCTTGATAAAATTATAAGAAATGGAGCTTTGATAGAAAAAGCACCTCCCATGGAACTACCCATTTACTCTGCCTTTTTGCTGAGGGACATGCATTTTTCCAGGATGATGATGTGAATACAGACTAGTCCATTGGACTGAGGGGATTGTATAAAAACTGGTGGGTGACTGAGCTTGATGGGGAACAGTCTTGTGCAAGAATATCCCCTCCTTACTGCTTGCTCTTTAAGACCAATAGAAATGATTCTACCTCTCTCTTTTCACCGGGCCCTTCTCTTTTCAGTTTGTTTTCCGTGGCTTTCTCTCCTTTGGACTTTGTGCCAAGGGAAGGAGATTTCTCTCTCCTCTCTCTTCCTGCTCCCCAGGAAATGGCAACTTGCTCGAGGTGCGCACGTCAATCTTAATCAACCTGTAGCTTACCTACGTGGGCTTGGGATCCCTTCCTGCCTTCTGCTATGTTTCCTTCCCTGAACACAGGTCAGCAACCAGCCGTCTAGAGAAATTCAACCCTAACCTTGTTGAGTCAGGTTCCACTTGTCCTGCTGGAGGGGATTTCTATAGGAGCATGCTTCCAGAACAGGGAGAACTGTCCCATCATGAGAAGCCTTCAGCTAAAGGACTGAATAAAGTCATGCTCTGTCTTATCATGAGAACCTATGAGTTGCTTGGAGAGTGTAAGTATAAAGTGAATATTAATGCAAAATATCTATTTAGAAGCCCCCCCCCGCCCAAGGTTTCTTTACCCCTACAAAGACTATAATAAATGTGTTATCCTTTTCTATACATGTTAGTGAGCACTTATGAGTCTTCTGGACCTTAAGCACTTTCTCTAGTGAAGGAAACAGACTTATTTTATACCTGACACTTACATTATATACTGAATACTTTTCTTAAAAGGACCCTGTTAGTCACATTTTGCTGAGATCCTAACTTTTTTTTAGAGGTTTTCCCAGAGTTAGCAGGTCAAAGAGCAGGAGAGAGAGAAAAACCCAATTGCCCTATCTGAGATCAAAAACCATGTGAATATAAGTCCGTCTGAGACCAAATCCAGAACTCCTAGTGGGAGTGCCCTGGTCTGTAAATCTCTCTCTCTCTCTGTCTCTCTCTCTGTGTCACACACACACACACACACACACACACACACACACACACACACACGCACACGCACACACACACACACACACACACACACACAGTATCTCTAAACTCCAAGAGGGCAAGGATTGTTTCACTTTTGTCCTTGTATCCCCAGCACCTAGCATAGAACACAGAAATGTTTAATAAATGTTTGTTAAGTGATTGATTGACCCTATGTGAATTACTTAGGTCTCTGAGCCTCAATGTTTTCAATTGTACAATAGGGATAATGATAGTACCAACTTCACAGGGTTTTCCTAATGCTCAAATGAGATCAAGTGTATAAAATGCTTTGCAAACTTTAAAGTACTCTATAAAGACAAGTTCTTGTTATAATTAAATCCCAGAAAATGGTAATTTACAATCTTCTAAAACTATAGAGCCAAAGTCTTCTAATAATATAAAAGGTTTACACTTTCTCCCCTGCTAAGAGAAAAAACAAACAAACCCAGTAACAACTGTGTCACTGATGGAAAAGGCAAAAGCAAGATGCTACTTCTAATCCTGTTGGAGGAAAGTCATAAGATAATGCAAATGAGCAAAGGAGAAAAGAAACTTCTATGTTCTTTAAAAGGGCAGGCATGCTGCAAAGGAGACTGCAGCCAGACAGAAAAGGGCAGTGTAGGCTGTGAGGGCAAGGGTTACGAACAGAGAGAATGCAGGGATTGTTGCTAGTCAAAAGTGAACAGGACAGACTAATGGGGGAGGGATAATGAGAAAACTGGAATATTTTACTTGTCAGACCATTGCCCCAACACAGTTACCTTCCCCAAAGAGGAGAGACAAGAGGGGGAAATAATTTACAGTACATAACCTCCGCCGGGTTCTCATCCTTTTCGGTAATTCTACACTCATTGACTTCCTCCCTCTTTCTGGGCAGAGATAGCTTCAAATGTTCCTTCGATTCCTCAACATCATTTCTCCCACTCACATAAGCAAATAACTTAGCCTTCTAATTTCCTGAGCAGACTTGAGGTCATCCAACAGGTACTTCAACTCTTCTCCAATCTCCCCCACGCTCACTTCTTGCTAAGGCTAACCATGCTGGCTCCCTATTGCCTCCACAAGCAGGATCTTAGTCTTGCATCAGCCCATCTCTTTCATGCACCATCAAACATGAATGGAATATATAAAGTGCTTTCAATTTTACAAATGTTTTCCTCACAGATATGTGAAATAAATAGCGTAAGGAAGATCACTGAGTCACAGACTGAGTGGTAGAAAGGAAGAGGGCGTCTAATTCAATTCTCTCATTTGAGAGAAAAGGAAAGTGAAGCCAAGAAAGGGCAATGATTTGCTCTAAGTTACACAATGAGCCATCATCAGGGAGGCAACTGAGCCCCAGTCCCATAACACTAAACCCAGTGCTCTTTCCACTATTCTATTATGTCTACAACATCCTATGGTAGAAAGCTACAACATCAGAAAGGACCTGGATTCAAATCTTGCCTCAGAACTTGGTGATTCTGTAACCTTGGGGCAAGTTACTTAATCTCCCTAGACCCTAGTTTTCCTCATCCATCCACAAAATGGGGGTGGGGGTTTGAACTCATGGCTTCTGAGGTCCCTTCCAACCTCTGATTCCCTGACTACACCAATGTCCAGCTCTTCTCATTAAGCTCTGCTACCTCTCACAGGAGAGAAATTCCCCTTCTGATGAGGTACAGGCTCTGGGAACCCCTTTGAACTCTCCTTGAATCTTCCCATTTGATGAGGCATTTGCCTGAGGCCATAAGCCTTTTATTATAGCATGGCTCAAATCTCTCTCTTTTTTTTCTTTTTGGAGGGGCAATTGGGGTTAAGTGACTTGCCCAAAGTTACATGGCTAGTGAGTGTGTCAATTGTCTGAGGCCGGATTTGGACTCAGGTCCTCCTGACTCCAAGGCTGGTGCTCTATTCACTAAGCCACTTAGACGCCCTGGGCCCAAATTTCTTACTCTTACTAGCCAGCCCTCCATTGTCCAGATAGCCCCCACCCTTGATCCTCCCAAAATATCTTTGCCCAAATCTGTTACCCTTAAACTAAGCCCCTCCTTTGTTTGTCATCTCCAGGTAGCCTTCAGCTACTTCCCACCCTTAATCTCTCATTACTGGAGTCTGACCTCATTTGACTCCTCCTGAAGACCTCCCCAAACTGCTCCTAGACCACCCCTAGATTCCTCCTACAACCTTTCTGTATATAAGCTCCATCTTGCCTCCATGAAGGAGCTGAGAATTTTCTAGTGCAGACTCTCTCTGAGTTAGATGATTCTGGCCTGCTTGGACAATGCAAATATCACAGATATCAAGGCTCCTTGAATACCCATTATGGCTAAAACTTTGCTTTTCTTTGGCTGAGAGAAGACTTGAGTCAAATTCCTTTGGCAGGACCCGGCATGTTGGTGCTACTTTCCATATGCCTAAATGCCAATTCAGGTCTCCCCAGTACTCCTTTCCTTTGACCCTTCCATGCCGACCAACCAGTGTTCCATCCTGCTTCTTTAAAAAGCTGCCTCAACAAGGTCACCACCCCCTACTCACCTACTTCATCTTTGAACAGAAGCTGTTCACTCTAAAGGTCACCAAGCTCCTGAGGACAAAAACTCCTAATCACCAAATTCTTGTATGTAATTCAATGGTCATTAAGCACAGACAGAGGTGTGTAGTGGAGAGCAAACTTTAGATAAGACCCCTGCCCTAATTGCCCATCCTCCGCCCCTTTCTCTCTTCTTTCCATATTCTTTCCCTCTTCAATATCATTCTCCGCCACAGATTCAACTATTACTTTTAAACAAATGGATACCAAGTCAACAACTACAACATTGATCCAAGCTCCAGGATCCTCCTAAAATTAACAGGGCATCTCTACCTAAATTCCCCACCAGCAACTGAAACACATTTGTCCAAAACCAAACTTACACTAAACTTAAACTAAAACTTAGTTTTTCCTTCTGACCACCCAGCTCTGGTGTTCAAAACCTTTATGGTATGTGACTCTTTCCCTCTTCCTTTAATATCAATTCAGTTGCAAAGTCCTATGGATTTTTTTTTTTTAACTTTTTTTTTTTGGAGGGGGAAGATAGGGCAATTGGAATTAAATGACTTGCCCAAGGTCACACAACTAGTTTTTTTTGTGTGTGTATTACATGTCTGAGGCTAGATTTGAACTCAGGTCCTCCTGACTCCAGGGCCGGTGCTCTATTCACTGAGCCACCCAGCAGCCCCAAGACTGTGGATTCTAATACTGCCATATCACAGACCTCACATAGGCCCTGAATGCCATCTGTGGGGGCCATTTTAATAGCTTCCTTCAAAGCCTCCCTTCTCTTTCCAGCCAACCTCCATACTACTACCAGGTTTATCTTGGGTGTACCTGATCACATCATTCCTCACCTCAAAATGGTGCCCTGTTGCCTACTGAGCAAAATTTAAATCCCTTAACATGGGACGCTCCCCAGAATATTTCCTCATCTCCACTTTTTAAAATCTCTAGCCATCCAAAACCCTCACAATTTGGTTCTACCCTTAATTTATTAACGTTTTCTCAGACTACTTCTCTCCACATAATCTCTGCTATACCTAAAGTACATTACTATGATCCCCCATCAATGATCTTTGCTTTACTGCTTGATTGGCTCTGTTCACACTATTCCCAATACCTAGTATGCTCTTTGCTGTTAAATCCCTACCCATTCTTTAAAGATCCATTAAAATACCTACTCCAAGAAGCCTTTCAAAATTCTAGTAAGTAACACAACTTTCCCCCTTGACTTCACAGAGTACTTTATTTGCACTTTATTTCAGCATCAATGTGTAATTTGTTTTATAATTATTTTCCTGTATATAACAGTTGCCGGTAGGATTAAAAGCTCCGTGAGGGCATCAATTTCTGTATCTTTCCTTTGAAAAGGTAGTGAACTGGGCAGGGGGATTTAGAACTCAAAATCTTATAAAAGTAAATGTTGAAAATTAAAAAGAAAGAAAGAAAAGATAGTGAACTTAACAGTAGAAGGCCAATGATAAATGAGCAATGGGAGTCAGATGGATGTCTGTGAATCCTTAACTATAACTTCATTAGCAATATTACATGATGTCATGTATGGCATGATAGATCAAGTAGGCAAGAACTGTGAACAAAAGTAATAACTATACACACCTAACAAGGAAATACAGGAAGAAAAAGAAGTAAAAGGTTTGGGTGCCTCCTCTGCCTCTACCAACTCCCTTGTACCTTGACCTTATGGAATTCAAAGACTATTAGGTATGAGGCCAAGCTCCCCAAACATGACTGGTTCTTATCAGACCAAAGTGGGTGGAGACCCTGATCCTGTACTCAAGTGGTTTACTAAATAGAAGGTAGGGTTCAGATCTTCATCAGCCTGCTGTACAGAAGAAATCAAGTGTCTGTTACACCTGGGGACCCTGTGTGGTTCAGACATGGAACCCTCTAGGGATGAGAGGTTTTATTTTAGGGGAACCATTACATGGGAGATGAAAGTCTGTTTTCTGGATGGATGTGGAAGTACAACCTATATAGTACTTGCTCCTGTTACAGTTATAAATTAGCCTGAAGGCATAGTGATGATAGATTTGTAGGGTTCATGGAAAGTGGTCCCATTGTAGGCTATTGTTCCATCAGCCAGGTCTATTAAAACAGGGAAAGTTCACTGGAAGCACTTCATTTTATACAAACTTTCCCAAATCTTTAACATTAATGAGTATCACATTATCAGGAGCATTGCTGAAATTTCTGCCCTTACAGCAGGTATGGCAGAGATCAGGGTTCTCTGCTGTACCAAATCCCCTTAAAACAATTCAGGGTAGCCAATGTGAAAGGCAAATAGGAAATCACTTCTTGCAATGGACTACTGAGACCTGAACAGGGTGATCATCCCCATAGCCTACAAGGTCCCTGATATGGAACCTGACATGGGAGCAGTGGTTAAGACCAGTGATTCCCTGATGGATAAGGTGTCTAAGCTCTCAGTGGGGTTAGCTTTGGGCTGCCTAGATAGCCTGTAACACTGCCCTCTCGGAGGAGAGGGAGCAATTTATCACTGACATAATCTATGAGTTTTTCCAAGTGGTTAGAAGCCTAGAAAATCAATGGCTAGACTATCAAAGAAGACCTTCCTATCAGGGCAAAACTAATGGCAGAATTTTGTTGATGCAGCCCCCTTGAACATTCAAGTGGGACACATCAGCATTCACCAACACTTGAATACTCCTTTAGTTGAATAGAAAAATTCTATGGAAATCAGCACCCAAGTCACTGCCATTCCTAACTAAATACATCTCTTTTTCAGTCATTTGGGGTAGAGCTACCCTGCTCTGGAGGACTTGGGACTGTCTTATTCCTTTATCCAATGATGAAGTGTCAGCCACCACCCTGGATCATCTAAGTTTCCAGTTTTCCCATCCTTCCCTCCATCACAATGATTTTATGTCCCTTAGGAATTGATTGGCCCAGGATAAACAAGTGACTTTTGCCAAATAGTTGTCATTTCCACTTTGGTCATTCATCTCAGGAATAAATAGCACTGCCATATATACCTGGCATGCATTTGCAACTGTAACTGCATTGACCAACCACCCTTACATCTCTTATAACACTATTTCTTCTGCTCAGGGGAACCATTTCACATTCTGGGCTATGCAGGATTGGGCCAAATCTCAGGGTCTTTTCATCTGCTCTATTACCATCAGGCAACAGACTTCACTGATCACTGGAATGGAACACTCAAAGACCAGCTTTGTTTGATGGTTCCTGGCTTTGCCAACTAGACTGACTTCTTTGAAGAATTGGAGCCCACCCTCAGTGACTACCACCTCACTAAAGGGGTTGGCTCTCTTGGCTAGCACCTCCTCAATGCCAGTCATAGGTATGAAGGAACCTAAGGTCTTTGGACCTGATGGAGTCTTGTGTATCCTTATTAGGTGTCTATAAGACATATTCCTATTGTTGTGGTCTAATAAAAGAGGCTATTTTGTTTTTGCCATTTACCTTGTTGAATCTCCACAAATCCTGTACTTGGGATCAGTGGGCATCTAGCCCAGAACATCTCCCCAATGCCAATGCCAGCCTGGCAGCCTCCAAGATTTTTAATTGCTCAGTCTCTCCTCTTTGCTTAAGCCCAAGAGGAGGCTTGAAAAAAGGGGAAAGACCCATAGTCTCAGCCCAAAGTCAGCTGAGTTTCCTAAGCCTTTCATATGTAACCAGATTCTACAGAAGTCCAAGAAAGAGGCACACCCTTGCAACCTGCAAATCCAACCATTCAAAATCTGCAAAGGGCAAGCCCTTACACTGCATAGTCTCTTTTATAGCCCCTAACATCCTGTAATTTCATCTTGTGGATGGGGGGTAGGGGTGGAGGGTGAGGAAGATGACTCACTTGAGCAAGGGTCCTCTGCTGCCCTCCTGCTATGGGAGGAAGAACTTGAAATGAGGCACAGTAACGCATCTCTAAGTTTTTCCACACCTGTAGATTCAAAGCAATAAAGGTTCATTTCAATCTATATTCAAGCTTCAGGGAACAAATTTGGAGAGATCTGAAACCTTTGGGACCCAGACTAACTACACTAATTAGCATCCACACTGAGCTGCAAGGCTATCAAACCAGATTTTCACTACAAAAAAAGCTAAAGTCAAAAATAATTTCTCTCTCCCAACCTCTTTTATCTTGTATATCTCTTCTCAAGCTGCCACCACCTTAGATCAGGCCTCATCACCCCTGGCCTGGATTACTGCAGCAGCCTCTTAATTAGTCTACCTGCCTTAGTAATAATAACTAGTATTTATATGGTGCCTATGGCATGCTAGTAAATGTGCTAAGTAAGCACTTTGTCTGATTTGATCCTCACAACAACCCTGGGGAGTCTGTGCTATTTTTATCACAAATTGAGGAAACTGAGGCAAAAAGAGATTTAAGTGACTTGCCCAAGGTCATATACCTGATAGGTACCTGAGGTTGGCTTTGAACTTGAGCTCTTCCCATTTCCAAGCCCAGCACTCTTGTCCATTTTGCCTCCTACCTGCCTTCCAGGTTTCTCCCCTCTCCAATCCATCCCATTCACAGTTGCCAAAATAATATTCCTAAAACAAAAGCCTGACCATGTCACTCACCCTGCTTACAAATAGCTCTGGTGGCCCTCTACTGCCCCTAGGATCAAACACAAAATCCCCTGTTCAGCATTTGAAGCCTTTCAGAATCTGACTCCAGTCTTATATACACTATACTACCCAGCCAAACTAGAGATCTTCCTTGTTCTGCACAGACACAGGTTCCTTGGTACAAGATATTTCCCCACACTAGGAATGTACTCCCTCCTCAGCTCTTAAAATCCTGAGGAGCTGCCTTCTAACTGCCTTCTAGCTGCTCAGCTAAACTGCCACCTCCTTTGGGAGGCCTTTCCTGGACCCCCAGGCTGTTAGTGTCTCCCCCATTCTGAAATCACCTTGCCTTTACTTTAAATGTCTTTTGTATGTACTTAAATGGGTATGTTTTTTTTTTTTTCTAAGAGAAAGCAAGCTTCCTGAAGGCATGAATTGAATTGTCACTTTTGTCTTAGTATCCTTAATCCTAGCACAATACATGGCATGTAGCAGACCTTTTGTTAAACTGAAATAATGAATTGGTTGTGTACATTAATCAATGTGCTCCAGCTAATAGGTCTTTTGTATACGAAATACACATACACATCCAATACTAACCAACTTGCCGGGAGATTCCATTCATGCTGAGATCCCACAGGACTTGGAAGGCTACTGCTGAAGTCTCTAATGGCCATGTCAGGAGCTTGTAAGAGGAAAAAATAAGTTAGCAGAGACATTCCTATGTGACATTCCATTTTGGGCCCCTTGTCTATGGACTAATTATTTTTTCTACAGAGAAGTAAGTATATGTTCATTGCATGTAGGAAGAACTCTAAACTACAGGCAACAAACAGTAATAGTATGTCCCTACATCCCCTTCCAGCTTTCTTTTGTGTGTTGTCTTCCCTCATTAAACTGTAAGCTCATTGGGGGCAGGGGACTTTCTTTTTCTTATTTGTATCCCCAGCCCTTAGCCAAGTGCCTGGCCCATAGTATGCATTTAATAAATTGCTATTGAATGGAACTGAATTATTTTCAGGTTAGTCTCTTCTTCCGCTGCCACAGGAGACAAAACGTCTCTGAGAGGCCTCCCTGATATTACCTAAACATAGTGGATGCCATTCAGGTGCTATTCATCTGAATTAAAGAATCCTAAACCACAAGCCACCTGAGTCTATAGGTCATACTTTGAGGGTAGAGGAATACAAACATGGTTTTATAAGCTGGCACAACAGCAAGTCTGTCCAGATCATCTTCAATTAAACCATGGGCATCCAAGAAATCCAAGAAATTATGAATATCAAATTCTATGATTACACTACAGATGATTCTCTATTGAATTCTATTATTATTTTTACATTTTCCTTAAATTCTATTTTTACTTACAAATTCTGTTATTGTGTTTCAAAAATTTTATTAACTTAGAGATATCAATAAAGAGTAAAATAAATATATAAAAAAAGGAATAGGATCATACCAAAAACTTTTACTATTGTATAGCACATTTTAACAAGTTAAACCAGCCAAATAAGCAAACCAAAAAAAAAAGTATTTGCTCTATGTGTCCTTCCAAGGTCATCTGAAGCTCCATTACCTTTGGCTGTGTTTTCACATATACTGGTGTAGTCAAGTGTATGCTATTCAAGTCAGCCGTTTACAGCACTTTGTCTAGATATGCCCTTGTTTCTTTGTATTCTTCATTTTTATTATCACTTGGTATTGCAGTATTCAATTATTCAAGTATTCATTTCACTGGACATGGAGGATGATTGTTAACTTTTGACTATAGTAAATAAATGGGGCTACAAACTTTTTTTTACTATATTAAATAGTAATATTTTTGTCCTTTTTTGCTTTTCTTTGCAGTTTTAGGATAATGTCTAGCAGTTTGGAGTACTGGGGAATATAATGACTTCTGTTCTGAACATGGTGAATTTGAGATCTCTCTGGCCAGCTGGATATATACACTAGGTGACTGGAGATGAAGGCTTGAAGCTCAAAGGGAGGAACTGGAGCTAAATATACAGATCTGGGAGTCTTCAGCATATGGATGAGAATAAACTGAAAAGAGAGAAGAGTAGGAGTCTTAAGATAGAGCCTTGGTGAACACAGACACATAAGGGGCAGGAACTGGATAAGGAGACATTAATCAGGTAGGAGAATAGGGACAGAGTAGTGTAATGAAGAGAAGAATTTAGTCAATAGTGTCAAATCCAGCAAATAGGTCAAGAAGTATAAGAAAAGGAGAAGAGGGGGGTAATTCTCAGATCTGGTAATTAAGTGAGTACTGGTAAGTTTATAGAGAGTATTTTCAGTTGAGTAATGAGGCTGGAAGCCAGACTGCAAAAGGATAAGGAGTAAAGGGAGTAGAGGCAATGAATGTAACAAGCGTTTTGAAGACTTTGGCCGAAAAAAGGAGAAATATAGGACCACAGCTTTAGAGAACAGTAGAGTCTAGTGAAAATTGTTTAAGGATAGGGGAGGATTTAACATGCCTGAAAGCCACCACCGCAATTTACCTGGTGGGGAGTGTGTATGTGACGTTGGTTACTTTAGGAAAATCATTTTGGCGGTCACTTGGAGGATGGATGAGAAAAGATGGTTTGAAGCAAAGAGACCAATTATGGTCTGGTTACAACAGTTCAGGTGAGAGAGACTGAATTAATATGGTCCCTGCATTAGAGTTACTTTCTGTCACTATTTGGAAGAAACAGAAAATTTCAGGCTCCTCTAATTGAGAAAAAGGGAAAATTAGAATTAAGGTTTTGGAAATCGTGACATAAATACCTTTCCACTGAGCTAGCAAAATCCCACATGCTGTATCCTTTCTCACTTCTTAAGGCTAGTGTCTTCCCTCTACTGATTATTTTTTATTTATCCTGTATAGAGCTTGTTCGTATTTAACTGTTTTCATGTTTGTCTCCTGTTTGTTTCATGTTTGTGAAGGCCTCTGGGGTTGTGACTGTCTTTTGTTTATCTTTCTATTCCCTGCAGCAAGGCAGACACAGGCTGAACAGCCCCCCAAATCCTTCAACTGCTCTCTACCCACTATGGTTTCTAGGCTCTTCACCATCTTCATCATCTTCCTCTGGACTGTTTGACAACATCCTTAACAAAGTGTATTGCTCCAAACTGACCACAAGACTCCAGCAGGAGACTCCAAGGCACAGGACAATAAAACCAACTCAAAAGGCACTGGCTTTAGAATCAGAAACCTAGGTTTTGAATGCCAGCTCTGCAATCCACTAACTGTGTGACCCTGGGTAAGTTGATTAACTTCTCTGGGCCTCAGTTTCCCCAAGTGTAGAATGAGGGGATTGGATTAGATGACCTTTAAGGGCCCTTTTGGGGCAGCTAGGTGGGGCAGTGAACAGAGCACTAAGCCTGACCTCAGGAAGACTCATCTGCTTGGGTTCAAATCTGGACTCAGACACTTGACTAATTGGGTGACTCTAGGTAAGTCACTTAACCCTGCTTGCCTCAGTTTCCTCATCTGTAAAATGGACTGGAGAAGGAAATGGCAAACCACTCCAGTATCTACAAGATCATAAGGAGGGGGAAACAACTGAAAACAACTAAACAACTATCCCCAGCCTCACCTCTTCCACTAATGGGCTAGTTTCTCCCAGAACCTTCATTTTAAGGAGGATGCCCTGGCTACTTAGGTCCTCATTATTCTCCTAGAGGGCCAGGATGGTCTTTCTTTCTACTTATGCAGATGTTCCCAGCACCTGACTTCACTTTCAATTTCTAACTAGATAAAATCTGAATCACTAGCTTTCCAGACCTTTTGTAATCTGGCCCTAATCTAAATTTCCAGCATTGTCCAAGATTGGTTTATGGCAAACTTTACCCTCTAGGAAATCTAAACTATTTGCCACTCCCTAAACAAACAATGTATTTTCCTACCTCAGGGTTTTTGCTTTTACTATCCCCTCTTCTTGGAAAGTCCACCCTATCTATTTATTATTAAGATCATTGTTGTTATTGTTGTTCACTCTTCATAACCTCATTTGAGGTTTTCTTGGCAAAAATACTGGAATATTCCTTCTCCAGTTTGTTTTACAGATGAGGAATCTGAGGCAAACAGGGTTAAGTGACTTGCCCAGGGTCACACAGCTAGTCTGAGTTAAGATTTGTACTCAAGATCAATCTTCTTGAGTCTATTCTATCCCCTTAGCTACCTAACTGCCTTATAAGAGACCTTCTAGGCTCTTATCTCCATCTCCTGTACTAGAATTAAAAGATACTAGAAGCCAGGAACTATTTTGTATATTGCTTTATTCCTTATAGAAAAATTCTACAAACTGTGGAGCATGTTCCTATTGATTCTCTGAAGAGAGAACACGAAGCAACTGACAAAATAAGTAGTCAAATAGCTCTTACATGAAGAAAGTACCCACTAAAAGGGTTAGCGTTGTTCTGGAGACCCCAAAATACCAACACACCGGGTCCTGCAGAATGAATTCGACTCGAGTCTTCTCAGCCAAAGAAAAGTAAAATTTATTAAAAGTTCACTTGCATTAGACACAGAGTAAGTCTGTACTAGGTCATTCAATGGCACTCCCACTATTCTATGACACTATCAACCACATGGTGTGAGATGAGGTCTTATATACAGAAGGTTGTGGGAGGAATCTAGGGGTGGTCTAGAGGAGGAGTTTGGGGAGGGTCTTCAGGAGGAGTTAATGAGGTCAATGAATGGTTAAGGGTGGGAGGCCAGCTGGAGACTACAGCCAATAGTGGGCTAGGCCAGTTCTAGGATGGCTCGACACTTTGGTTGGGAAGTCTAGTAACTGAGGGTGGGAAGTCTAGTATAACAGAGGGTAGGAAATCTAGTAACAGAGGGTGGGAAATCTAGTAACTGAGGCTTGGGCTCAGCCACTACAAAGGCTTATAGCCTCATGCAAATGCCTTATCAAATGAGACAATTTAATCAAGAGTCCAAGGGAGGTTCCCAGAGCCTGTACCTCAAGGACTCAAGGGGGTTCCCAGAGCCCATACCTCATCATTATATATCTACTTTTTCAATGAAAACAAATATCAAATAAAAGTCAACAAAAGCAAAACTAACAAGATGAATTAAGTCCTAGTGAATACACTACAGCAGAGATTACTTATATGGTATGTAGAAATGAAGACCAATTTGAGTTGGACTGTGTCAAGCAGGATTTATCACAGATAATTGCATTTGAATATAATGTATGTATGTTTAAATAATCTTTGTGTGAAAGTTGAAAGTACCAAAAGATCTATCCTTCAACTTCATTCATTTTGGTAAATGTAATATAAGCTAATTTCCAAGCCCTCACCCCCATAACTGCAGCTTAAAAAAAAAAGTGAAATAACTAAAGAACTATAGGAGTTACTATTTGACATTTCCACCAAGCTAAATTAAAATGTAGTCTTAAATTTTTTATTGTCTAATTTTTAAAGTGGAAATAGTATATATCTTAGATACATAATCAGTTTGAAGAGAAAACCCAGCTAAAAGTAATATGGAAATTATAGAAATAGTTCAAGAGGAGAAATACAGAAATACTAAATACAAGCCTAATTTTCTTTTTTTCTATTTTGGAGGAGGGAAGGTAGGGCAATTGGGGTAAGCAACTTGCCCAAGGTCACAGAGCTAGTTTTTTTGGGGTTAAGTATCTGAGGCCAAATT
The DNA here is from genome assembly GCA_011680675.1 of Gymnobelideus leadbeateri. Taxonomy (NCBI): domain Eukaryota; kingdom Metazoa; phylum Chordata; class Mammalia; order Diprotodontia; family Petauridae; genus Gymnobelideus; species Gymnobelideus leadbeateri. The sequence continues at coordinate 51,437 of WOXC01006868.1, read as the reverse complement.
TGAACTCAGGTCCTCCTGACTCCAGACTGGGTGGTCCATTCACTGTGCCACCTAACCGCCCCTAAAAGCCTAATTTTCTACCTAATCAGACAACTAGATAACATAAAATCTAATTGCCTAATATTGAAAGTGTTTGTGCAGAATAAATTGGCAACAAAGGAGAATTTGTCCAAAGAAAATTAAATTTTTTTATAAGCAAGACCAAATGTTTTAAAAGTCCATGATGTCAAAAAGATTGTTTGCATCATATAATTTTACTTATAGAATTCCTGAGTATTAAATTCTTCTGTAGGAAATAATGATGCCAACAGTAATTGATATAATAGAAATGACGTTTGGTAAACCAAATGCAAAGCAGCTTCAAATGGTATTACTTGGAGATGACAAAAAATATCTGAAATCCTCACATCAATTGAGAAACTAAATCTTACTATTTGCATTGAAAATGAATGAAACAACAGATGTAGTTTAAGATGCTCATTTGATTGATTACATTGTAAAAATATATGGCTGAAACTGATGTTGAAAACTCGTTACTTTGCAGTTTTTGATTGTACCATATTAAAAAATGATAACTGACATTTTCATATATGTGTGTGTATACATATAGAAAAATTTATAATATAACTAATACATGTTTAGAAAAAAAATCTACTGCACTATTGAAGTTCAATTGGTAGCAAGATGAAAGGCAGGTCTACAAGTAAGTCAAAAATTCGGTTGCTTATGCAATGTGGATACATTTTAAGTTTAATGGGGAGATTGGCCAATGCTAGCCCAGTCCTTAGAATATGCTTTGTTTTGCCTTTCTTGGTAGCTTATATGAAACATGTTCAATACTTCCTGCCTGGTTCCAATCCAAAATGTGGAGTCTAGGTGAGTTCATGTCTGGCCATGAGTGACTGAGGGTCTGGTACTACGGGATAATGAAGAGTCTCCTGATTGGCTGAGGCAAGAAGGACTGATGACTCAGGAGGCAGTATGCCAGAACTAAGTTTGCATACAAAGAGATGATCGACTCCTCCCCCAGTCTTTTTTCTGGTTTCCTTCTTGGCACTTACTGAGGCTGCTCCAAACTGACTGGTAGGGGAGTGGCAAGTTGTATTCCCCCACCTGGCTACAATGTGTCTGTGAGCACGTCACCCAACTCCTTTTATGTCTATTCTTTCCTCATCTTAGGTGAATAAGTATCCTAAGAGGGGGATGTCCAGGAAACTTGAGAAAGGTTCATTGAATCCATCAGAGGTCTCCCTGGCAACGAAGTTGATAGCAGAGTTCCCTGGAGCAGCGGCAGCAGCATCTGATGCGGTCCCAGTACTGTTGAGCTAGGGAGGAACTTGCCCACAGGACACCCAGAAGTGATGAACTGATGGGGATTCCACGAAGGGAGAAAAGGACTCCTTGGATGAGAAGTTTCAAGGTGCCCTTCATGTTCTTTACATATTCCCCACGTGTTCCCTACATATGGGCCTCACTGTATTACATATAGTTATATATATCACTCACTCATGGGAGCTAAGGTCATCAAACAGGGAAGCACAGAGGGAGAGGACAAGGAAGCACTGGGCAGAACTTTGGGGAAAATTCAAATTTGGAGGATGTGATTTGGATGATGAGCCAGCAAAGGGGTCAGGTATGAAGAAAACCTGTGATGAAAGCCCACAGAAGATAGATCACACAGGAGAAGTGTAGTCAGAGTATCAAACCTAACTGATAGATTGAGAACTGAAAAAAGGCCATTATATGTAACAATGAAGAAATAATTGATAACTGGAGAGAGCAGTTTCAGTTGGGTGTTGAGACTGGAAGCCAGAAAGCAAAGGGTTGAGCAGAGCGTGAGAGAAAAGGGAATGGAGGGGGTGCGGCTAGGTGGCGCAGTGAGTAAACCGTCTGCCCTGGAGTCAGAAGGACCTGAGTTCAGATCTGGCCTCAGCCACTTAATGCACACACGAACAACAACAACAAAAAAACCTAGCCAAGTGACCTTGGGCGAGTTACTTAACCCCAATTGCCCTCCAAAAAAAAAAAAGAAAGAAAAGGGAATGGAGGAAGCAAGTGTAGGCGGTTTTTTCAAGGATTTTAGCTGAGAAAAAAAGGAGACATAGGACAAAGGCTTGGTCCTTCCTTATTGCTTACTATAATCAATTCTTGCCACCTCTAGAATTGTACTGGAGTCCTGCAGCAGGCTAGAAGCTATCTCTTCTCTTAGCAGATATGGCAGCCTGTCCTCCTGCTACAATCATGCAACAGGGGAATGAGTTAACACAGGGCCAAAAGTAGTCCCAGAGATCCTCTATGGTCCACTGGAACCAGAGAGAGAATATCTGCACATACTCTGGACAAACCACCATGCTGTTTGACAGGAAAGACAAATCTGAACACGTTCCAGGCCTGTTACATATAGTTGTGTTTTTTTTGCTTTTTTTTTGGAGGGCAATTGGGGTTAAGTGACTTGCCCAAAGTCACACGGCTAGTAAGTGTGTCAAGTGTCTGAGACTGGATTTGAACTCAGGTCCTCCTAACTCCAGGGCCTGTGCTCTATTCATTGCGCCACCTAGCTGCCCCTACACATAGTTTTTTAAATTGTTGCAAGAGAAATCAACTTTACAAAAAAACAGTTCATTAAAATTAAAGGCTCTTTGCAAAACTATGTGATAATAAAGGAACACAGCACACAGTACTTTTTGAATCTCACTTATATTATTGTAAAATTTTTTTGGCTTTCTCATGACAAAGTACTTTGAAAGGTATTAGAGCTAAAAGAAAACACAGACATTTTTCTTAATGATAATAAGAAATATAAAGCAAACTAATTTTATAGAATAAAAACTTTCCTCCTGGAACTTAATTTATTAGATATATATTTTTTAAAGAATCTGAGTAAATTAATCATGTAGGGTTCTCAATAAAGATAAAATTATTATATTTATGAAAATTTTAGAGCTATGCATAACTAATTAACAAATAATGTTTTATAGATTTCTCAACAAAAATATGCCTGTCATGCAAATGAAATGGAAGTAAAGAACTGCTTGTTCATCATTTAACCAACTTACTGAAGCAATTCTCACTTTATTTTAAAACCTAAGTATTTCTAAATATGAATGGTTAAGGAAAACAAATTGCCAAGTTCAAATATGATACATTTGATCTTGTTCCAATTTAAATAAGAGTTAATAGACTTATCTTGTGATAGTACATTGAATCAAGCATTTGAAACTAAAAAATCTTATTTCCTTTTGGCTACAGATAGAAAAATGGCTCTGTAGTTGCTTAAACAAAGCAACATAAAGTTTGCTATTCTTTATATTAGTGTACCATTTTTATGGGAATGGGGTTTGCTGCCCTTTTTTAATACAAAATGATGATTTTAATTAATGGTGGGAAAAGAACTGTAAATAGCAACATCATCAATGACCATATTTAAAAGATTTTTTTGCCAAAAAAATAAGTATAAAATTAATAATATTGTTATGGCTATTGGAAATGAAAATTGCTTAGGAGTTTATCAATTAATAAATGTGATGTATTCTATTCTTTTACTATATGATTGATATTTGTGTGTAGTTATAAAAATATGATTCTTAATTTTATTTGGATAAATACAAGTTAAAAAACTAGCTTCATAGCTCATTTTGTTTTTTTGCTTTTTTTTTTTTTGGAGGGGCAATTGGGGTTAAGTGACTTGCCCAAGGTCACACAGCTAGTAAGTGTTAAGTGTCTGAGGCTAGTAAGTGTTAAGTGTCTGCCAGAACTCAGGTCTCCTGACTCTAAGGCTGGTACTCTATTCACTGCACTACCTAGCTGCCCCCATAGATCATTTTATGAAAAGTATAGGGTAGAGATGTCAAACACAGCCCACAGATGGTGGGCTGAGTACCTTAACCAGACTAAGATATAATTAGGACATTTTTATCAAAATAAAAAAATATAATAGAACATAATATTAATATATGTTTTTTTAAAGTCAATTTGTCTACAGGGATCCTTATGTAAGGTTTCATGACCCCTTTTCTATTTGAGTTTGGTACCACTTGTGTAGAGTACAACTTTTTTTTTTAAATAAAAGAACTGGAGCAGTGCATAAAATTGGGAAGCTACAGAGCATCATGCCTCACATATAGTATATGCTGGATAAACATTTGTTTAATTAGCAAGTGAATATGGGTTCTAGATTATTTTCCTCTTCTCTATCCTGCTTTTAGAATTCCTTTCCTTCCACACTCTCTCTCCTTTTTCACAGTTCTGAGAATTTAAGAAGCATTACCCCAATTTCTTTGTGGCTGGAAAAGATATATATATATATATATATATATACATATATATATGTATATATATACATATATATGTATATATATATATGTATGTATGTATGTATGTATATTAGGATTTGTCCAAGATCTGCAAATTACTATATGAACTCTGTGTGAATTAAGGTATTCAAACCTTTTTTTGCACTCACTAGCCAGTGTTAAGAAAAAAGGGAAATGAGAAAGAAGAAACAAGAAATAGAAACAAGACAGGCAAATAGTCTCATCCCTGGTTTGAATCATTTAAAATTTCTGAGATGCCAAGAAAAACAATGATGCCTTCTACAAGCCTGAAAATCACCCAGAATCCCTGTCCAGAAAGCTCCCAAGACCACTCAAACTTCTTTCACTATTTTAGGTTCCACCAGGCAGAATTCAGCTAGAGTGTGTGTGGGTACTCTCAGTTAACATCATTCTTTGCAGATTATGGCCAGCCTCTAAGCATAGCCCCAGTGGTAATTATCAGCACAAAGCAAGAAGATGAGAAAGAGCTAGTCAATAGCATTTGTACAGTGTCATCCCATCAGAACCATATGGTGACCAACTAAAAGAAAACCATAGGGCATCTAGGACAGTGGAACCAACACAGCCTAGCTGTTGTCATGGAGATACCAAAAGGACCCTATGTGGGTGATTTGCAAGATTGTGGTTTTTTTGTACGTAGGCTTTCCAGAGCCTGACTGTACACTTTGTCACATTCGAGGAAAGAAGAAAATCTTGTAAGTGGGGGGCAAAACAAAATGCCAACACCATTTCCTGCCTCCTACTCCTTCAGCTTCAGTTGCCTCACCTGTAAAATGGGGGTAATAAGAGCACCCACCTCACTGGGCTGTTGTGAAGATCAGATGAGAATATGTAGAAAGTCCTTTGCAGACCTTAACTATTGTTGGTATTACTATTATTTCCACTTCATGATAATAATGGGTCTAGAAGGCAAAATATCTTTTAACCTAGAGCAACATGGCTTTCCAACTCAACCATTTTAAGTTAATAACACATATTAAGTTCTAGCCAACTAGACAGTTGTTTCCACAACTCAATATTCCATTTCCTATCTCCCTGAGTTTATACCAGATGTATAACCCTCCTTATCTTTGCTCTTCAGAATTCTTATCTTCTTCCTCCAGTGAATTTTCATTAATCCATCCCACCCACCAAATGTTCTCTCCCTCTTCAAATTGTCTGGTATTTACTTTTCTGTGTACCTGTAATATCATTCCCTTCTCCCCTCTTAGAATGTAAACCCCTCAAAGGCAGGGATATTTCACTTTTGCCTCTTGTCAGATCTAACAGAGAATCTTACCTGTAGTAAGGGTTTAATTTTGTTGAAGTGAATGGAAGAGTGAGTTTCTGACATAAAGGCCAGAAGTAGACAATAGCATTTCTTGACTTATCAATGTGGCAGATTACAGAGGTGGGAGAAAAAGAAGAAAGAACTAACGGGGGTAACATCTAGAGACAGAAAGAGGTCAAGAAGCTAAGAAAGTTGAAGATCTCCTTGAACAATTCACACAGAAAAGTACCCGTGATTTATAGCTGGGATCTGGGTCCAACTAACAGAACTTAAACTGTCATCCAACTAACAAACATTAGATCAGCAGGAACTTGGTCTGGGGGAATATAAGGCTTCCTTACCCGAAGGCAAACTAACTCTGTACCATTAGCTAAACCTGATATCCTTTGTGACTTGCATTTAAATCCCAGTGGCAGATCAGTGCTCTGCCTGCTGACTTCTCACAGTTTCCTTATTTTCTGTTCTTGGGTACAAACCTAAAGGTAGATAATTTGTTCCCCCCCCCAGACAGATAGTGGATCAATTGTTCTTCATCTTGTTTGTGTCACAGACCCCTCTGGCAGTCTGAAGATACCTAATCACCCCTTCTCAGAATATTTTAAAATCGATCTAATTAAATACATAAGATTAAAAAACAGGTTAATTACATTGAAATATTCTTATCAAAATATATATTTTAAAAACAAGTTCATAAGACTCCAGATTTTAAAATCCCTATAGATGCTGAATAAATTGTTCTAATAGCAATAGAAATGAGGTTATTTTGGCTCCAAGTAGCTGAATACCAGTATGTACAGTCCAATGGTCATAAAAACACAAGGACATAGACTTTATCACTCATGAGTATTTTTATAACACATGAACAGTCATGGTGTTCATGAATAGCCTATAGCAGCTTACAGAAATATGGAACAGACTGGCTAAGGAGGCAGTTCCAATTACATAGGAACTATGTAATCATATGTAAACTGAGTAATATATGTAAACTCATAGGAACAATAAGTGTCAGTAATGGAGAAAAACGAGTTTTGAAATAATGAAAACAATTGTTAGGCAACATTTAAAATCTTTTAATATTTATATTTATAGAAAGCAATGGCTCCCAAAGGATTAGATGTAGTCCCTGGGAGGTTGCACTTCTGCCAGAATAATCTCTGTATTCTTATTCTTTAAGGAAAACAAAGAGACCAAAGGCATTTTAGGACACTAGCTAAAAGCTTGTTGCAATTCAGTGGGTTTAACTGAAGAGCAACAAAGGTTAAGAATGAATTAAGAGACAAGGATTTTGCCTAATGCACGGTTGGAGTACTCTCGCCACCTAGTGGCCAGTGTAAGATCCTACTCTACCCCATCCTTACCTGGAATAGCCACTTGAGAACTGGGATAGGGCAGCTGGGAGTTTGCAGATAGAGATGACCAAGGAGCCCTCTTTGTAGGAAGGATACTTGCTGTGCAAATGTGAAGCTGGAGAGGGAAAGGGCAGGGGAATTAGACTTGGTGCCTGAGTGCCAATCCTTATTGTTACCACCACCCAAACTTCCAGCATTCAAAATATTTCAACTCACTTCTATCAAGAGGGTTAGTCAGTAAGGGGGAAAAAAAGTTAATGGTTGTGAAATAATAATGCTGCTGGTTAGGTAAACAATGTTTCTGTTCTTGAGCCCTCTCTCTTCAACAGTGCACATCTAAGCAAATCATTTCTTCAATGTGAGTCTCTGTTCTCTCAGTAACAATGGAAACATTTCTTTCATTTTCCTCCCTCACTAGGTTTTGCCAGGATTAGCAGTTTCTTTTTTTTTTTTCCTTGCTTTTTGGAGGGGGGAAGGTAGGGCAATTGGGGTTAAGTGACTTGCCCAAGGTCACACAACTAGTTTTGTGTTAAGTATCTAAGTGCCATATTTGAACTCGGGTCCTCCTGACTCCAGGGCCAGTGCTCTATTCACTGTGCCACCTAGCTGCCCCAAGGATTACCATTTTCACAGATCTATGATTTTATTGGGAAGGATACTCTTCCCTCTACCAAGAGAAGTCACAAACCCTTTACAAGAAGACAATTTTAAAGAGTCACAGTGTTCAAAGTGTTCATCACTTTGTGGCCAAATTGGAGATTAACCTCTCCAAACTTTGCAGGCCTGGTTCTTGAACAGTCACTGCCTGTCATGGATCCTTTACTGGAAGACTTTCTAGTTTGGTAGGACCTACCAGAGCTCGTACTCTGTGAGGATGGCCTTCAAGAACCTCAATTCACCTCCATGTCACACCAAGGTAGCAAGACAGGGCTTTAATGGAAGTTTACAAAAGTTTTTGTTTTTTTGTCTAAATCTGTGGTTTCATTAGTATAGGGACCTCTAGATGAGAAGAAGCTCTATCAATGCAGATATGCAACAGTTTCCTGATTTACAATGTCAGAGTGGCCCAGGGCACTGTGTGTCAATCTAGGGACTTTGAATCCAGTTCTTCTTGACTCTGAGGCCTGACTCCACTATGCCAGTTCACATCTCTTATGAGCATTATCAATACTTTTTTATTTGTTTGTTTTTGGAGAGGGGAAGGAAAGGCAATTGGGGTTAAGTGACTTGCCCAAGGTCACACAGTTAGTTAAGTGTTAAGTGCCTTAGGTTGGATTTGAACTCCAATCCTCTGGATTTCAGCTCTATTCACTATTCACTAAGCCACCTAGCTTCCCCTGGCAGAATGCTTTAAGAGCTTTAAGAGCTTCTGATATAGGGAAACACAGGAGGACAATGGAGCTCTGTATTATAAAAAGTACTTGCTTTTTATTAAAACATTTTACTCTATCTTACACACGATATTGAGTGATAAGCATTATTCTCCCCATTTTACAGATGAGAAAAGCTGAGGTATTTATGTCTGAAGTGAAGTGGGAATCTAGAGGTCACATAACTCTCCATCCTGGGCTTTCTGCCATAGACACTTTTAATGGACAGAATTAGCAAATAAGAGGACGTGGTGAACACAAACAGCATAGCTGGATCTGGTTTCACACAGTATTTATGTAGCATTTGTATTTTTCCAAAGCAAAGGCGATACCTAAGAAGATGGGAAAACTGACGCAAAGATGCCCAGAGTCAGGGGGAATTTTGAGCAAGAAATAACAAAACAGTATTTAATACTGAATAGTCAAAGCAGTTGACTCTCAACCTACTCAGAATGTTATTCTGTCTCTATAGATAGCTATGAGCATAAGCCTTTTCTTCCATTTCACCTCTCAACATGTCTCTACCTTTTAATACGTGCTCTCAGAAATACAATTATTACTACAGGAAGAAACCTTTTTGATTACATGTTCAATAATTTCTACAAATATGCAGGCTAGTCAGAGGGAAGCTAGGAAAAGTAAGGAATTAAGAATTATGAATTCTAGGGGCAGCTAGGTGGCACAGTGAATAGAGCACTGGCCCTAGAGTCAGGAGGTCCTGAGTTCAAACCCGTCCTCAGACACTTACTAGCTGTGTGACTTTGAGCAAGTCACTTAACCCCAATTGCCTTGCCTTCCCCCCTCAAAAAAAAAAAAAAAGAATTATGAATTCTAGTCCTGCTCAGTTGCTGACTTGAAAGGATCCCAGTTACCTTTCTATAAAATGAAGAGGTAGATGAATCTTTATAAGTAATAAAAAATATCAAACTGAGTTCTATGAGGCAGCATGATATAGTGGCTAATATGCTAGGCCTGAAATCAGTAAGACCTGGGTTAAAATTCTGACTCTGGTACTTACTAGCTACATGACCATGGACAAGTCACTTAACCTCTCCTGTACCTCAGTGTACTCATCTGTAATATATATATACACACACATACACACATATATACACGTTTATGTATATGTATACAATGTATATACACATATGTGTATATGTAGAGTTTATATACATATATACACATATATGTTTTTACCTTTTTACTTTCCCAGAACTATAAAATAGCAGATGCTTTAAATATATATACATATATAGTGTGTATATACATGTGTACATATATATGTGCGTATTTATATATGTATATATATTTAATTTAATACAGGATATCCCAACAATCATAAAGCTATTAAAGCTTATAACTGCACGAAAACTTGGGATACCCTGTATAATTTAACAGGTAAATCTTTGCAACTTGATGTCAGCAAAAATGTTTTAGGACCCTCTGCTGAAAATCATTTAATATTCACTATGACTAAGATTTCATTTGGTTTGAGAACCTCTTCCACTCTGGTAGATTGAAAAGCATCTAGCATTTATAGTAAAGGTGAGGGAGGGTAAGTAAATCGTCCATCGACACACAGCTGTGAAATGTTAAAAGCTGGAGTTTAACCCAAGTCTTTCAGATTCCAAGTCTAACATTTTATCTACTATGCCAGATTCCCTTCTCTTTTGTAGTTTTTTTTTTGTTTTTTTTTTTTTTTGCTTTTTGGAGGGGAGAAGGTAGGGCAATTGGGGTTAAGTGACTTGCCCAAGGTCACAAGGCTAGTTTTCTGTGTTAAGTGTCTGAGACCAGATTTGAACTCAGGTCCTCCTGACTCTAGAGCTAGTGTTTTATTCACTGTGCCACCTAGACACCCCCCTCCCTTCTCTTTTGGTAATAGTACATATTAATAACTTATTTTGTAGAAAATACCAGGTTAGAACATAGATTTTAGACCTGGAAGATACTTAAGTAATTACTTATTTATTCCTATTCCCTTCTTCTACAGATGAGGAAATTGAGGCTCAGAAAAGTTAAGTGACTTTTCCAAGGTCACATAGGGAGCAAGTAAATAATAACAGTATGTTTATATCTTTAGTAATATGTTATATCTCTCTGAAGATTACATGGATTTTGAGTAAGTTTCATCTTCTATACATGTACATACCTGTTATATAATGTCAGTACCATATATCTTGTCTTGAGCTAATTTAATATGAATTTTTGCAAAAGGTGCTTCTAGCTTCTTATTATGGACAGATGAGTCCAAGGAAAAATTTCAAATAGCATTTAAAATCATGACCCTGAAGGAAAAAGACATTCGTAGAAATAGTTGTCTCATTTTTTTTTTAAATCAAGGTATTTTAAGTGGCTGGGAACAGAATGCTCCAAAGCAAAGTTTTCCCTCAAGCCAAGCTGCTGTCTCCCTAAGGATGTTCAAGCAATTCTGCAAAACTCTTCTCTTAAATCATTTGGAAATTCTAAAGAAAGAACCTTTCTTCTGTTAAAATGGTTATTCCTTGAAAATGCCCCAATATTCTTGCTCACAACTTAACCGCGCAGATACTATGCACAAATATGTATAGAGGCAAATCCTGTGATGCAGAGAGATATAGTTAAGGGTGCACACAAGCCCAGATGTATAGATACAGATACACAAAAGGCAGTCACATCTGCAGGACTATGCAAATTGGCAATGACCCTGCCAGAGGGCATATGGTCAGGAAAGGAAATAAACACAGTGATTCTGAGACTATTTAGTTCAGCTCAAAGAGCTCAGCACTATGGCATTCTGGCTAAAGGGCACCCTGCCAGCTTCTCAATGGGGGAATTGACTGGATGAACCCCTGTTGGCTCAGATCAACACATTTCCAACTGATGCTGTAAGAAAGAAAGCCTACTTCCAGCCACATTTCTCTTCTGCTGCAACAGCCTTAGAGGGAAATTTTTGCTAGAAGAATCAGCTCCCTCCCTCAGGTTCAGAGCTGCTGAGTTGAGCTGCAATCTTTGAGGCCAGAAACAATAGATGGAAAGAAGATGGTATTTCTGTTGCCCTGCCTGGGAGGAAATGGCTTTCAAGGAATTCTTTGTTTAGAGCTGGAGGAGATACAAGGAATCTCCATTGCAGGTTCAAGCCAAGCCAAGTCCATTTAATTGGTCTCCACCTTGGATTCCTTTCACCTCAGCTGAACTATGAACTATTTAACTTTATTCAGGAGAACACAGAGGGATTGAGGAATCACATTTGACTATGACACAGGAAAGAAAGAACTTGACAGAACCACGGACAGCATAGGAGTGCTGAGAGGATGCAGAGAAAGCCAACAATAAAATTAGCAAAATTCACGTCATGTCCAAGAATATAAAATGACCGTAAAATCTACAATACTTATGTTGGATTGAAATGATAGGATCATTTCCCTGTGATAACCCTCCTGGGTCCCCCACCCCCACCCCAGTAAGAAAGCTCAAATGAGGCCCAGGAGCCGTTCCAAGCATGTCTGGAGATGAAGGCATAGGAACAGAGAGGATAGTGCCTCCAACTAAGAGCAGATAACAGAGGCAATCTCCAGGCCTGTCTGAATTTTGCCAAGTGCCTAAAACAGCTGTCAAAGTCTGATCATTCCTTTCAAGAGAGGCTTTTTTATCTCAGGCACTAAGAGATGAGGAAAAACTGCTTGTGCAGTACAATCTACCAGGGAAGGAAAGAAAGATGGAGAAAGGAATTAACCATGAGCTAAAAATGCTAGAAAACTGACCTGAGTCCTCTATAGTCCAGTCATGAGCCCTATGGACCGTGGGATTCAGCTGATTGGCAGCTGAAATTCTCCATATGGGTCATCTGCCACATTAAAATGTGAGCTCCTTTAAGAGTAGAGACTGTCTTTTCTACTTGTAGCCCTGGTTCTTAGCACAGAGCAAGTACTTAATAAATGTTTCTATTCATTCATTCATTTTAGTAAAACCCTAGACTTTCATGGTGATGCAAAAGAATTCCTAGTTTCTATTTTTGATACAGCCTGAGGAAAGCTGGCTCTCCTCCCTATGCCTTCTCCTGTGTAAGCAGACAGTTGTCCCAGAGAGTAACAACTCCAGAATGCTTGGAGAATCTCAAATGTTGAGGTCTGGATAGTACACAGTACAGTTGTTGATAGAACACCTGTTTCTGTGCACCTGTAAGATCTGTCAGGTGTAAATTTAAATAAAACACTTAAGAAAAGAAATAAATGTAGGGCAAGGCTTTTCCATCAGTTAGTGGGTTCTCCCTCACTAGGGGTCTTCAAGCTGGGTGGCCACTGGTTGGATATATACTGTCATGTCTGACCTGGTAGCCCCACTTCCAGTTCAGATTCTGTAATAATATTATATCTGCGCAGATTCTCTCTCTTAAAAAAAAATGATAAGGGGGCGGCTAGGTGGTGCAGTGAGTAGAGCGTCGGCCCTGGAGTCAGAAGGACCTGCGTTCGGATCCGACCTCAGACACTTAACGCACACACAAACAAAAACCTAGCAGTGTGACCTTGGGCAAGTTACTTAACCCCAACTGCCCTCCAAAAAGCAAAAAAAAAAAGATAAACAAGTATTACCACAGAGTCAGAAACCTAATATCCTGAAGGAACACTCCTTTGACTAAAGCCTTCATTATTCTGTAAAACAAGCTTGGTCATCCTCTAGGCCTTCCTTCTCTTTGGGACTGTTTGATTATTTTAAGAGGTAACTGTAGCAGGTGGGAAAGCTCAGTGCTGTCCATGCTCTGTAACTGAATTGATTTCAAACCTGTTTCAGGAAGCCATGGAAAGGATCAGAAGTTTATTGTTATGCAGAAACTGGGGCTGCTTGGTCTCAAAGGGATATGGCTCTCAATCACCGTTTAACATTAATGATGTTTTTATACAACGGACTATCTACTTTCTCATGCCTGCTGAAATATTCATGAAGGAATGCCCCAGGTGGCCACAGGTGCTGACATGACAGGCTCCCAAGCCTGCATACATGCAATCACTAAGCAATTCACATAGAGTGGCTTAGGCACACAAATATTTGATAGAACAAATATACTTACTCGCACTCCCCCACAAAGATATTTATGCAGAGATGTACTGCTACTGCCTTGCACACAGTGTGTGTGAATGGGAAGTTCTATAAATAATGTAGCAAGTAATCTCCACTCTTATTACCCAGCCCCCAAAGCAGCTTCTCTTGCTCCATTTGAGTAAAAGAAACGCACAGTGAATTTGGGCCTGAACCTTCTATTCTACGAGACAGAATGAAACTCTGCCAAGTAGAACAGAGGTTTGTATAGCAAGTGCTCAAATCTTATTGAATCATTTCCTCTCTTGCTTCCTTCCCCTCTCATTTCTCCTCATTGTTTCCCCCTAGCTTTCTTTTCATTCCTCCGTCTTCTTTATCCTGTCCTCCTCTTTCCTGTTTCTCTCTGTTATACTTGTCAATCACACATACCATCCAAAGGCCCATTCTAGCCAGATCAACCAACCACATTTTGTTCCACTTCCGCTTTCTTCTCCATGACTGCCCAAGGGTCAAGAAAAGATTTCGCTATCTGGGAGTCGTTATTAATGTAAAAATTAGGAAGCGTTGGTGAGATAGCAAGGCTCATGTGTTCTATTCTTGGTCTTGCTTGAAAGAAAAGTAGAACTCCCCATCTTTATTCTATCTTCCCCCAGATGTTATTCTTCATGGTGTTCAGACTTGGATTCTCCAATCATCCTTATGAATAGGTGTCATGGTCAAACCCTGCCTCTAACCAATACTAGCTACATAATTATGGACAAATCATTTAATTTTCGTGAGCCGCAGCCTCCATGCGTATGAAACGACAGTCACGATATCTGTACTACCTAACTCACAGGGTCATCATGAGCCTGGAATAATCTTGTAGATTCAGAACCCCTGCCTAAGGTTTCTTCTCTTTTAACAAGTTTTGGCTGTTTTCCCCTTACAATTTCCCAGATTTTTTTAGGTGCCAGAAAAAAAATACACAAGGAAATTTGGGTTTGGGGTGGCTCTGGGCATTAAAAATAAGTAAAATTGTCCTAATGTCATGCTATGAGTGGAATATTTAGAAGGAGAATGCCATCCTTTGCAAGAGACAGGAGACAATGGAGGCATAGGAGAGAAGGTACAGACAGTATGCAATTGTGTGTTGAGTTGAGGGCATGTGAGGGGATTCCTCAGGGCTTTAGAACAACCCTAGGGGGAGACACAGAGAGGACATCTGGCCATGGGCCCTCTGGTGACCATCTCATGAAGGTATCATGCAACACATTCACCTGGGTGGCCTGTGACAAAGTGGGAGCCAAGGTTGCAGGATGATGTCTCCTTCCACTGGAACTCTGATATGGAGGTGATGCTCCAAGTGCTTCTCTACAAATTTCTTTGAGTGTGCCTCAAATGCAAAACCAGGTGTAGAAGAAGGCTGGGTTGGGAGAGCTGGAAAATTTAGATCCTAATACAAGCAAGTGGCTGTGGATTACTCTGTTGCAAGTTTTAACCAGGTTAAAACTTATTTTTCTATTTCACTTCAGGAAATTTAATTTAATCAAGATGTAAGTGAGCAATCCTTCTGTCCTGTTGAAAATGTGAGAAAGAGATTAAGATCTTCAAAGAAAAGGGGCTAGAACCAATTGATAAATTATGAATTATTGTTGGGAATTAATCATACCCTTAGATTAGAGATTGGAAAAGGCACTAGGAAGGAAAAGTTAGGAGACAAAAAAAAATGGCGGTCCTGATTTTAACCCTTAGATTCTTTAGAGACTGGAAAAGGCACTAGGAAGGAAAAGTTAGGAGATTAAAAAAAATGGGGGTCCTGATTTTATAACTGAAAATGTTAGGGATGGTCACCCATGCACAGCTGCTCCAACTGTTAGTTCAGGACTTTTAGTGCCACCTGGTGGCTTGTTCTAGTAAATCAGCCCCATGTAGTTATTCCAGCCTAGTTCTCCTAGTGCCAAAGTAAAGCAGTTGTCTCTGTATGGAGAGGACATCTGCCTTATATGTAGGAATCCCTACCCTTTTTATATGTAAAGTACTTCATATATTTTAGTGGGCTATATGAATGTCAGTCAAGATGTTAGTAAAAGACAAGTAAGAGGAAAAAACAAATTAAGTACCACTTACATATTTGTGCTATTCTTCACATGTAGAATGTACTCTCCACTCTTTTATTTAAGCCAGTCATACCCATCTCAACTACCATTTCCTCTATAAAATCTTCCTGGAAAACTCTAGCCCACATGGACCTCTCCTTTCCCTAATATCCTATAGCACCTATTGCCTATCCAATATTTTTGGGTCCCTAATCAGATCTGTAGTATTATTTTTTAATTTTCATACATGCAATAAGAGGTATCTCCTTTCTACAGGAGCAGCTGCTTTACATAGGCACTAGAAAGAAAAAAGGCAAGTGGGTAAAAAGAAGGCGACATACATGTAGGTGCCTCTTAGGGAATGCTTAGTGCAGTCTCTGCCTGAGTCACCAGACGGTACTCCAAACCCCAAACTATGTGCAAAGGTAGGATTTGCCTGTGCTCCTTAGCTTCTAGCCTCCCTCTGGGGTCATGTAAACTACAAGTTCTTTCTCAAACCGTGCCACTTCTCGTCCTTTCATCTCTTGTCCCAATGAAAGGATTCAAGGAGACCAGGGAGGTGTGATGATCCTAGAATAGGAATGTAGGTGCCTCTCTCCCTCACCAGGGATCCTGGGCAGGAGGCACCAATCAAGTAAAGAGATGCTATCTGTATGCTACAATGTTTTCTTTTCATTACCCATCTTCCTATTGCAGATCTGGTCCTTCAGAATTTCAGCAGAGAGAAGGGTATGCCAAGGAATCACATGTAAAGGCACAGCACCTAGCCCCACGCTAACAGATTCTAGAGAAGCCTGAGGAGAGCGTCCAAGGCTGGAGTAGTAGGAAGCACATAAGCCAGAGGTCAATGCAGCTGGCAGTCAAGAGAGGTTCTGATGGTTAGTTACTAAGACCTCTGACCATTGCTCATCCTTTGGTGCTAGTGAACTGGAAAAGCTTATTTCCTTGTTAGTCATTGTAACTGAGACAGGGAGTAGAAACCCTTCATTACCTTCCTTGCCTTACTTTGCTTTTAACCCATGATTCCAAGATGGCGGGCATAACCCCTTCCCCCTTCTATCCATACTCCTTTCAAAAGCCATGAAAATGTATGGCATGGATTCCCTCCAACTGCGCCCAAATGTCTGGCAGTCATGTGGCACACTGGATAGAGCATTGTACCTGGAGTCAAGAAGATCCAAGGTTCAGATCTGGCCTTAGATACTTAATAGCTGTATAACCCTAAGTGAGCCTCTTAATCATTCTGCCTCAGTTTCCTCACCTGCAAAATAGGGACAATAATATTGTCTACCTCTCAGTCTTGCTGTTAGGATAAAATGAGACATTTATAGATACTCTGCAAACCTTAAAGCACCATATACATGCTAGTTATCATTACCATCTTTTTCACCTGGGAGGGCAATCAGGAAGAGTACTAGGAGATGACTGGAAGGAAATATCTACATAGGACTGATAGGAGGATTCAATAAGTGAACATATGTAGAGTGCTTTGCAAAATACCAAGCATTGCTATTGTTATCCCAATGAAAGGATAGGATATGTGATCATGGCATGTTAAGTACCTCCGTTCATGAATACAGTGGGCAGCGATTGGGGAGCAGAACCTAGACAGGGGAGATCAGTTTCATATTTTAATATCTGGAGCAATATTCTGTTTCATTCCCTAGATTAATTTCAGATTCTGCCGGTGAAAGTTAATTCAAACTCTTGATGGTAGTGTGGGAGCCACCTAAGTGTTTTTTAGACTGACACCTCCTGCAGCCTTTTAGGAAAGACAGGGCTATTCTGGGTATGGGTCAGAGGAAAGCTGAAGAGGCTGGGGGGGGGCTAGCGCCATCTGTTGGCCAATTCAAATTTTGCACCACTTAGGTGGATAAATACTTCAATATGTTTGAGATGCTTGACGAAGGCAGCGGCAGAGCCACACAACTAAAGGGTCCCCCTGTGAGGAATATAAAGACTTTTTTTTTTCAAAGTCATTTTTCATCTGGGTCTGACTCCTCTTCATGACCCCATTTGGAGTTTTCTCAGCAAACTGGGTTGCCATTTCCTTCTCCAGCTCATTTTACAGATGAGGCAACAGGACTAAGTAACTTCTCACCTAGCTAGCAAGTGTCTGAGGTTGGATTTGAACTCAGGACTTCCTGACTCCAGGCCCAGAGCTCTATCCACTTTGTACCTACTTGCCCCTATAAAGACTTTAATTAACAATTAATAATTTATCAAATGGGTGTGGCTAGGTGGCGCAGTGAGTAGAGCGCCGGCCCTGGAGTCAGAAGGACCTGAGTTCAGATCTGGCCTCAGACACTTAACACACACAAACAAACAAAAAAACCTAGCCGTGCGACCTTGGGCAAGTTACTTAACCCCAAATGCCCTCCAAAAGGCAAAAAAAAAAAAAATTTATCAAATGGCTCATTTATGCCCTTATTCCTATAGCATTCATAGCTCTTCCCCTCAACTTCCTATAAACCAAAAAAGCATCACTCACATAGGTAAATGAATTAACCTCTTTTCTAAGTGAACTTAAAACTACCAAAGTATAAGTTTAAACGGGGCTCTGATGCTACAGCAGTCCTCTTTACACCTCCATGCTCTGCTTTACTAGGTGAAAGGGAGTTAAGCCCACAGACTCTAGATGAAAAACACTCCTGAAAATCAAAGTCATGAAATGGGAAAATGGAATTATATCATCACCTGGGAGGTGGGGAGTAGGGTTAACCATGATGACATTCACTGCTAATTACTAAGGGAAATGCAGTCTGATGAGCAGCAAGATGATTTTCAGAGGTTCTGAAGTGATAAGAAATACTCTTTTAGAGGCCACTGACACCACACACAAGTTCACTGTCCATGCTTTCTCTGGTGCATCCAACGTGTTTCTGTCTGGCCTCCTCTGGTATCTTCTGCCTTGTTTTCCAAAAAGCAAGCCACTACCTTCATTTTAAAATGTCTAGGTGAAGGTTTCTGTTAAATGACTTTAGGCAACTCTGGCAAGATTCATCCTTTGAGTCTACAAAGACCAAAACACTGCCCAACCCTTCAGCGTCTTCAGGATGGAAGCAGTACCGGAGAATGAAATGGTAGCAAAGCCTGAACACAATCCAGTAAGTAATACACGTGTAACTCATGACTTCCCAACAGGATTGTAAACAGCTGGAGGGGGAAGCATTATGCCCTACACTTCTTTTGAATAACCTACAGTGCTATGCACATAGAAGATTATTCAATAAATACTTGTGCTGATGGGAGAGCTCAAAATGAGGACACAGGAAAAAAAAACAGAACAAAAAGAAAGCACTTATTTGACCTTTGAAATCCTTCTTATGTTTGCTTTTGGCTGTACTTGATTCCCTAAATCCTGCATATTCTCAAAAGCCAAATAATGTTCCCCATTAGTTACTGTATGAAGCAACTGTGAAATGCAACCCTACCCCTACCTCCCCTCCCTGTCTCCATCCCAGCTCTCAAAGGCGGATTTACTTCCAGCTCCACTCCTTACAATTACCTGAAGAAGAGTTCTTCTAGACCATTCCGAGGTACCAGACTGGTACAGTCCAGGGTGCAGGGCAAGAGGTGGTTTGGGGACAAAAACACAACCTCACCTGGATGAAGGGTTGGGATCATATATAGCTTCATAGAGAATTTCTCCACTAGCAGCCTAGGAAACCAATGAAATAGAAAACCAAGAAAGAATCTATCATTAAAAACATTCCAACAAAACTCTAGCCTTCACATCAGCTGTTATGCCATGCACCTCTCCTACCTATGCTCACGGGTAAGCATTCCATAATCATCTTCAGGGTTCTTTGGAGAAGCAAGGCTAGAATTAACTCCAGGGTTACTTCCCAGAAGTGTCTTCTCCCACTCATCTCTCCCCAGGGTCTGATTCCTACAGAGCAGACAAACAAAAACCATACAATAATTGTTAGAGAAATAATTGTTCCAGGGCAAGAACTGCTAGTACCAGATAGGCAGTTAGGAACCACTTTGAATCCATAGCTCACATTCCTATTTCATGTAGATACTACTACTCTTTCAGGAGTTATCCCAAAACTACTCCCTAAAGTGACTTTCTGAAAGAGTAGGCACTAGGGTTTACCAAAGCACTATCAAATATGACTGAGAATCATGGTCCCCAACATTTATTCGCTCATTCAATAAATACTTGTTGAGTACTTATTGCCTAGTGGATAGAGTGCTGGGTCTAGAGTCAGGAATATGTGGATACCACATAGCTAGCTTAATGTTTAAGGCTGGATTTGAACTCATGAAGAGGAGTCTTCCTGACCCCAGGCCCAGCACTCTATCTACTGTGTATGAATAGCAGTAGCATAAACTCATTCTGGGAGATGAGTTGGAGACAGGGTGTGAGTTTTAAATGCTAAACAGAGATGTTTGGATTTTATCCTGATAGGGAACCAGTGAAGATTCTTGAAGAAAGAAATGACATGGTCGGATCTGCGCTTTAGGAATATCAGTTGGCATCAGTGTCAATTTATGAGTTTAGGTAGAGAATGGAGACAAGAAGACCAATTTAGAAGGCTACTACAACAGTTCAGGACAAGTAAAGGGCCTGAATTAGTGAGGTCACCTAGATTTAGGAGATAAGAGAAAGCTAAGAGTAAAGAATGAAGGTGCAAGCCTGGGTGACTGAAAAATATGGACATGAACCGAGCCCTCAAAGAGCTTGCAATACATTTAGAGGAACCAGTCACAGAGAAACAACATTTAAGTAACTATAAAAGATAATACGCGATTAAACACAAGAGGACTGAGTACAGGTAATACGCTATAGGAGTACAGAGGAAGGAGAGATCCCTACAGCATGGCTTGATGAGGGAAGGTTTCTTAAAGATGGAAAAGTTAGGGAGGAAGGAGGAAGGTATTCAAAGCAGGGAGCATAGCACAGCCAAGATGCAGACTTGAGAATAAACAAGGTATGCTCATCAGCTCATTGCATGATGGGAGGTTCACTTTAGGGTTCCTATTACAGGAGGTTCACTCTGGGGAATGATAGTATGCCCAGGAAGGAGGAACACTGCAAAAAGAGGGTCTGCTGGTTTTAAGGTCTGTTCAGCAACACCCTAAGAAATTTTCACCAGGCAGACTGAATCTCACTTTTCACATGTTGATCTTTGTGATATCACAGCAGCAAGGGGAAGTGTAACAATCAGTAGTAAAGCAATGAAACCTATATAGAAACAAAAAATAGGAGAAAAATACACTTGAGAATTTAGCCCAAAAAACATAAAAGCCGGGAGGATGGAGGTGGAAAAGCATTGCTTTGATACCTTTCTTCTCTGTCTTGTTTATTTACCTGTTAAATATGTCTGTTATTAGTCAGAATTTATGGAGCACTTACAGTAGGTTTGTGAGAAAATTTCTACCACACTTTCCTTCTCCCTCCTCCAGATTCACTTTGGGGATATCTAACTCCAAGAATTAGCACAGATGAGTAATCAGGCATATATCCACTGGGCATATGGGGACGTTATTTCATCAATAATGTTTTTAAAAAGAGTTTCTCAGTGTGCTCTTCAAAGGAAAGGCCCATCCCAGGAAACTGTTCTAGGTTTAATGCTTCACAATAATGAGAATTTAGTGATAGTCCTTCTCATATATGCAAAGAGCTTTATAAGCTACAATGTCTGTGTGTTTTTATATGTATACACACATATGTATCCATGTGCATGTATATGTGAATATGTATATACACAAATACGTGTGTGTGACTTATTTTTATGCTTAGCATTACTTACTTTTCCTCCTGTAGCAAGTAATCTAAACTATTGACATATCCATCGGGAGTCCTGAAGTCAAGCTGGAGAAAAATTTAGCAAGAGAGAAAAGTAATGTAAGACGTCAGTCCAACTGAATGGTCTTCAAACGAAAAGGGACATTTCCCAGAGCTAGCAGATCCTGGAGAGAATGATGAGAGCTCTGACAAGAAGCTTTCCTAAAAGATACAACCAGTTTTTCCAAGACTATTAGCTTTTGTGGGGGGTTTGTGCTTTTGTTTTTCACTCATTAAGACTCATTTGGCTGACATATTTTCAGATTAGTTTTATATTCAGTTGATTAGGGTTAGTCTGGATTCTTGGAACCTAACTTGGTGCCAAGGCATATCCCCATATTCTATGCTCTATAATAAGGCTCTCTGGGGCGGCTAGGTGGCACAATGAGTAGTGTCGGCCCTGCAGTCAGAAGGACCTGAGTTTGGATCTGGCCTCGTACACTTAACGCACACAAACAAAAACCTAGCTGTGTGACCTTGGGCAAGTTTCTTAACCCCAATTGCCCCCCAAAAAGAAAAAAAAACTTAATAAGGCTCCCTATTACAAATACTTTTCTTGCTTCATCTCCCTGTTTCCCTAAAACTTATTCCTCCAATTCAAAGACTCTAATTTGGAGTCCAAAATTCAGAAACTGGGACCTCTTAGAACTAAACTTTCAAAGAATCAAAGCACAGAAAATCTCTATGAGGGTCTATAAAAGCCATCCAAAGCACCAAATCCCTAGTAGGCAGCTATAAAAGGCTCCGAACTGAAAATGAATTAGTGTTTCTACGTGAGGACCTTGAATCATAGCCAAACCAAGGAATTATAGGATAAAGCCAAGAAAGGGACTTTAGTAAACATATGACTGTGCAATGCCTTGCCATGAGATCTAGTAAACTGTAAAACTGACCCAAGCCGATAGGTAACCCTGAAGGAGGAAGAGAGGGGTTCCCTATGCTTACTGAGTCATGGGGCTCAAATGCCGATGCTGCCATCTGATGGCCAGGGCCTGCCATGTTTTGGAACAGCTCCTCCAATGTCACCAATGCTTCCTCAGAGTCAGAGTCCAGCTGCAGGTGTTCCTCACTCAGATCATCTGAGGATACTGAAAGGAGGCTGATAGAAGGGGTTTGGAATGGGGTTTCCCGAGAGTATGATAAAGCCTCATGGTGCTCAGGTTCTTCGATTTCTGTCTTTAGAGACAGACTCAATTTGGTGGATTCTACCACTTTAGTGATTTCTCTGTCTTGCCCCAAAGTTGCCTCCGGGTCTTCCATAGCAAGGGCTAGGCTGTCCTCAGAGTTATTTTCTAAGGCTTGTGGGAGGTTTGGGGGTGGTGAGGGACTAGGGTTGGGGGGCTTTTGGTACAGGAATTCAATTGGTGGAGGGCTCCAGTCTTTTGGAAATAAGTAACCAGGATTCTCATCAGTTAAGAGAAAGGTGCTGGTATTCCTTGAGGGGTGGGGCCAGTTGGGTTGTGAGGCCTGCTGGGAATGGTCATCTAAGGCACTGGGGATCTCCATCTTCAGTTTCTTGTGGTAATCCTGGGTCCCATCATAAATTGGATTGTCCTGGCCCCAAGAGGGATGGAAAAGGCACTGTGTCAGTAAACCACCATAGAATCCATTGTGCTGGTCAGGCAGCCGACTAGATGGAGCTCTTGGATTTGACTGGGAAGCTTTAAGACAAGAGATAAGAATAATAAAAGCTTATATGGAACCCAGGGCACAGTGAACACTTATGATTATATGAAAAACATTTTTGCTGTTCTATAACAAGTAAGGATTTGACATTGCAATTCAACAAATATTTAAAAAGCTAGCTTTTGCACACAGAAGAAATTAAAAGAGAAGAAGTCACTTAATAGAGTAAGCAATCAATACGGGAAGGAAAAAAAGGTCCTCTGTCCCTCTAATCACGAAGTACTCTTCAGCAAATCTGCTAACACTTTACACAGATGAGAAATGAATACATCAACGTTGGCTCTTGGATGTCTTTACATCCACAACAGACACTGTTGCCTTAGTTTCAAATTCATTCTAAAACAGTATTCATTCCCCTAATGTCTGTAACCTATCAAGGGTTGTAAGTAATCCCATAGAACAAATGAAAGAAATAAAGAAATGACATATTACCTTTATGGTGAGAAATAGCCATCCTGCTCTTCCTACATCTAGGTGTCCTTGAAGCCCTAGTGGTTTTATCCTGAAAGAAATTTACTGTTAAGTGAAATTTAGGAAAATAGAATACCTTAATGAGCCCATATTCTTCTGTGAAGAGGAATCTGTTTCCTTTATCCCCATTAAGAAATTGCTTCTCTAGTGTTTCAACTCAAGTTAATTTAATATCCAACCACTGCAGACACTGGGTCAGGTTAATAGGGAAAATCAATTTTGGTGCCTCCAGGAAAAAAAAAGCACCAGAGGAAAAGTGCCCCATGTCACCTAATAAGATGATGATAGAACAAGGAATAAACAGAGCAATCTTCTTAACTCTCAACTCCTACACACACACACACACACACACACACACACACACACACACACACACACACGCATACACACACACTTGCTACTTGTGTTCTGTAGAGAGAAAGGCGACAGAGAAATGTTTATTCCCTTCACTCACTCACCCTTGCCCAGTCACCATCTTAGAATTGTTCCTGGGTAGTGGAAGGGACTGAAAAACAAGAGAATAGCTTGCCAGCCTTCATCCTCTTCACCTCCCATAGCTACTGGTATTCCATCAGGCTTGACTAAAATCTATTACTAAAGACAGACCAGAGACAGGCTTCTGATGGGAAGAGTGGGATTTGATACCAGAGCCTCTTTTTTCCCATCTCTGAAGGATGAACCAGTGCTTTGCTGGACGGCCTTTTCTTTGGATGAGGACTCAGTTCTTGATGAGTAGAACCCAATCTTTTTGCTACTTGGAGGCTACTGGTAGCCTGCAAGAAACTGCAGTTTCTTTCTTGAGGTGGGCTGGATAGCTTTCAAAGACTCTATGGACTTCTCTGATGGGTCGGTCATCTTGTTCAGAGATTTTGGCATGGGGTCTATCCTCAAATGAAGAACCTGAACTGCCTGCTTGTTCTCAAGACGACATCAGCTCTAGCTCCCTGGCTGGAGATCACAGACTGACATCCAAGCAGAGGCAGAGTCTCAGAATTCATTTAGTGGTAAGAACCAAATAAACCACTTTCTGCTCAAAGGACAATGCCTTTGTTTTATGGGTTCTCTCACTAGAGGATGGAGAACATCATCTTCTTTGCCACCTGCAAGGATGGAGAAGTACACAACATTCACCCAATCCTTTTCAACTAAGAGATTCAGTCCTTTTCTTTTTTTTTTAAGCAATTGGGGTTAAGTAACTTGCTCAAGGTTACACGGCTAGTCATTATTTTATGTGTGGGTGCTCATTTTCTGAGGCCGGATTTGATCTCGGGTCATCCCAACTCCGAGGCCGGCGCTCTTACTCACTGCGCCACCTAGCCGCCCCTTTTTTTTAGGGCAATTGGGGTTAAGTAACTTGCCCGAGGTCACACGGCTAGGTTTTTGTTTGTGTGGGTTAAGTGTCTGAGGCCGGATCCGAACTCAGGTCCTTCTGACTCCAGGGCCGGTGCTCTACTCACTGCGCCACCTAGCTGCCCCTTGATTCAGTCCTTTTCATACTATATTAGAAGAGTAAGATGTTCCTCATTCAATGCAGGTACAAATCACTATAAAAAGGAAGAAAGGATGCCTTGCCTAAATAAATTAGGTTTCTGGCAGATTTATGAATGGCATCCAGAAACCCTGATTCCTCATCATAGAAATACAAAGATAGAAGGGACCTCAGAGGTCATCTGGTCTCACCTATATCTGACCAATAATTCACTCTGCAACATCAAAGACCTCAAATGAAAGAGGAACTGTTGTAAACAAACAAACTTCCATTCATTGTTCCTAGTCTTACCCTGTGGGGTCAAGCAGAACAAGAGTGTACCATTGCAGGGAGATGCTACTTAGATATCTAGATATGACCAGTATACACTTCAAGTAGAGTAATTCCCTCCTAAAGATACCAAAACAAATCATTCAAACACAGTGACAAGCTCCAGAACACTTATCTAATACTTATCTGTGTTTTGAGGTGGGCTAATACTCTTGCAAATCAGAAGAGCAGGGCACTGCAACTTAGTACAGAAGAAATGAAGCCAGGCACCCTGAGGCTCAGCCATTTGGACAACTTATCTGGCTTTTTTTGGCTGGGAAGCTTGGCAATATGCTTTTGTTCAGAGATCCTTCAACGTGATGAGAACTGTGAAGAAACTTGTCCATCAGGCTGATTAGGACATTGGTGTGCTTTGAACATCTGTGTGCTAACAACTGGGCAGCTGCCTTTCTTTGATGTAGGTTGTTATATTTTGGATCCACACATTGCCAGAAAATAGCTGCTGCTCTTACTCGGAGACCTTTGAGGTTAGAATCACTTAGCATTGATGGGCCCAACTAAACCATACCATAAATCTAAGCTCTTTTCCATATGACTTTCAAAGATCATACTTCTGATCTTCCCCTAACACCCTCTCTTCTCCAGGCTGAACATCTCTAGTTCTTGTAACCATTCTTCTTGTGGTATGATTTTAAGGCTTACTGCTCCCTTGTTCATCTTCCTGTGGATGTTCTCCAGATTATCAATGTCCTTCCTAAAATGTGGAGACCAGAACTGAATACTCCACATGTGGACTGATCAGGGCAAAGTACTGTGGGACCATCATCTTCCTTGATCCAGACATTATACCTCTCAATGCAGGCTAAGACTATTTTGTACACCACATCATACTGTTGATTCATATGGAGTTTGCAAGACACCAAAACTCTTATTCTTTTCCAAATTAACTGCTAGTCATACCTTCCTCAATTTTAATGTGTGAAAATTGGTTTTTGAACTCAAATGTAGGATTTTCAATTTATCCTTGTATTAAGATTCATTTTAGATTCAGAATAATGTTCTAGTCTACTGATGATAACTTTTTAAGGTCATGATTCTGTCATCCATTTTATTGGTTTTCCCTCTTAACTGTGTCATCTGTAAATCTGATAAGCATGCCTGGATCCAAGTCACTAATAAAAATATAAGGTTGGCAGAGAGCCAAGAACAGATCTGTGAAGTACTCCTTCCAAAATAAACCTATACAGTGACTAGACCTCCCCCTGGATCACACCACTCTGGGAGCATTAGAAGTTTGAGGGTCCCCAGCTGGAGCTTGAAAGCCACATAAGGAGGTAAGAGGATAGAAGCTCAGGCCAGACATTTCCTCCCTCACAGAAGTAGAGTACAACATTAAGTCCAAAATCAAGAAGTAGGCAGGAAGAATGATCAAACAAACAAACAAAGAATTTGACAACAAAAAGCTATTATGGTGATTGGGAAGCTCA
The DNA here is from genome assembly GCA_011680675.1 of Gymnobelideus leadbeateri. Lineage (NCBI taxonomy): Eukaryota > Metazoa > Chordata > Mammalia > Diprotodontia > Petauridae > Gymnobelideus > Gymnobelideus leadbeateri. Next base: position 24,823 of record WOXC01006868.1, on the reverse strand, counting down.
AGACTCAAATTCAAAAGAAGAGAACGACTCAAAAACATCTATAAACAAAGCCTGAAAGAAAAATGCAGCTGAGACACAAATCCAATAAGTATTAATAGAAGAGTTAAAACAAGCAGTAAAGAAGGAGCTAAAAAATTATTTTAAAAACCAACTAAGAACCATAGAGGAAAGAATGAGAAAAGAAAAGCTAGGGAAACAAGATAGATAAGAAAAATATGGAAAAGAGATACAAAAACTTACTGAAGAAAATAACTTCTTGAAAATTAGAATTAGCAAAATAAACTTTAATGACTCCACAAAACATCAAGAAATAATAAAATCAAAAGATAAAAAGAATAAAATGGGGCAGCTAGGTGTAGCAGTGGGTAGAGTACCAGCCCTGGAGTCAGGAGGACCTGAGTTCAAATCTAGCCTCAGACACTTAACACAAAAAACTAGCCATGTGACCTTGGGCAAGTCACTTAACTCCAATTGCCCTGCCTTCCCCCCTCCAGAAAGCCAAAAATAATAATAATAATAATAAAATGTAAAATAGCTCATCAGAAAAACAAGTTACCTGAAGAACAGATCAAAGAGAAATAATTTAAGAATCACTGCACAACCTAAAAGCCATGAACAAAAAAGAACTTAGATATCATATTTCAAGAAATCTTAAAACAGCTCAGATATCTCAAAATAAGGAGGCAGAGTAGAAATTAAAATATTGTATCATATTGTGAAAGAAACCCCAAAACGAATACTCCCAGGAATATTGTAGTAAAAATCCAGAGCTGGGGTGGCTAGGTGGCGCAGTGAGTAGAGCGCCAGCCCTGGAGTCAGAAGGACCTGAGTTCAGATCCAGCCTCAGACACTTAACCCACACAAACAAAAACCTAGCCGTGTGACCTTGGGCAAGTTACTTAACCCCCAATTGCCCTAAAAGGGGCGGCTAGGTGGCGCAGTGAGTAAGAGCGCCGGCCTTGGAGTTGGGATGACCCGAGATCAAATCCGGCCTCAGAAAATGAGCACCCACACATAAATAATGACTAGCTGTGTAACCTTGAGCAAGTTACTTAACCCCAATTGCTCAAAAAAAAAAAAAAAAAATGAAGAAAAAAAAATCCAGAGCTGCCAGATCAAAGAAAAAAAAAATACTACAGGTAGTTAGAAAAAAGAATTCAAGTACCAAGGAGCTACAATCAGGTTCATACAATATTTACCAGACACCAAAATAAAGAAGTGGAGGGCTTGTAATATTCCAGAAGGCAAAGGATCTAGGCTTACAACCAAGAATAACCTACCCAGCAAAGATGAGTATAACCCTATAAGAGGGAAAAATGGATTTTTAACAAAATAGAAAATTTCCAAGCATTCCTGGCAAAAAGACCAGAGATGAGTAGAAAATCTGATACATAAACATAGGAGTCAAGAGAAGCATAAGAAGGTAAACATTAGTGAAAAATCATAAAGGACTAAGTATTATTAAAATATTTACATGCTTGGGGGCAGCTAGGTGGCGCAGTGAGTAGAGCACTGGCCCTGGAGTCAGAAGGACCTGAGTTCAGATCCAGCCTCAGACACTTAACGCACACAAAGACCAAGCTGTGTGACCTTGGGCAAGTTACTTAACCCCAATAGCCCTCCAAAAAAAGCAAAAAAAGAAAAATATTTACATGCTTATATGGGGAAATGATACATGTAGCCCTTCAAAATTTTATCATCACTGGAGGTCATAGAGGGAATCTAATTAGATAGAGGGCCTGAATACGATTCTGTTGTGTTTAGATGATCTCAGCAAAAGAATGGAATGGGTAAGGAAGAAGAACAAAATGGGAGATGGTGAGAGGGAGAAAAAGAATGGCGGAAATTCTCACATAAATGGGGTGGGTAAAGAAGAGTTCATACAAGAAGGAGGGCATAGTCAAGGAGTGTAGGAGAGAGGAGAGACAACCTTGAACCTCACCCTCATCTGAACTGGTTAAAAGAGGAAAGAATACATGTATACTTAAGGGAAAGGAGGGGAATAAGAGAAAGGGTAGTTTAAGGAAAGTATTAGTCAGAAGTGAAACACTCAAAGAGGAGGAAGGGGGAAAAAAAAGAATAAGTATAAGAATTAAAATGGAAGAAAATGCACAGTTAGCAATCATAATTATGAATGTGAATAGGATTAACTCATCCATAAAATGGAATAGGATAGCAGAAAGGATTAGGAAGGTTTTATATTCTATCTTTTTAAGAATTATTTATTTTTTAAAGTTCTTTTAAAAATATTTTGAGTAGGGGCGGCTAGGTGGCGCAGTGAGTAGAGCACCGGCCCTGGAGTCAGAAGGACCTGAGTTCGGATCCAGCCTCAGACACTTAACCCACACAAAACAAAAACCTAGCCGTGTGACCTTGGGCAAGTTACTTAACCCCAATTGCCCTAAAAGGGGCGGCTAGGCGGCACAGAGAGTAAGAGCGCCGGCCTCGGAGTTGGGATGACCCGAGATCAAATCCGGCCTCAGAAAATGAGCACCCACACACAAATAATGACTAGCCGTGTAACCTTGAGCAAGTTACTTAACCCCAATTGCTTAAAAAAAAAAATTTTTGAGTTCCATATTCTCTCCTTCCCTTCCCCACTCATTTAGAAGGTAAGCAATATTTTAATTATACGTGTGAAATCACGCAGAGACATATCTCCACATTAGCTATATTGAAAAAAAAAGAAAATGAAAATGAAAAAAAATATACTTCAATTTGCACTGAGTTCACCAGTTCTCTCTCTGGAGGCGAATAGCATTTTTCATCATGAGTCCTTTGCAATTGTCTTGGATCGTTGTATTGATCAGAGTAGCTAAATTGTTCACAGTTGTTCATTGTTTCAATATTGCTGTTACAGTATACATTGATCTCTTGCCAACAATATATTGTTTACAAGAAACACACAGAAATAGAAAAATACACACAGAGTTCAAATAAGGGACTGTAACAGAATCTACTATACTTCAGCTGAAATACAAAGAAAGGGGGAGCAATTATGATCTCAGATGAATTGAAAGCAAAAATAGACTTAATTAAAAGAGGAAGGAAAACTACATTTTGCTAAAAGGTACCATAGACAACGAATTAACACCAATGCAAAACATATATGTACCTTGACTACAATGCCTTCTCAATGGGAGGGGGGAGAGAGAAGGGAAAGGAGGGAGTAGAACTCAAAATCTGGAAAAAAAATAAGAATGTAAAAATTGTTTTTACATGTAATTGAGAAAAATGAAATATTAATTAAATTTAAAAAATAAATGCACCTAATAGCATAACATCTAAATTATTAAAGGAAAAGTTAGATGAATTATGAGAAGAATTAGATTATAGAACTATGATAGTGGGGGGGCCTCAATTTATCCCTCTAAGACTTAGGTAAAGCAAACCAAAAAATAAACAACAAAGAAGTTAAAGGGCTGAATAGCATCAATACCTGAAAAGTTAAAGAGCAGAATATATATACTATATGTATATACATACACACACATACATACATACATACAGTGCATGACACAATCACAAAAACTGACCATGTATTAGGGCATAAAAACCTTACAAACAAATGCAAAAAACCCAGACATATTAAATACATTTCTTACTGACCATAATGCGATAAAATTACATTTAATAAAGAGCATTTGAAGTAAAGCTTAAAAATTAATTGGAAACTAAATAAATTAGTTCTAAAAACACGTGGGTCAAAGAACAAATTATAGAAACAATAATTTCACTAAAAATAATAACAGTAATGAGACAACATAGCAAAATTTGTGGGATTCAGTCAAAGCAGTAATCAGAGGAAATTTTATATTTCTAAATTAATTTATCACTCTCTTTTTGGCTCCTTAAAATCTGGTTTCTGACATTATCATTGCACCAAAACTCTCTCCAAAGTTTCTAATGATCTCTTAGTAGCCAAATCCAATGGCCTTTTCTTAGTACTCTTTCTCCTTAACCTCACTACAGTCTTAGACACTGTTGATCACTCCTCTTTTCTCTAGGTCTTTGGATCACCATGCTCTTTTGGTTTTCTTCATGCTATATGATCACTTTCTTTCCCCCCAATTTCCTCTGCTGAATCCTCATCCAAATCATACCCTATAAGCATAGGTGTCCCACAGGATTCTGTCCTGGCACCTCTTCTCCTCTCTTTCTATACTTCACTTGGCATTCTCATTCAGCTCCCATGGATTCAATTACCGTCTCTACACTGAGAATTCTCTGATATTGCCCCAGCTTTTCTGCTGATTTCTAATCTCACATCTCCAATTGCCTTTCAGATATCTCAAACTGGATGCATAGTAGACATTTTAAACTCAACATGTTCAAAACAAAATTCATTATCTTCTGCCCTTAACCTTTGCCCATCACCACCACCACCACCAATTTTCTCTACTAATAGAGAAGAATACTATTTTTCACAGTCCCTCAGGTTTACAATCTAGGACACATCCTTGACTCTTCACCCCTCAAATGCAATCTGTTGCCAAGGCCTGTCAAAATTCTGCTTTGCCAAATCACCAAATATGTCCCCATCTCTCCTCTGACACTGAAGTGATTCTGATGCAGGCCTTCATCACCTGGAATACTGCAATAATGTGCTGGTGGGTTTGCCTGCTTCTTCTCTACCCTCACCAATTCATCTTCTATTCATCCACTAAAGTGATTTTCCTAAAGCACAGTCAGACCATGTCACCCTTTCCCCCCCTACTCAATAAACTCCAGTGGCTCCCTATTGCCTCTAGCATCAAATACAAAATCCTCTGTTTGGTATTCAAAGACCTTTATAACTTAGCCCCCTTCCACCTTTCCAGTTTTCTTAGATCTTACTCCAATATATATATATATATATATATATGTTTTTGATCAGTAATATTGGCCTTCTTACTCCATCTCTTGACTTTGGCCATTTACTCTAGCCATCCCCCATTCCTGGAACACTGTCTTTCCTCAACTCTACTTACTGACTTTCCTTGGCTTTCTGTAAGTCCCAACTAAAATCCCATCTTTTGTAGGAAAAGCTTTTCCAACCCCTCTTAATTCTAGTGTCTTTCTTCTGTTAATTATTTCCTATTATCCTATATATAGCTTGTTGGATCATATATATATATATCTGTCTATATGTCGTCTCCTTATATTGTAAGCTTCTTGAGGTCAGGGACTGAATTTTGCCTCTTTTTGTATTCCTAGCACTTAGCACAATGCTTGGCATATAGTGGGTGCTTAATAAGTGTTCGACTGGTTTATTATTAATAAAAGAGAGAATGAGCAGATCAACAAACTAGATATGCTACTAAAATTTGTAGTATCACTATGTTTTCAACATTCCATTTAAAATGCGGGTTTGGGCCTTAATGAAAAGTATATATACAATAAAAGATTATACTGTTAACAAATTAGAAGAGGTAGATCATATATATATGTATATTATGTGTATATACACATACACATACATATGTATGTGTGTATGTATAGTGGGTAGGTGATATATTCTCTTTTTTTTTTGCTTTTTGGAGGGCAATTGGGGTTAAGTAACTTGCCCAAGGTCACATGGCTAGGTTTTTGTTTGTGTGTGTTAAGTGTCTGAGGCAGGATCCAAACTCAGGTCCTAAGGTAGGTGATATATTCTTAACCAAGCAGGGGAGGGAAACATTACAAAAGATAAAGTGGATAATTTTGATTGCATGAAATTGGCAAGTTTTTAAACAAAAAAATTAACCAATTCAGGATTAGAAGGGAAAATGTTAAATAATGAGGAAGAAGAAGAAGAAGGGAAAGAAAGAAGGAAAGAAGGAAGGAAGGAAGAGAAAGAAAGAGAGAGAGAGAGAAAGAAGGGAAGAAAGAAAGAAAGAAAGGAATCTTTGTGTCACATTTATTCCAAAGAGTTTGGTATAGAAAATTAATAGAAATTTATAAGTCCAAAAATCATTCCCCAAATGGAGGATTGGTCAAACAATACACACAGTTATAAATAAAAGAGTTATAAACTATTAACAACTATATGAAAGGAGGCTCCAAATCACAAGAAATGCAATTCAAAACAACCTTAAGATTTTTACCTTACCTATCAAATTAACAAAGATGATGAAAGACGACAGTCAATGTTGTTGGTGATTGCAGAAAAATAGTCACACTAAATATACTATTAGTGTAGCTGTAAATTAGTAGAACCATCTTGAAAAGCAATTTGATATTATATAAATAAAATGACTAAAATGTTTATATCCTTTGACTCAGAGATCCCACCTCTAAGCATGGTCATTGATAAAAAGAAAGGCCCTTGTATTAACAATGCAATATTCACTATGCCTATGGCAATTATAAATAGGCTTATGTGGTTATTAATCACAAAATATATCAGTCTCTCTATATGGGGGATAAAGCCAGAGAATTTATTAAAATACCAAATAACCGAGTCCCAAAACCAGAAAGTCAAAGCCATCAGGGTAGTTATGAAATTGGCACAAGTAGTTAACATAGTAAATAACCACATTCTTAAGCCTTCAAAACAGAACAGGCTACTTCAGGCAAAGGTCCTTCTCTCCCGACTCTCAGCAACTGTTCAGCGTCCAGGAAGCGTGCTCACAACAGCTCCGGCCCCCCGCAGTTCCAGTTCCCGGCAGCCCCCAACAAGAGTCCTTAGCAGAAATTCTGGCTGGCTTAAAAAGAGATTTGGGCCTCGACCTCTACCTTGGCAGTTACTGCTGTTGCTGTGGCCACCAACAGTCCCCAATGGAACTCTAACTCTTCTTCCGCTTCCTCTTGCCCCTCCCCTTCCTGCTATGTCAGCAATGGGGCATGGAAGATCTTTAAATCCCATAACCCTTACAGCCCTACATACACCAAAATATTGTGGCACTTTTTCTTGGTAGCAAAGAACTCAAAACAAAAACAAAGAAGATTCCCATCAATTGGGGAATGGCTAATCAAATTACAAGAACATAACAATATCAAAAAATAAAAATAAAAAAGACTGGGTTTCCCTATCTCACCAAGGCTGGAAATGTAGGGACTCTGCAGGCCCAATACCACTTGATGGGCATACAAGTTCTGACCTGCTCCATTTCTAACTTAGATCAGTTCACCCTTCCCTAGACAACCTGGCACCTCTGCCCACTCCCCACCTTTCCCAAACTCACCATACTGATGAAGGAGTTAGTGCAGACATCCAATTGGGCTTAATCTATTACATCTCTGAACTTCCAAACTCAAAAGATCTGCCAGTCTCAGACACACGGATAGAAGGGCAGGTGTGGACCACCAATCTAACAGGTTATAAACATGCTGTAAGAAATTATGAATATGATGAAAACATAGAAGTATGGAAACACCTCTGTGAACTAACACAAAGTGAATCAAACAAAGCCAAGAAAACAACACAACCCCATCAATATAAATGGAAAGAACCATCACCACAAAATAATCAAAGAAGAATGTTGCAAAATTACAAAAGACAAGCATGGCCCCAAGGACATGAGAATATGCCTCAATCCACTTTTTGTAGAGGTCAGGGATCAACAAATATAGAACATTACATAAATTGTAAGATTTTTTTAATGTACTAATTAGTTTTGCTGTTTTTTTTTCTTTTTCTCTTTAAAAGAAATTCTTGTATTATGATACGGTTCTCTTGGGGGAGGGATACAGAGAAAAAATTAATCTGCATAAAACCAAAAAATACCAATTTTTAAAAAATGTTAGTGTTGGGTTTCATCTGCCTGAAGCAATTAACAGGCATCTATTAAAAGTCTATTATATGCCAGGTACTATAACTGAGGATACAAAGACAAAAATGAAATAGGAGTTTATATTCTATAGGGAGAGACAACATGAACACATGTAAGTATATACAATGCAAGGTTATGGAGAAGGTGAGGTACTACTAGCTAGGTAAGATCAGGAAAGGCATCATGCAGGAAGTGGCATTTAAATTGGGTATTGAATAAGAGAGAGAGATACCAAAAGGCAAAGGTAAAAAGAGGAGCACTTTCTAAACATGGGGGACAAAGGAATGAGAATGGAAGATGGAATGTTAAGTGTGAAGAAAGGCAAGAAAGAGAGTTTATATGGACCGATGAATGTGCAAAATAGAATAATCAGTCTGGAAAGGGAGACTGGAGCCAGATTATAAAGGACTTCAAATATTAGAGAGCAGTTTGTAGTTGATCTTTTTTTTTCTCGCAGAAGGCTTCACTTTATTTTTTTATTTTTTGCAGGAAAATCCAATTTATTTTATTTTTTTTTCAATTAAATTTTATGTTTGTTTTTAGTTTACATCATTCATTTACACAAGATTTTGAGTTTGTATTTGATCTTAAGTGGAATAGGGTGCTGCTAGAGGGATTTACTGAGGAAGGGAGTGATATGGTCAAACCTGGCTTTAGGAATTTCGTTTTGGCATCTATGTAGAGGGCAAGTCAGAGATAGGGGAAACTAGCGCCAGGGAAAATGATCAAGCTATTTCCCTAACCTAGATAAGAGGGGATGAGGCACTTATGAATTGGTGCATCCACATTAGAATTTGGGTGTACATGCCTGCCTTTGCAGGCAAACATAAACACCAGGAAACATTAAAGCAAGAATACAATGATCATCAACATTAAATAACATAAGATTTCTTTGATCCAACTTGTTTCTGGTAACCCACTCCAAATATCCAATTAATCAATATATTTAATCTTGAGTCTTATTTGTCCCATGTCACTATCTGGTCCTGGGAAACATTTTCTCTTGGAAATTCTGCAATAGACCTTATTCCCACAGCAATTCTGGAGGGAGGTTCCTTCTAGCAGATCAGTTTCCCTGGTTCCAAGTCAATTGCATTACCCTAGGAAATGTTGCTTAAACCTGCTAATGAATACAATTTAGTAAGACATAACATAACCTTTTAAATTTGGTTCTTCTAATAACTAGTTCATGTGGTGAAAATAATGGTTCAAATCTTATGGAGCTAACCTTATAAACAACAGAGCTATAAGAAGACCATCAAGGGGTGGCTAGGTGGTGCAGTGAATAGAGTACTGGCCCTGGAGTCAAGAGGACCTGAGTTAAATCTAGTCTCAGACACTTAACACTTACTAGCCATGTGACCTTTAGCAAGTCATTTAACCCCAACTGCCCTGCCTTCCCCCCTTCAAAAAGCAAAAAAAAAGAATATCTAATTAGGAATCCATAAGTCACCTCAAAGTTTAGAGAATTTCCGTTTTTACATATTTCTTGCTCCTTCTGTCTTTACCTGAACCGTGTACACAATATGTGTGATGCTATCTACAAACTAACTTAGGTAGGTGGTTGAGTGGATAGAGAGCCAAATCTGGAGTCAGAAAGACTCATCTTCCTGAGTTCAAATATGGCCTCAGACACTGACTAGCTATGTGACCCTAGGCAAATCATTTAACCCCGTTTACCTTAATTTCCTCATCTGTAAATTGAGGTGAAGAAGGAAATGGCAAACCACTTCAGAAAAAGAGTTGAATATGACTGAACAACAACAGGGTGAGGGAAGAATCTTTAAAAGGGTCCATGAGGACCTAACTTGTAAAATGAGCCCTATTGTCCCTTAATATTATCAGATAGAGATTTCAAAACAAGAAATTAAGAAAATAACCATATTCTGCAATTACATACATACAGTGAATATGTAATAGTTCACCCATGCTGACAGATAGGTAATGCATATTAACCTTAAGGCAAATAGGAAATTTTTTTTTTTTTTTTTGCTTTTTAGAGGTGGGAAGGCAGGGCAATTGGAATTAAGTGACTTGCCCAAGGTCACACAGCTAGTAAGTGTTAAGTGTTTGAGGTCACATTTGAACTCAGGTCCTCCTGACTCCAGGGCCAGTATTCTATTCACTGCGCCACCTAGCTGCCCCAACAAATATGAAATCCTTAAATCTGAGATCTGTTGAGACTAACTTGGCTTGAAGGTATAACTTCAATACATACTATTCCAAGTACAATCCTATAATTTTCATAATCAGTGACCAAATAATCTATCAGATAAAAATAATTTCTTATGAAAAAAACTTGTAAGCCCCCTCATTTCAGCTATGAGACTTATTAATTTCTTGTTAAACCACTTCAGTACTTTAGAATTTCGAAACATTCAATCAGCAAATAAGAAATTGTGAGCAGGAGGATGTAACACCAAGCAAAAGCAACTTCCACATTCGGATTACAAGCATAGCAAACTCCATTTATTCAGTGACATATTAAGGCAAAACATTCACAGAAAATCAAAATACAGCATTCACCATGTGTAACTCAATAATTTAGTAAATCCTCAATTCAATCACAAAGTATTAAGGTCCAAGTACTTCACCCCTGGGAAGCACATTCATTGAGTCAATCACAGTCTTCCCTCTATTCAACTCAAGATTAGTTTCCAATCATAAACAAAGTACATTCATTTGGTCAGTCACAAAGCACAAAAATCAAAGTACTCCACCCCTGGATCATAAGTGAATTATAATTATCATCAGTTACCACCAAGCACCCTCTCAAAGGGGCAGTGGAGAACACAAAGGCCATCTACCCCTAGGCCACAACAAGGTTACAATATCATCACAGCATTTAATACCCAAGGAGAGGCCTTTTCTTCATCTTGACCCAGGGGAAGTTCTCAGAAATCCCTGTTCCTGGGAAGACAAAGCTTAACAAAGCCACCATATCCATTACCAGCATCCTCATCAATTCACTCTCTGCCTGCAGAACAGTTTCAAGACCCCTGAAAACATCAGCAAGACCCTCCTCCAGGATTTCTGTAAACATATAAGAAAATCCTCCTTCAAGGCTTCTTAACCAACAGCAAGGTTCCAGGACCTCTGCAACAACAGCACCATCCTTTACCAGCAGACAAATCTGGCAAAGTAACATCAAAACAGATTTAAAAAATACCAGCACCACAGTCATGCCTCCTCAGTTCTCAGAAGCTCTGGGTGGCAGTTCTCAAAAGTCCTGGGCAGCTCCAACTGGCTTTCAGCAGTCCGGGTGGCTTCAGCTGGCAGTTCTCTCTCTTTCAGCAACCCTGGCCCCTGGCAATTCTCTCTCTCTCTGCCTCCACAATGCTGCTCCCAAAAGTTCTTCTGGCCTCTCTCTGCTTGGGCCTCTCTATAAATCCAAGGCACTGGCTCCTCCCAGTTCAGCCCCCTCTCTTCATATGAACAAGTCCATTCCACAAGTGGTATTTACAAGCTCTAGGTTTTAACATTTAACCCGAAAACCAAGCCAATACAAGGGGATCTTTAAATTCCATTACCATTACAGAGGATTTCAGAAAAATCTACAGACAGGGGCAGCTAGGTAGCGCAGTGAGTAGAGCTTCGGCCCTGGAGTCAGAAGGACCTGAGTTCGGTTATGACCTCAGACACTTAACACACACAAACAAAAACCTAGCTGTGTGACCTTGGGCAAGTTACTTAACCCCAATTGCCCTCCAAAAGGCAAACAAACAAACAAACAAACAAAAAAAAACAACAAGAAAAATCTACAGACATATTAACTGATACAAAGAGAAGTGAGTGAAACCAGAAGAACACTGTACACAGTAACAATAATATTGTACTATAATTGACTACAAATGACTTAGTTCTTCTCAACAATACAATGACCCAAGACAATTCCAAAAGACTCTGATGGAAATGCTATCCACATCCAGAGAAAGAACTCATGGAGTCTAGATGTAGATCATACTATTTTCATTTTATTTTTTTTAGGTTTCTTTTTCCTTTTGGTCTGTTTTTTTTCCCCCATGACATGACTAATATGGAAGTGTGTTTTACATGACTGCACATATATAACCTGTATCAAACTGCTTACCATCTTAGGAAGGCAGGAGATAAGAGAAGGAGAGAGAAAATTTGGAACTCAAAATTTAAAAATAGTGAATGCTAAAAATTGTCTTTACGTGTAATTGAAAAAACAAAATACTATTTAAAAAAAAATGCTATTAGCAAGGCTAAGATTTTATGACCTTGCCCAAATAGAAGACTCCAAGGAACCTGGTAAGACCCCAAAGAACACAGAAGGAGAATTTACAAAAGGTCTATTGTACTGTTCCTAAACAGCAAATTATTATTATTATTAATTTTAAAGCAAAATATATCAAATTAAATATTCAACAGTTTTTAAACATTGTGACCACATTTTCTAACAGCTTAATTCATAATTTAACAGTATCTAGATTAAAAGAGGAATTAGTTTTCTAAGTTATGGGAGAAATATCTTCTCTTTGAGTTCATGTGGTATATTCGTTACTACTGCTGAATAATCTACCACAATGCAGCAATTATAGAGGTTTTTTTTTAAAAACCCTACATTTTATGATGCTTAAGCACAGGTTCAGAGGCAGAAAATTAACCCTGAACCAGGACTGGAGTTTCTAACAAGCTTTTATAAAGGCAATTACATCAGACAGAGAAATAAATTCTTTTACACATTATAATCTCATATACTCATTTAGGCTATAAAGGTTAAAAAGACAAATTCACAGTTCCATGCTTCTTTCAATGTCATTAAGACTGAGCAGTTAGAACAAATTAGTAAGCAGACTAAGTCACAAATTTAAACACTAAGTTTGCAAAATCCTAACTACACGATTACATTTTAAAGACATCCCAAAGGGTTATTTGGGGAGAAAGGTTTTATTTACATGTCACATAGACAACTAAAAGCTTAGAATTCTTCTATAAATAGTTAGCTAGGGGAATCTTTCCACAAATAGTTACCTAGGTGAGTCTTTCCACAAATAACTAAATCACTTTGGGAAGTTCAAACTCCCCTTTGACTTCTTATATGAAGAATATCAAAAAGTCTTCCTTTAGTATTATTTTTATGAGTCAAGTTTTAAGTTAATGAGGTTAATATTAACAGAAAATAGGCTTCAGTTAAATAAACAATCCAGGAGGAATGAGTCTAAGTCCCAAATAATAAGATCCAATAAAGGATTTTGAAAAAAAAGTTGTAATAGTTTATAAAATTCTCAAAACAAAAGGATACAATTATATCACCCTCTAGGTATGATTTTTTTTTTCAAATTCATAGTATTTCTTACACAATTTCCCAAAAAACACAATATAAGAGAAATCTGAAGCCTAACAATCACAACCAATGCTATGGATTTTAAAATAAAACAAAACGTTGTCAAATAACATCAATTCAGTTGAATGCATTTTTGAATCATCTTACTTAACTTACATACATCTAACTATCTAACATCTAACATCTTACTTACTTACATACATCTAACTATCAATTTGGTATTTTATACTAAGTGCATTCAGAGCCCAATATAGAGTAATCTTTTTTTTTTTTTTAAAGCAATTGGGGTTAAGTAACTTGCTCAAGGTTACCCGGCTAGTTATTTCTTTATGTGTGGGTGCTAATTTTCTGAGGCTGGAACCCATCCCAGGTCCTCCCAACTCCAGGGCCAGTGCTCTTTCTCACTGTGCCACCTAGCCACCCCAATATAGAGTAATCTTGAAGTAATTGCACTTTTAATTTTTATTCATGTAGTTTCTAAACATATCTCCTTAATGTCAAATATTGTGTATTTTACACTAATGTTTATATAAAGGATCAAACATCACAATTGTCTTACTAGGAGAATATATCTCACTTTAAATGAGACCATATTATAATTCAATTTTAGGACAAATTATTCAAATGCAAGAGATTAAAAAAATATCAAACACACCTAGAAGACAGAATTACCTCATTCTGCAATTTTTATATTAGCAGAAAAGCATCCTCTTGGCTTGACTGAGTCTTCCCTTTCAAAGCCTCCAAAATAAATATGACCTTGTATGCACAAGAGAGTTTCAGATGTAGAAGTCCAAGTCTTTTCAATCTTGCTTCCTGTGCCTTCACAGTTTGCCAAATTTATTATGGGAGAAACAGCTCTTTGAGCTCACATAATAGGTTATTGCCACCAAACAAATCTATCAAAATGCAGAAATTATAGAGGCAAAAACGTAGGTTTTATTATTCTTAAGGACAGATTCAGGATTCAGAAAAATAACCCTAAACCAAGATTGGAGTTTATGACAAGACTTTTATGGAGAAAATTATGCCAGAGAGATGGAGAAATAATCTTTTAAAATACATGACAATTCTCTCCCCGCTCCAATCCATTCTCCATTCAGCTACTAAAATGATTTTCCGAAAATTTAGGTCTGATCATGTCATCCCTCCCTCCCCACTCAATAAACTCCAGTGGCTCCCTATTGCCTTCAGAATCAAATAAAAAAAAATGCTCTATTTGGCATTCAAAGCCCTTCATAATCTAGCCCCCTCTGACCTTTCCAGTCCTTACTTCCCAACACATCCTCTTCAATCCAGTGACACTGGGTTCCTGACTGTTCTACAACAAGACAATCATCTCTCAGCGTTGGACATTTTCTCTGTTTCTTCCCCTTGCCTGGAATGTTCTCCCTCCTCTGCATGAGTAACTACTGACCTCTCTAACTTTCTTTAAATCCCAAATAAAATCCCACCTTCTATAGGAAGCCTTCCCTAATCCCTCTTCATTCCAGTGCTTTCCCTCTTTTATTTCCTCTTTATTCTGAATAAGTTTATTTTTTGTATACTTGGGGGTTTTTTTTTTCTTTTTGGAGGGGGAAGACAGGGCAATTGGGGTTAAGTGACTTGCCCAAAGTCACATGGTTAATAAGTGTGTTAAGTATCTGAAGCTGGATTTGAACTCAGGTCCTTCTGACTCCAGGGCTAATGCTCTATTCACTGTGCCACCTACCAGCCCCTATATACTTCTTTGCATATTGTTCTCCCATTCTATTGTAAGCTCCTTGAGGGCAGGAATCATCTTTTGCTCCTGTAGGTTTCCCCAGCATTTAGCACAGTACCTGGCACATAGTTTATTGTATTGACCATATTTAAGGTCTCATTGGCACAAGCCTAGTTGAACAGATTCTTTATCTCATGCTTCCTTAAGATTGAACAAACCAGGTTAAAAGAAATTGGTAAACAGACCAAACTACAGATTTAAACACTGAGTATGCAAAATACTACATTTATAAAATCACAAAGCTACATTTTAAAGAAGTCACAATAGGCTAATTGAGAGGAGAAGATTTCCGAGTTACATAAATGACCAAAAGCATGGTCAAGGAAATTGTTCCACAATTAAAATCTTTGGGGAGGATTTTAAAGATACTGTATTCCTTTCTTCCTCTCATTTGGTTTCTTATCTTAGGAATATCAAAAGTCTTCCCTTAACATTATCATTCCATGAGTCAGGGTTTTTGTTTTGTTTTGATTTGTTTTGTTTTGTTTTTAGCCACATATAAGGTTAATATTAACAGAAAACAGGCTTTACTCAACCAAAATGTTTCAAGAGGAATGGTATAATAAAATTGAATAAAAGTTAAATGAAAGATTCCTATCACACTAACCTTGAGTATATGATTCAGTATGACTCAAAAGTTTTAAAAAATACATATTTTTACTTAAAGTATTTTTAAATACTTAAAATATCTAAGTATTTTTAGTTATTCATACCTCCTTTTAAAAAAAAGTAAGCATAGAAAACAACAGAAGGAATGTCACAAGGCAGCTGAGTTGCCCATTATCCAGGTCACACAAGACAGGAAGTAAGAGCCAGTGCCCAAGGCTTATAACTAGCTTCACAGAAAGTGCTGGAAAACATTACCATCTGGCAGCTAAGACCAAAGGTATTTCATCTTCCTGCTCCCTTTTCCTTTTACCCCCAATCTTAGGTATCCAGTTTCTTCAAGCTTTCTTATCTCTTCCCTTGATCAAGATAGGAGAGAATCTAAGTATCATTTACACTTAGACAAACTGTTTAACACTAATATGCTAACACACACTAGGTATTAGTATTTTCACTTCTTTCACATCTAATTGTGGAATGAAAATTCAGTGTACAATTAAAAGAATTTTTTGGAAATAACAAGCAGATGGGAGAAGAACTGAGGGGAGTAGAACGAAGGACAGGAGGAGGTGGAGTCTTTTCCTTTGCTAGGCTATACCTAAGAGCACTGGATGGTACAGTGGATAGAGAACCAGACCTGGAGTTAGGAAGACTTGAGTTCAAATTTTATCTCAGACACTTAGCTAGTTGTGTGATCAGATCATGGGCAAGTTACTTAACCCTGTTTGCCTCCATTTACTCAGCTGTAAAGTGAGGTGGAGAAGTAAATGGCAAGCCACTCCAGTATCTTTGCCAAGAAAACACCAAATGGAGTGTCAGATATCATTTAAATGACTGAACAGAAAACAACAAAGATTCCTCTGCCCAAGTAGGTATGAGCAATTCTACTTTGGGACACACATGTGTAGACAAACAGGACTACTGATTGTCTGAGAGATGTGTGATGCGTATGTGAAAGAGAGAAGAGAAGCAGGAGACTGGGCCAAAGGCTAGGTATGAACTTTAAATGGCAGAATTTCCTGGAGCCACATGCAGGGAAACTAAGCCTCGCCCCTCCCCCCCAATATATCCCTTGATTCCTAGTGCATGTACCCTCAGAAATTGCTAAAAGCAGACTTCTCAAGTAAGGTCATTCCCTCCTTGGTTGACCTGAGATTTTATCCTGCTCCTAAGCCAAAAAAACCTTTTAACTCTTGGGTATTTTGTCATCTAAACTAGGGACTTTAAGCCTAGGGTCTGTGTATTTAAAAAATATATTTTGATAATTATATCAATATAATTATTTTCTTTTATAATCCTTTGTGTTTTATTTTATATATACAAAAACATTCATTTGAAAAGTGTCTATATACTTCCCCAAACTGTTAAAGAGGTCCATAATACCAAAAAATCCCTGGTCTAAATTGATCTGTATTATCTTCCTGATTTCTTTTTTATTGTTTGATTGGATACAAAATTTTGCTGACTATCTGTGAGCAGATAGTTTTCTTGTTACAAGTGTTTGTTGAAAGAAATCTAAGCTGGTAGAAATTAAATTATTACCTTCCCAGTCTGAGATAGGGCTACTTTCTACACAAAAAGACCAGAGAGCATGACTTTTATCTTGAATGCTTAAAAAGTTCATACTGCAAAGAGCTGATATGGGAGAAACTGCTGTAATTCTAACCCAATACTACTTTTGGACATAGAAGAGTGGAAGAGTGAACACCCAGCCACAGACCTCCTCCTGCTCCACCCAAAGATGGAAATTTCAATCTCCCTTGGAGACAAGGAGTAGGATGTTCCAGATCTTATTTATCTAAATATATCCCTGAAACTCAGGCTATCCTAAATCCCAGTGCTGGAGTTAAACTCTTCCACAGACAGTAAGTAACATGAGTTCAGAGGAAAGAACACTTACTGTTCATAGCCCCTGGATGCAGATTATCTAGAGAAGTCACAGAACTCTGCAGACCTGGACCACTACAAATTCATGCTAAATAAAAAATTTTGTTGAATGAATAAATATATCAAAAAGTAGCTACCATTAGAGCACAAGAAATCCTTGACACTACCTAAAACACACTATGGATTTAGCTTCATAGTCTGCTAATTCCTATCAATGATTTTCTAAGACTATTCACACTGTTTAAATGAATTCAACTTTGGGGCAGCTAGGTGGCGGAGTGAGCAAGAGGGTCACCCCAGAGTCAGGAGGACCCGGGATCGGTTCAGGCCTCAGAAAATTAGCACCCACACATAAAAATAACTAGCCATGTAACTTTGAGCAAGTTATTTAACCCCAATTACTTAAAAAAAAAATGAATTCAACTTTCTCTGTACTTTTTTTTTTGCCTTTTTTTTTTTTTTTTGGAGTGGGGAACTCAGAGCAGTTGGGGTTAAGTGACTTGCCTAAGGTCACATGGCTAGTAAGTGTTAAGTGTCTTGAACTCAGGTCTTCCTGATTCGAGGGCCAGTGCTCTATTCACTACACCACCTAGCTGCCCCTATACTTTTTTTTTAATGGGAAAATTAAACATCTTTATTTTGATTAACTTTCAAGTGAAAGTTAGCATTTCCTTCTATTATTTTTTTAAAATGATTCTGAGAAGGGGTTTGTAGACTTCACTAGAATAAAAAAATGTGCATGACATAAAAAGATTAAGAAGTTCTGGGGGTAGCTGGATGGTGTAGTGGATAGAACACAGGCTCTAGAATCAGAAGGACCTGAGTTCAAATCTAGCCTCAGACACTTAATAGTTGTGTGACCCTGAGCAAGTCACTTCCCACCATTGTCTTAAGAAGAAAAGTTCTTTTCTGACCAAGTTCTGACCTAGAACTTTGTGCTGTCTCCCTCCTCAAATTACCTTGTATTTACTTATCTGTATGCATGTTGTATCCCTCCTGTAGAATGTAGGCTCCCTGGGGGCAAAAATTATTTTCTAGTTAGATTTTGTATCCCCAGAGTCTAGAATACAGTACTTCACACATAATAGGCGCTTAATAAATGCTCACTGAATTGAAAGAATATATATTTTGTGATTCACATTGAAAAAGACTGTCTTTTGTTTCAGAGATTCAAATTTTGGGCTGCTCAAGGACATCAGCAAACTTTTGCTGCCCTTGGGGGGAAAGTGGAATTGAGGAAACCTATGCCTTCCATCCAGTGAGCTCATAATACAAAATGATAAATTATCACAGTTTTGCAGATGTAGAAATAGAAATATGATGAGGCTAAGTGACTTCCCTGCAGAACAAGTTAATGTAAGAGCCAGAAACAAAATACAAGTCTCTTCACTTGCTACCAAGTTTCTGCTCTGTTTCCCAGAATTTCCTCAGAATTACTTTTGATTTTGGGATGTATAGGGTATTCACTACCCAAGGAGCTCAGAACGCTGTGGCTGTATTTCTATACTTTTTTTTTTTTTTTTTTGCTTTTTGGAGGGGGGAAGGCAGGGCATTCTGGGTTAAGTGACTTGCCCAAGGTCACACAGCTAGTAAGTGTTAAGTTTGTGAGGCCAGATTTGAACTCAGGTCCTCCTGACTCCAGGGCTGGTGTTCTATTCATTGCACCACCTAGCTGCCCCTATTTCTGTACTTCTAGGGAAGCACAGTTTCAGTGGAGCCCAAGACATCTTTTATCTGCCCTCAAGTCTTTAATCTCTAACTGCCCATTGGACATCTCAAACTGGATAACCTGTAGACATCTTAAATTCAACATGTCCAAGACTGAAGTCATTATCTTGACTCCCCAAACTGTCTCTCTTCCTAACTTCCCTAGTACTTGAGGGTACAACCATCCTCTCAGCCACTAAGGCTCACAATTTACCTTATCCTCAACTCCTTGCTCTACTTCACTCCCACATCTGTTTTCAAGTCCTGTTGCTTCTACCTTCACAACATCCCATCTCATACATGCTCCCCTTCTCTCCTCTTCTCCACAGAGAAGGCTGTCATCACCACTGAAATAACCTATTGGTTGGTCTCTCTGTCTCAAGTCCCTGCCCCACCCTCTACCCTCCACTAGCCACCTCCCCTATACACACCTCCTCCAGTCCATCTTCCACTTGGCTGTTAAATTGCTCTTCCACAAGCACAGGTCTAACCATGTCAATCACATACACACTACTGAATAAACTCTAATGGTTCCCTATTACCTCCAGGATTGAATAGAAAATCCTTTTGACTTTTAAAACCCTTCATAACCTGGTCTCTTTCTACCTTTCCACACTTCTTATAACCTACTCCTCTCCATGTACTCTTCATCCTGTGAAAATGGGCTCCTTGCTATTCCTTATACACAACACTCCACCTCCTGACTAAGCATTTTCCCTGGCTTTCCCCCATACTTAGAACTCTCTCTCTCCTCATCTTCACCTCCTGGCTTCTCTGGATTCCTTCAAGTTTCATTTAAAGTCTCCCCTTCTACAAAGATTTTCCCAGTCCTCCTTAATCTTGGTACTTTCCCTCTGAGATTACCCCAAATTTTTCCTGAATATCTTGTTGGTACATAGTTATGTTCATGTTACCTCATCCACTAGACTTCGTGGTCCTTTAGAACAGGGATTGGTTTTTACCCCCTTTTTGTATCCCCAGCACTTAGCACAACACCTCAGCATAAAGGAGGCCCGTTAACAAATGTTTATTTACTGACGGGTCATTAAAGGAAGGGATTGGTTTAGGTGACCTCTAAGGTCCCTTTCAGCTCTCAGCCTAAGATCCAATGACCAACCTTCTACTAAAACTGTACTCTAAAAAATCAAAAATAGCTTCCTCAATGGTCTTTTCTCAGGTCACAATTTGACATGTTTGTAGCATTTGACACTATTAACTACTCTCCACCTTCTTGACCCTATAGCATTCAAGTTTTCTTCTTATTTCTCTTTTTTTTTTTTTTTTGGCTTTTTGGAGGGCAATTGGGGTTAAGTGACTTGCCCAAGGTCAATTTTTCTTCTTATTTCTGATTACTACTCCTAACTCTTCTTCCTTCTACCTGCCCTAATAAAGTTCAGTTCTGAACTCTCTTTGCACTCTCTCCTTCAGAGAATTTCTCTACTCTCACTGCTTCAAATATCATCTATGTATAAATTACTCTAATATCTTTAACCCCAAGCTTGACCCTTCTCCCAAGTTCCAGTTTTACAATATATCTTGATTATCTTATTACATATTTCATTGAATGTCTTGCCACCATCTCAAACTCAACATTGTGTAAAACCAAAGTTATCAGTCCAGCTCCCTCTAAAATTGGCTTCTGTTTGCACAAACAAAGCCAATGCAACCCAGATTAGAAGGAAAGCAGAAAGCTGGGAAATAATTTTTATAGTTAGTGTCTCTGATAAGGGCATCATTTCAAAAATATATAGAGAACTGAGTCAAATTTATAAGAATACAAGTCAATCCCCAGTTGATAAATGGTCAAAGGATATGAACAAGCAGTTTTCAGAGGAAGAAATTAAAGCTATCTATAGTCATGAAAAAATGCTCTAAATCACTATTGATTAGAGAAATGCAAACATAATCAAAACAACTCTGAGGTACCACATCACACCTACCAGATTGGCTAATATGACAAACAGGAACATGATAAATGTCAGAGAAGATATTGATGAAATCCTAATAAAGCTGCCCTCAGCCCCAATATCCTAACTTCATTATAGGCTCCACTTAACAGCAGGCCCCCTGTCCCTATTGTGCCCCTCTTTCCCCCAATATCCTAACTTCTTCATATATGCTTCACTGTTTACTAGAACAACAGGTGTGTTCCTGAAGTCTTAGTTCCCACAGAAACAGTAGGTGGGTCCATGTGATGGGAACTATTGTCTCTACCTAGTCACTGCCCCTACACCCATTCCCATAGAAACAGGTATGTTCTTGTATTCAATTACAATCACATCATTCATCTAGCCCAAGACAGGACCACAATACCTATCTTGACTAGACAGGACAATAGCTAGTCAATTAGAGGGCAGCATGACCAGAAGGTTTAACAACCAAACTATAGATGCGACCCCTTCTTCATTAGCTAATCCCTTAACAAACCCTTCCTGTCTTTTTAATATTCATGATTTCTGTTGTGTAATGGCATCTTTACCCTGTAAAAACCTATCTTGCTTTCTCTGAAGTTGCTGGCTCCTCTTGGAACTTAGTCCACTTCAAGAGAGGCATCAATCTCAATAAATGCCTATATTTGGATTGGAGGTGGTCTGACTCTGAATTCTTTGAGATGGTTCCACCACAATACATCATGAAACCCCAACAGTTTTTGGGTGGGCCTGAACCCCCACTGCAACAGTGGGAAAACTGAAATACTAATGCATTGTTGGTTGAGTTGTGAATTGATCCAACCATTCTGGAGAGCAATTTGGAACTATGCCCAAAAGGTTATAAAATTGTGCCTACTCTTTGAGCCAGCAATACCTCTTCTAGGTCTATATCCCAAAGAGATCATAAAAAATACAAAACAGGAAAAGGACTTACATGTACAAAAATATCTGTTGCAGCTCTTTTTGTGGTGGCAAAGAATTGGAAATTGACGGGATGCCCATCAACTGAATGGCTGAACAAGTTGTAGCATATGAACATAATGGAATACTTTTGTGCTATAAGAAATGATGAGCAGGCAGCCTTCAGAAAAACCTGGAAAGACTTCTATGAACTGATGCTGAGTGAAATGAACACTGTACACAGCAACAGTCACATTGTATGATGCATGTCCTTGACAGACTTAGCTCTTCTCAGCAATATAAAGATCTAAGACAACTCCAAAAGACTCATAATAGAAAACGCTATCCACAGCCAGGGAAAGAGCCTTGGAATTTGAATGCAGATGGAAATACACTATTCGCTCTTCTTTTCTTTTGTTGTTTTGTTTTGTTTCTTCCTCATGGTTCCCCCCATTAGTTCTAATTCTTTGTTACATCATGACTAATGTGAAAATATGTTTATTATTATATATTATATATATACATTATTTATTATAAATGTATAAGTAGAGCCGATACTAGGTTGCATGCCATCTGTGGGAGGCGGAGAAAATTTAAAACTCAAGATCTTATGGAAGTGAATGTTGAAAGCTAAAAATAAATTAATTATATTAAAAAATAAAATTGGCTTTGGAACTTCACTTCCCTCTTTCTGTCAAAAGTTCAATAACCCAATCTCAAAATCTTGGGGTCATCTTTGTTTCCTCCCTCTCCTAATATCCAATCTGCCTTTAGCCCCTGATTATTTTTAAATACCTTCCTTTTGGTTCCTACTACTAATGCTGACAGCAGTTCTCAACAATTTACTTGAATGCTTGCCCTATCTTCCCACCTGTTTCTGCCTCTAGTTTTTCCTCCCACCAAATCAACCACCATAATGCAGTAAGATTAATCTTAAAATAGCTTTCATCATATCATTCCCTCATTCTGAAGCATTCAGTGGCTCCCTAATAGCTCACAGGATAATATCAAAACATTGTACATTCAAGTCCCTGAATACTTTGACACAATCAATTTCTTTAACTTCTCTCCCATTACTCTTTTACGTAGCTGAGGTGAACACGTCATAGATATTACCGCTCATCCTAGAATTCTCATTTCCTTCTGTCTTTCCATCGGAATTTTAACTATCCTTCAGTCTTAGGTTAATTATATCTTAATACAGAATCAGAGGTTGAATAGTAAGTCTGGTCTCAAGCATTTTAGGAACACTAGAGACCTGCACACATTAGATTAGACTCAAGGGTTTCCAATGTTAGTACCAGAATTATGATAATGAAATTATCAGACTGATTCTGTTTCATTTTTATTGAACCTATTTACACTTAATTGATTTTGTCCTATAACTGCCTAAGTCACGGTTCTTTATCTCTGAACTTAGTTCAGAAATTCATCTAGTCTGTAATGAGTTAAGTTTAGAAATCCAGTTCTCTTGTTAATCACTATTCTATTCTTGCCTCAAGGAAATCTGCTATTCTTGAGGGAGAAGGGGAGACACCAGGAAGTCTGGTCTGAGTATATTTACACCACCAAGTTATCTTTCAAAGGTATTTGGTTTGCTATCCAAAGAAATCTGATCCACTATCTCTAACCTTACAAGTGAACTCAAAAAAATGAACATTTCTTAGTCACCGGAGGGAAGGAGGTGGTTATTGCTAACCACTCATTCCCAATTTCTAACCAATCATATTGTCCTCCACATCTGAACGCTATAACCTATCATATTGATTTTATCATTCATGATATTGAGCTTTTTAAACAAATCATAACTTATTCCCTGCCCATGAAGTCTTGTTCTTT
The DNA here is from genome assembly GCA_011680675.1 of Gymnobelideus leadbeateri. NCBI lineage: Eukaryota > Metazoa > Chordata > Mammalia > Diprotodontia > Petauridae > Gymnobelideus > Gymnobelideus leadbeateri. The sequence continues at coordinate 1,147 of WOXC01006868.1, read as the reverse complement.
GTTCTGCACTCCCCAAAACTACAAAAGAGAGCTGTGCCCCACACTTGGGATCTTAGCTAGGCTGAGAAAACCGAGATTCTATTTATTAGTAAATTCATGCTTTATTAATAAATTAATCATACTTGGAACTTTGTGCCTCAATTTACCTTAATTTAGCTGTTACAATAAGCCATACCATCTATCACATGGCATGTAAAATATATTCCCTTAAGAGTACCACAGGACCATGTTACCAGCAGCATTCTAATTTACAATTCTTAGCCCTGAGCAAAAGTTTCAAAAAGAGGCTATTTTACAGATGCATGCAGTTCAGTGAGAGTACTGCAGCTTCTATGGAGTTAGGAGACCACCCCTGGGTTTGAGTCCCAATTCTGTCACTTATTAGCTACATGACCTTAAGTAAATTTCTTAACCTCTCTAAATTGTTAAGCTCTAAAATGAGAAAGCTGTTCACAACATGACTAATATGGAAATACGTTTCACATGATTACACATATAAAACCTATATCAATTTGCTTAGGGAGAAGAGGGGGTAAGGAGAAAAAATTGGAACTCAAACTTTTTTTCAAATTTATGTTAAAATTATTTTTACATATAATTGGAAAAAATAAAATACTATTAAAGAAATAAAAATAAAAAATATTTTAAAAAATAAAATAAAAGAGAAAGCTGGCAATGATGTCTAAGTTCTTTCCCACCCAGACACTTGGATGATTCTAGGTCTGGGATTACATTATGGTGCAGCCCTAAAGCCTCCTACCTTTCCCTGCACTGCTCTGAGCTGCATATATGAAAAAAAAAAAAAAAGAGTAAAGTGTGTTTAATCACCTGCGAGCATTTTAAATATATCTTTTTTTTAGGGTTATATTCTTTTTTTGTTGTTTATTTTTTTATTTTTTAGTTTACATCATTCATTTCCGCGAAATTGAGTTACAAATTTTCTCCCCATTTTTCCCCTACCCACCACCCCAGAACAGTGATCCCACTGAATATCCCCTCCCCCAATCTGCTCTCTCCTATATCTTCCCCCATGCCCCCTCTGACTTTCCAGTAGGACATGGTGGATCTCTATGCCCCAGTGCCTATATATCTTATTTCCCAGTTACATGTAAAATAATAATAATAATAATTAATTATATATATATAT